>CM062600.1:30579583-31179583 GCA_031468815.1 Morus bassanus
TCTTAAACGAGCTGCAGATTAGCTGATCTGAAAGTAGGCTGAAAAACTGAAAGTAGCCTGCTTCTCACCTGGATGTGTGTCGTACTGGTTATCTGGTATACTGGTTAATATCCTTATCCATATGAATAAGCTCCACTTTTATCCTTCTTGTAACATGGATGTGGGATAAACGGAATGAGAATAGGAAAAAAATTAATAAAATAATTTATCACTGTAATATAAATTCCCTGGTATTATAGGTCTTCCATTCCTCACTAGCTCTTGTTGTATAAAACAGTATCTTCTCTTTTACTTGTGCAGTTGCAATAAAAATAAAAACTTAACCCAAAGATACACTGACATCTAGACGTTAAAAATCCTGGCAACTACTGCACCCCGTGTTTTTCTCCTTAGGGTGGGGAAGAGAGGAGGAGTCTCCGTTGTTCTCAGTGGCAGGTGCTAGATTGTGAGTTAAACCCTGCAGCGTGAGTTGAGTTCTGTGAAAACTGAGACTCTCATTTATGAGTGAGAATGCTCGGGATCTGATTTCCTGGCCCTGCAAATATATTCACTAAATAATCCCAAAGCTTCTGTGAAACAGAAAAGGCTGTAGTGCATGCCTCTGCAGGAGAATTTGCTTGCTCAGTTGACTGCTCAGTCTGCTATATACTAAGGGGCCAAGCAGTGAAAAGAGAAGTTCACCACAAGGCGTACTGGGCAAGAAAACTGCTCTTTTGATACTACCCTGGAGTGGACTTTGACCTGTGCTCTTCTATAACATAGCTCCTATCCAGGATTCTGATTGCCTTACCTAAAGTCGGATTCATGTCTGTAGTAAAGGCAAAGGTTGATGCCAGGGGAACATGACAAGCACTACCACAACCTGTCCAGTTGGCTCTCATGCTTCTCCGTGGCGCAAAGACGGTGAGTGGCTCACACAACTGTTGACTGACTCCAGTGTTTCTGATAAGGTTGTACCAGGCTTCTGGCTTTTGCAGGAAAGCTGGCGCGCAAAATACCATGAAATGAATGGAAATTTGAGAGTAGGAATGCAGCAGCTGAACTAAGAATTTTCCCATGTTTTTTTTTTTGTTGCCAGGGAAACTCACTCTCTTTTACTTGTTTCCTGGTTTTTGTATTATTTCAGGAAGAAATTATTTCCTTGGGCTTTACCAGATATTCACAAGGTTTTGTTGCTATACTAACTTTCACCTTTTCTGTCTTCTTGTTCCATAGATAGGTTTTCCACTATGCTATCCAGACCTAGAATATTAGGTCATTAAGGAAAGAATAAATTTTTCTTTTTTTTTTTTTAATTTTGTAAAGCACAACACCATTCTGGAGTCTGACCAGGCATCCAAGAAAGAAGTGGCAACAGCGGGTAGAAATTTAGATTGAAAACTGAAGTGATCTCAATGATGTCTAATTCACTATGTTCACATTCCTGAGTCTATTCTACAACTCAGATCCCATTCTACATGTGTGTGCTTAGGTACACTCAAGGCATGTTTAGGAATAAGGCATGGGCCACTGTAGTGATCCTGACCAGAAAATTATTGTTCAGAGCTAACGATCCACAAAACAGCTGTCCTGCGTAGATCCTAGCATGTGCAGCATGTATGTCTTGGCCTGCCTTGTGCTGCGCATGTCTCTTGGCTGCAGGATAAAACTTATCTGGCTGATTGTAACAGAGGACCCTGCAGGCAGCTTCCATTTGGTATGAGGATTACACCACCTGCCTGTCCTTTCCTTTATCTAAAAGTGCAGCAAGGAGTTGTTTTGTGAACAGCATCTTTGTTGACAGTAGCAATGATGAACAGAGTTATTTTCCTTTGACAACCATGGCCAGATTCAATTCCAGGTGGTCTTTGGCTTTTCTAACTGCATCTCTGTATGCTCAGACGGTGTCTCTGTATTCCTCCCAGGTTGCCTGTCCCTGCTTCTACTCTCTGTATGTTTCCTTTTCGATTTTGAGTTTTCCCAGGAGCCCTTTGTTCATCCATGCAGGCATCCTGGCAACTTTGCCTGACTTCCCGCTGGACTGCCCTTGAGCTTGGAGGAGGTGCTGTAGCAACACTAGTTCAGAGAAGGCATAAGGAGCACATTCCTAAATACTTTTCATATGGACAATTTAGTTAGTAAACTAACTAAATAATTTATTATTGTGCAATAGTAGTTGCAGTGGCCGCTCTGCCCCTTGCAATGTTAGGCGTGACTGGATTGTGTCCTACAGCTCCAGGAAATGAGAATAGGAGATGGGAAATCCCTTACTCTTATTCAGTATATTTCTTCCACAAGTCTCAGGGCCTTCACAGGGGAGGCCTATTTAAGACTTGCATATTGTACACTGAGATCTTAGCACTGGAGGCACAGTTTTCTCCAACTCTGTTCATTTTGAGACATACATAGCCCAAAAGAACTGTGTCCCTGGCTGGCTTTTTTAGGAAAGAGAATGCAATTCACCTTTGTTAAAAACTGTTTTTCCTTAAATAAATAACAGCTCCTCCAGCCAAGTGCATGCCAGTACCATGTCAAATTTGGAAGTGCTGGCTCTCTCACCCCACTTTGCCTCGCCTCCCCTCTCCTATGGCTTGAAGACTTGCAGAGGTTAACGTATAGTGTCTGGTTTTCAAATTCAAGAAGAAATATTTAAAACCACAAGTTCTTATGGTTGTCTCCCAGCAAATAAGGTTAGGTTGACCTGCTCCACTTTTCATATGACGACTCTGGCCAGAATTTCCTCTTTGCTTTTTCTGCCCCTGAAATATTGTTATGATGCCACAGGAAAACAGATGGCAGGAGAAATTGAAAAGAAGAGCATAAGATACAGATGGCCTCTCTGAGAAAGACCTGTCCAGTCACAGTTTGGAGAACAGACCGTGTTGGCCCATACATGCCAGATAACTTCAGCAGGACTAGACCAGCTTATGCCAGCTGAAATGGATTGCTGTCTTGATTGATAGCAGAGCACACAGAAGCTACTGCCTGAAATGTTCCAGGCACTGAATTTGACTATGGACTCAGAGTAGCACCCTGATTCCCATATGCAGACTGGGCAGCTCAGACCCATCTCTTATTTGTAGCATTTCACACAGAGCAAGGCTTAAGTCAAGAGAAAAAAAATTCCTACTGCCGTGTAAAATAACAGACATGCACACAGGCAAGTGAAAGGCTTGTATCCTGTGATTGTCCCTACTCAGAAAAAAAAGACACAGACAGGAGGAGAAGAGGGGAGATTCAGTTAGACCAAAGAGAGAAACTGTGGGTACTTGACAGTGAGATTCTTTCTAACGGAGGGACCCACAGTCCACTCCTGCAGTCTGGAACAACTTTGGGAGGATGGGAAGGACATCCGTGTACAGTACGGGGAGTGATCCCAAGCCATAGAGAAGTTTCAGTCCATCCTGCCTTTTTGCTTGAAAATCATCCTTCCAACAGATGTCTTTAACGTTTCTGTCAGGAAATTCCTCTGCTCTGAATTTGTACTAGCATAGTTCCCTTCTGTACAGGTAAGAAACAGGAAAAAAAGAAGCATCTGTGAGGGCAGGGGGGAGAGGGAGGCCAAAAGGCACAAATAGTCAGCGCATGGGGCCTCAAGGGAATCTGCTCTCTCTGCCTGTCTGTGTATCTTCTTTTGCAGCATTTAGTTGCCTGAGATGTTATGGTCTGACATATCCATTTGCACCTACACTATGAAGGATAGATACAATGGATTGGTGTGATTATGTAGGCATTGCCAACAGTGCAGCAATCAATGTCATTTAAACTTATGCAAGGCAGAATGCTGGCAATGAATCAAAGTTAACAAGTTTTTCAGTACTCGGAATATAAAGCAACAAAACCAGTAGTCGAAGGGTGATATGGTAGCATCCTTTCAATAAATGACATTCACATTAAGATCTCAGCAATGCCAGTTTACAGAATCAGAAACTGATTTATGCTGTGCTACTCCTGTATGTGTAGGACACTGGTCATGAAGCCCCTTGTGCAGACTGCACAAGCATTGGGAATGGAGTTCTTGTCACTCAGCTTTAAGCACTGCAAGAGGTAAGCACTTCCACAAAGCTAGCTTCCCAGTCAACGGTATCCCTGTTAGGGACACTTACCTTAAGACATAATGATTTCCCTCTGGAGGCACCTGTTTCTTTCCACTAACTACAGGAAGAGCCTAGAAATCTGAGCCACTAAGTGCCTTGGACCCAGGAATCCTCTCCTTCCCAAAAGAGTTGTTTGTTTTTCTCTCCTTCAGTGCTGCCAGAGCTCAGTAGAGAGACTTCCGTGCTGAGCAAGAACAGCCTCTTTCCAGAAAAACCACTGTCCTACCTGGCTCAAAATCTTGGGGTCCCAAGTCCCCCTAGACAAGAACAGCCCAGAATATAAGTATGGGATGAAAGGCTGGAGATTACCAGAGCAACAAAACAAATCACATTGCTATCATCTAATGGTGTAGCTATTCTGGATCACACAAGAGCGAGCAGAATCTGGAGCACTAAGTTCTTCTGGATGCTGTACCTGTGAGAAGAATTTTGCTTCTGCTAATCAGAAAATGTTAACCCCATTTGGCAGATGAGAAACAAGAAATTTATGGAGAGTTACTGTTGCACTGAGAGCAAGTTATGGAGTATACATTCTCCAGACAAGCTTGCCTGTAAACTCCAGATTGTTTTATAGCCTCCTGTTACCGAATGAATACTCATGTGTACATGTGTGCAGAAATTCTGAGGAATTCACCTTACTCTTCATCCCTGAAGTTAAAAAATACAGACTATTGCTTGGTTTTCCTTCAACTTACTTAAACACTAACCCATTTTATAGCCTACAACAATTAAAACTAGGAAAAAAGGCTGCGTCTGGATATAGACTTGAAAAATAACATAGATTCAGGCCTACAAAAAAGAAATTTCCTGAAATAAAATCAAGTTTTAAGGATGCAACCAACTCCAAATAGGCTGCATCAGTTACACTGGTAGACACCTTCTCACACTGAGCTAACCCCTTTTCAGATACATTTTGATTTTGGGGCGGATTTGTTGATGGTGACTTGAAAGTACCATTATGAAAATATGAAATAATAGGAGAGAGGATATAAGAATACATATCAGTAAGAAAATTAGTAAAGCTCTAATGCTTATTAATTATACACATGATAAACGGAATTTTCCTTAGCTTCCTTTGCCCCGCCTAGTTTATGTTCTTGGGTCTGTTTGTTTCCCCTAGTTCCTATTTATCCTCCTGCATGTACAGCTTTACTTTGGTATGCTCTAGAGTAAATTTTTATTAGTGGTGCACTGTTTGATTACAGAATTTCTAAGAACGGAGCTACCACAAAACCACAGGGATGATATCTGGTGGCATTAGTTGTGCTGCAATGATACATTGCTCCTGAACCTGAAGTCAGGTCCAGAACCCAAAGCGGTTTCTACAGCCTGTCTTTCTTTGGGTTAGTTACTTTAAGAGGTGACATTTCTTCATTTTTATAGATTTTTTTCAGCCAATTCTCCCTATAATGTCAACTCTCTGACTTTGTTCTCGTTTCTATGTCAAGCCTCTAGACATCATAGCCCTGAAAAATGCTTGGAAATTCTCAAGTGAAACCTATTTCCTGTAGTTTTCAGAACCACAGCTGCATCAAAACATGAGTACACATAGTTAGATAGATTAGATTCAGATTTCATTCACAGCAAAATCAAATCAGATGCAAGATGGGACTTTTAAATGCCATCTTAACCAGGTAACAATTCTTGAAAATATTTTTAAAAGGTTAAAGACAAAGAAAATAAAATCAAAATTTGGCTATCAAAAACGTATTGCTGGTCCATTCAGGGTAGCATTTTATAAATAATTTGGGTTTTTTTGGAGTAACAGGTTTAAACCAGTCAGGTAGTTGCTGGGATACTATTTGGACCACCCTACTTTTACACACAGTTAATTGAAAATTAAAATCAAGTGTTGATCATTTTGCTAATTTGGCCTTTTTGTTAATTTACTCCGCATTACCCTTTGCAGAACTACTCCACATGCAATTAACAGATGAATGTGGATGTGCACATGCTTTAAAAGGTGCTGGAAATTTAACAAATTGTCAAGAAAAGTCTAATATCAAATCTGTGCTCATAACATAGAGGTATGAGAAAGCCAGGAGAGATTGATGTGGCCAACGTAATAGCAGAGGATTTTTCCTGAAGCTGTGTTCTTTCAATCTGTTGAGTTTATGCCCTGGCTTCTGAAGGTGGATTACATTCAGTTCAGATCTGATTAAACAAGAACCTTTACGCAAGAAAATCAGTACATAAATAATGGAACTTTTCAGTTGTTGCAACAAGACAAATCCCAGGAGGGTCTGATATGCAGAGATCTCTTCCAAAGAACATCTGCAATATGTTACTTCTTTTTGTTATTACAATTTTTAAAAGCTACATTTTTTCCCCAGGGTGGCAGAGAACACTTGTTTTATTTTTGCTTCCCTACATGCTTCCTTAGATTGGTATCTTCAATTACATCATCCGACTTGGAAAGTCTTGTTTTTCACATCTATTAGAGACAACAAACAGCACTTTGTTTGTGCTTGAATTTGTTTCAACGGTAAAACAAGACACGATTTCTGTTGTACACGTCCTCTTTCTATAATTAAAATTGGACACTGTGTTGTTTGAGTCTGTAAGTATGCGTGAGCATGGGCACAGTGCCGCCTGCTGTTCGGGGGCCGCTATCGTTATGTCAGGACCACGCGCAATATTTTGGAGGAAGGAAAGCAGCCAAGAGGCTAATTCTTGCTGCATGCTGGTCCAAGTTGGTTAAGTCATCAGCAATGAGGCATCAGGCACAGATTTGATATTAGACTTTTCTTGACAATTTGTTAAATTTCCAGCACCTTTTAAAGCATGTGCACATCCACATTCATCTGTTAATTGCATGTGGAGTAGTTCTGCAAAGGGTAATGCGGAGTAAATTAACAAAAAGGCCAAATTAGCAAAATGATCAACACTTGATTTTAATTTTCAATTAACTGTGTGTAAAAGTAGGGTGGTCCAAATAGTATCCCAGCAACTACCTGACTGGTTTAAACCTGTTACTCCAAAAAAACCCAAATTATTTATAAAATGCTACCCTGAATGGACCAGCAATACGTTTTTGATAGCCAAATTTTGATTTTATTTTCTTTGTCTTTAACCTTTTAAAAATATTTTCAAGAATTGTTACCTGGTTAAGATGGCATTTAAAAGTCCCATCTTGCATCTGATTTGATTTTGCTGTGAATGAAATCTGAATCTAATCTATCTAACTATGTGTACTCATGTTTTGATGCAGCTGTGGTTCTGAAAACTACAGGAAATAGGTTTCACTTGAGAATTTCCAAGCATTTTTCAGGGCTATGATGTCTAGAGGCTTGACATAGAAACGAGAACAAAGTCAGAGAGTTGACATTATAGGGAGAATTGGCTGAAAAAAATCTATAAAAATGAAGAAATGTCACCTCTTAAAGTAACTAACCCAAAGAAAGACAGGCTGTAGAAACCGCTTTGGGTTCTGGACCTGACTTCAGGTTCAGGAGCAATGTATCATTGCAGCACAACTAATGCCACCAGATATCATCCCTGTGGTTTTGTGGTAGCTCCGTTCTTAGAAATTCTGTAATCAAACAGTGCACCACTAATAAAAATTTACTCTAGAGCATACCAAAGTAAAGCTGTACATGCAGGAGGATAAATAGGAACTAGGGGAAACAAACAGACCCAAGAACATAAACTAGGCGGGGCAAAGGAAGCTAAGGAAAATTCCGTTTATCATGTGTATAATTAATAAGCATTAGAGCTTTACTAATTTTCTTACTGATATGTATTCTTATATCCTCTCTCCTATTATTTCATATTTTCATAATGGTACTTTCAAGTCACCATCAACAAATCCGCCCCAAAATCAAAATGTATCTGAAAAGGGGTTAGCTCAGTGTGAGAAGGTGTCTACCAGTGTAACTGATGCAGCCTATTTGGAGTTGGTTGCATCCTTAAAACTTGATTTTATTTCAGGAAATTTCTTTTTTGTAGGCCTGAATCTATGTTATTTTTCAAGTCTATATCCAGACGCAGCCTTTTTTCCTAGTTTTAATTGTTGTAGGCTATAAAATGGGTTAGTGTTTAAGTAAGTTGAAGGAAAACCAAGCAATAGTCTGTATTTTTTAACTTCAGGGATGAAGAGTAAGGTGAATTCCTCAGAATTTCTGCACACATGTACACATGAGTATTCATTCGGTAACAGGAGGCTATAAAACAATCTGGAGTTTACAGGCAAGCTTGTCTGGAGAATGTATACTCCATAACTTGCTCTCAGTGCAACAGTAACTCTCCATAAATTTCTTGTTTCTCATCTGCCAAATGGGGTTAACATTTTCTGATTAGCAGAAGCAAAATTCTTCTCACAGGTACAGCATCCAGAAGAACTTAGTGCTCCAGATTCTGCTCGCTCTTGTGTGATCCAGAATAGCTACACCATTAGATGATAGCAATGTGATTTGTTTTGTTGCTCTGGTAATCTCCAGCCTTTCATCCCATACTTATATTCTGGGCTGTTCTTGTCTAGGGGGACTTGGGACCCCAAGATTTTGAGCCAGGTAGGACAGTGGTTTTTCTGGAAAGAGGCTGTTCTTGCTCAGCACGGAAGTCTCTCTACTGAGCTCTGGCAGCACTGAAGGAGAGAAAAACAAACAACTCTTTTGGGAAGGAGAGGATTCCTGGGTCCAAGGCACTTAGTGGCTCAGATTTCTAGGCTCTTCCTGTAGTTAGTGGAAAGAAACAGGTGCCTCCAGAGGGAAATCATTATGTCTTAAGGTAAGTGTCCCTAACAGGGATACCGTTGACTGGGAAGCTAGCTTTGTGGAAGTGCTTACCTCTTGCAGTGCTTAAAGCTGAGTGACAAGAACTCCATTCCCAATGCTTGTGCAGTCTGCACAAGGGGCTTCATGACCAGTGTCCTACACATACAGGAGTAGCACAGCATAAATCAGTTTCTGATTCTGTAAACTGGCATTGCTGAGATCTTAATGTGAATGTCATTTATTGAAAGGATGCTACCATATCACCCTTCGACTACTGGTTTTGTTGCTTTATATTCCGAGTACTGAAAAACTTGTTAACTTTGATTCATTGCCAGCATTCTGCCTTGCATAAGTTTAAATGACATTGATTGCTGCACTGTTGGCAATGCCTACATAATCACACCAATCCATTGTATCTATCCTTCATAGTGTAGGTGCAAATGGATATGTCAGACCATAACATCTCAGGCAACTAAATGCTGCAAAAGAAGATACACAGACAGGCAGAGAGAGCAGATTCCCTTGAGGCCCCATGCGCTGACTATTTGTGCCTTTTGGCCTCCCTCTCCCCCCTGCCCTCACAGATGCTTCTTTTTTTCCTGTTTCTTACCTGTACAGAAGGGAACTATGCTAGTACAAATTCAGAGCAGAGGAATTTCCTGACAGAAACGTTAAAGACATCTGTTGGAAGGATGATTTTCAAGCAAAAAGGCAGGATGGACTGAAACTTCTCTATGGCTTGGGATCACTCCCCGTACTGTACACGGATGTCCTTCCCATCCTCCCAAAGTTGTTCCAGACTGCAGGAGTGGACTGTGGGTCCCTCCGTTAGAAAGAATCTCACTGTCAAGTACCCACAGTTTCTCTCTTTGGTCTAACTGAATCTCCCCTCTTCTCCTCCTGTCTGTGTCTTTTTTTTCTGAGTAGGGACAATCACAGGATACAAGCCTTTCACTTGCCTGTGTGCATGTCTGTTATTTTACACGGCAGTAGGAATTTTTTTTTCTCTTGACTTAAGCCTTGCTCTGTGTGAAATGCTACAAATAAGAGATGGGTCTGAGCTGCCCAGTCTGCATATGGGAATCAGGGTGCTACTCTGAGTCCATAGTCAAATTCAGTGCCTGGAACATTTCAGGCAGTAGCTTCTGTGTGCTCTGCTATCAATCAAGACAGCAATCCATTTCAGCTGGCATAAGCTGGTCTAGTCCTGCTGAAGTTATCTGGCATGTATGGGCCAACACGGTCTGTTCTCCAAACTGTGACTGGACAGGTCTTTCTCAGAGAGGCCATCTGTATCTTATGCTCTTCTTTTCAATTTCTCCTGCCATCTGTTTTCCTGTGGCATCATAACAATATTTCAGGGGCAGAAAAAGCAAAGAGGAAATTCTGGCCAGAGTCGTCATATGAAAAGTGGAGCAGGTCAACCTAACCTTATTTGCTGGGAGACAACCATAAGAACTTGTGGTTTTAAATATTTCTTCTTGAATTTGAAAACCAGACACTATACGTTAACCTCTGCAAGTCTTCAAGCCATAGGAGAGGGGAGGCGAGGCAAAGTGGGGTGAGAGAGCCAGCACTTCCAAATTTGACATGGTACTGGCATGCACTTGGCTGGAGGAGCTGTTATTTATTTAAGGAAAAACAGTTTTTAACAAAGGTGAATTGCATTCTCTTTCCTAAAAAAGCCAGCCAGGGACACAGTTCTTTTGGGCTATGTATGTCTCAAAATGAACAGAGTTGGAGAAAACTGTGCCTCCAGTGCTAAGATCTCAGTGTACAATATGCAAGTCTTAAATAGGCCTCCCCTGTGAAGGCCCTGAGACTTGTGGAAGAAATATACTGAATAAGAGTAAGGGATTTCCCATCTCCTATTCTCATTTCCTGGAGCTGTAGGACACAATCCAGTCACGCCTAACATTGCAAGGGGCAGAGCGGCCACTGCAACTACTATTGCACAATAATAAATTATTTAGTTAGTTTACTAACTAAATTGTCCATATGAAAAGTATTTAGGAATGTGCTCCTTATGCCTTCTCTGAACTAGTGTTGCTACAGCACCTCCTCCAAGCTCAAGGGCAGTCCAGCGGGAAGTCAGGCAAAGTTGCCAGGATGCCTGCATGGATGAACAAAGGGCTCCTGGGAAAACTCAAAATCGAAAAGGAAACATACAGAGAGTAGAAGCAGGGACAGGCAACCTGGGAGGAATACAGAGACACCGTCTGAGCATACAGAGATGCAGTTAGAAAAGCCAAAGACCACCTGGAATTGAATCTGGCCATGGTTGTCAAAGGAAAATAACTCTGTTCATCATTGCTACTGTCAACAAAGATGCTGTTCACAAAACAACTCCTTGCTGCACTTTTAGATAAAGGAAAGGACAGGCAGGTGGTGTAATCCTCATACCAAATGGAAGCTGCCTGCAGGGTCCTCTGTTACAATCAGCCAGATAAGTTTTATCCTGCAGCCAAGAGACATGCGCAGCACAAGGCAGGCCAAGACATACATGCTGCACATGCTAGGATCTACGCAGGACAGCTGTTTTGTGGATCGTTAGCTCTGAACAATAATTTTCTGGTCAGGATCACTACAGTGGCCCATGCCTTATTCCTAAACATGCCTTGAGTGTACCTAAGCACACAGATGTAGAATGGGATCTGAGTTGTAGAATAGACTCAGGAATGTGAACATAGTGAATTAGACATCATTGAGATCACTTCAGTTTTCAATCTAAATTTCTACCCGCTGTTGCCACTTCTTTCTTGGATGCCTGGTCAGACTCCAGAATGGTGTTGTGCTTTACAAAATTAAAAAAAAAAAAAGAAAAATTTATTCTTTCCTTAATGACCTAATATTCTAGGTCTGGATAGCATAGTGGAAAACCTATCTATGGAACAAGAAGACAGAAAAGGTGAAAGTTAGTATAGCAACAAAACCTTGTGAATATCTGGTAAAGCCCAAGGAAATAATTTCTTCCTGAAATAATACAAAAACCAGGAAACAAGTAAAAGAGAGTGAGTTTCCCTGGCAACAAAAAAAAAAACATGGGAAAATTCTTAGTTCAGCTGCTGCATTCCTACTCTCAAATTTCCATTCATTTCATGGTATTTTGCGCGCCAGCTTTCCTGCAAAAGCCAGAAGCCTGGTACAACCTTATCAGAAACACTGGAGTCAGTCAACAGTTGTGTGAGCCACTCACCGTCTTTGCGCCACGGAGAAGCATGAGAGCCAACTGGACAGGTTGTGGTAGTGCTTGTCATGTTCCCCTGGCATCAACCTTTGCCTTTACTACAGACATGAATCCGACTTTAGGTAAGGCAATCAGAATCCTGGATAGGAGCTATGTTATAGAAGAGCACAGGTCAAAGTCCACTCCAGGGTAGTATCAAAAGAGCAGTTTTCTTGCCCAGTACGCCTTGTGGTGAACTTCTCTTTTCACTGCTTGGCCCCTTAGTATATAGCAGACTGAGCAGTCAACTGAGCAAGCAAATTCTCCTGCAGAGGCATGCACTACAGCCTTTTCTGTTTCACAGAAGCTTTGGGATTATTTAGTGAATATATTTGCAGGGCCAGGAAATCAGATCCCGAGCATTCTCACTCATAAATGAGAGTCTCAGTTTTCACAGAACTCAACTCACGCTGCAGGGTTTAACTCACAATCTAGCACCTGCCACTGAGAACAACGGAGACTCCTCCTCTCTTCCCCACCCTAAGGAGAAAAACACGGGGTGCAGTAGTTGCCAGGATTTTTAACGTCTAGATGTCAGTGTATCTTTGGGTTAAGTTTTTATTTTTATTGCAACTGCACAAGTAAAAGAGAAGATACTGTTTTATACAACAAGAGCTAGTGAGGAATGGAAGACCTATAATACCAGGGAATTTATATTACAGTGATAAATTATTTTATTAATTTTTTTCCTATTCTCATTCCGTTTATCCCACATCCATGTTACAAGAAGGATAAAAGTGGAGCTTATTCATATGGATAAGGATATTAACCAGTATACCAGATAACCAGTACGACACACATCCAGGTGAGAAGCAGGCTACTTTCAGTTTTTCAGCCTACTTTCAGATCAGCTAATCTGCAGCTCGTTTAAGAGCACTCATTTAAAAGAACCTTCTTCTAGCAAGTCTGTGGCACACTCGTCTGCTCCAGCTTGCCTCTTCTGCTTCACAGTGGTTTTGCAATTGTGCATCACTTGCACAGTATAGACAAATAATCAAAAATCAGAGGAGAAAGCATAAATGCCCATAAGGGCACATTTTTCTCCCATCTGCTTGGTAGATTTTGCACTCCATGTGCTTTACATGGTGGATATGCCATTCAGACTCTGCCAGTGTTTCACAGTGATGTCTTGTCATGGCTTGTCCAACTACAACTCCTAGCAGCCTTCATATGGCTTCACAGCCTTTCATAGGCATTGAGCTAGAGATGGTTGCTGATTCCCACTTTCAGTCCCTGCTCAGTCAGTCTGTGCTGGGACAGAGGCCCCAGGCGACTGTTTAATATTAACTCCACGGAGCTCCTGCAGGATGGAACTCTACTCATGAATACTGTGCTGTGATTTAGTGTATGGCCTGGAGGCAAAATTATACCAAGTATCATCAGTGATTGGACAAGAGAGGTGCAGAGGCCATCCTGTGTCTGCTTTGTACAGAAGCAGTGCATACAGACTTTCTGTCTCTTTCCTTCCATGGGTCTTCCCTCATCCTCCTCTGAGCAGTTGCATTTGAAGACACAATAATGATGCAGAAGTTAGAGAAGCACACTACCTAGACAGCAAACAGAGTAACATAGCAGAGTTTGGCTTTTGGAGGCTCTGTCCAAGGAGGAAAACTGGAATATGCCCTATGTGCTGAGCCCTGTGGCTCCTTTTCAAGTTTTGAATGCTGCTGAGACCTTCCAGGGCTGCAAACCTGGTCTGTGTAATGATTCTTGTTCCTGGAGCTGGATCCTGCTTTGTCTGTGGAAGCAGAAGGTGTGGTATGTCAGGCTGGTCAATGAATTCCTGCTAGTTGAGGCTCTCTTCCCCGATCTGTACTTCTACAGCCGTCAGATGCATCGGTCAAAAGCTACAGATGTGTATCCCCTGGTGAGTTTTGTTCGCTGATAGAGACTGTATACTGCATAAGGAGTAAGTATCAGACAGATCATATGGCAGTTTCGACTTAAGGAGTTCCGATCTTGTAATCTTCTCAGTGTTGTTCCTGCTCCTGTTTCCCCCCGCCTTGCTTCAGATGTGTGCACAGTTGTTTGTGCAGCTGCACGAAAGACTGAGTTTGGGAACTTATGTAGCTGAAGGAAAGAAACAATGCAAAAGAACAGCTTTTTAAAAATACCAGATGAGCGCAACAGGGCAAAGACAAAAACAGCTCTACAGGATCAGCCTAGGAAGTGGTCTGGTGCAGCACAGGGATAGGAGCTGGCAGCCAGGAAGGGAATGCCTCTGTTTGCATAAGACCAAGTAACTAGGGCAGTCTGCAGCTTCTCAAGTTAAGGTGTTGTTGCTTGCACGGTTAAGCACTAGAGATCATTCCTGATCTGCCCAAGCAATACAGGGATTTCCAAAGAGATGAGAAAGGTCTTAGTTGTGACATTTTCCAGAGCATATCATCACATAGAGATGATTATATTTGGGTGTTGGGAGGTGTGGGCAATCCTGCAGTCATTACAGGAGAGAGGCTGTCTGTGACAGCTGTCCCACTCTGCAAGGAAGACACTCTCAGTGAGAAGTGCAGCGTGAGACGGAAAATATCAGGGGAGACAAACCCTTGCAGAAATTGAGTCAGGGGACCCAGTGAAAGGCCCAGGTGAACTCCAGTCAACGGCCCCTACATGCTGGCAAGATGGTTGATCTATGTTTAACAAGGTGAAATGTGTTTTCTTTCATTCCTTCCGCCTATTTTAAAGCTGGTAAAGAAATTCTTTTATTTGTGCTTCGCCTTAGGGTGGCTAAATCAATAGGGATTTTTTAGGCAACAGGAAAACTCCTGGGTTTTTCTTAGAACAGTGTGTGTGTGGTAAACCTGAAAATCAAGGTACTTTGACATGTTCACCTGCACCCAGCCTCCCAAGATTTTACTGCTAAAGTGCACAGGATTACACAGGCCTGGCTGGTTCTGCTCTGCTTAGAAAAAAAAAAAAAAGAGTGTCTTCTATAGCTTAGATATAAGGCATAAAATTCTGGCTTATAATAATATAGTAGAAATATGTCAGAACACCAGCTTCCTGAAATAGTCTGTGATACCTCACAAGTAGCCCTGCCAGTAACCCTAACAGGCCACAGGATGCGACCTGGGGTTGTTGACACTAAGCACTTGTCTACAGGGATTGTCTCTCCCGCTCTCCAACCTGTCAGTGTCACCATCAGGATCTTCGCTGATAGGTGGTGGGTAGGCAGCAGGAGAGGAGCAGCAGGAGAGCAGGACATTTGTATTCACTCTCAGAAAGAAAACACTGTGTGCAGAAAGTTGAGATTTTCTTAGCCGCATAGCAGGACCAGAATCAGCAGATCTCTGGCAAAAGAACTGTGCAGCACTTGGTGCTACAGGCCCACATGAGGCAGAGACTCTTGCCCTCCTGTGGTAGTGGAAGTAACACAGCAACGTCAGAAGAAGGGGTACAGGGAAGCAAAGAGTGAGATTAAAGGAAGGAACAGAGTAACTATTTCAGTGAAAGAAACCAATATCACAAAAGAGACATAACTGAATGAACAGACTAAGGCAAAGAAAGAAAGACTCTAAACACTGAACAAAAGTTGGGCAACTATAAAGGGAATTAGGAAAACATTAATGCAAGTGGATAGGTTACGCAAAAAGGAGAAAGAAAAATATCAGCTAGGGTGGAGATATGTGAGAACAGTGTAGCACAGCTTGATCTGGTCTTCCAAGTGAGATTGGGAGATGCAAGACAGACTTCCTTGGGCTTACCTCCACTAGCTCTAAGCCATTGACAGACCCTCAGTGAAACTAGAGATGCAGTAGTGTGATACCTGGGAGGTGATACCATGAAAGCAGTTTATTTAAATAAGAATATTTTTCTTTCTACTTTGAGAGAGCTGTGTTTACAAAGAATGACAGAGGTCTGAACCATTACTGTGTAAAGGCATTATCTTAAATGACCACGCCTGTGCTTGGATGATACCTTTTGGCTACTTTGTGATCGTTGTTCACAAGACAGCAGAATGAAAATTAATTGGTTTAGGTCTTCATGTAACATCTATACAGCGCTGTGAAATTTTGCCCGTACTCTTGCCTACGGACAGACAATTAGACTCACTTAAGTTCATTTGCCATTCCCTAGCCCCTCGAGGGTAGCTTGCCTGTAGAGAGGTATCCAGTGTGTTCACAGACATCTAAGATCTTTTTAGGAAGTATTGAGTCTCAGACCACTCAGAATCAGCGTAAAATAATCCTATGAAATCAGGGCGCCCCTGAAGAGGCAGAAGAGGGTAGGCACAGTAAACCGTTAGAGAAAGCCAGAAAGTGCATGTCTGAAAAATTAGTTAAGAGATTCAGCTGTCCTCCTCGTGTTTGTGACTGCTTGGCTTTGCTCTGCTTGTTGAAAAAGTAATTTACTTTCTTCCACTGTTCATTAAAAAAAAAAAAAAAAAAAAAAAAGAGAGAGAATGAATCTCTTTAATGAAACATTTATTTTGAGATTCGGAATAGTTTTCAAATGTGTTGGATTTGGTTGGTTGAGGAGTTTTTTGGTGTCTTCTTTCTTCCCCTTTCCTACTTGCCATCATGCAGGGAAAGGAGTGGGAAGGAAGAGGTTAGCAGAGTTAAGGAATTCTGAGCAGCCAGTACAAAGATGGAAAGGTTCTGACTGCATGTAACGAAACACTTTTTCCTGTGAGAACAGTCAAGTATTGAAACAGGTTGCCAAGAGAGGTTGTATAGTTTTTATTCTTGCAGAATTGGAAGACGCATCTGGATAAAGCCCTGACAACCTGATGTGACTTCATAGCTGAATGTGCTGTGAGCAGGATGCTGGTCTAACGACCTGAAGTCTTCTCTAACCTCAACTATAACCTAGAAGAAGAAGTACTCCATGAAACAACTGAGAGCGGCTGGGTTAATACCCATGAAGTCTTGAGACAGGATGTCATTCTGAAGAGGAGGGGAGAGAGCCTAGGGCTGACAGTCAAATAAGGAAGGGAGAGCTGAAAGCCAGGAAGTTTTGCTCCAGGGTAGAAGGTGAAGTCAACCAAAGTGAGGGTGAGATAAGGAAGAGCAAAGTGCTTTGTCAGGCAGGGATGGACTATAAAAGAAAGTGGCTTAGGTGTGGGAGAGTTGCATCACATTTCAAAATCACAAAGGTTTCTTGGGCACTTTACTGTCTATAAAAGTCATTTTTGGACACAGCATTCTGGCAGATTTCAAATCAGGAAGTATCTCTTATAAAATACACAGGTCCGTGATTCATATCTTCACACTGGGTGACTTGAGGTTAAGCTCCAGTGCAGAAGACAGTGCCATTAACTGACTAATGATCCTCACTTCCAGACACACCTACTTCACAAAGGCAGATTTACACACAAGCATTGCTCAGGAGAGCAAAAATAGTGTAAATAGCCCTACATTTACAGTGAAACTTCGGGAATGTCATAAAAACAAAAATTTAGTTAGGCTGCAAGGGGTATGTCTAAGCCCAAGCCTTACCAACCATTTTTTCCGTTTTTTATGTCAAAAGCAAAATGAATTTTTTACAGTCGTTACTAAAAGAACTGGGCAATTATTTCTTTTGAATTAAAGTTTTATTGGGCAAAGTCTAGTTTCAAGATGACCGTAATAATTTGTGAGTTCATGTATTCCAGTCTCTCCATCTCAGAAAGACTATCTTTCAACCATAAACCGGGAACGGCTTCAGGGACAAAGAACACATGCAGTCCATACACAAAGCCACCATGCAGAAACTGGGAGCCTTCAACCTAGAAGCAATGTAACTGAGAGTCTCCTGGGAATGCAGCAGAAAGCTACACAGATGGGATCATCATGGTTATAGGGAAAGGGAAAAGGATATGATACTTCAGTGTATCTTTGAATGCTAAAACTGTGGCCCACTGAAAGGAACCAGCTTATTGCAAGTTCAAAACGGAGACTTAGCTGTTTCTTCATGCCACTCACAGACCCCAAAGTATCGTGGATGCTAACATATGAGATTAGACAAATTTGATGAAGGAAAAAGGAGTGAGAGTATTCAAAGACATGGCACGAGGCTCAGAAACCTCAACTCACAGATTGCTGGAAGCAGACCTGGTCTTAGACAGTTCCTAATACATCCTGTCTTGCCCAGTGCTAGAGTCAGGGTTCTGGGCAGAATCACAGTTCTTCAGAAAGGAGAAAAAAGGGCCTGGATGTTTCTCCCAGTTAAGAGGAGGCTTGAATGCATTTGATTGCTTTCTGTAAAAACATCGGAGTAGAAAATGCCGTGATGGGTGAGGAACTTTTTGAGCTGAAACACAATCTTGGCATACGAGAAATGAGTATGGTCTTGCTATGAGTTAAGTTCAGGCTAGAAATTAAGGAAGATTTCTAACCACTGGAGCAGGGAGGTTCTAGCAGTGCCTGCCCACAGGAGCCATAGAGACAGGGTGCTGCTCTGGCTTTAGGGAGAAGCATAGCTGGATTTTGGAGAGGGGAGTTTGATGTGGTGCCTGAAGCAGAAGGAATGAGGCCTCCTGAGCCATGAGCTCCTGCCAGGTCTGGGCTCCTTACTTCACAGCTTATCATTAAAGGCATCTCTTGACTCACAAACGTTTGCTTGCCACTCCACTACACGGTATTTATAGATTCCTACATTCGGAATACGTTAGTAGTGGTGGAGGTGAGACACAATTTCCTAGCTATAATTTGAACACTTGAAGTAATGTATTCCTCTTCCAGAAGTTACTAACTGGAAACGATACATGCAAGAGATTTGCACACATGGTTTGTCCTAGGTCATATTGTTGATAGCAGCCTGATATGCAGACCTCTGACCTCTTTTACTGCCAGTAGTCTGTCCAGCCACTGTGATCAGCCATGAGGCAATGTTGACAGCTGCCAACTGCTTGACTAAATGTCAAGCAGTGAATGTATTTTCTGTCACAGAGACATGCACATCCTGGTGCCTTCATCACTCTTTCGCGAATCTCCTGTCACAGTAGCTACAGAATAGACACCATCAATTTGTAAGGGACAACATAGGGAAGAAACAGGGTTTCTCTCTCTGATGTAAGTCTCAAAGCCAGGTTACTTTCAACTACCTGGTTAAAAGGACCACATTTCTTTCAGCATTGTGAGTGTAACAGTGTTTGTTATGCCCATATGAGTTATACATCAGATGTTTCAGTATTAAAAAAAGCACGCGGTGTTCATCTGTGTGTAGCAAAAATGGACCTCTCTTTTCTGCAGCAACATGAGCACAACAGGGTATAGCCCATCTCACGCTCCCTTTCATGGCACAAGTGTCTCACAATGACCTAAAAGAAAGTTTTCCATGGAATATTTGCCTTTAAAAGCTTTTTCTCGCAGGTGATGCACGAGGACTGCAGGCAGGGATGTGATGGCAGTACGAGTCTGAGAGGAAAACGGTGACCTTACAGCACTAGTATGAGATGGCCCCATGCGGGAAACACATAGTGCTTAGCACCAGGGAGGGACCATATCCCGCGTCCCCAGGCTGTGTCAGTGAGACCGTCTATGCTAGACAAAGGTCTGGTCTTGGAGAAACAGCAGTTTACAAGCTGCTTGGAGAAGCTCCAAGTTTCCCTCAGTCTGACTGCTTGTGGCCTAAACACTTTTTCTTCATCAGGCATTGTGCCCCACTTGCCAACCCTGGCTGAGTAATCACAGTTATCTTCTGTCATCCCAAAAGACAGAGGGGGAAAGGTTAATTTTCTACTCACAAACTAGCTCTCCTTAACCTGCTTTTCCTAAGAGATCTGTAGTATGTGACAGAGAGTAGGCCTTTGGGGAGGCTCTTCATCATTAGTTTTCACAGTATCTCTAGACTTGTATAATTCAAATTAGTGCAGGAGCTTAAACATCACTTTGTGGGTAAGAGCCACAGAACCAGCAATCCCAGGCCCCGTTTCACAGTAAACTCAGAACATAAAGCAATGCACAAAGAGTGGTCAAGACAGACAAAAATCTATGTCAAGACACTTGCCTTCAAGAAGACTCATGAACCTCAAGGGGGTTAGGCAGCCATCTCCTATTGAGCCGGATGCTTTCACTTGTGCTAATAGCAGAACTGCGTTACAGTGCCAACAGGCATAGCCTTTTGCTCTCATGGGAGAGCTCCACAGCCTCACTCTTTTCTTTGTCTGTTGTAGAAGTAAGACCTTAAATGCAGGAGGAAACTGATTGTCACATGAGTTCAAGTTACGGTGGGGTTTTGAGCAGTCCATATTTTGGGGGTAGATGGGTATTGCAATCAAGCTGATTTATAATAAATACAGGAAGAAGATAACAAGAAGCTCACTGGTTGAGAATTAGCCATGTGAAACATCCTTCCTTACCCTCATGAAAGGGTTGGTATGAACCTCAGTGGGAACCAGGCTAGCAGAGCAGATGAAGGTAGATTTTTATGCAAGATTTTAATGCAAGAAGTTTCTAAAAGAATCTCACACCTAGGAGCAAAATCTCCAGCCTGCCAGATCAAAGTGACCACTACCAGACATTCCCACCCCAGGCAGGAGTAGTACAACTAGAATGTGCAGAGCAAAGGAATTTGTCACATTTTTTCCACTTTAATTTTTGGGCAGTCCTGAAGAAATCGTTGTCTCTCCCACCATCTGCAATGACCAAAAAAAATAAATAATTTTAAAAAACAAACAACAACCATAGTCCTTAGGTGATCCTTGCATATTCATGCTGGCTCCCATGACAGTAATTGGTAAAAGACCTCTTGACTAGATCAGGTTGTATAAGCAATCACACCCTCACGTATAGGAAATGATCTTAGGAATATCAAATCTGAATTGCAGAACTGAATATTATGTATGAATGTTTGAAGTTAAAACCTCTAGATGACAAAAATTGTAGAAGTCCTGATTTGCCTTTCCTAGGGAAAAGATAGGGAAAAAATCGAAATAGAAAGCTTTCACCATTCAATAGTAGCATCTGAGACTAGGATGTTACCTTACTGAGGACTCTCTGAATGCAAAAATGAGGGGATTGATACTTAAGAGCAGTGGCATTTTCATTCAAAAGATGAAATACAAAAGCTCTGGCTTCTTGCTGCTCCAAGTTGCCTACAGCAGCAGTCTTTGACTCATCGTGATGATTGTAACAAAAGTTTTTTGCCAAAGTAGGAGGAAATAACATAATATTATAGATAGAGAAAAATAAATCACTTGGAATGTATGTAGCATGTATGTCAGTGCTCCAGAAGGAGAAAAAAAATTAAATTTTTGAAGATAATCTTCTATTTTTCCAAAATTATTGTGTTAAGAGACACTATGTAAAGAGGTAATCATTCGAGGAAAGCTGGAGGACAGTTGTGTGATTTCGCTGCTGGATGTTTTACACTTTGCACAGTCACGTCAAAACACAGCAATATTGCAAAATTGGCTTGGCTTATCCTTTTCAATGGTATTCACGCTAAAATAGGAACTGCACTGCATGTTTCGTGCCAGAGTACAGGCAGTTGAAACAACATATATCTCTCATTCCTAAGTGACTCATAGTATTTCCTGTTTTCCATAAAAGACTGTTCAGCTTGCAGGTCTGTCCTCAGTGTCAATATGAACAATCATGGATATTGTGCCACATCCTATCCAGCTTTTTTTCTTGTAACAAGAGAGAAACTCTAAATATTTATTCAAAGTAGGAACAGGAGCATCCAAGCACAAAAGGAAATCCAGTGCCACAATCAGGCAAAAAAACTGCCAAACCTCATTCAAATTCTATGTTCCTTCTTTGCTGCTTCTGTCGTGTTCATTGCCAGAAGGTATCTGTATGCAAACAGATGTTTCTAATCAGTTTCATTCAGTCTAATTTGCTACCTGCAATCTAGAGTCTGTAATACCACACTTATTTCCATGCAAGTGTAACTTGCAAAACTGCTAGGGTACCTTCTTCTCCTTTTGTATTGCGGACAAAAGAGCTGATGACCCCCACTTAATCTATATAAACACTTCCTCTGCACGCGGTGAGCAGACCAATCGGATTTATTCAGAGCAAGAGAAAACGCAAGCTTCCCGTGTAGGCGAGTTAGCTGTCAGTGCTGTGTTTTGCTGCAATTAGATAACCAGATCTGACTAGAAAATGGAATAGTTTCTGTGTCAATTCAGGTGAAAATGAGATGCTTTGGTCAAAGTCTGAATTTTGGGGAACTTCTCTGTGTTGCTCCTTGGAGTCATAGCTCTAGTGCATGAGCTTCCTGGAGCCTCAACAGCCTCCACGAGCTTCCTGGAGCTTCTTCTTATGTCTCACTGTGCATTGCTGTTTCTTCATTAGCTACCACGGTACAGCAGGAGGGTCTCTGCCTGACTTGTACTCAAGGAGAAGCCCAGGTGCAAAAACATTCTGTAGAGGAAAACAGAGTGACACAACAAGAAGAAAATGTTGGGTCAATGTTTTTGGTTGACATACTGAAATGATGCCCCAACTGAAAGGCAGTTTAACCTCAACTTTTTCAACGAGACTTAGTGATGGAAAATACGTATCAACTGTTCTGCTGAAGAGATTTCAAAAACATTTTGTACAGGCAGCAAGCTACTGATCCATTCTTGTCACGCTGGAGGGAAAAATGAGGGTAATAGAGCTTTATCTTAGCATCATAGAATGGTTTATGTTGGATGGGACCTTTAAAACTCATCTAGTCCAACCCTCCTGCAGTGAGCAGGGACATCTTCAACTAGATCAGATTGCTCAAAGCCCTGTCCAACCTGACCTTGAATGTCTCCAGGGATGAGGCATCTACCACCTCTCTGGGTAACCTGTGCCAGTGTTTCACCACCCTTGTCGTGAAAAATTTCTTCCTTATATCTAGCCTGAATCTACCCTCCTTTAGTAAAAAACCATTACCCCTTGTCCTACTGTAACAGGCCCTACTGAAAAGTCCACCCTCATCCTTCTTATAAGCCCCCTTACTTTAAGTATTGAAAGGCCACAATAAGGTCTCCCCGCAGCCTTCTCTCCTCCAGGCTAAACAGCCCCCAACTCTCTGAGCCTGTCCTCATAGGAGGGGTGTTCCAGCCCTCGGATCATTTTTGTGGCCCTTCTCTGGACCCACTCCGACAGGTCCATGTCTCTCCTGTACTGAGGACTCCACTGCTGGACGCAGTACTCCAGGTGGGGTCTCACCAGAGTGGAGTAGAGGGGCAGAATCACCTCCCTCGACCTGCTGGCCACGCTTCTTTTTATGCAGCCCAGGACACGCTTGGCTTTCTGCGCTGCAAGCGCACATTGCTGACTCATGTCCAGCTTTTCATCCATCAGTATCCCCAAGTCTTTCCCCACAGGGCTGCTCTCAATCCCTTCATCCCCCAGCCTGTATTGATATCAGGGGTTGCCCTGACCCAGGGGCAGGGCCTTGCACTTGGCTTTGTTGAACCTCAGCAGGTTCACAGATCCCTGCAAGGAGTCCCAAGGAATCCAGAGGAGTACAAAGCTCAGCCTCAAATTACAGATGTGTGATACCTTATAGTTACAGAGTTATTGCCTCTCTTTGTCTCAACAGCCTTCCAGGTTGAGGCTGTACTTAACCACTCCATTTAGGTACAGGCTACCAGTCCATTTAGACTGCAAGTCGAACTGCTCGTATAGATAGTCCATAACTTCTTGCAGTACAGGTAAGTACCCTAGCAAGAGGTTAGATTGTTAAAAGCTCTGGCAGGGGTAATGGTAAACCATGACAAAGAGTCTGCACCTGGCTAGATGATGCTATGTATCCATTGCTGAATAACGGGCTTTATGCAAGACTGTGACCTTCTTAAAGATCTGAGGTCTGAAACATCAAGTAGGAGATCCTGAAAGTAATAAAGAGCCACAGACTATTTAAACAGTAGCTAGACTAGGGATATTGGGATATGCATCAGGATTGATAACTTCTACTTCCAATAGTTCTAGTGACTCCGGAGGAGCTATTTGTTAAATTATATCCAACTTGTTACGAGAAGTGGCAGAATCAAGCCTCAGGTAAATGAAGGTGCTATGGCTGTTACTTTTTTGCTTTGAATAATTTTGCCATGTCTCTATGTGATAAATTCACATTCAAAAATGCAGAAATTTTTTGATAGGATTTTAGTGAGAAACCAGTTGTGTAGAAGGGGGACCAATGCAACCGCACGTAACAGAGCTAAAGAATGGCGCTTAAGCAGGAGGACACAATAGGTCCTGCTGCCGATGGCTTACTGAGGGGATGTTCTCTGGCCTGGGCTGTATAGGAGACCAGAATAAATTATCAAAGTGGTTCCTTCAGTTTCTGAAAGCCTATGAAATGTTTCCACAGAGGAAGTGTGCACATCTTAGCAAAAAAATAGTTATAAAGAAGGTTTATATATGGATATGTCATTCACATAAAAAATAAGCACATATTTTTGAACAGTTTGGAAGTGGATTACAAATACCTCTGAATTCTTTTGCAGCAGTGAGCTCTTATGTCTGTCTGTCTTATTTCCCATCCAATATATATCAATCACTTTCCTTTTATTTTGTTTTTAAAAGACCAGCCTGAAAAATCTATCAAAAGGACTGCTTCTTGTTGCTAGAAGTTCAGATGGTGGTGTACACCCAGGAAAGACAAAATTAAACAACAAATACCAAGATGCCTATCAATTGTCATGACTCTCTGAAGACAACCTGCTGCTGCATACCAGAAAACCCACAAGAATGTCAACATCTAAAAGCCTCCACGTGTCTTAAAATGGAGTCCAACTTGTCGGATCTCTTGAACATCTAAACCATACTCTTCCAAAAACTGTAATACAAAAGAGAAAGCTCAGTCCAGCACTACAGCCCCAAGCAGCAGTGTCTCTTTTTTCAGGTTTTCTTCCTCTGAAAGACAAACATTTAAATAGATACTGACAATTTTTTTTTTTTTTTTTTTAACAGGCAGATGACAAAAGTATTTGCAAAGAGTACCATCTCCTTTCTGCTAGCAAGTTCAGGCTTTATACCAGTAGCGGGTGAAAAGGCTTGCAAACAACTCAGTTTCCTAAAAAGTAAATCCACAGTCTGAAACTGCACATTCTCTAACAGCTTGCTATTTCCAATGTCTAAAATATATCTGATCTCCTTTACTTTTCTGGCTGGAAGGATAGCTCTCTCAGTGATGTGGTCTAGAAAGACAAGGTGGAGTGAATAATGAATCCTTGGCAGGAAGATATCCCCTGCAGTTTGGACAGATTTAGTGCATAGCAAGATGCAGTTTAGTCACATATGCATGATTTCTGATAACATTGCTCAAACTCAGTCTCTTACAGGAGCACCCCTGTAGGTGCTCTTGGATATTTAAAGCACTCTGAGTTTTCTCAGTTGCAACACTCACAACGTGGGTCTGGTGCTAAAAGCTTCCTGTTAGCTGGAAGGATTTATATGTTGGAATATTAGACCCAGAATTTATAGTTTACCAGTTTGTCAGATATGGCACTCGGTTTCGAGTCTCTGTCCCAAATGAATCACAGTAAAGGCTTGAATTTCAGCCTTGCATTCCTGGGAAGGGATCTGACAGTCAAACTACTCATTCTTTCCGGCTTCTAAGTCTGCGGAAAGGTAGAACATACGAACAACCAAATCTTTTGTCGCCTCTGCCTGCCTGAGATCAGAGCATGCTGCTGAGGTGAAGGAAATGCCTCCTCTTGGAATCCAGTTCTGAAACTATGCTTGAGCACAGAATGTCTGAGCAGCTTGTTAGCAGTAAAATGGTATACAGCCTAGCAGTGAACACAAGCATCTACAATTTTAGGTAGAAGCCGAGCAGCAGGTTTAAGCATGTACCACGATGCAGTACTACAATGTTGAACTTAGAGGGTAGACTGCCTAGAGGAGTGCTTAAGCCATTAAAAGAACTGCAGCTAAGAGTTATCAATTGTTACATGTGCCACAAAGGAAAGTAAAGAGCTGTGGGGCCCTACCTGGAATTTGGTGGTCAAACTTTCCTGAAATTACTTCCTCCCTTTAGATAGACATGTTTTTCTTGCTTTGCATGAAGAAACAGGAATGTGTCGTTTTCTAGCTTGTGATGATGAAATGAAATCTCTGCCTCATGGGCTATGATAGTAAAAAGAATTGTAAAAGAGAAGATTTTTCCTTTCTTCTCTCAGTTTCCCATGATAGCAAAGCTGTGAAATTGCTTTTCCTGCTGCTTTTTAGGTCAGGATATTGGAGTGATTTTTTTCTTAGTCATGCGAGTCCTGGGTGCTGGTATTTCATGAAGAGTTGCTGATTGGAAGCACTTCTTGTTTAGCCACATGCTGAATGAAGTGCAGTGTAATGCGTAACACGTAATAATGTAATATTATGAGCTACACTGAAGAAACTAAGCTTGAAGGATGTGTTTTAGCAGTGCACTAGAAGCTGATGATGCAAAGTGGAACCAGTCAGCTTCTTGACAGTTCATTATGCAAGCAGCGCTCAAAGCATGCTTGGAGAGCATGCTCCCTAGCACCCTCTCTCCCTGCCTGTTTATGAGCAGATTGTGGTTGCTGCAGGGAGGGGTAGTGAATGTTCTTCCTAACTTCCATGAAAGGTGTGAGAAGGCACAGGGCTGCAGGTGCAAGTAACTACACCTTAATTCCAGTCTGCCAAGGTACCTGGCCCAGAAATGGCGAAGTCAGATGTGTTGCCATGGGGGTTAGGTTGCATTCGAGATTCTGAGACCCAGTTTGCTCTTCTGAGACAAAGTGGCTCTGTGTAGCTCCTTGCTTGAGGCAGGTTATCATATGATAGTGAGCCTCACAATAAATCTGTGAAACAATTGATTTCCTGTTTTTCGGCGTGCTGGAAAGGTATGGTGCTCTGGACATACAGAAATAGCAGTACTACAGCTAGGGTGAACTAGAAAAGAGTGCCAGTTTAAATGGGTAAATATCTAAACTATTGTCAAATCAGAGACTAAATCTGATGACTTGGCAGTGCTAAGATAATGGTAAAAAAAAAGTTTCTCAGCTGACGTCCTGCAAGATCTGACTATTGATTTGAATTCATGGTTCTGAGCTATTGGGCAGAAGGACACTGGTCAGTTTAGCTAGCAGGCAAACTGCCAGACAACGCTTAGACTCTCCTCTATTAATTTTTCAGCTAAAAAATTATTTTGAAAGAGTTTCTCTTTCTCTGATGTCCAATGTGCTGAAAGGACATTTGCAATGCCAGATTTGTAATACCTGGTGTGTTCACAACAGGGGGTCTTCTAGTTTCATTGTATAGCACTTTTTTCAGTCCAGCTGGTCTTTTTCCTTCCAAAGGTATGTGAGAACACCATTCTGAATTTCTGAATTATTGTTTCGTCACATTTCTAACTGTACTGCGGTAGCTTTGCTATGTTCACAGACCTCTAGTGAAGCAGTTGCATTAGGTTATTTGGTTGAAGTTCACGGGCCACTTGGCATAGGAAGAAAATAAGGCCAAGTCACAGAGAACAGATTTTTAGATGTAATCATGTCCTTTGCCCCGCCTCCACTTTAGGTTTCCTTTAGAGCAGGAGTGTTCCAAGACACTAGTCCGTTTTTAAAATCAGCAACACTGAATACTGTTTTCTTGCGGATGAACTGAGCAGCTATGGACCTCGCCCTACCCTCTTTCCCTCCCCATCAAAAAGACCCTCCCCCCCCCCCCCCCCCCTTTGTCAAGAAAAGTTCACACATAGTACACAACAGGCTATTCCTCTCCTAGGACTGCTCGGAAGGATACCCTGGGGCCAGAGTGGGTTAGTTGCAGTCACAGCAACAGACTTCAAAGACAACCACTGGTAAAGCTGAACTTGACGCGTCCCACAGGAACAGCACTAGCAATAGCAATGGGAACAGCAATGAAAATCTTACAAGGGACAACCCAACCCCACCAAACGAAAGGAAGGGCCAGCTGAACACAGCTCAGTCTCCTGAGGGATGTTTCCATTGTAAGGAGTTCATTCGAAGTTTATGGATTATTTATGGAAGCTTATGGAAAAATGAACCCCTGTCAAAAATGCTTGCACAGCCAAAATGTGCAATTATTAAATTGTATATGAAACCTAGGGAGTCCTTTGTGTAGCCTTTGCAAGTAGCAGTAGACCTGGAGATTACTGATGGAAGTAGTCTGGACTACTGTGACCAACAGATAACCCCTCAACGTTGCAAAACAAGCTCAGCGGGTGCAGGAGGGAAGCTGTGTGTCTACCCCCAGATATGACACCTCAGTCACATGCTGGCTTCTGTGCATAAGCTTGTAAAGTCTAACAGCCAAAGCGAAGACACAGCCATCCCAGAGTTCATGGACAAAGGCAATGAATAGCACACCCTGGCTGCATTGTGCAATTCTGACCATTTCCACTTTACAGTGTAAGGCGATTTATAAAGCAAAATATTAGAAGACACTTTCAATCTTATGCTGGAGCCACAGCATCCAGGAGAGGTCATTTTATTTGTGGAAAAACCACAGCCCATAAACGCTTTCTGAGGAAAGAAATGGCTTACTCAAATCCCAGCCTGTGTGTCCTAACAGCACATACTGCAGTCAGTGTACAGGAGAGAGCTCCATCTCTGCAGGGCCTTGGGGAAAACAGCACTGATTGCACATTGCAAAATTCTCATCATGAGACAAAAGGAGGGTGAGAATGAGTCTTGTCAGGGCATATACTACTCTGTGCCACTTAAAGTCTTTGTCTTAAGTGCTAGGTGTGGTAGCCATTCATGAGGGAGTAGTTGAAAGAAGCAGCAGAAAAAGTGGAGTACCCAAGGAGCCCCACTGATCATCAGGAGTGACCTGCTATTTTACAGGTTCAGCCGGACTCAGGGAGGAGGAAGGCATTTTTACACCAGTGCAGACGCACTCTGGAATGATTGTACAAGTGTAAGCCAACCTCAGAGCGCTCCACAACCTCCAGGACCCGCGTCTCAGGCAAATCCTTCCCCTAGCCCTATCCCCTCATTTTTCAGTCACAGTCCTGGCCATGGGATACAGACAAATCTGAATTAGTCTTGATTGTTGTGTATGAATG
The DNA here is from genome assembly GCA_031468815.1 of Morus bassanus. Lineage (NCBI taxonomy): Eukaryota > Metazoa > Chordata > Aves > Suliformes > Sulidae > Morus > Morus bassanus. Next base: position 30,608,506 of record CM062600.1, read on the forward strand.
CATGAGTGCAGCTGTGTTGCCACGATGTCTGTGCCTGGCTTCCTACCTCCCTGATTCTGATATGGACCCTGAACTGCTGATTTGGTTTTCTGGGTTGACCTTGGACCTGCCTCATCATGCTGGCTTGCTAATCATCACTGGAGTGTGTGTGACCCTGGTTAGTGCCTCCAGACCTGATCCTCACTTGCTGACTTGACCTCCTAACTTCTTGTCAGTGAGGACACTGACCCTCATCTGCTTTGCTGTCACCCTCAGCTCCAGGCTTCTGTCCCTTTTGGGTAAGTCTCATTCTTGTTGCTGCCTGACAGCAGGGAGTGGCCAGAAGCCAGTAATCTGAGTGAGCAGCTGCCCAGAGCTCAAGACATGTTAAGAATTACTGTCCCTTAGATCCTTCTCTTCTCTGGGGCAAAGACCACTTGTTGAACCTGCTGAAGGTGAGAGGGAAAAATGTAGAGAGGTTCCATTGTGCACTTGGAATCAGGACCAGGTCTCCTCTGGAGGTAGACCTACTTGACTAATCTTTCAGAAGCAGATTTTATTTCAGATGTGGAGGAAAGAGGAAACTCTCCTGTCCTTACTTTGGCCCAGTAACAAGTGGTTAGGGCAGTCACCTAAGACATGCTGGACTGTGAACCAGCTTCAAAGCAGCACAACCTGGTGTTTGAAGCTGCCTCCAGGGGAGGCTTCCCTCCACTGCCCTGCTGAAGGAGGCATCAATCTAACAGAAAGCCTCACCGATTACACAAAGACTCCTTTTAGTCAGGGAGGCAGTAATGTTATCACAGCAGACTTAGCCTCGCTATGGGATGGAGAGTTTCCCTACTGTGGACAGTAGGTGTCCCTCTGTCTACTGTCAGTTGTGAAACAGCTACCTGAAGAAGCAGCAAGTCCCACCACACGTTCCGTGTAACATGTTGCTCCGGTTATGCTGCACAGTACTTTTCCGGCAGAACGGGTACATAACGATCTTGATGTTTGGGAGTAGGAAATCTTGTACGGTGCACCGTGGAAAGAACTTGCTCTTGACTTGAAGACGTTAAAAATGAAAAATCAGGACTAGTGCTTTTGGTTTGTTTGTTTAAAAAGGCTTTGCATGTGAATTATATAAGCTGTTCAGACAGTAGGAACTGTCTGTCACCCTGTATGTCTACATCTGGTTCTCAAAGGCATTTGTCTATCTTTGCTTCTCCCGTCTCAGATTAGAAAAGTTCATCCCTTTCTTCCACATGGTATTTTGATAAATCAGCACCTTATAAAGGGTGTGCCATTCACTTATGCCTGAACACCTGGCACTGATGTTTTTGCTTGCACTGACCTTTTCCCACCCTGTCACCCAGAACACTACGCTGCAACCAATTCATAGTTGAGATTCACTTGGAGGTCAAGCCTTAAGTAAATCTGCTCTGAAGAGTTTAAGGGATCAACAGTTCCCGTGGCCAGTTCACACTGCGGAAAGCCAATGCTAGCAGCAGTGGCAGCAGCAGCAGTAGTAGGTGTTGCCACGTGCCTAGAAGAGCGCAAGGCTTGAGAGGTCTCCAAGGATCTGTGGGGCTTTCTGGGCTCCTGACACCCCTGGACTGTGTGTGTGGAGGGACTGGCCGGCGGGTGACTGGTCTTGCAAGAGGGGCGGGTGAGAGTGAGGTGGTGCCGGTGGTCCCTGTGGCCAGTTCAGACTGCAGGAAGCTCTATATGAGCAGCCCTGAGAGAGTGCCTGTGACCTCCGAGGCCTTGGTAAAAGGTCTCTGTCTGTCTGTCTGTCTGTCTTATAAGACCCCTTTAAGAATCAAAAGGTCACCCCAAAGCCTTCTCTCCTCCAGGCTGAACAACCCCAACACTCTCAGCCTTCTTCACAGGAGAGGTCTTCCAGCCCTCTGATCATTTTCAGGGCCCTCCTCTGGACCCACTCTAACAGGTCTGTGTCTTTCTTGTGCTGGGAACTGCAGAACTGGATGCTGTACTTCAGACGGGGTCTCACAAGAGCAAAGTAGAGGAGGAGAATCATCTCCCTTGACCTGCCTGCCATGCAGCCCGGGATATGATTGGCTTTCTGGCTCATATCTAGTTTTTCATCCACTGGTATCCTCAAGTCCTTCTCTGCAGGGCTGCTCTTAATCCATTCATCCCCAGTTTGTACTGATACCAGTGATTGCTCTAACACAGGTGCAGGACTTGCACTTGGCCTTGTTGAACTTCAGGAGGGTCACATGGGCCCACTTCTCAAGCCTGACAGGATCCATCTGGATGGCATCCCTTCCCACAAGCCTTATCAACCGCACCACTCAGCTTGGTGTCACCTGCAGACTTGCTGAGGTTGCACTTAATCCCACTGTCTGTGTCATTAATAAAAATATTGGACAGTACCAGTCCTAATACGGACCCCTGAGGGACACCACTCCATTTGGCCATTGAGCCATTGACCGCAACTCTTTGGATGTGGCCATTCAGCCAATTCCTTATCCATTGAATTGCTCTTCCCTTGTCCACCAATGCAGTCACTCCATCATAGGAGGCCACCAGATTAGTCAAGCACGATTTGCCCTTGGTGAAGCCATGCTCACTGTCTCTAATCTCCCCCATGTCTTTGTCTTCCATACGTTTTGACGTAGCTTCCTGGAGGATCTGTTCCATGATCTTACCAGGCATGGAGGTGAGGCTGACTGGTCAGTAATTCCCAGGGTTCTCCTTTTTACCCTTTTTAAAAGTGGGTGTGATTTTTCCCTTTTTTTGAGTTCCTGGCGACTTCACTTGACTGCCATGACTTTTCAAATATGATGGACAGTGGCTTAGCAACTATAGCTGCCATTCCCTCAGGACCCTGTGACGCATCTCGTCAGACCCCATGGTACCAGGTACATCACTGATTCATCAGAGGATGTATCAGACCAACCTGATAGCCTTCTACAATGAAATGACTGGCTTGGTACATTCAGGGAATATTGCGTACCTTGGTTTCAGCAAGGCTTTTGACACTGTCTCCCAATAGGTCCTCAACGGAAGCTGATGAAGTTTTGGCTAGGTGAACAGACAGTGAGGTGGACTGAAAACTGGCCAGATACAGAGGGTGGTGATCACGGGCACGAGGTACAGTTGGAGACCGGTAACCATAGGCGTAGTCCTGGGGTCAGTAAGGGGTCCAGAATCATTGCTATTGTGGTCATCTTCATTAATGATGTGGATGATGGGGCAGAGTGCACCCTCAACAAATTTGCAGATGATACAAATCCAGTAGGAGTGGCTTACATGCCAAAGGCTTGTGCTGCAATCCAGAGTGACCTCAACGGGCTGGAGAAATGGGCCGACAGGAACCTTGCAAAGTTCAAAAAATGGAAGCGCAAAGACCTGGGAAGGAACAACCCTATGCACCAGTACATGCTGGGGCTGATGAGCACAAAATCAGCTTCGCAGAAAAGGACCTGGAGTCCAGGTGGACACCAAGTTGAGCGAGCATTTTGACCTTGCTGCAAAAAATGTGTCTTGGGCTGCATTAGGAGGAGTGTTGCCAGCAGGTCAAGGGAGGGGATCCTTCCTCTCTACTCAGCACTCAGGTGAGGCCACATCTGGAGTGCTGGGTCCAGCTCCGGGCTCCCCAGTCCAAGGGAGACATGGACATACTGGAGAGAGTCCAGCAAAGGGCCACTAAGATGATTAAGGACTGGGGTATTTCTCATGGGAGGAAAGGCTGAGAGAGCTAGGGCTGTTCAGCCTGGAGAAGAGAAGGCTCAGGGGATCTTATCAATGTGTACAAATGTCTGAAGGGAGGGTGTCAAGAAGGTGGAGCTAGCTGCTTTTTTTTCACTGGTTCCCCGTGACAGGGCAAGAGTCATTGGGCACAGATTGAAACACAGGATCTTCCATCTGAACATCAGGAAATGCTTTTTTACCGTGAGGATGATGGAGCACTGGCACAGGTTACCCAGAGAAGTGGCGCAGTCTCTCTCCTTGGAGATCTTCAAAAGCCAACTGAACATGGTCCTGGGCACCCAGCTCTAGGTGGCCCTGCTTGAGCAGGGGTGTTGGACTAGGTGACCTCCAGAGGTCCCTCCCAACCTCAGCCAGTCTGTGATTCCGTGAGAGCCTTCGCCCAAGGCTCGTGCTGTAATTTAAACTCCTCTGTTACTTGTATTCATCCCTGCTTGGCAAGTCTCTCCTTCCCTGCATGTGCTGCACCACTGAAAACAATTTCAGCAGCTTCTTTCCCCTGAATTTTTCTTTCACCACTAACTGTGGCATTCAGCCTCAGATCATTATTCCTGCCTCACGCTATGAACAGGCTCCATATTTCTCCTTCTTACTTGATTGTGTGAAGAAATTCAATAGAGTTGTCAGAAAACAATAACTTTGTTACTGTCACAAAACCAATAAGTGACTGACAGTTAATCTGAAAGATGGCTAATACCTTTTAAGTTCCATAGTTAAAGCGATATCACTTTATTACTGGACACTTCCAGTTGCCTGTCTGTGTTGTCTATCATCCTGGCTGGCTGACCGTTCTCTGAGGCCTTAGAAATTCATTTTCATTAGAAGGAGGAATTAACAGGTGAACCAGGTGTATCCACTGCAGTCCTAATTACTATAAATAATGGGAATAAACGCTGTTTGTCACAAGATTAACATGTTGCCTCAAGGAGGTTTTTTTCTCACAACTTCCGAGTCTGCTCCGCTAGCATCAACAAGTTCTGTCCCTGAAAGTGCACAGCACTTCTGCACAGTGCTGCTTCTGTTCCTGTTTCCTCTCTTCTCTGCAGTTTACCAGGCAAGCATTTGAACCCCAGTCACTGCATTTGAAATCATGGAAACACCCTGCTGGACTACTGTGTGTTTCATCAAGCCTCACCAGGGACCCGTCATCTTTGATTACCTCCTCAGGTAAACAGCTTTACGTCTTCTGTGTAGAAATTTATGTCTCCGATTTAGAAGTGCTCAGTTTTCAACAAGTCTGCATTTGTTGGCAGATCTGTTGACGAATATTGTACTACAATGTTCCAGTTGCAAGCTCTTTGAAGGACCCCGTCTACACTTGTACAGCACCTAACACAGCACACCTATCAGCGGAGTCTGTAGGTATTACTATAATTAAAAAAGTAAATCATTAAAGTAAATAACGAACACGGGGCTTTTAAGAAAAACAGTTTTCCCCCGAGGGAGTCTGTCAGTGAACATGACAAACAACGTGTGAGACAATGGTTTGGGGTGGAACAGTGGGAAGACGTATCTGGAGAGGAAACCAGTGTGGGAAAATAAAGTGTGAGGTAGGGATAGAGAGGGTTGAGTAAAGACAGTATTGTCCAAGATAAACAAGCTGTCCCCTTGACAAGAGACAAGGGATGAAGAGGAGAGATGGATCATTTTGCCAATTCCAGATGTTCAAAATCATGAGTTCTGGGCTTCTTTCATGAAGTTGCAAGGTATTTAAACCAATGGACATGATGGATCTCTCGCCATCCAGATGTTTATGCTGAACAACCAGCACACTTGCAGCTTTTCATTCTTTCTCACCATTAAAGCTGTGATTCTCATCCAACATCTACACATTAAAAATGGAGCTCTTAGGACTGTAAAAACCTAAGGATCTGTGAATTTTAGAAGACCTGTCAGAACTTGACATCGTTATCACATGAACTTTGTCTTTTTTTGGTATATGTAGATACATAAGACCTCCACATGAGCCTCTTGATATGTGGTATGTCTCCTTGGAGATCCAGGAAGAAGACGGGGGATGGGGATGGGACAGAGATCTGCAGTTTTGGGGAGGTACATGTAATGTGAAGCCAGGGTTTAGTTCATCTCGTGTAGACAGGTGAAAGGTTTTGGTTTGTTGGTTACACGTTTGTAGCATTATCACCTAGCCGGCTGTGCTGGGCGGTAGGACAATGTCCCTATACATTCTTGTACAGGCCTTGTGAGATGCATAGGTGATGAAGGTCTGACCTGAAACTCCTGCTTCCAAAGCACCTCTTAGTTCCCATATGAAGCCAGTGGGTATTTCAGGAGCTGTGAATAGTATACCAGTGGGTATTTCAGGAGCTGAGAATAATATACCACTGGGTATATTATTCAGTATTCATTACACCAGGGTAGCGGGGGAGCTGTTGGTAATTAAGCAGGAAATTATTTTTTGTTTTCTAGACTGGAGAAACCGGAAGATTGGACACTGGAAACAGGCCCCTCTAACAATCAGCACTGGATTACTACTCCCGCTCCCCCGTGCAGACACATTAGTCTACTCCTTCTCACCTCAACCACAGGAGCAAAGGGGAGTACAAGCATGGTACAGCTCACTTGTGCATACAAGCGCAGAGTTATTCTTGTAATCCAGGGCAAAAAGAGCCCAACAAAGAGCTACACCTTTTTGAACTGTTCATGCTGATAACACACAGATGTTCTGAGCCCAATAGACTATGATCTGCACATTGCGGAAACACCATTGCAGATCCAAGCTCAGCCAAAACATCTTAAAATTATCGAGAAGACTATTGGAAATAGGGATACACAGCCAGTTCTGTGAATAATGACCCTTGCACTAAGGGTGTACTGTGCCTCGAGAGGTGAACTAACGACAATATGACGCCATCACCTTTAGCAGACAGTTACAAATGAAGCATCCAGAAAATGCAAACAAACATTTGTTCAGCAGTGTTTCAAGTCATGCGATACTCAGTCCATAACATTTACAAAATGTCACTAAACTTCAGGATAAACCTCTAGCAGCGTCTTTTCAAGTTTCATACTTACCAGCGAGAGACAAAAAGCCATGTACCATTGTGGAAACCCTTGTTCTTCCTGCTGCTGTAAAAAATGGCTGAAATCATGCAGGAAAACAATCTGAAGTGCATTACTTTGTTGGCAGCAAATACTGCTCAAAGACACCTAGAAAGCATTGATGAGATTGGAAAGAATAAGCACGAGAACAAACAACACAGTCTGGCAGGTTGACTATAGAGCTGGGTGAAAGTACAAAGGTTTCTAACATGCTCATGGTATTTCCCAGGTTCTGCTTCAATAAGGAAATACACAAAGAACAACTTTCTTGTGAGCCACCACAGGAAATATGTACCAGAGGAGACATATTCTCCCAGACCACGGCCAAGGCCTTCTTCCTCAGTATTGCTTCTAGCGGGTCCCATTGCACCATGTACTTCAGTACTAAAGCCAATACTCCGGGCAAGTTACTTGTGCTAGTTCTTGGTAGTGGCTATTATTTTTTGTACAGTTCTTGTATTAGTTGCTGTTGCAGTAGCTGCTACAAGTCTGTCTCTAGCTGTCTCCTCTTGGCTTGGCCACCCACGCTTTCTCAGCCCACATATATAGCCCTTTTTCTCCAGATTGCTTTCCTCACACAGCTGGAGAACAGAGTGAAATACAGGAGGCCAGAAGGCAGCTATTCAGGGCCCCACATGGCAAAGGTGAAGCAGTGTGCAGAGGAGCGACTCCACAAACCCAGCAGTCCAGGCACTGGTTGCTGCCCCAACCTTGCCCATCACAACTCTTTTCCAAGGCTCTCAAGCAGGAGCTCAGAAGCCATCGGAAAAGTAAAGAGAGCAAGGATATTTCTCCATATGGGAGAGGTGCCCAACTGAAAAACACCAGGAATGGGGCACTTTGATGCCTAAAGCTGCAGCCTTCCCTCTTCCTCCCTGGCCACCAGCTCCTAGAGGCACCTGGACGCAACAATGCCTGTCATTGCCTGCAACATTTCAATACAGTCGGATTTACTCCTTGGCTCTACACTCCAAACAGCTGCAGCTCTGGAAATTACAAGCAACAGCTGTTATTCCACAGCTGCTTCTGTTGCCGCTCCATTGTGTCAGGACACGGGCGCCATGCTACAATGTCACCACCATGCAGCACAGGTCATGGTGACATTTGAGAATTTCCCCTTAGAACCCGCAGCCAGCCGGTGCCAGTTTGTTGGCACGTGCTGTCTGGCAGGACCAAGCCCAGCTGCTCAGGGAAATGGCTACAGCTGGGAAGCCCTTTCTTCAAACCCAGACAAGAGTTTCAAAGGGAACCATCTCCAGCAGGAACATCATCTGCTTCTGCTCTGGGTGAGCTGGCTGAGTTCAGCAGACTCAACTTCTCCTGTCCCTCCAGGATGGGATAAAAGAGCAGCTTGTGATGCTGCTCCAGCATCTATAAAGGAAGAAAAGGATTTCCAAGCAGGCAGCAATGACCACAAGGCCGAGACCAAGACTCTTGTCCCTTGCATTTCCTCTGAGGAGAGCTCTGGCGAAGCTCATGACTTCTTACCCCTCGGCTTTCCAAAGGAGCTCTGGAAAATTTCTGAAAGCCACCAGTTTTAGTCCATTTGGTGGGTTGATGATGGAATTTGTATTGCAATTGATGAAGGAAGTGCTGGCAAGGAAAGGACCTTGAAGAGTTTTTCAAACTGAGACCATGAAAAGTTTCATTTGTCAGCTCAACCTGCATGGATTCAGCAAAGTGCAATGCAACCCTGGAACATCTTACTTGCTTGATGAATTTCTCACAGAAGAAGCAGCAGCTTCTGCTCAGAGCAAGGTACATCAGCTCTCCTGCACGTGAACTGACTCTCAGAAAATTCTGGAAGGAGAGCTTGACATTCAAATAAAATAAGTGCTGGCAATGGAGAAGATGAGGATGTGTGCTGGTTTTGGCTGGGATAGAGTTAATTCTCTTCATAGTAGCTAGTGTGGGGCTATGTTTTGGATTTGTGCTGAAAACAGTGTAGATGTTTTTGTTGTTGCCCAGCAGTGCTTACACACTGTCAAAGCCTTCTCTGCTTCTCACACCACCCCACCAACAAATAGGCTGGGGGTGCACAAGAAGGTGGGAGGGGACACATCTGGGACAGCTGGTCCCAACTGACCAAAGGGATATTACATACCATGTGACATCATCCTCAGCAATAAAAAGCTGGGGGAAGAAGAAGGAAGGGGGGGACATTCGAACTTACAGTGTTTTGTCTTCCCAAGCAACTATTGCACATGATGGGGCCCTGGTTTCTTGGAGATGGCTGAACACCTGCCTGCCAATGGGAAGTAGTGAGTGAATTCCTTGTTTTGCTTTGCTTGTGCCACAGCTTTTGCTTTACCTATTAAACTGTCTTTATCTCAATCCACAAGTTTTCTTACCTTTACACTTCCAATTCTTTCCCCCATCCCACTGCAGGGAGAGTGAGAGAGCAGCTGTGTGGTGCTTAGTTGCCGGCTGGGGTTAAACCACGACACCAGGGAACTTCAGCCTGGGCTAGGAGAAATTACTTCAGTGTGCAGCTGATGAGGATGTAAACACAACGCCTATGAAAGATAAAACAAGGCAGACAATAAATTCTGTTACCTAAACAAAAAATAGTGCTAATGTTCTGCTGATGCTATAGCTCAAAGCGCATTCATCTAGCCTGCTGCCTTCTCCCTCTCTAACTTAACTTCAGTCGCTATGACTAATAATCCCTCTGTTCCTAATCAAATGGCTATTTGCTCCTCCTTCCCTTCCTGTACCTTTCTGTCCTTTTGGGAACAGATACTAACACTTAAAGGCACCCTGTGATAAAAAATTGAAAACTGACCACAGTGCAAGACTGCGTACTGAATACTTCTTTTAAACAGGCCTGGAGCCCTGACAGTGAATAAGCAAATAAAAACCTAGCTTTCAGAGGGGTCCTTGTAGGTCTTTTGTTGATTCTACATATGTTTCTTATACACTATGATGCAACACCTGGAAGAAGATATGGTAAGAAATTTGCCCAAAGTCCCCAGTCACTTGTAGCCATGCTTCAACATGGGCTAATAACAATAGCTATTCACTTTGTCATGCATGGCATGTATGCAGGTTTCAACCGTATCATTCTGAGCAGAGTACACCAATATGGATAGTGCTGCCTTTGCCCATGTGGAATAACTCTGCAGTGTCTCTAGCAAGACCTTTCAGATGACCTTTGGGAAATTAGAGCTATGTCAGGCTCTCTGTAAGTGTAGAGACATCCAGCAAGGCATCCCTGAAGTTTCTGAGCTCCTTGGATGCAGAGGACAGCTGATCATTCCCAGTGGTTAAACCTGCAAAAAGCTGGTTGCCTGCATTCAACTGGCTGCATACAGCTGCTGTAACCCAGAATGGTGTAAGAGAAGGGTGAGAGCAAAAAAGATCATGCTACACTGAACACAAGGACAATCTGAGTCCCAGAAAAAGCCCAGGTGGTGTGCTGGCGAGTGGGAAGACTAGCTTTGGGAAAGGAAGTAAATTCGGACATAAATGCAGGCTTTACAGCAGACTACAAATCCTCTCCCATACTCAGTCTGGCATTTAGGGGGAGGAGGGCTTAAATTCTCAGGCTGTGTTCTCCCTAGATGAACTAAGCTGTGCAGTGGGATCCCAATCATTGCAGTGTCTCTTAGGAGTCTGCCAGTCTTTCCTCTTCATGGAGCCAAAAAGAACAAAAGAGCTCTCTCTAGGGAACATTTATCTTCCTGTTGGCAGGAAAAGGAAAGGTTGCCCTTTTTTTCTGTGCTAGCTGATATGAAGATGGGGCAGAACACTGGAAAAGTAGTTAATGAGTCTAGGAATAATTTGGCTCCCTTGCCATCTACATCTTCTTTTCATTAGCTTACAAATACTCCTGCATATAATCCAAGCTCTGTCTCATAACCTCAGAGTCTTGCAGTTTAGACTCAATCTGATAAAGTATGCTCCCTGTAATGTCATATGAGTCACCTGGGTATCAAAGGGCAAAGGAGGGGGTTCTGTTGCTGCATGGAACCCTTGGTCTGCAAACTGAATGTAGTGAGCATATTCAGGGGTCTCACTGGTGACCCTGAGGGACATGAAAGCCACTTGTTGCCATCCTGTTTAGACATTTGATGCAGCCTATGATAGCTTCATAAGCAGGTGGTGCAGTTCCTTTGGACGGTCAAATAGCCCCCACCCTGGCGACCAAAGGCCTCGATGTACTGGAGCTGCTGTGACACTCTGTCACTCCCTGTTGTGCTGTTGTTGCCTATGCAACAGCTCCACAGCCTGGACACCCCACAGTGGGGCCCCTCCTAGCCTGAGCAAATGTGGGGCTGTACTGCAGCTGGCTCTGAACACTGCAGCTCCCCCGGCTAGGATAGACCATTACTAGGACATGGCTATGAGACAAGGATTTGTCCTGTGCCTGTTTTAACTACATGCGTGGGCTGTGCTGCATCTTCTCCACTGTCTAGTCTGGGATGTGCAGAATACCACAGACACAATAGAGCACAAAGTATTAAAAGGTCTTTCTTTTCCATAGAATCATAGAACCATCAAGGTTGGAAAAGACCTCTAAGATCATTAAGTCCAACTGTCAACACAACACCACCATGCCTCCTAAACCATGTCCTGAAGTGCCACGTCCACACATTTTTTGAACACCTCCAGGGATGGTGACTCCACCACCTCTCTGAGCAGCCTGTTCCAGTGCCTGACCACTCTTTTGGTAAAGAAATTTTTCCTAATATCCAATCTAAACCTCCCTTGGTGCAACTTGAGGCCATTTCCTCTCATCCTATCGCTAGTACCTTGAGAGAAGAGACCAACACCCACCTCACAACAACCTCCTTTCAGATAGTTGTAGAGAGCAATAAGGTGTCCCCCTCAGCCTCCTCTTCTCCAGGCTAAACAACCCCAGTTCCCTCAGCCACTCCTCATAAGACTTGTTCTCCAGCCCTTTCACCAGCTTCGTTGCCCTTCTCTGGACACGCTCCAACAACTTAATGTCCTTCTTGTAGTGAGGGGCCCAAAACTGAACACAGTATTTGAGGTGTGGCCTCACCAGTGCCAAGTACAGGGGCACAATCACTTCCCTAGTCCTGCTATATCCACACTATTCCTGATACAAGCCAGGATGCTATTGGCCTTCTTGGCCACCTGGGCACACTGCTGGCTCATGTTCAGCCGGCTGTCAACCAGCACCCCCAGGTCCTTTTCCACCAGACAGCTTTCCAGCCACTCTTCCCCGAGCCTATAGCATTGCATGGAGTTGTTGTGACCAAAGTGCAGGACCCAGCACTTGGCCCTGTTAAACCTCATACAATTGGTCTCAGTCCATTGATCCAGCCTGTCCAGATCCCTCTGCAGAGCCTTCCTACCCCCGAGACGATTGACACTCCCGCCCAATTTGGTGTCACCTGCAGACTTTCTGAGGTACACTCAGTCCCCTCATCCAGATCGTTGATAAAGATATTAAACAAGACTGGCCCCAACACTGAGCCCTGGGGAACACCGCTTGTGACCGACCACCAATTGGATTTAGTTCTGTTCACCACAACTCTCTGGGCTCGGCCATCCAGCCAGTTTTTTACCCAGCAAAGAGTACGCCTGTCTAAGCCATGAGCCTACAGCATCTCTAGGAGAATTCTGGGGGAGACAGCATCAAAGGTTTTACTAAAGCCCAGGTAGATAACAACCACAGCCTTTCCCTCATCCACTAAGTGGGTCACCTGGTCATATAAGGAGATCAGGTTGGTCAGACAGAACCTGCCTTTCATGAAGCCATGCTGGCTGGGCCTGATCCCCTTGTTGTCCTGCACATGCCTGGTGAGCGCACTCAAGATGAACTGCTCCATAATCTTCCCCGGTACTGAGGTCAGGCCTGTAGTTCCCTGGATACTCCTTACGGCCCTTCTTGTAGATAGGTGTCACATTGGCAAGCCTCCAGTCATCTGGGACGTCCCCTGTTAACCACAACTGCTGATAAATGATAGAGAGTGGCTTGGCAAGCTCCTCCACCAGCTCCCTCAGTACTCTAGTACTATTATCTAGTTATTCTTAATGAAAAATCCTCTGTGCTGAACCAGCAGGATGCTTTGAATACCTTGGTGTGGCATCCAGGAGATCAGGTGAGAATTCAATACCTATCACTCAGAAAACACTGGGTCACTTTGCAGCACTTTCAGGGGAAAGGAATAAGGGAAATTGTGGATATTGTGGCAATGAAATGAATTATTACTGAGTCTTGGACATGATCCAAGACCTAAGTCTTTTTCCTCTTTCCTTAGGAACTGTTGAATGAGTAAGTGAAAGCTGTCATTCAACCTGCATACTGCGGAAAGTATCCATCTAGAAAGTATACTAAGTATTCCTTGGAACTTGGTTAATACTCTCTATGGTGAGGTGTTATTACTGGAGGCAATGTTGACAACATCTAAAAAGACAGGAAGCTTCATGTGTCAGACAATGCTAACCTTTGCGTTGGGAAATCTGGCATTCTAGCACATAAACAATCAAGCAAACCCAGAGAAGCTGGTAACCTGTGCCGTAACATGGTCAGTGAGGTCCAACATGTCCAAAATCTCACATCAATGCTGGCGGAGTTCTGGCCTACAACTTGGTCCATACCCTTAGGACCAATATGGGATACAGTACACTCTCAAACTGAAGACATGGAAACCTTAATAACCGGGTATGAAAAAGCTAATAAGTACCAAAACCAAGTGACTATTGCTAGCAAACATGATAGTGGCCGGATTGTCAGAATCGCAACAGAAATTAAACAAACTGCTGGATGTCATTGGTGTGACATTTTGTCATGGTTTTGGCTAGGATAGAGTTAATTTTCTTCACTGTAGCTGGTATAGTGTGTTTGGGATTTAGTATGAGAAAAATGTTAATAATAGCTACAAAAATGCAGCTGAAGTATTTTCTTGTGCTGTCCCTCTGGATTTGGACCTGGTGCTAACAACATAGTGATCACGCATGTGCTGCAAACTAGAGAAACCTGGTGGTGTCAGTTCAGACATTGATAGCTGTAGTCCATACCCCCCTTAAAAATAAATTGCATTTTTGCTTTCTCAGGTAAAGACAAAAATGTAGCAAATACAGGTACATTCTCCAGTGTGGTAATGAAGATGAGGAAGGGGAATGACATGCCCTGCAGTTTAATTCTAACATTAATTCTGTAATTCAGAAGATACTGTCTTCCCTGGGTGTGAAGGTAAGAAGCAGTCCCAGCCCTGCCCCTTGAGAGAAGTGTAAGGTAAATTGCTTGTACCATCCAAAAATAACATTCAGAGGGAAGAAAACATATGAGAAAAGAGGTGGTTCTTATGCAGTCACCATTTCCTTGAAGAGCTCTCTGAGAAGCCAGGTACTACAGAGCTTGTGGGACAGAAAAGGATCAATGATGAAAAATGCAAGTGCAAAAAGGTCCTGCCATGGATGTCTTCAGACAAGTATGTGGTTCCAAGTACATGGTTGCTCTTCCACACAAAGGTTCTGTGTTGAGACTCTTCAATATTTAAGTGACAGAAAAAAGGGAGGAGTGATTCAGGATTGAGCCTCATGCTGCGTTCTCCAGAACCAACAGCTTTGAGATCAACAGCAGTGTTGCTGCCACATTTAATTCAAACCTTTGTTATGTCAGTTGGAGGGTAAAAAGGGAACTTATAGGTGTAGACAGCAGGGTCATTAAGGGGCATCTCCAGGTCTCACTGAAAGAAGCAAAGAGAAGCACTGAAGCTAGTGACCTTAAAGGAGGGCAATGGAATTCCCTGGATAAAATTTGGTGCCCACCCATGTCACTTGCTCAGAGTCATGCCACCGATCACTAGAAGCATTAAAAAGAGTGACACAGAGCGTGACACAGGTCTAGGAAATTATTGTTAGAAATCAAGTGGATGAGCTACCAACACCAAGCACGTGCTGCAATTTATCAATCTCCTGAATTTCCTATTCAGACTCATTTTCTAATAACTGTTTTTAACTCACAAGCATTGAGACGATAAAATTGCCTCCATCTCATGTCTGTCCTTCCTGCTTTCACAGTCCCATGCAAAAGCCGGCTTGAATCACCTATTAGGCTGTGAACCATGAGGAAGTGTAGCTGGGAGTTTGGGAATGTGACTTTTCCTCCGCTGCTCCCCAGAACCAGACCATCTGTCCTTGAAAGAGAAACAGGTGAACGAGCCATATTGTCATTATCAGATTTTATTTTAAATCCAATGAATAACTTGGGAGTCCACCCTCTTTTCTGGGCTACTGTGCAAGTGCACACAATGCACATGGCAGAATGCAGGGTAACAGAGGTGAGCTTGACATCCTCTGCCCTGTAGACACGTCTCTGGTGAGACCTACAACAACCAAGGGGCTGCTCTCACTCCTGCAGGCCTGGAGACTTTGGAACTTTCAATCAGCCTCAGAGAGGCAGGTACTGAGAGCAAGCAAGAATTAACTCTCTGCAATGGGGCAGTCTTGCAGTGCTCAGGCAGTAGACAACAGAAAAACAGATATTACTGACATGTGGTATACATTTAGGGTAGCTTAAGATTGAGCTAAAAGAAGAGCTCTCTCCATTTAAAGACAAATTACTTGCTCTGCTCATGACAGGATTCCTGTTCAGGTGTCTCAATAACAGCAGTAGAGTAAAACTGAGTAGAAGCCCATCTGTTTCTACAGATGGCAGCAGGTCACTTCAGCCAAATAGACTATGAAAGTCTATCCAATCAGTCCTTCACTCCTGTGGTGGCATTCTCAAGGGACAATATTACTTATTTTCAAGGCATACCATGTCCTGTGATAACAGGATCTCCAAGAATTCATCTGAAGCTCCAAAAACATCCAGTGTTGATAGTTCCATTACTTTGACAAAGGAGAACTCTCTGCTGGAGACAAAATTAATTTGTGCCAACATCAGAGGTTCTCTAGAGATGAGTGAAAGCACTGGAAGACTTGCTCCTGAAATTAGAATAGAATAGAATAGAATAGAATAGAATAGAATAGAATAGAATAGAATAGAATAGAATACAACAGTTCAATTGGAAAGGACCTACAATGATAATTTAGTCCAACTGCCTGACCACGTCAGGCCTGACCAAAAGTTAAAGCATATTATTAAGGGCATTGTCCAAATGCCTCTTAAACACTGACAGGCATGGGGTATCAACCACCTCTCTAGAAAGCCTGTTCCAGTGTTTGATCACCCTCTCAATAAAGAAGTGCTTCCTAATGTCAAGTCTGAACCTCCTCTGATGCAGCTTTCAACCATTCCCACACATCCTGTCACTGGATAACAGCAGAAGAGACAAGCACTTCCATCTTCACTTCCCCCTTTATAGGCTGAAAGTTCACAATAAGGTCTTCCTAGGGCCTTTTCTTCAGGCTGAACAACCCCAACTCTCTCAGCCGTTCTTCATAGGAGAGGTCTTCCAGCCCTCTGGCTGGAAGTGGCCCTCCTCTGGACCCACTCCGACAGGTCCATGTCTTTCCTGTACTGAGGACTCCACTGCTGGACGCAGTACTCCAGGTGGGGTCTCACCAGAGTCGAGTAGAGGGGCAGAATCACCTCCCTCGACCAGCTAGCCATACTTCTTTTTATGCAGCCCAGGATACGCTTGGCTTTCTGGGCTGCAAGTGCACATTGCCAGCTCATATCTAATTTTTCATCCACCAGTATCCTCAAGTCCTTCTCTGCAGGGCTGCTCCCAATCCATTCATCCCCCAGTCTGTACTGATATTGGGGAGTGCCTCCAACCCAGGTGCAGGACCTTCTATTTGTTCTTGTTGAAATTCATGACATTCACATGGGCCCACTCCTCAAGCCTATCATGGTCCCTCTGTATGGCATCCCTTCCACCAAGGGTATCAGCTGTGCCACTCAACTTGGTGTCATCTGCAAACTTGCTGAGGTTCCACTCAACCCTACTATGTCATTGATGATGATATTAAATAGTATTGGTCCCAGTATGGACCCTTAATGCCATTCATTGCTGCTTTTCACTTAGACATTGAGCCATTGACTGTAATTCTTTGGACATGGCCACCCAGCCAGTTCCTTATCCATCAAATAGTACATCCATCAAATCCTTATCTTCCAATTTAGAGGCAAGAATGTTGTGTGGGACCATGCGAAAGGCTTTACAGAAGTCCAGGTAGATGATATCTGTAGCTCTTCCCTTGTCCACTGATGCAGTCACTCCACCGTAGAAGGCCACCAGATGAGTCAGGCATGATTTGCCCTTGACGAAGCCATGTTGGTTGTCACCTCCTTGTCTTCCATATGACTCAACATAGCTTCCAGAAGGATCTGTTCCATGACCTTACCAGGCATGGAGATGAGGCTGATTGGTCAGTAACTCCCAGGGTCCTCCTTTTTACCCTTTTAAAAATGGATGGGATGTTTCCTTTTTTCCAGTCACTGGGGACTTCACCTGACTGTCATGACTGACAGACAGTGGCTTGGCAACTACATCAGCCAATTCCCTCAGGACTCTGGTATGCATCTTGTCAGGTCCCATGGACTTGTGTGTGTTCAGATTCCTCAGGTGGTCACAAACCTGATCGTTTCATACAATCTGATGGACTTAATTCCCTCAGTCCCTGCCTTGAGATTCAGGGGCTTGAGAGATGTGGGAAGACAGTTCACTGTTGAAAACTGAGGCAAAAAAATTGATGACCACCTCAGCCTTTTCTGTGTCACTTGTCACCAGTTCTCCTTTCCTATTTATCACGGGCTTACATTTTCTTTTGTCTTCCTTTTCTGGCCAACATACCTGCAGAAGCCCTTTTTATTATTCTTATTATTCTTATTTTTGTATTATTCTGGTAATGCTTCTCCTCTGGTTAGGCTGTCTATCACCTGGATCAAGTAATTATCCTCAACACACTCCAGGAATCTCTTGGACTGCTTACAGCTTGCTATGCTGCTTTTCCAGCAGATATAAGAGTGGTTGCAGTATCCCAGTAGGATCAGAGCCTGCAAGTGTGATGCTTCCTGTAGTTGAAGTAAGAATGCTTCGTTAACATCCTTCCCTTGATCTGGTGGCCTGTAGTGAACACCAACTATGACGCTTCCTTTGTTGGTTTGGCACCCAATTTTTACCCATAAGCACTCAACATGTTCATCACTCTTTTACAATGACAGCTGTGTGCAGTCTATCCATTTTTTCACATAGACAGCAAACCCCTGCCCCTCCTTCATTGCCTGTCCCTTCTGAACAGTTTATAGCCGTTGATTGCAGTGCTCCAATCATGTGATTCACCCCTCCACATTTCAGTGCTAGCAATTAGACCATAGTGTTCCAGCTGCACAGTGGCTTCCAGTTCTTCCTGTTTGTTACCCATGCTGCGTGCATTGGTACAGAGGCACTTCAGCTGGGCTATCAACCATTTCACCTTTTTAGATGAACACACCCTAATTCCTTTCAGGCATTTCACAGGTGTTTCCGTGTTGGTTCCTAATACCTCAGCAGCCCCTGGCTCTGTTGCTCAAAACTCCTTCCCTACTAAACCTAGTATAAAAGTTTATAAGTCTAGCCAGCTTGTTGGTGATGACCCTCTTGCCTCACATGTCATCTGAATCCCATCAGCTTGCAACATACACAGCTTCCCAAAGGTAGATCCATGATCACAGAAGCCAAAATGTTGAGTACGGGACCAGCCACACAGCCAGGCATTCACCTTTTAATTTGTCTCCTCCTTCCTGAACCCCTTTCTCTGACTGGGAGCATAGAGAAGAACACCACCTGTGCTTGAGATCCTTTAACATTGCTGTGAGGGACATATAGTCCCTCACCTCTTTTGATTGTTTTAAGTTGCCTTGTCGCAGTATCGGTAGACTATACATGGAGTAGTAGGAGCAGATGATAATTTGCCTGCAGTTTCTTGATAGCCCATCAGCTGGTGTGACTGACCACATTTGTTTCTGGTTATTGTCTTCAGTAATATTAATTGTTCAGATTTTTTGACTCTCTTGTTTTTCACCCTCCCTTTCCTTATCATGCCAATTTTGCAAGGTCCTTAATCAGATAATCTTACTGAAAAAAACATACATTCTCACATTCTACATATCCTTACCAATTAATGTGACTTACCATGTCTGTTCTCATCACTGCTTCTCTTATAATTTGTCAGTCAGGTTTCTGTCTCTGTATGTTCTTATTTATGGCCTCTTTGACAAGATACCCTTAAAGGAATGGACGCTTTCCTTCCACATACCCTTCCACAGCTCTCAGTGTTCTTCTTATATACTTCACTTTCCATATTTGCCCCATCTATCTTTAAATCCAAGCAGCCAAGCAGTGTGATTAAAAAGTTTTTTTTCTGAAGAGCAGCAGATGGAATTACTTCATACAAAATGGGATTAGATGAATGAAGAATGAGAGCAGGCCACATAACAATGTACTGCCCTGTTATCTGCAGTAAAATCATGCCTGCAAATGAGATAATTTTGTCTTATAACCACTTTGTGATTCAGAAAGGCCTATGAGCCTTCTTCTTTTGATTTCTTGAAGAAATGTTCAAAAAGAGAGCTTTCCCTTATTTTTCCTATTAGTAATTCAGGTTGTATGTAGTTTCAAAGACACTATGGTCTTGTCTGGACTTGACAAATTTGTCATACTATTTAGCAGATGCGTGGCCTAGATGTCATAGAGGCAGACTGGCTGATTTTATGTAACTACACCTTTCTTAGTTAAAAAAAAAACAAAACAAACGTGTTTAAGGTCAATATGAAGAAAGAGGAAAAAAACTACACAAACCTATTAATTATCTGTATATTGCATTCATGTCAACTTTAAAATACTTGTCTGCAAGTACAACTAAGTAGTAATATTTCCCAAGAACTCCTCAGCCCATTTTAACACACATCCATAAACTCTGTTAAAATGGATGATATCCATTATCATGAGCTGAATTATATTTTAATCCTCAAACTCAAGCTAAGGTTGTTCCAGGCCTGCTCAATATTTAGGATATGAGAAGTGGGAGAGAATGTGTCAAATATATAGCAATTGTTTCTCACTGTGCTTCATCCTTTGAGAGGAAGTAGGTCCAACTTCCACTTCCAAGACAACTGTACTTGTGCATGAGCCTACTGGTCAAGATGGCTTGTGTGAGGCAGCCTCTCCACTTGCCTGTTAAGGCAGAAACCACTGTTACTGTGCTTTGAGACCACTAATCCGAAGAGCTTTGAATCTTGACTTCAGCATGGTCTTTCCACTGGTTTAAGCTGCTCTGTGGGCAATTGCTTCCTGTTTTGGCCCCTGTAAGTCAACACAGAGTGACAGCAGGGTGTGCACTCTGCTGCACCAGGGTGTGGATGTCACTGTTATGCCAAGGCAGTGAATCTTCTCCAGCCCTCAGCTTAGGTCACACTGGTCGCTGCATTTCCTCTTCTTACCAGTATAATTCCTTCAGGAAGGTAAAGTCTGACAGGAAGGGTGGTTCACCCCTCTAAGACCCTTTTATCTGAAGCAGAGACAGTGATGAATGGGAAGAGCTGTGAAATTTTCTCAAAAGGGTTTTGTCTTTGAATGCACATCAGAGAATAGTCATAGCCACATTAGCCATTTTGCCTTTATGAGTGGTGATCTGCTTTATCACTTCATGGTTATTGATGAACAGTTACCAGGTCAGTGCTTCTGCTGTTCCTAGGCACTGCCGGGGAGGGCAGTGTTCCAAGCTCATTCCCCATCCTGAGGTGAAGTTTAACCAGAGGGAGATGGTGTGTGTTGAAGCAGCATCAAACCTGAGACATGGGATATGAGTTCTGCCACCAAGATGCCACGTCTCTACAGGCAAATCACTGCACTCTTCCATGCCTTTGCTTCCCTTCTTCCTCTTTCTTCTGCATATTTAGATTGCAAGATTTTCAGGGCTATAAACATGTTTGTACAGCACCTAACACAATGACGCCTTGCAGTTGACTGAGTTTTCTCTAGGCTGTCACACTGCAAATGCAAGAGAACCCATAGCATTTGACATGCCTTTATCTCTGAGTTCTACTATTTAGGGTATTTTCCTGTTGCACCATTTCATTTGCATCATCAAAGTCACTCTGAATGCTAAAGTGTTTCTGCTCTCTCTGTATTCAAATATTGGTAAAGTTCATTAAGGGTGACACACTGGTAGTGAGAAGATAGGAGGTAACGAGTATATCCTGCAAAAACCGTCAACAATACAGCCAGTTCTTGTCATGCACAGGCAAAGCCCTTCTCATTTCACATATATTCCTTGCTCCTGTTTGTGTACAAATAAGCAAGTAATTGTCCATACTCTTCAGCTATGATGTGTGCTCAGCTTCATGATTTTTCTCCTCTGTTTGCTGAGCTTTGCCTAGGGTGAGATGTTTGCAACTCAAATGGAAGCTACGGCAGTGTATAGAAATGATTATTTGAGAACAGGAAGCCCGCCAACAGTGCAACTTCAAGGCAAGTAAATACTGGGATGGAGTATGAAGAAGGAAAATAGAGGGCCCACCTTAAAGCTCTAAGATATCTGCATGCAGCCTTCAGAAAATGTTATTTTACAGCAGGAATAGAGGACCTGAATATATTTTCATGCATTACAAATGCCAATGTTCGTTTCCTGAAAGATTTGTCCCATCTTCTGCCTTTTGCATTTCTCATTCTTCAATGAGGTTAGCAATACCCTAGTGGTGGCTTCAACAACAGACTCACTCTAGCCCTTGTAGATCAGTCCTTAGCCAGATGCTAAACCAGTGACTCCTACAGGAGAAACTTAGCATCTGGCAGGACTGGCCTCTAACTCATAAATACCAGCTTAGACTACCCCTGCAGTAAGCAGCAGACAGCTGCAGACGTGGAAATTGCAGCAGTCATGAAGTTAGCACCAGTGGAAATATCTTGTATGCCACCTGTACCGTTGCACTCAACAATAAGAGTTTTGAGTTCTGTTGATTTCATGTGTCTTTCTCAACTCCTTAATAGACAAATTAATGTCTGCAGGAAGCTGGATATGCATTTTCTCTACAAGAAATTTGCAGGTGAACATGTTTATTTGCCTGTGGAGTAAAGAAAACACTTTTAAAAAATGCATATCAGCTTTCTGTTGAGAGGTGTACTTTTAAAAAATCTGACAGAACTCTCTGCTGAATTAGTTTTTTCAACTAACTACCATCTTGTCAGTCTTACATGCAGTGGATATTTTCTATATGTCCCTCTCATAATCAAGCAATTCAGCAGCACTGAGGGGGACAAAACAGACACAATGCAAGATTCAAGGTAAAAATCCTCCCATTGCAACATCTGGCTTACACATAGCCTTAAACACCACTTCAGCTGTTACGAGTTTTTAAGAGATGCCTTGGGCACAATGGAGGTTCAACTTGTTCAATTTTTAATGGAACAGTATACCTAATTTCACTGTTTTCAACACTGGACCACAGTAAGAACCCTGAGAATTATACCATACAACTGATTCTGGCAGATCATTTGGAGATATGAAAATCTAGACTCATATTTTGAGTTCATTTTTAGGCAGAATTAGTTATGAGGTTGGAAGAAACAAGCACTCCTGGCCTGCAAAAAAGCTTGCATGAGTGTCAGATGTTCTTGTAGTGATTGTTCTGACTCAAACCAGTGAGGGCTGAATTCACCTGAAGTGAAAAGAAGTCTACAATACTGAGTGTAGTAGCTTTCTGATCATTGCAGTATTTCCAGTTTATAAACTTTAAAACAAAAGTCGCAACAAAGAAAAAAAAACAACTTGTTATGACTTTTCCCTGGATCTGTCTCATGTAAACTATCGACCAGTTTAACTCTGGACACCCATCAGTATGTTTCTGTTAAGAAAAATGAGTTAAGGTACCTGTTGTTTTAAACCTTAAAGAGAGAAAACCTTGTCTTTAAGTACCTGAAGACCTTAAGCAGACCTGAAGATGACTTTTGGTACACTACCAAAAGCTTGTCTGTTTTTCAAATGTGGTAATTACCCTAGTAAGGTATTATTAGGGTAATGAGGTAAAACCTAAAGGTATTATCTCTTCTTGTCGCACTTGAGTTAAAAGATATTTGGAAAAATATCTGGACCTAGCTCTTGTGATGCTATTATCTTGAAAAGGCTTGATTTAAATTTAGAACCAACAGGAAGACAGAACTCCTCAGCTCCTTAAGTAAGTGAAGTGCAATGCACCAGAACTGTCAGATTATGAGTCTGCAAGACTGCTGACACAGAAACAGCCTTCCTGAACTTCCAGATAGCCTGTAGTCTGGAGTGGATGTTAGATAAATGGTTGAAGTAGCTTCACACTGCAGAAGTATCTTTTCTTTGCTTATTTCTGGAAGACAATCTAGGTGCAAAGAAGTTAGAAAGATTGTCTTAGTCGAAGGACTGATGCTATTTTCACCCATTTTCCTGTAATATAAAATCATACAGTATTCATATCTGCAAAGTTTTGTAGGGCTCACAAAAAAGGAATTCTGTGCCACAATGCAGTCTTATGTAGCATCTCCAGTATGGGAGTAGTTTTAAAGCAACTTCCTCCCAGGAAGTGAGAGAAGAATGAATCGTCATGAAGCAACAGCAGCTGTGTTCATCTTTTTCTGCCATCTGTGTATTGCCAGGAGCTTCATGCAGGCTGCATGTGCTTGCCCTACAGAAGCAATATGAAAGCGGAGCAGACACCTTGGAAAGGCGAAGCAGAGGATGTGACGGACAAGTACCCTTGTGTTCCACGGGATGACAAGACAGGAGCTGTTGAAGTTGTTTCCTGATTTGGGTCTGCAGACATGAGAGGTTAGCTGTGTGGTTTAAGCAAACAAAAGTAGAAAGGCTTTGAAAGGCCTTACGTAATCGCTAGGACATACGAATCGTGAGCAGTAGGCTACAAGCCCAGAGGTGCTAGCCTTCTGGGGAGTCATGGTCACCTTTTCCCACACTAGGCGAAAGCCTCAATGACATGAAGGAGTGAGGGGAAAGGGCGGCACGCGGGGGTAACGCTGGCAAAGGCGTGATTTGCGGAAACCTTTCCCCCGCAGAGCAGCGCACCGGAGAAGGCTGCACGAACCGGCGGGCGCGGTTTGCCCCCGCACCACAAGCAGCCTGTATCCACCGTGCCCCGCTGACGCCTTCCAAGCTGACCGAGGGGCACGTGCCTGTACGGGCCGGCTCCGGCCGGATACCCCTCGCCGCCCGACGACGGCGGAGGAAGCGCCGCTATCCGCGCCCGCAGCCGTCCCGCTCGGCCCTTCCGAGGCCGCCATCTCCTGGGCCGCCGCTGCGCCGCGTCCGCGCCACCGTGTCCGGGCGCAGGCCCTGCAACGGCGCGGCCGCCCAATCGATCGCGGCCCTTGCCCCCTGCCCTCGGCGGCCCCCCGCGGAGCACCGCGCCGCCGCGCCGCGCCGGGCGCGGCAGCGGGGCTCGCGCTAGGGGGCGGGCGGCCCCCCCCCCCCCCCCCCGCCGCAACGGCGACGGGCGCGCGGAGGCGCCTGCGCCCAGCGGCCCGCAGGGCCGGAGCGCGAGGCCGGGCGAGGATGAGACCGCGCTCTGCGCGCAGCGTCCGCTCGGGGCGGGCGGAGGCCGCCGGGCCCCGGCCGGTCCCTACTGCCCCTCCCCCGCCCGGCCGACGGGGACACCGCCACAATAACGGGCGGCTGGCTGCCGCGCCTCTGTGCGCTCCGCGGGTCGTCGCGCACTGCGGCAGCGCTGTTGCGAGCGGGCTCAAGGAGACGCAGGGCCGCCGGCGGCGCGCTGAGCGCTCCCGCCCGCCGGGCTGCTGGGGCCGAGGGAGGAAGGAGGCGGGGAGACTTCCTCCTCCTCCTCGGGAGCGAGCCGGGCGGCGGCGGCAGCTTCTCCCCAGCAGCAGCCGGCACAGCTCGGCACCGACCCCCGCTGCCCGGCGGAGGGCTGCGCCCCACGCCGCCCATGCCGCCCACGTGCCCCCACCGGCGCTGAGCGCTCCCCCGTCCCCGCGGCGGGGCCGCTCTCGGGAAGGCGGGCGCCGACGGCTGGCCGGAGCCGGGAGCGATGCCGGTCGCCGCCCGCTCGGCGCCCCGCGGGGCGCAGCCAGACGCCCGCTTCCTCGCCCCCGCCCGCCGGCGGGACCGCGGCGCCGCTCCGCGCGGCGAGGACGGCGGCGGCGAGCGGCCCAGTCCCCTCCGCCAGGCCGGCGAGGCGGGCCGGCGCGGCAGATGGGTGGCTTCTTCCGCCGCCCCCTTCCTGCTTTCTTTCTCCTCCTCCTCCTCCCCTCCGCCGCCCCCCGCCTCCTCCGCTGCTTCCGAGGCCGCCGCCTCCGCCACCCCCTCCCCCTCGGCTGCCTGCCTCCTCCCGGCACCCCCCCGGACCCGGGCTCGCTCCCGCTCCGGCTTCCCCGGACTCGCCATGAGCGGCGGCGCCGCTCGCTTACCGCCGCCCCCCGCCCTCTGCCCGCCGCCGCCGCCCCTCCACGGGCCAAGCCTGCCGGAGCCGGGAGCGCGCAGCCAGGGCCGGGGTAGCCCCGCCGGCCACGGCGCACCCCGCGCCGCCCCGGGCGCCAGAGGCCCGCCGCCAGGTGAGCGGGAAGGGGGCCCCGGGCGAGGGGGAGTAGCTCCGGGCGTCCCACCCCCGCCCGGCAGGGCAGCCGGCCCGGAGGGCCTCGAAGTTGTCCTCCGCGGCGGCCGGAGTCGCGGCAGCCCCGGGGGGGGGTCCGTTCCCGGGCGGGGGGCGGGCAGCGGGACGGGACGGAGGGAGAACTCCCGCCGGTCACAGCAGAGCGAGGCAAGTCCCGGCGGCCGCTGACAGTCCGTGCGTCGGCCGGCCGGCCCTGCCCGGGGTGGTCGGGGGCGCCCGGGGGCTCCTGCGCGTCGGTGGCCGGCGCGGCGGCCGTGGCTTTTTCCCCCGCCGGTCGGGACGCGGCGTTGTGAAGCGCTGGCGGCCCGCGGTGCTGGGGCTGGGGGTGTCGCCTCCGGCCGTCGTACCGCTGCCAGCGCTTCCCCGCCCTGCGCTCCCGTCTGTCGGCCGCCGGTGCAGCCGGAGGGGTTGCGCCGCGCTGGGCGTCGGTGGCCGTGTCTCATGCGAGGCTTCGGTGTGCCCCCGGCAGCGCCGGGGCCTGGCCGGCCCTGCCCGCCCTCCCTCTTCCCCGCAGCGGCCGCCGGCCGGCCTGCAGCCTGCCACGGGGCTCCGCTGGGCGCCCGCTGTGCCGGCGCTCCCGAAGCGGGGGGTGCGGGTGCGCGCGCGCGGGGGGATGTGTCCCTGTCCCTGTCCCTAAATCCGGCGCTGCGCGGCTGCCAGCAGGCTGTCCGTGTCTGTGGAAATTCACGGCTTACAGCGGCAGGTCGCCTCAAATTCCTGCACATAGCTCCAAAATGCTTTAAAAGTCAGGCTGCCTCTGCGGGAGCGCCAGCTCAGTGCCTTTGGGGCTCTCAACAGCTGCCCCTCAAACGTGTTCTTGAGTTTCCTTCAGAAACGGCCAGCAGCAGGGTCTCTCTTTGGAATGGGTTTTGGGCATGCGGTTCACTTGTCCTGGAGCTACGATGTTTTCGGGACTGAGGTCCCAACGTGTGGGTTGACGTGCTTACTGCCAAACACCAGAGCTGCTTCCAGGACTGCAGTGGAGTTTCCCACATGCTTAAATTTAAACAAGTGTCTGTGTGGTTTCAGGACTGGGGCCTTAGATGTTCTTCTAAGCTGTTGTTTGTGAATGGCAGCAAGAATGAAACTGTTTATGTATATATGAAGTTAGTAATTAGGAAGCGGTATGGGAGAATGGCAGAAAACAAGACATCGTTCTCTGGGCCTGGAGGGTGAAGAAATGAGATCTCTAATTAGTCTTCTCTTAAATGTATTTTTAGTGGTGCTCAACTTGGATGATTTACAGGAGTCTGCAGTATGGGTGTTTATACTGATGGAAATCTTGCTCTGAAATGAAGTAGGTTTTATAGATAAGTTCCTCTTTAAATTTGTGGTTGACAACATATTAAAGAATTACCATGCAGAAAGTTGAGGAAGAACTTGAATTTTTACCTTTGAATTGTATTACATAGCGCAAAAATAGCTTTTCCTATGTGCTTATACCACACATAGTGGTCGGTCTCTCCTGTTTAGCTATTTGGGCCTTTAAAATAAAAAATATAGGAGAAGAATATTCTGCCAATATAGGTGATCTGGAAATGGAGGTTTTACCTGACAAAACTGTATTTCAACTTTTTGTTTTAAAATTGCTTGGACATTCTTGGTGTAGAGGATAACATCTTAAAGCCTGATTTCAAAACCTCTCCAAACGTTCCCACGCTCCTAATAATCCTATAGACAAATTGACCTAGTATGTTACTATTGGGCGATAAAAGCTTTTGTATTTCCCATGATTTGGAAAATCTTGGTGGAGCGAAGAACTATAACCCTTGTCATATAACGAATTCATCACAGGCCTAGCGTACAAAGACCTTGCTGTTGCATTAGGGAATGCTGAGCTTTTTCTTCTCCAAAAAGGGAAGGGGCTTTTGGGTTTGTCCTGACGTTTTGGTATTCACTAGCACAGATCCTCTGCTTAGAGGTCCAGTGGTTAATGGTAACTGGAATAGTCAGAATCAGTTTGCTCAAAAGAGGTCTTGCAGATGCTCAAGTTAAATGATTAAGTTTTACAATATACTTAAGTCACAGTAGCATGTTAATGTTTGTTGTTAGTTGTGATCTCAGAAATACATAAAATGTTTTCATGTAGTATGATCTCTGATGCATCTTCTAATTTTGAGATAACATGTCGTAATCTACAGACAAATCCAGGAGGTTTCTAGATTGGGGATGACAAATGTATTTTTTTTTCTCTGAAGGGAAAGACTGTTATTCTGACTTTGTGAAAGTCTACCTGTATCATTCAAATATTTGCCACCAGAGGAAAAAATGATGCACCAAACTCTGGCATCAGGGCCAAACTTGGATTGTTTTGCTGAGCATCTTCTTAATCGTGCTCTTGAAAGTAGTAGTCTCGTATTGGTGGTCCTAATATATTAACTTGTGATCTGGGCTTCAAACATTAGGGATTAGTGAAATTATTGTAGTTTACAAGCAAGGTTGAGAGAACGTTTACTGTTCCTTTTCCCACAGCCGAAAAATGTTTAGTGATGGCTGGTTCTTCTTTTCTGTTGTTGTTTCTTTTGTATTTTTCTCACAAACAGCATGTTTCAACAGAAGGGAGAGTCTCTGTTCATGGCAGTCAAATTGGTGAAAGAATATTCAACTAGAAAATGCTGCACTGAAGAGGTGATTCTTTGTTTCGTTCAGGAAATTGATCCTGATCTTAAGAGGCACTTCACCTTCCATAAAGTACTTGGCCTCCACTGGGGTACATGCATCTTTTCAGTGAAAAAGAGAAGCCCATCTAGAGGCAAGGTTGTCAGCTTGGAAGAGAAGAGTGTGTCTCTAGTCAAAATTCATAGAGCTGTTCAGCTTCACTTCTTTGGTAAGGTCTGTATTAATATTCTCATGTTTTGCAGCCTTTGGAAAGGAAATATGGCATTTGAAAGTTGCGGTGTACTAAAGATACTGCTGTGATGTTTATAGCTAGTGAAATCAACTTTTTCTCATCTTTGTTATGCATATCAGCTTTTTGGATGTCATCTGGTAAACTTTGCTAAATTTAATTAATATTGCTTGCCCTCCTTATGTTGCGAAGTCTTTAGTTAAGATAACTTTAAAACTAAAATTATTGTTTAAGATGCACATGCAGCTAAGTTATCTAGGCAGATAACTAGGCATCTGCTAAGTCTTTCAGTTTGGAGAAGCTGAAACTTCTGATCGAAGGATTAGTGCCAATTTTAAAACATAGACATAACTGCAGAATGTGAGGGGATGGACTTGCTTGTAAAGATAGTCCTAGTGTGTTAAGTGCAGTAGAAAGCTGTTAGAATTCATAGCGATTCTGCCTAATGCTGTGTATGCTAAGCAGTTGTAATATAAGTACTAAAACTCCTTGTATGTTCATATCAGCACATGTAAGCTTTTGTGCCTTCAGCAGTTGTGCATAGTTACACCATCTATGCGTGGTATGTGTGCTTTTGTTCTCAAACTGGAAAGCAGTTACTGTGGCTTTACAGTGAGTGTCATATTCATGTCAATTTTGGCATGCCTGGAAATAGATTTGAGTTTTCTGATTTATGTTACAGAGATGACTTTATGGCTTTATAACCATGTAAAATAAAGCAAGATGGAATGATAAAGTCTTAGTAAGAACAAGTGAAGCACATTCCATCTGTGGATGGTTTTCAAGAGTTGCAACTGATTTCGATAGATTAGAAACAAACAAAAAAAACCCAAACTAGAAACTAATATTGTAGCACCTTCATTTGAATTTGGTTGAAGTCCGATGTTCCTAAGAAGTGGGCTTGGTGGTACTTCTTGGTTAGAATTAGCACAACGTTGTAAACCTGTTACTGTGCATCTTTGTTGGGTAGAACTAATCTGTCTTGGACACTAGATTGTAATTACCTTTAGTATCTCAGAATTATCTATTATAATGTTGGTGTGTTGTTTTTGCTGGTTTTGAATTATAAAGGAAGATAGAAGGCTTTTTTTTTTTTTTTTACGTAAAGTAGTTGTATTCTGAATAGATTCTAGTAATCCTGGAATTAATGTTAGCAGATATACATTGAATGTTTATTTCAAGAAGTTACTTATAACAGAAATGAGTTGCATATTTATGGGATTAATTTGGGAAATAAAGGCAAATGTACTTCCTTAACAATTCTTTTCAGATAATGTACATTCATTTTAAGTCATTCTTTGTGACTACTCTATCACTTTATTTTTTATTTCACTTTGACCTTCTTTGGTAAATTAATATGTAGTGCTTCTATGAACTAGAAATGATAATATTATGACCTGAAATTGTTCTATGCCATAAAAGTACTGTATGAAGTTATTTTGGAGGTATGCTTTTGAGGTGCCAGCACCAACCCACTCAAATGAATGCTAGCAAATGTTGATATTCCCCTCCCGACATAAGTATTTAAAGACAGTCTGAGACTGAGATAAATGTATTTTAAGGAAAATTAATAAAATTAAATTAATATGCAGATCTTTTAATTGTAGTTCTTGCAGTACTAACAACTTTATCCTTGCCTATGCAGGCATATTTCAAACGTAAAATGTACAGGAGCACAGGAATGAAAAATTCCAAATTGTCTCTACAGTACAAATTTCAGTTTAATAATCGAAAAAAGACCAGAGGTAAACATTTAATTTTGAAATGCAGGATCTGCTTTGCAGCATCTGCTTATGAAGTAATCTAAATTATCCTTTTGATCTAATCCATCAAGATACTGATTATTGTCAGTATCTCTTGACTTGAACTGGATGCCCTACTGGAACTGATCCTTTGGCTGTTAGAAGGACCGTGAGTTTGGGGGATTACACAGAAAAACCTAATATAGAGCAGTGGTATAGCTGGCAATTGATTTGGTTTGTAAACTCACTTGTCTTTTGTTAGCTACTGCCTTGGCTAAAACTTGTTAATTGCCTAGAAAATGGAGGAGAGATTAATCTGCATTAAGAGGGGAAGCGTTAGATTGGCCTGTGTTGATTTTTCTACTGGTGTCACTCCACAGGCATTAGTGAAGATGGCATGGATTTGCAGCTGAAAAGCAATTTAGGTCTGATGTCATGTACAGTTTTCGGTTAGACTTTGTCTGGTTTTGAAACTGATGGTCTCATCTGAGTTAAAGTGACTAATAACAGGTAATTAATGGTTCAGTGTGTAGTACAGTCTCAGTTCAAAGAAAAGGAATGTCTTGAAAAATTACAGGTATTAGCTTGGTCCATGTCCTAACACTTTCCTCATACATCTGCATGATTTTTCTGTATTTAATGACAATGCCAGAACATTTGCATTTTCATATCCATCTGAAGTTGGCATCCCAGGCACGTTACATGTGCTATTTGAGCCTTGAGCTATTTCTTTCCAAGACGAAATTACTACAGAAAAAAAGTTAGGCAGCAGGGCAGATTTTGTACTCTCACTGCTTCACCCATGCTTTCAGATGGGTGTAGAAACAGAAAAGACAACACACTTCTCAACATAGTTTGAGAAGTATGTTTGCCTTGTCACAAAAAGGTTAAAAAGAGAAATTGTTTAAAGAATATTAATAAACATGATTGTAAACATTGTAAATCCTTGGAAAAGTTGTGCTCAGTTAAAAAATAAAGTTGGGGGTTTATTTTTCTTCCCTTTTTATATTTAGTTTTGCTGCTTATACAGTCCTCTTTTCACCCACAATTTAGCTTGGCAAAATAAAATCCACATGTGCACAAAATCTTTTTGACCCATGTGGTTTTTTTTCTGAGGAAGACAGGCTTTAAATCTTTTTCAACCAATAGCATTGCAGCTATTTTTCTTAGTTCTTGCACCTCAGGTATTTTAAGTGATCTCTCATACGACTTCTGCTTCGTATCAGAAGTTCGGATGGAGATGTGTCATCTAAACATAAGAGTTACCAGTGTTAATGTGATGCAAAATGTGGGTGGGATAACAAGAAGGTAGAATACCAAAATGTCAGAGAGCATCTTATGAAGTTTGCAGTGGGAGCTCCCTTTGCATGAGTATTCTCATGTGATGGTGCTGCTTTCTCCCACCTTTTTTTTTCTGGGTTTTGTTTGTTTTGTTGCAGGTTGGTTTTTTTTTTTTGGTTTTTTTTTTTTGTTTTGTTTTGTTTGTTTGTTTGTTTTTGTTTTTTTGGTGCTGTTGATTTTTTTTAACACCTTCTGGTTGCATTCTTCTATGCTTGTTCTAAACTATTTTTTTCTTCTTTGTATATACAAAGTACAGTAAATGCATGGTTGTTAGAATTCTGTGAACGAGGAAAAGATTCTCCATTCCTGAGGGGAAAAATACTGTTGTTCTTGTGCTCTGATGGCTTAAAATGAAGCTTCCTTCTGGAAGTTGCTTGATACGTAATGTAGAGCAAAGAATGCATACTTCACTGTATTTAGGGAAAGATGCGGGAAATGTTTTTTGAGATAGTAAGTCATTCGTATTTTCAGAAGTATTTTGAGCCAGCACAGTGTACAGCGTTTTTGTTTTCTGACCTTCTCAAATGCACACACATGCTCCAAATGTTCATTCTTAAAACACTCTTCCCTAGGTCTTTCTCACTGGAGAGCCTGGCATCCCAGCTCTAAGCTCCTGGGTTGCTGTTCTCAGTATCACTGGCATCATGTTTAGGTTGAGCCTCTGCATCCCTCCTCTCATACAAGGCCTTTGCAGCCATGACGTATGAAAGAGTAACATCTGTGATCAGTCTCTTGGTGGTAAAGTGTGTCAAGACATTTCTCTAATTTCTGTTGTAATGACTGGGGTTCTGCATCCATACAAATAATCTATGTTGCTTGCGGCATTGTTGGGTTGGTGTGGTTTTCTTGGGCATGAGCTGTCATAATAACCAGCCTTCAGTGAAACACTGTAGTATTTCAGAGCTCGCAACTCTAAGCATTTTGGCTTGGTCACCAACTTCTGGGACAATCCCAAATGGCAAATGATAATCTTGAAAGGAGACATTCTCCAGCACTTCAATTGCCAAGGAAAAAAAAAATAAATCAGAGGAGCTTACTTAAGTCCTTCATTGAATTTCTGTTCTTTTGTATAACGTACACAACTGTAGCACAAGGGTCGGCAGCCAGTATCAAAAAGAACAATACTTACACTGTTAAAGGGTGTTTATAATTGTTTTCTATATCCCTTATGAATAAGGGAATCACACTTCTTCCTGTAATACTACTGGTTTGTGCTCCAGGGCACATTTTTGTGGAAGGAGGGCAGGGGGAAGGTTGTTAGTTATGTTATATATTTTCTGCCACTCTCTACATTGAGGAGTAAAGTGTGAATTCTGTGAATGTGAATCTTATTAGAATACTGTATACCTGAAAAATTGCCTATTAGGAAGACTACCCTTAAATAGTTTAAAAATTGCTAAAAGGCATACACAGTATTTGTTCACATGACTTCTAGTTGTATGAGAGCCGGGGGAGTGGTTATTAAACCACAAAGCATGGCTAGTAATGTTAACTGTGTGTATAGAACTCTTGGGTCTGTTGGAAAATACATGGAACAGCATGCATGCTGTATGATTGAACCTGCACAAAGGAACTGCAACATACAGTTTGAGAACATTTGCTGCATGTTTTTTCAGCACAGCTGAAAGTTATTCCCTCTTTATCTTTTGCTGCTTTGCACCTGACATATGTTCAGGTTCCAAAGTGAAAACATTAGAGATTTACATTTACTCTCTGCTTGGGTTCTTGCTCTGTAAGGATTTGTTTTTTAGGCACATGGATACTTCTGCTTTCATTAAGAACATGTGCAAATGTTTGCAGGATCTAATAGTGGTGTTTCCCCCCCCCCCCCCCCCCCGCCTACAGGTCGACATTTTAAAGTGATTTTTATTCCCCTTGAAAACGTGTTTATCTGTCTATTTTTAGTGTGTGCAGGCAGGCTTTCTGTATAGATCTTCTGCATGGCATCACTTTTTTCCTGTTCGTAAGTTGATATGGCAGCAAGCCAAGCAGGAGTAAGCAGTAGCTTTTGGAAAGAATTTTTGTGCAGATTTAGTTGTAGGTTATTGAGTCTTTTGGCACAGAAACCCAGGAGTCTATGATCCTTTTGGTTTGTGTGTGTGTTTGAGCAAGATTACATAAAACTTTTATTATATGATCTGAAAATTGCTTTTGCAGATAATTTTGGAGGTTGGATGCAGTTTAGACTTAGGAGCAGTTTAGAAATTTCTTATGATTTTTGGAGATTTGGGAGTGATGACTTTTAGCCACTGGTATGAAAAGTGTGTTGAAACTTAATAAATCTGTGACTGTGCTTGTAAAGAAGTGAAGCAGCAAACTGTGGTATATGCTGCAGTGGCATATTTCAAGAAACTGGGAGTCAAGATATATTTGATGTTGTTCTTCATAGGTGTCTCATGAGTTGGACTGAAAAAGTAAGGGAGACGCACCTGGAAAAATACTCCTTTCTTCATTAAAACTTAATATTATTTTTAAAACATTAAAAAACATTTAAAAAAATTAAAACCATAAAAATGCGGGGGGGGAGGGGACGGGACATAAATCTTATTGAGCTTGCTTTTATGCGGTGAGATACAAAAACTACTAATAATGAAGAATTTGAGCACTGATTACACCATACTGTGGGGACCAGTCAGTATGCTGGGGGGCAGGTGTGCTATTCAGAGGGACCTTGACAGGCTGGAGGATTGGGACCTCATGGCATTGAATAAAGGCAAATGCCAAGTATTGCACTGGGGCAGAATTGTGCGCAAAAGGTCAGGCTGGGGGCTGAAAGGGTGGGGAGCAGCTCTGCTGAAAAGGCAGATGTTGACTCAGTGAAGTGAGCTTGCATGAGGACACCAAGATGATGTAGGGCCTGGAGCATGTGACCTATGAGGAGAGGTGGAGGGGAATAGGGCTGCAGAGTGTGGTGATGAGATGGCTCAGGGGAGATCTCAGTGCTG
Organism: Morus bassanus; assembly: GCA_031468815.1. NCBI lineage: Eukaryota > Metazoa > Chordata > Aves > Suliformes > Sulidae > Morus > Morus bassanus. The sequence continues at coordinate 30,642,658 of CM062600.1, forward strand.
TCTATCCTTCTCTTATGGGAGGGTGCACAAAAGATAGAGCCAGACTTTTGCATGCTGGTAGGGCAAGAGGCTGGGAATAAGGCTCAGGCTGGAACACATGAATTTCTGGTCAGATGTGAGGAAGAATTTTTTTGACCATGGAGGTGGTCGAGCACTGGAGCAGAGAACTGGAAACATGGAATTTATGACGTTAGCCAAACAGGGCGCTGGATAGCTTGCTCTAAATTGGCCTGGTCTGAGCAGGGGGATTGGATTAAGTAACCTTCAGCAGTGTCTCTCAACCTGAATAACTTATGCCACTGTAGTGGGCGTGTTACTCTTGGCTTGGGGATGCCTGCTTCAGGCACTGTAAATAGAGAATTAGCAGTAATTTGGGACTGTTTCAGTTGCAGATGGTCAGAAGCGATAGTGAGAACTCCATTTGCTTAGGCATAAAAGTGTCATCTCTATCTTGCAAGATTTTTTTTTTTTCAACTTTTATTTTAAGGGTGACCACGGTCATCTTCACACTGCCTCCACACACACCCAAAAATACCTTTTGCCATGGATATTTTGTGTATAAATGCCTTTGATTAAAGTATCAATAGCTGTTTGTATTTAAAGGAGTGCTGAAAGCGGAGCTACCTTTCTGCTTCTCTTCAGCCCTTCTTCCTAACTTACAAGCTTGCTGGTTTATATACAAGCAGTCTGTTTTCTTCTGACAGACAAAGGCGTGCCCTTTAATTTCTATTTTTTTCAGTCTTAAAGGTGTAGGGGATGTTGAGTCTTGTCTTTGCTGTCATACTTGGTATACTTTCTCAGAAAGTACCAAATAAATTAATTGAGAAATGTGTTGTGCAGTAATGGGAGGGGGTTTTTTTTCAAGCTTGTAGGGTATGTCAGTAAAATATGTACAAATAAAGAAAAAATATATTCACTGACGTATTTTTATCTTTTTCTGTTAGTCTTTACCTAACCAGTATTTATGATGTGATGAGTCTACTAGAGCATAAATCTTCTACAGTATTTTTAGAGAAAAATGGTACAAAGTCAGTAACACAAAATATGAGCATAGAAGAAAGTAGGCAAAGATCAAAAAACTGTGGTATATGACCTCCTCAGGTTGTCTTCCCACGTAAATGTGAAGTTGGCATTCTATGTAAAACTGTCATGCTTGTTCTTTTAGACCTGTTTCTGTGTAAATAGCTTCTGAGTTGAGAGAGGCTTTTCATTTCTTAAAAAGAATGGTAAGAAATCGTTGGTTAAGTAGCAGATAAATTAGTCTGCCCCCTGAAGAAAACTCTATGGAGGGAGCTGATGCTGTTCCGTTTGGCTTACCAACCCATGGACCTAGGTAGTTGCTGGGCAGTTAGCCAGTGATTTGCTTCCAAACAGCTGCAGTCCATGGTCTCTCTTACAGGGAGACGGGAAAGACTGGAGGGTATCAAGGACTAGGGAAACCAAAGGAATTTCAGGGAACAGGAGTTGTAAGGATTTGGAGGATCTGGATTATTGCAGGGAGGGAACATAAAAATACAGAACAAAAATCCATGAAAAGCAGTTTTTGTTAATACTGCTGCTTGTGTAACTACAGATTTCTTTTGAGGGTCACTCTTAAGACATCTGTGTCATAAAAGAATTTTCAAAGTAAATGAGTTGCCCATATGGTTATGGACTTTTTTAACGTGAATTAACTGAAGCGTCATCTGTATCTCTTGCTAACCAGCCACACAGAGGCCGCGTGGCAAAGCAGGTAGCGAGGCCAAAAGAGGATACCAGAACTTTCTGGAGTTCCCGAGTCTCCAGTTAGGTTGGGGCAAAACTGGCCTTAAAGCATTTTAAAGCAAAGACTTGTGCCATTTGTTTAATTTATTATTCTTTAACATTATGTTTCTATGTTAGGACAAGTGTTTTGTTGTGCATTTTTTGGATGCTGCATTTTCTGTTTGGGACTGATGTCCCAAAGAGACAAACGTTTCTAGTAGCTTATTTCTTCCTTACCTCTGTGTTTCTCCCTTTTCTGCTGTTTTACCCTTTTGCTTTTTTTCCTCAAGTTTAATAGCAACAAGAAGAGGAGTAGCAAAGAAGTCTAATAGTCTGCATCAGAAGACAAGCCATAGGAAGTCATTCTGTCATTTTACAAGGCTGTAGGAGGACTTTGTTTTCAAGGCACCATGTCTAGTTTTGGAGGCCTTTTATGTCGCTAGGGATTTTCAAATTAAGATGGGTTGTCCAGCAAAGAGATATCAAAATGATTGCCTACTGAACTATTTTTAATTTTGATCTTCTGAAGATCTTGTAGTTATACAGTTTGGAGAAGAAATGCTGGCTAAGGTTTACTGCATCTCTGTAGAGTGAGGGCCTGGAGTAACCACTAAAGATTTTATGATACCTGTAGACAGCAGTAAGTGAAAATACTTAAATACTTTTTAGTACAGTTGGGATGACTATTGTTGAATGCCTGTGTGCTGACATGCTTTGATATTTATTATCCAGCATCTTTGGAGTTATTGCTTAGGGTTTGTCTGTGCTAGAAAGTTATGCTATGCTAACTTAATTAGTATAGTTAAAGTGGCAAAGATGGTCTTCTCAGACATGGAAGTGACTTTGAATTGGTTGTCCTGGGAGTTTGTCCTGTTCTGAGAAACAGGGTAAGTCATCGGTAAGAACAGTTTGGCCTGATAACCCCATTGTTTTTGCGTTATAGACAGATTCCACCTGGAGAATCACTGCTTACCAATACACTTGCCTGTTCTGTAGACCACCAGCTCACAGATGCTTGAAATTCAAAGTTTCTAACAGTTATGTTTAGTATTGAAAAGAAATTTCCAGCCATATTGGGGGCCCATGTGCACTTTTTGGAGTGCTTAAGCCTCCTTGTCCTGCAGTCCATGTGATGAAATCAAGAGGTGATTTCCTATAAAATATTCGTGTCTTATGCCTTTACCTTGATTTGCCTAACTTTTGCTGTCTTAGTTTTGTTATTCCTTGTGTTCAAAAAATTTTGTGCTTCTCAGCTCATTTGACAAGTCATGCTGGAGCTCCCTTGATTGATTTCATGGCTTTCCAGTCTTTTTCCTTGTTTTTGCTACCTCCCAACCCAATTAAGCTTGTCCTTTTCAAGGCTATTGCGGAAGGAACAAATTTCAAAGTGTGGTGAAAATACTTTGGTGGGCTGAATTGCACCTCTTGCAGATTATTATGTTCAGCATTCTTGTGGCCACTGGAGCTGTTTGTGTTGTCATAGGAGCAGTGGCATCAAAATGGGAGAGTTATCACATAGCCTCAGGAGAGGGGAAACTGGGACATGTGGATATCTCTGTTCTCCAGGGCTGTCCAGAGTTCTCGATGGAAAATACAGTTAGCAGGCTGAGGTTGAAGAAACACCTCTGGGAGACATGTTTCTGGGATGTGAAAGTGATTCTGAGCTCCAATAAATAAAATACTCTCTTGCTTCAACTCCTTGGATTCCCTGTGAGGATTTTGTATGAAAACTTGCAAAACTGGTCTTAGAACTTTGTTTTTATGGTATTAACAAGGAATACTTTTGCATATGAAGCAAACTGCTATTGTTATGAATTTATGACTCACAAAAAGAAGGGGAAGTGGATCTTGGTTCGTGTACATACATGACAAAGAAATGTGGCAGTCTGATCTCTGGTTATGTATGAACTCCTGGAGTTTTGCTCTGGATATGGCATATTTTGTGTTACAAAAACTTGGGTAGTTAGAGCTTAAATTCTAAGTTTACTCACCTAGGCAAAGCAGATGTTACTTTCCAGAAAACATTGTGAAACAGAGCAGATGCGGGCAGGTTTTCAGGAGCAGATTTGCTCTACTGTTTCCAGAAGTGTAGGCATAATTCTCATCATCAACCACGAACACTCATGCTTCAACTTTGCAGATCAAGTATCATGAAAACAGAATTGATCTGTGATCTGTTGGTCTGTGTTTGTTGATTTCACTGCTTATGCCTATGTTAAAGGAGGCATATGTGCTCTTGTAGTGTGAGTTCTGTATTTGGAAAGGGGGAGGCAAGACGTATCATTACTGTAGACTTCCAAAAGTCCAGTGGCTGATCTTCATTACTATAGAGAGGCTACTAGAAGGCTTCGTTGGCTTTTGGAGATGACCCAGAGGCTGTCGAAGTAGGAGCAGCCATGAGAAAAGGGTAATGTGCTGAAACAAAGATGGATGTCTCACAAGTCACAAGGTCATTGTTCATTCAAAGTCTGCTTTAAATATACATTTACATTTCTGTTGAATATTCTCTATTTTCCCACTTGCTATTATTACTGTTATTAGCATAATGATGCTCTCAAAGAAGGGATAAGAGTTCAAAACATGCACAAGTGGTGATAAATCCGGTGTCTTAGGTTCTAACTCTCTTTTGCCTTGCATATTTCTAGTTGTTTGTTTGCTGCTAGAGACAAACACCCTGTGCATGTGGGAAAGCTTACAGGCAGGCACATTGTTGTGGTTTAGCCCGGGTCAGCAACGAAGCACCACACAGCCGCTTGCTCACTCCCCGCACACCGGTGAGATGGGGGAGAGAATTGGAAGGGCCAAAGTAAGAAAACTTCGTGGGTTGAGATAAGAACAGTTTAATAATTAAAATAAAACAGAAATAATAATAATAATAATAATAACATAATGAAAAGGAAAATAATGAGAGAGAGAGAGATGAAACCTTGGAAAAAAGAAAAAAAACCCAAACAAGTGCTGCAACCGTTCACCACCCGCTGACCGACGCTGCCAGTCCCCGAGCTGCGATTGCTGCTTCCCCTGGCCAACTCCCCACAGTTAATATACTGGGCATGATGTCACATGATATGGAATATCCCTTTGGCCAATTTGGATCACTCTCTTTGATGTGCCCCCTCCCCTCCCGGCTTCTTGTGCACCTGGCAGAGCATGGGAAGCTGGAAAAGTCCTTGACTAGTGTAAGCACTACCCAGCAACAACTAAAACACCAGGGTGTTATCAACATTATTTGCATACCAAGTCTAAAACGCAGCACTATACTAGCTACAGTGAAGAAAATTAACTATCCCAGCTAAAACCATGACACACATGAACTTACATACCTTAATATCTAAAACAGTCACCTCTGTATCTCCTAAAATGATCTATAGTTTAGCAGTGGTCATATTCCTTGACTTCTGATTGCCTCAGTGCATTATTTAAGGTATAAAAAGAGGTACTGCTGAGGAGGAAACTGTCTCTACGGCATCCTAGTTTTATGTGTGTTGAATGCATTGTAAACTTTACACGATTCTTTTGTGAAACTGTCTACAATATATAACTCTACTAGCTAATGGCTTGCTACTGGGGCTAGCTGACCTGGGCTCTTAGATTCTTCTCTTCCAGTTCTGCACACTGCTTCATGAGATCTTGGCTTCAACTGAACTATGCTTAAAAGTAAACTAGACTATATATATGTTTTTAAATATGTATATATACTTTGTGCATAAATCCGAGAGCCCTCTCTTCTGGATTGGATAGAGGTATGCCTTCATTAAAAGCAAAAGTTGTAATGTGTTCAGTCGTATAAAGATACTGGTAATAGCAGTCCCCATCAGAAGGAGTTAGCAATTTAAAATGACCATATAGACTGGGTGTAATTGCAATAACTTGCCCTCTTTCTCAAAGTTTTCATGTATCTAACAGAGTTTGAACTCAGATGGGTATTTTGGCTGTTAAGCTGCTAGATCAATAACTGGAAACTGCTGAGCTATGTGGATATGTCACAGGTAGTGGCTGACGTGCATCTGTGTTGCTGCTTTTGCTTTCAGATGTTACCATGAGTATCAGTTGGAGCACAAGGAGCTATGGTAATAGGAGTGTTTGGGAGAGCTGGGTCTTGTTTACTTGAGAAAGGTAAGAGTGTGATGGGATTGTGGGAACTCCTGACGGAAGAGAGTGAGAGTGGGTGATAACTAGCAAGGCAAGACTGCCAGGAAATGAGATACCTACTAAGTTCAAAGAAAAAAAATCAGAAGTTGAGAATTGGCAACTACAGAGAAGGAAACACTAATAAATCCATTAGAAAAGTGAGCTGATTACTTCTGTAGCCTGTTACTGCTCCATGGAGACGTTAAGAATATTCCAGAGTGCAGTTCTTTTGCACAGAACATAAAAAATTAGAAACTATGGAAACTAAAATGAAATCCTTTGGAGAAAAGAAGGTTATGTTGTGGTGACTTAACTTTGCCTGACACCAGGTGCCCACCAAGCCACTCTGTCAGTTACCTTCCTCAACTGGACAGGGGAGAGAAAATGTGACAATAAGGCTCATGGGTTGAGATAAGAACAGGGAGATCACTCAGCAATTATGGTCACAGGCAAAACAGACTTGGCTTGGGGAAATTAATTTAATTCATTGCCAATCAAAAGTCAGAGTAGGATAATGAGAAATAAAAACTTAAAACACCTTCCGTCCCACCCCTGCCTTTTTCCTGGGCTCAACTTCAGTCCAGACTTCTGTACCTCCTCCCCCTCCAGCAGCACACAGGGGCAGGGAATGGCGGGTTGTGGTCAGTTCATTACATGTTGTATCTGCTGTTCCTTCCTCTTCACACTCGTCCCCTGCTCCGGTGTGGGGCCCCACCCACAGAAGACAGTCCTCCACGAACTTCTCCAACATGAGTCCTTCCCATGGGCTGCAGTTCTTCACAAACTGCTCTAGCATGGGGCCTTTCGATGGGGTGCAGTCCTTCAGGGATGGACGGCTCTGGTGTGGGTCTTCTGTGGGGCCACAGGTCCTGCCAGAAGACCTGCACCAGTGTGAGTCCCTCTCCACGGGGCCACAGATGCTGCCAGAAACCTGCTCCAGCATGGACTTTCCATGGCATCACAGCCTCCTTCGGGCATCCACCTCTCTGGTGTGAGGTCTTCCACGGGCTGCAGGTGAATATCTGCTCCACCATTAACCTCCATGGGCTGCAGGGGGACAGCCTGCCTCACCATGGTCTTTACCACAGGCTGCAGAGGAATCTCTGCTCCAGTGCCTGGAGCACTTTCTCCCCTCCTTCTTCGCTGACCTTGGTGTCTGTAGAGTTGTTTCTCTCATGTTTTCCCACTCCTCTCTCAGCTGCTGTTGTGCAGCAGTTTTTACCACTTCTTAGGTATGTTATCACAGAGACACTACCACTGTCACCGGTTGGCTCAGCTTTGGTGAGCGGCAGGTCTGTCTTGGAGCTGGCTGGCATTGGCTGTGTCGTACATAGGGGAAGCTTATGGCATCTTCTCACAGAAGCCACTCCTGTAGCCCCCAGCTACCAAAACCTTGGGTTTACCTACCCAATACAAGATGGCCTGGAATAAAGAGGTCTGGAATTATTCACATAGACAACCAATGCATGAACAAACATTGCCTATCTGTATGTGCTTGTATCTCCTTTGACTACACAAGGAATTTGAGCTCGTAATTTTGTCACAACACCAAGACAGATTCTTGAAGAATGAAACACAATTGGTTTGCAAAGGGTGTCCTGGGCAAGATGAGGTGTATGAAGAGCTGGGTGAAAAATCTGATGTAGGTGAGCAGACTGAACTAAGCACTTTGTTGCTATTGTTGCTACTACTGTTCTGTGTGTGATTCCTTCTGACTTAAGCAGTTTACTGCCTAGAAAAGTTCTACAGCAGAAAAGGGTAATGTAGTTGACCCTAAAGGCAGGTTTTTCTGGGTTCTTCATCCTATAGCTTGCATCTAAAATTGAAAACGAGCTGCACAGCTCATAAAATTATTTTGAATAAAGAAATGTGTACATACAGAAGAATCTAGATAAAGGCTATGAATCTACTGATGTTCTCTAGATTATTCACTAGTCAGAAATCTTAGGATACTGTATATACTTCTAAGTTTGCCTTGGGGGAAAAGTCTGTAATTGTAAAGAAAACAAAATTTTCAAATTCAGAATGAAATGCTAAACCAAAACTTCTTGATGTAGAGAGAGGTTGATACATTGTGTCTCTTGCTTAGCTTTTGGGGGATTTCAGATTTTTAACTTTACCCAGAAGGCTTCCAGAAAGTTGTGAGGTTTTTGTGGTGGTGGTGGTTTTGTTGTTTTTTTGTTTTGTTTTTTTTCCCCACGCAGCAGAGAGAAAGCTACTACTGCAGGACTAATGAAGATGCAGAAATAATCCAGCCGTATAAATGGAATGTAAACAGTAGTGTTGAGACTGATCTGTGATTTGCAGTAAAATATACTTTTGAGTGACCTGCTGCTCTGTCAGTTGATAAAATTGCTGCACTTTGTCTATTTTTTTGTAAATGCAGTACCTAGATTTTTGTGTGTATTTTTGCAAGAATCTTCTAAGTGGATTACATCTGTCTAATATGTATTTTGTGGTCAAATGTCGATGGCTCTGATGTTTAGAGTGAACTTCAGAAAGTAGTCACATCCATCACAAGGGCAGAGGGAGCTTTGTTATGTATTCTCATGTAAGGGCAGAGGTCAGCAAGGTTGGCAGGAATAGAGAGTGATAAACTTTGCTCATCAGTGAAACTGTGTCTCTGGAAGACTGCATGGCATTTATGAGTAAGGAGGAAAGGGAAATGGCTTCTGTCCTTGTGCTTATAATGAAGTGCACCTTTCTGAGTAGCATTTGGTTTGCAAACGAAGAAGAAATGATTAAGAACTCTTGTATTTGTGAGGATTAGTTGGTGTTGCTCTAGGTGACCCATCTTGTATTTTGTACTATGGTGAAAATTGGCCCATTTTGAGCCTTTCCAAAGTCATGCAGATCCTGTGGCTTATCCAAGATATCAGTAATGTTTAAAGAACATATTATGAAATATGTTTGAAGGGATCAGTTTTTCACGGGAATGAGTGGGTGTGGGACTGTTTAATGAACTCTGAGGGAGATGGTCCCTCTAGGAAGCTTTTACCATGATGATGCACAGTCTCTTCAGAGTAAAGAACACCATCTGCATCCATTGCTAGCAGTGTTTCAATATAGGGCAGTCTGTTTCTTTGTATTGAGCATGAGGCTGTGGGACCTTTGTGGCAAAATGGGAGGAAGGTGAAATCAGGACATGCTGCAAGAGGTGGTTTGGGTTTGGTGTTTTTTTGAGTTTTTGACTGGCATTGGTTGCATAAAGGCAGGTAAGGACAGCTTTGGTCTTTTCAGAGTTCATAAAGCATTTGCTTTGTGTGTATGTTTTCTCTAGTTCTTGTCATTAAGCTCTGAATCAGGCATCCAACCCTTTATTAGCTGTCTAGAAACAGTATAAGGCATGTCCTACAAACTAACTGTGTTTGTCACGGAAAACCGGGAATAAAACTCCTTAACACTGGTTGTATTAAAGAGCAGACATTACTTTATTTGGTGCCGGGTGCATGGGGGATCTCTCCACCTAGCATGCACACCTACTATAATTCCTTTTTGACGTTTATACATGGAAGTTAACACACCACGCCTATCTAATACATAGTCATTAAACTGACTGAGCATCCTCTTCTTCCCATTGGCCCGTATTTTCTTCGCTTATATTTAAAGTTACAGTGCACATTAATTCACTGCGCATACTCAAAAGGAGTCGGGGGGGTAGTCCTTTGGTCAGTGGTCGCAATCTCCCCTTGCTGGAATTACCTTTCCCCCAGTTACTGTGACTCTTGCTGGTTTCATTGTTTCACGGTTGTGGTATCCCTCTGTCTTCCTTGAGGGAGGATGTTTCTTTCTGTTATCCCTCCTTGAAGTTTCTCAGCTCCTGAAGCTTGAATTCCTTTCACAAGTTGGCTCATTGAGTCATTTATATTTCTCAGGATGTGGGTTTAGGTTAATAATGGCTCAAGCTGCAAGTCTAACCCTTTAGTAATTTACAACATTTCTAAAGTCATAACTTCATGCACACTTAAGCTGCAGCTGGAATAGGAGAAAAAGTTGCCCATTATCACCTGGCTTTTGACCACCTCACTCCTAAGCTGGATGAATGAACTGCTGCAGTTTAATGCTAGCATTAGGTGTTAACTGAGGTAAATCCCTTGTTCAGGTTCACTGGCTGTTCTTACAGATGCATACCTACAGTATGTGGGAGGGTTGGAAGTGTTTCCCTCAGTGGCAGTGCTGACTTAACAGGGGATCAAGAAATGAAAGGAAAGGAGTTGCAACCACTTCTTGCCAATCTGCATAGTAACTTCTAGGTGATGTTTGTTTCCGCTTCGCTTCATCTATTGTACCTGTTGGGTAGATTGCTAGGAGCACTGAGTAACAGGGAGGGCTGCTAGGTACTACAATGTTGAATATAGAGGTTTTGTATTTTTTCAGTAATCTGAAAGATTATTTGCTGTAACTAGAATCTATTTTGGTAGTCTTTAGGGGGCTATTAGGATATACAGATTAAATTTCAGACAGACCCACAGAGTAAACAAGTGCTTTGTAAAAGTAAATAAATAGTGATGGCATTGATTTATTTATATATTTGGCTGTTAAAAAAATACCCCATGTGGAGATAATTATAGAGGTAGTATGAATGATGAAGGAACGTATACTTGGGAACTTGTGAGCGGGGGAAAAAAGAGAACAACTTGGTATTTCAGGAAGAAAAGGTTTCATTTTCTGTTTGTGCAGCTCTACAGTAAGGCAAAGTAAATGAAAAAATTCACGGATGCAATGGCCTCAATGTGCAGATATTTCTTTGAACTTTGCCTTAATTTATGTGATTCAGTTTGTTCATGAATCAAAAAGAATAGCTTGGTTTCCACTTCGTACCTCCAGAGTAATCCTCACTATTCAGGAGACTGAAGCTAGAGGCCTCTCATTTTGAGGGTAGTGATCCTTCCCGCTTAACCCCCAATGCTGTTGGAAAGCACAAGATTGCAGGCTGTTAGATGCCAGCCTCAGCTGCTGAATATAGTTCTTACCAGGCTCTGCTGTGTGGTTTGCTCGTGTAGCCCCAAGGCTTTCCTCCTGTGCTTTACAGTACTAGTACATGTTTGGTGTTTTTTGCCTTATGTTCGATATGCACAGGCAAATATGATGTACACTGTGTTCAAGGCATATGATGAATATTAGACAGCTTTTGCGTTCTTATCAAGTAAAAAGCAGAAAACCTGAATTGTCCTTATCACCCAAAAGCATGTTTTCATTTCACGGAAGTGTATTAACCGAGTCCTACAGAACTAAACATGGGACTACACTTCTTTTTTCCAGCTTAAATGTTCATTAAAAACATTGTAGCATCACAGTTGTTTTCAACTTAAGAGTTCATCCTCATAAGCTTTGTAGTATGGTTGCCAGTATCGGACAGAAACAATTTCCTCTAAAAACTGGGAGAGTTTCCCATTGTAAGATGCTGCTTCTGTTATGAAAATAATGTAGAAAACATTGGCAGTTAGACAAGTGAGGATCTGTGTCTAGAAATCCAGAACGTAGCTTAGTCATTTGACTCTAGGAGAACTAACATTAAATGGCTTATTGAAGCAGGCTGCTGATAGTACTTGAGTTATAAAATCTGGATTGTGCTTTTCTCTCTCAAAGGAGCTCTTGAAAGGAGATTTAGACATTGGACTATTAGGACCATTAAGCAGGGTCTTCCAGTCTTTCTGATGGCTTCTGAGAGACTGCCTGTATGGAGAGCACTTACTTTAGTTGCTGCTCTGTTAAAGGATACTTTGAACTTTTAACATCCCACAATTGGCAGAAGTGGGAACCTTTTATATTAGACAGTCCCTGGGTTGAGCTTGTGTCTGGGAGGTGTTCTCTCCAGTTCCTTTTTTCCTAATGTTTAGTCTTGGCTGCACATACCCTTGTTTATTTCCTTGGTACTCAGATCCTAACTCCTAATAAAGTTCCCCTACATTCCAACTCATCTTACCATCCATCACCTCTGAGTGAAGAGGAGGAAGAGAAACAAAGACATAATTTCCAGTGGATGTATGTAATATTTTGGTTACTGCTTTCTTCTCTCTTAACTTCTCCAGCCCTTACCTTATCTGCTCCTCTGTTCTTTCCTCTAGTTTCAGTTTCCAGGTACCTGAGTACAGAAACGTCTGACACGTGCTAAGTGTTAGGCAATCTAAAGAAACTTCAGACTTTCCTCAGTCCTTGTATCCTGGTAAAAGTCAACATCTGACACTCGGTCATGTTCCAGGAAAATCATGGGCTTTGTAACTGGCTTCTGAACCAGGAAATAACATGCCATGTTTTACTGCTTCATGGGGCAGAATCTTTTTACTTAGATCATTGTAAGTTGTGCTTGGAGAGGCTGTATTTTACAAAGTGCTGCAAATGGATAGTGTAAAAAAGAAAAACTGGTAATCAAGCAGACTACTTTCAGAGTGAGGAGAAAGTGTCATGTAAATTACACCTGACCTGGTGCCAGGAGGCTTCTTTTGCCCTGTTCAGGCCCTTACCAGTCTGTGATAGGACTGCTAGCATTGTGGAAAACTGCTTGTGCCCAGTATGCCACACAATGTCTATTAATGGGTTTCCTACACTGAGAGGGAATGCTGTCGATCACGCTGGTGATGTCCTGTTCTGTCTTGCAGCTTTACCGAGGCCACACGAAAGTACTGAATTGCTTTCTAAAATCAGGAACCTATCTACAACTGGTCTTAAAAGTCTGGAGGGTTGTTTATGGAAGTTGAACAGTGGTTTTGAAACATATTGTTCATGTATTGTCAGATACAGGTTAGTCCTAGGTCAGTCTAGATTGTACCCGGTTGCTACTCGTGGCCCTCAGTAGATGCTTAAGAACGGGGTTTGAGTGAGGCACACTTCCCATCGTATTACCCAAGCTTCAGGAAGTCCTGGCCAGGGACTTTCTGAGCTGGAAGTTGTATCAGGCACATTATGTTCAGTGGACTGGACTTTTTTTCAGGCACAGCAAGTAACTTTTTCTTTGTCCACCTTTGCTGTGGCACTCATGATATTCACCCAGTCATGTAACTTCTAAGCTTAAGAGTCCAGGTCTGTATGTTGTCTTCACCCTGCCCCCACTGCCCTACTTTCTCCCTGTTCTGTGACTAATTACAGGCTCTTATGAATGGATTTTTCAAGGTACTAGCAAACCCTGAGTGTATGGCATTTTCAGTCTTGTTCTGCAGTAATTTTCTGTGAATTCTGAATGTTCATCTATTGATTCTATCAGAAAATTTGCAAAGAGACCATTTCCATTTAAGGGGAGGAAGCAAAAGGAGGCTTTTGGTCCACAAGTGTATTTGGGATTATTTTTCTTCTTGTGTGGGTTCTTTTGTAGTTATTGGCACTGAATTTCATCTGTCACTTTATTTGCCCCTCACTTGCTATTGTTAAATCTTGTCATAATTCTGTTTCATTTATCTTCCATTTGACCCCAGGTCATGTCTGTTACTGATCTTAATAGACTAGAAAATGAGGATTGCTTTGAAACTCTTAAAGCCTTGTCTAGTATTGCAGAACAGTGCTAGACAGATGAGGGTAAGCACTCCTTAGTTGAACAGTTCTGCCCACGCTTCATCCAGCACGTTTGTGTGCCTGTGTGGAACTGGCTGGGTCATGTCTCCCACATTTGCTCTACTAGCAGCGTGCTACTCTGCCTGCTTCTGAACAGAGGCTGTCCTGAGGATGTTCTGGAAATGTGGAGGCAGTGCCCTGGCAAGGGGGACAGAGGTCTGTGGCAGAGGTAGCTTACTGTGACACACTCGTGATTCTGTCTTCTTGCTCCCCTTTTTATCTCCTTGAAGGTATTTTTTGGCCCTCTCCCTGCTTTTACTTATGAAATTATTTAAACCATTTTTCCTCTTTAAAATGGTAAGTAACGGGATTTCTGGTCAACAGCCTTGATTATAATCGCTCTGAATAATTAGGAAGCTTTTATAGTAATCCCTCACTACTTCTTCAAGATGATTTATGAATCTACTGATCTCTTCTTCCTCTGCTTTCTGGGAATGTGTCCACTCCACATTCCACTTCTGGGATTGCCTCTTCTCCATATCATTCTTAGAGAGATCCTAGTAGATAACGCTGTCAAGCCAGAGTGTACAAAGCTGTGATTTCACTAGAGTTTGATGGAGGCTGGAAGATCTTAAAATGCCTGCCCAAATCTCGTGGCTTAGTGTGAGGAGTACTTCCAGCTGTTTGCTGTATTCCAATTTTAGCTTGTGTTTTTGCACCTGCTTGGGAAGTTTGGGTTCTGTCTCTTAGCTGAAGCAACTTAGGGCTTCCTTGAAATTAGCAATACCAAAAAGTATGTCTCAAGTCTGCTTTGCTTGTCTTTTAAACGGAGAACAAAAGAATCCTTTCCATGCAGTAATTATCCTGAGAGCTCTTGAATAAGGTTTAAACAATGCTATTGAGGAAAAGTCTCCTGAATGTAACTGAATGTGGTAGTGGCACACTGTGGGCAGTCTCCCTGCTCTAAGAACTTTGTTTTTCAGAGGCAAAGTAAACTATGTTCTGACAATGTTCTTGTGAATATATTGACTTCTCATTAAGGCAGCGTCACAAAAGAAGGATGGGCTGAGCCCTCGTGGGCTTTTGCAGTAGTGGAAATGTTGGAGACATAATTCATGTCTTGCATCTGCAGTTGAGCTGGTGGGAAGAGAAAAGGCAAAAGGATTCACCCTGGGGAGTTGCTGTACTTCATCAATGTCACAACCATGTCCTTCATGTTTCTCAAATAAGCTTTCACTGGTGTTCTGAGCTTTCTGATACATGACACCTGCTTGCTGTTCAACTTAAGAGATGAGTGAATATTTGAGTCTTCTGATAGATGGGGAAGCTGAAGTGTCCTGTCTGGATAGCATTGATACCTTCAGTTAAAAAGAAGTCCTCAGTAAGAATATCATTAGCATGCTTGCTTGCAGTAGCCTAGGTTATTGGCCTAGGTTACTTCATGTTATCTGTCTTGTATTATTTGGCAATGTGCCTCAGATAGTAATACCCAGGCCAAAAGGAGGATGAGTGAAATAAAACAAAAAAATTTTAAAAAAGGCACTGCAGTGAGAAGAATGGACATTTTTCTACTTGTGTTGGATGGGATAGCAGATCTAGTCATAGTAGCAAAGAATTCTGGCACATTTGGCGTTAAGAGAGAAAGAAAATTGAACAGTTAAAGCAATATGTGTGGTACTGACCCACTGCATGCTTAAAGGGTGAGCTTCCAAGAATGCTCAAGAAACTTCTGTGCTGTGGTTTAGCTTTTGCTATAGTCATACAAACATAGGACAGCTTTTCTGTTACTCTGTTCTGGGTAAGAAAAGACTGCTGTATGAACACAGTTCAGCTCCTCAGTGTTAAAGCAGTTCCCTGACTTTTTTTTTCCGCTGTTGTTTTTCTCCTGTGAGCAACATGAGCAGCTTCTTGTCCCTGTAAAGTCTTAACTTTTAAAACATCTTGTGTAACTTATGAAAATGCAGAAATATTGTGATGAGTGATTATCCCAGAAATTGTTACAATTTGTTATAAACTTTGTTACATAATATTATTTAACAATATAATTACTATAATTTTTATCTCATGCCAGATGCACTTTGTGCTTTTTCCAGTTCCTCCTGTATCAAATCTTCTGGTTAATTTCTTTCAGAAGTTTTGCAAAGTTGCCTTCCTTAACTTAGGTTATGTCCCTAGACCTTCTGCTTTTTCTACCGGTTCTACTCTCTTTCCTGTAGTTTTCAGAGACATTCTTCCCTCTCTAATCGCTGACTTCCATACTGTTATCTAAACTTACTACTCTGTGACATGTTTCTATCATAAATTTCAGCAGCAGACTGACTTGATTTATGTTTATGCCTTTCATGTAACTAAACTGTGTACTGACTTCTGAGTTTTCAGTTTTTCTCTTTGAAACTTGTCTATTCCTCCTGTCCAAGGACATACAGGGTTGTCACATATGGTACAAGTCAAGTCAGTGTTGTTAGTATTTGTATGGCCTGCAAAGCCTTCTCTGCAATTAGATTATTTGTGCTGTCTGTTCTGTTAATGCTATTCAAAACCATGTTAAAAACCAGAAAAGCTTTAGCTGCTGTCTTAGTTTTGGTTTTAATGCAATACTTTCATAATGACAGCTCTTGTATGTGTGTATTCTTGTTTCATTATTGGAATATAATACTGTTACAATGTGCTCAGAATTGAAAACTTGCCTGCAAGGTTACCTTGTAAGGAGTGCAAGCAGAAATGACTGCACCAGGAAACGTGTGGGGAGTAAGTGCAGAGGTAGTCTGGTTAGGTTGTCAGTACTTCCCACTGCCTTCCCAGAGACTGCGGAAGAGCTGGACAATTAACTGTCCTTGCACAGGAGAGGGATGAGGCAGAAGAATTGTGCTTGGTTGCTTTTCTGTCAGTGGTAGGCTGTGGCTGGCTAAGTATCACTGTCATGGTTTCAGAGCCTGCCTGACAGTGATGATGAGGATAACAGTTTAGGGGTATTAAGTGACCAGTACAGCTGGCACTCTGTATTGCAAGAGTGGAACTAGTTCTCCATGTACGAAGTGCCTTGACCCTTTTCTTCTGGCTGAGTTGATTGGTGTGCAGTTTTATAGATTTTGCTGCCTTAAGTGTCCAACTTTAATAAACAACTCTTGGACTACTTCACTGAAAAGATAACTCTGGGAAGGCAATGCTATAGCAGTTGGACTGTGTGATGGTTTTGGTGGATTGGGCCCTTTGCTTTCTCTGAACTAGGTATGCTTGTCTTGGATCATAAGCTTGAGAGCCTAAGTGTGAAACACGTTGTGAACCTTCACGAAACATCAGGATGTTTTGCATTCTATTTCCCTTCCATGAGAACTCAAACTCTGATTTTAGTGAGACTGCAGAGTTCTCCAGGGAATGAAGTTTCAAAGTGTTGTGTACTGAAATGTGTTGCTTGAGTCTGGACAACAGGGCCAGAGGTTGCCATGTAATGAGATGCAGCTTTGCAGGTGGTGTCATGATAAAAGCATTTGTTCTTTGTGGTGACTACCACTGCTGAAGAAACCCTAAAGGAATTTAGGAACAGCTTTTTGGTGGAGAATTCAGAAAGAGACTGTAAGAACAGAAACAAGAAAGTTCAAAGGCAAGTTAAAAGAAGAGTGGTAAAAGGGAGGAGTAAAAGGGTCCATTTGAAAATTTTCATTTCAAAACATATTTCTTCCTTACCAGTTAAGCATTGTTAGTCAATTTCAGGTGTGTAGTTGAAGTCCTGTTACACATTCATAGAAAATGAACTGAAAGTACCTAGTGTAGTTTTATGTTAGATTTCATAATTATCATTAAGTAGCCAAATGCTTTGTCAATTATGCTTTTCCTTAAACTGCTACTGGTTTGGTTTTTTTTTTTTCTAAATTGTGCATACTGGTAGGTCTGTCTCATATGCCTGTTATTCTGTCTTCTGTGAGTGTTGCTTAAGAATTTATTTACCTTTTATTTATTTATTTTTTAATTTTAATTTATTCACCATTGAAAGAAAACTACATCAACTGTAACTGGGTAGTCTGTTTCTTAAACAGAATGTTTTGGGGATCTGTTATTGTGACTTTTCCCTTGAAGTCATAAAACAGTTGTCAGTTAAAGCAGAAACTATAACACATGATGGTGCCTAACCTCTGAAGTGCTTTAAGGTACCACGATGCAGAATATCTGGGTTCTTGACATATAAAGCTCATGACTACAATGTTGTATACTGTGTCCTCTGCATATAGTTTGTAGTTGCTGCACTAAGACAAATCTTTTTTTTATGTTTCACAAAAGTTATTCCTTATTTCTTTTATGTCAAATTTGACTATTATGTTGCAGATTTTTTTCCATGCCTTGCCAATTTTATTACATATAGAGTTTTAGTCCAGAGAGGGTTTTTTGTTTAGTTTATCAGAGCAATTTTTAACTATTATTTTTGTGGTGGCAGGAACATTCTGATAGCAATCTAAAAATGTTTTGGAGCGAAAAGCTTCATTTCTGGTCTTTCATACAAAGCAGGGGACTGCTTGTGTTTCATTCTTCTATGGTACATAATCTTTTTCCCCCCCAATATCTATGCTGGTATTTTTACAGATCTCAGAGAGTTACTTAGAGTTTGAAAGTAGAAGGTCACCTCCTGATTATTCTGAAAACTTTCAGACTCCACAGGCACATTGTATGGACACCTTTAAGAAAAACATCCTGTACAGCCCTTCCTTCCTTGTTAGATATGTTCTTACAGCCATTTCATTAAGAATCTGTAGCATCTCACCTGTTGAAACTGGTAATAGGTGGGACGATTAGTATGAGAATTTTTACTTTCCAATTCAAAGTTTGATGAGGTTATGAGTATGCTTACATGTGCCCACACAGACTTTTTGCTCCTGACTTGCCTGCTGGCCACAGGGCACACAGTCTGTATAGCTTGTAAGTTTGACTGTGTAAGAACTAGTGAAGCAGCGTTGATTTTTTTAATTTCCTGGGTTGAAGGAGCTCTTTTATTCATACCACCTGGCCCTGCAGAGGGTTATGGTTAGAAAGATGCACAGGTTTTGCAAAAGGACAAGACCTTCCTGTAACCATTAGGTAAGATTCTCTTTCCAGTGTTGGGTTTAGGAACACAATTAGCTGCCCAGCAGGTGCTTACAAAGCTTTTACTCTCTTCTATTCTTCTGTTCTGCTGGCTGGTCATTGCAGATCTCAGTTGCTTCTGGATGTTCAATTGCTAAGTTTTCAGTAGAAAACTTAGGGGAGGTTGAAATCCACATCACTTTGCTGAGGTCTCCTGTGTGCAGCAGAATTTATGCATTGTCCTGATTCTGCAAAATGAAACTTTTGGTCAGTTTTTGTCTGAAAAGCAAGGAATTAAGGGTGTATTTGAAGTGCAATATTTGGAGTTAACCTGGGATAAATCAAGAGTTTTGAACCTGCTTTGTGACCTTTGAGTTGCATGGGCAGCCATAAGATGGCTTTCTGACCAGTATTTATTGTGGTCCTGTCTTTCAATACGTACTTTTTAACTGCAATTCAACTTTGTGTCCAGAGTGGACAGCAGGTGCTGTTTGTGGAAAGAATTGGTTGTGTAACTTAAGAGCATGCTGGCTGAAGGAACACTTCTTCATCTAATGTGGGAAAGCAAGCAGTGAATGGGATGGAGCACTCCAGGAGGAAAAGGATTTCTTGATTTTAAGGCAGGAACTGCCGTGGCAAACTGAATTATCTTTCTGCCTCTCCTATATGATGCCAGGTAAATATACCATATAAGCTATGCTTTTTGCAGGACCTTTTTGGGTTTTTGTCTTCCTAGATACCTTATGTGAGCTTGGGTCTAGTTTTGCAGAGCTCTGGTCATATGTGACTGCAACTGAGATGAGTGAAAATAGTGCTGTCAAAGTTAGGAAGCAAGCAGCTTGCACTGAGTCTGAAATCAATTTGTGCTTTGAAAGATGAGGCAGGAGACAAATGGTGAATGATCCTTCTCTGTGCTGACTGTCCTGTGTAACTGAGTTAAGAGTGCAGGAGAAAATGTGACTGTTTTCACACTGTCATAATACGGAGAGGTTGAAGTTAATGTTGTGCAAGCTGTAGTAATTCAACCATTTCCTGAAGTTCACTTCTCATTTGTAATGTGATTCTACTTCAGAACCATTTAAAAGATTCAGCTGGAATTTCAAAAAATTTACAGTATTTTTAAAAACTTCTGTTTACTCTCACCTGAGATACTTCTTTTTTTCCTCTGTAAAAGGTGAGACCAGTGAGCTAATACTTTAGACAATTGTTTAAAGGGTATTGCTCACTTCAGTTGGACATAAAATTGTTCATATCTGATTTTTCTTATTTTGCCCAGATGAACACCACGTCTTCCCTCCCTTTTGTTTTTGTCAGATAAGGAGGTTTTGTTCTGAAAGATTTGTTGTGTTTAGTGAGAATGATACTATCAGGTTGAACAGGATCCTTTCTTTTCCTTTCCCTTCTGTTTTATCAATTTTATATCCCTCCCTTGCTGACAGACCTCTTGAGCTGGGACTGTGTACGTGTAAAGATGACCTCTGAATGAAGGCAACCACTAGAAGTTTTCAGTTGTTTTTCAAAAAGTCATGCATCTAAGATTGCATGCTCTTGGGAACAGACAAACGAGAAAATCTGTAAGAATATTGCTAGAAAATATAGAGGTTGATCTGTTAGTCTCCTGTACACACACTATGCTTAGACATACATGCACTTGCTTCCTTCCTGTCTCATCCGCCCCCACCCTGGAGGAATAAATGGGACACAGGTTTGTCATTTGGCCTCAACTTGCTTGGCAGCTGATCAGCTTTTAAATTAGCAGGTGTGAAAAATGTTTAAAAAACAGAGAATTTCCCATGTGCCTTACAAGTGCCTTTTAAATGTGCAGGGTGTAGATGAAGGTAGGCTGTCCGGTTGCAAATAGTTCCTCACAGCTACAAAGCAGAACTACTGTGGAAGAAACATACCTCACAGTCTGCTTTGTTCACTGGAATCCAGACAGAGCACCCAGCTTTGCCATGCACAGAAACATCTTTAGAATGGTCTTCAAAAAAAAATAAAATAAAATAAATCCATAATTCTGTTTCTTTGTGCTTCCAAAACAAGGTAGTCCAAATACTTCAGCCTTCTGCTTAAAGCTGATTTGATGGCTAAGCATCTGAATACTTCTGCTGTAAGAAACTAGCAGGAACAGAGAAAACCTGATGCAACTGATCTCATTTCTCAGTCTTCATGCTGTCAAACAGCATTAAATAAAAATGGAACGTTAACTTGGGAATGACTCAGGATTTCCAGTGCTAACAGAACTGTTCTGGGATTGGCACTCTGTAGAGTTAATATTTTGAGTAAACCAGGTGAGCCAATGGATGGAGAAAAGTGCAGGCTGCAGTCCCCACTCTATGGAAGTTGGGCATTTGAGCACAAGGAGACTTAATTAGCTGTTCCATTGGAAGGCTCTCTCCAGGCCAGGAATGCATCTTTATAACCTTGGGTCTAGCTTCTCCCATGCCATTAAAGGTATTTTATGGTCTCTTCTGGCAGTCATAACAGATAAAGAAAAAAGAAATCCCCTTACAGCATCTGGTGAGTAAGTTTGGCAGGGGACTTTCTGCAGGCCTTACTAAAATGCAGTGGGTATATTCTCACTTCTTAGTTTGATCTATGTCATTGTTTCATCTGTTAGGAAGCAAGAACAGCAGGTTCTGCATTTTGATAAAGGGGCTGAAGTCTGTCTTATTTCTCTGTAGCACCGGTAAGTAACTCCATCTCCTCTGCTCTAATAGTAATTTGTAATAGTAACACTACATTCAGTGGACTACAGAGGATGGTCCAGCAGGCCTAGGACATCAGCTGAATTTCTTGTTCCTTCTTCCTTGGCTTTCATGGATGTTCAGGTAACAAGTGCACTGTTGACTCTTGTGGGTACTGTAAGCAGAAGCAGATCAGCCTGGCTGCAGAAGTGTCATGCCTTTTCTCAAGAGCGCTGAAGTTCCCAAACCGTTGTAGGAAGATAATTAGTTTGATTAGGGATTGAATTTGACTGAGTAGAGTTTAAAGCTGAATTTGGGAAGTTGTTGCTTTTCTTTTGGCATGTGCTCGCTGTGGCTGTAAAAGAGTGAGATTGTGTCTGTTACCTCTATTTGTGTGGGAGCAAAAGACCATGAGTCTTTGGGCGAGAACCCTCTTCCTTAGTCTTTCCTTTCAGTGAGTAGCAACTAGTGGATGCTTCAGGAGAAGCTTAGGAACAAAAGAAGCAGTGAAGGATCCTTTCTTGGTCTGTGCTTCCAGCTTTTGGCAACTAGTAGTGGATGGTGATCTCATGGTCTACAATCACTTTTTACCCACAGCTGTCAGTGGCATCCTATGGCAAAAAGCTCCACAGCTGAGAGGGGGATTGTGTAGGAAAATTATGACTTCACAACTTCACAATGCTGCCAGTTCTCCTGAGAGAATTAGTGAATAATTCTTCTCTACTTATTTTCATCACGTAAATGTTTTTAGGCTTAAGTGTAGTGTCCCTTAGTTACCTCTTTAAGCTGAAATGTACTGGTCTTTTTATGATCTTTTGAAGTCCTGATCATTCTTGCTGCAAGTCCCTGTGCTGTCTGCCAGGTTTGAGTCATAACCTGGTTTATGCCTTTGACTCTTGCTGCTCTGCATCTGGCTCCTTGACAAATGCAGCTCTCTTTGTAACCTTCACACCTCATTCCCTGAAGGCTGGTTGAGGAGAAGAAGTATATTCATGTGTAACTGTAGTGTGTCATGAGTGTTGCTGCTACCAACTTACTCTCCCCTAACCTTTCAAGCCTTGCTCTGGCATCCTCTTTGTCAATGAACTGTTAAAGCCTCCTAGTAATGTAGTAAGCTATGTAACCTCAGCTAGCCTAGCCTCAGGTAGTAGACTTTGTGTAACTTGATGTCTATCATGAGTGTGCTGCACTGAAAACCAGGTAAATATCCTCTTATGTGTACAGGTGCTTATCCCTATACCTTGATATTTAACTTCATTAGCTGTACAATTTTTTCATGTAGGGAGTGATTCAGAAAGCATACTAATTCTGGAAAGGTTACACAATTGGGTTCTCTGTATTTCTTCATTTCCCTATCAAATATAGTCATTTGGAGGGTACAAAGACTTTCTTGACTGCAAGCAAAATTCACCCTGAACTCAAAATGTATTTGAATTCTTTCTTCATTTTGTCTAGTAATAAATAAAGAAGGCCAGATTAAGTTCTCTGTCACTCATGCATGACCTCACAACAAAGTTCTGTCAGTCTGAACAAGCAAACAGTATATGCAAGAAATAGCACTTCAGTCCCTTGTCTGAGCGGTGTTGACACTTAATCTTTTTACTCCTCTTAGAGCATGATAGCTTCAGGTTTTCTGGGTGAAATTAGTAGGACTTTTAAGCTCATCAAAGAAACAGAATCTTTGATGCAGAAGCCCACCAATATATATAATTATTATTTGGAAGAGAACCATTTTTAATTCAGAAAATTTAATTTGCTTGTTTCCAGTAGTTGTTAGTCCTTATATTGGATCACTATATTGAATTATACCTTTTTCAGACAGGAACATAGATAGTGAGCAGTGTTGTAATGAATTTCCTTAATACAAATAAATTGCGCCACAGGTTTTATGACTCTGCAGGAGGAGCATTTGTATATGTAAATTCCTTGTTTACATTGATTACATCTTTGCATTACATCTCAATTTATTTTGCAGTCAGTTATATAGGGCCCTCCGCTTGGTAACTGTAGTGCTCTTTAACAGAAATCAGCATGCTGAAAGAAAGGGAACATTTTGTGGAAGGCCTTTATAAGGCTTCCAAGTTCTGATGAACAATAGTTGTTCAAGCTTGTAGCCCCTCCTATTTCTGTCACGTATATGCCAAAATTAATAGATTCTGCATGCTTAAAATTGTGGATTCAGAACTTTTACTACAACCCAGTAAGGTCAGCAAATTTCTCCCAAATTATGCCTTTTTTTTTTTTTTTAGAAGAAAAAAAGAATTAAGGCAGAGTTATTACTAGTTCTTGCATTGAACTTTGCTGAGGCTAAAATGAGCAGAAATTAGAAACGGTTTGTAAATTCATGGCTTTTGATTGTCTGAGCGTGTGTAGTTGGGGAACTGTTCTTTGTACATTTCTTTTCCTCTTGTATACTTACCTCCTACTGAAGATAAAAATGCTTTTTTTATTTCTATATGACTGTATACTGGGAATGTTGCAAATACACCTTGAAAGAAAGAACTGCTGGATTTTCTTCCTTATTTTCCAAATAGGCAGACAGCACTGTGGTTTTGGAATAGTTTCATCTTCTACTGCCTCAATATATTCTCACCCTAAAGCAAGTGGACAGCATTTTATGTTCTTGCATCCTCATTTTTAGGTTATATCCTATATTGAGAAGTGGCCAAAACAGCTGAAATTTAGAGGAAAATGTAATTGCATTGCCATCAGTTGAGACAACTCTGGTTGTGAGATTGAGGATGAGAGGCAGTGAGCACAAACTGAAACATGGGAGGTTCCTTCTGAACACCAGGAGACTGTGAGAGTCACTGAACTTTGCCACAGGTTTCCCAAGGAGATTGTAGAGTCTCCCACCTTGGAGATATTGACAAGCCATTTGGACATCATACTGGGCAGCCTGCTCTAGGTGGTCCTGCTTGAGCAGGGAGGTTGGACAAGGTTGCCTCCAGAGATTCCTTCCCCTTCAAGCCTCAACTATTCTGTGGTTTTGTGATTCTTCAGTCTTGTTCACAAAGACTTGTTTCCATCGTAATCAGCAATCATAATGGATCATTTCTTCCACATTAAAAGGACTGTCAACATTTTGCTCTGAAGTGTGAAACGGGAAGTTGCTACCTCCAAAAATATTCTCTTTCTTCCAGAAGTGCTTTCTCTTCTAATACTTGGAGGTGATTTTTAAGGCATTTCAAAGAAAAAACACATTGATTTTAAACTAACTTCAGAAGGTGAAAATCAAATATTGTTAAGTTTCAGTTGAAGGCTGTAGATGAAGATCAGTTTACATAGTGGATCCCAACTCCTGCTTTGTAGTTGGAAGCCCTCTAGCAGAAGAACACCTTCTGCTGCCCAGTAGTAATGGCAGATGTGGAAGGCATCTTCCCATAAGCTCTTTGAAGGAGAGGGGAAAACTGAAGCAAATACGTTTTTCTATTAAAGCATTTGTACCTTGGTAATGTATTTGGTTACAAATTTAAACTTTTAATTTTTTTTTCAGAATGTCAACTGCTGTTCTAATTTGTAAGTTAAAATTGACAGCTTTTCACAGACCAGAAACACTGTCTCCTGATTGCCTCTTGAAACATAAGAGATTACTTTCATAAGGGAAGGTTAGAGGTATGCTTTCATTTGAATGGCTTGGTTTGTCATCCTGTTAATCATTTCTTCTGTTGCCGAAGAGCATAATCCCTCTAATGGTTTGTCAGTAGGCAACTTTTTAACTGTCTGGAAAAACTCCCGCTCCATGGAGAGAAAGGGAGTAGTGCAAGATTTCTTACTAAGTGTGTACTGCTAACCTGGGGACAACAGGAATGTTCTAAGCTTTTAGCTGGCTCAAAAACCGGCTGGCTGTATTGCAGAAGCATCTTGTTTTGTTATGACAGTCTTTCTGAAAGCAAGGTGATAGGCTTGCTTTCCCATTCTGCGTTTTCAAGAACTAGGTGTCATCTGGGTCTGAAGTTTTGCAAGGTTTAGATTATGAGGTTTTAAAGCCCTTTAGTTTTAGGGGTGGTAAAAAGTAGCTTTTAGGAAAGAAGAGAAAAAGAAACAAGTTCTTTGAAAAATGAGGTATTTCTATTGAATCTATCAAGTGAAAATACATATTCTGCCTCTGGAATGGCAAATAGATGAGGTGGTCTAACCAAGGCACGCCTTCAGATGTGTCAGCAGTGTAAATTGCTGATCATTGAGGAGAATCTGTTCATTTGTTCTTTAATTCAGTGCTGAGGTAGCACTTAATCTTGCAAGAAATTTCTCCCTTTAGTATGAAAGAAGAGCTGCTAGAAGAAGAAACTCAAGCCATTCCAGAGAAACGTACAAGACAAAAAGATCTGTTGGGCCACTTTTTAATGACTGTCACTTATCTTCAGAAAAATTAACCACATCAGACCTTGCAACAGCTACAAGGTCTTCAGTCATAGAGATCATAATAAATATACCTTGGTTAGTGAAGACGATATTACTGAATAAAGTACACACCTTTCATGTGCCGTGGAAGTCCACCAGTCACTTCAGGCCTGGCTTTTTTGTGCGTTGCTGCCAACAAAAATACTTGCTGGAGGCCTTGTGTTTGGTAACTGACCATTGCAGCTGCTCTGACTCTGAAAGTTGTTCAGAAGACGTAGGGAAAACACAAGGGGGAGTTTTGTGTGTGTGTCGTTGTTGGACTTCGGCTTCTTTGTGATATACCTCTAACTTCTTGATATTGTTTGGTTTATGTAATCAAATGTTGGGAAAGATGGTAAGCCTTGAGCTTGTGTTAGAAGTAATCTAAAGCATTTTATTCTTTTTAGAAACCAAATGATCATGTTCTGCAGTAACTTTGATGGTTTATATCAAACTGCTCGCTTCTTTCAGTAGACTCTGTGCTGTGATTTTGAAAAGCAGACTGAAATCGTTCTTAATTCTATTTTCTTTGACCTCTCACTCGAACAACACGCTGCCAAAATTCGGCACCAACAGTTCAGCAATATTAATTGCCTTTTGGTTAAATTGGAGCTCCAGCTGGCCAGGAATGCAGTGCCGGAGGCTTGGCTGAGCTCTCTCAAAGGCGGCTCCCTGACGTTTTCCTGCCCACTAGCACATCACATACATGGCTAATATGATTTGCATGTAGCAGTTAATGTTTCTAATGGCCAATACCCTCCTTTACATGGTAGGTCCACTAACAGGTTTATCAAGCCATGGAATTTCCCTCAGCCTACTGCAGGCTTGTACACTGCAGCTGCTGTGCAGTGACTCACTGATGCCATAGTATAACAGCTTTAAAAAGACAGTGCTACACATGGAGTGCTCTGTGTGTCCTATTATATTTAAAAGGATTTAAAGTCAGATCAAATTTTTGTGCAGCATTATTACTCCTTACCAATACAGCCTCTACTTGTTCCAATGGCAGAGTCTGTGTCTTATATTGGCAAATGTTACTCTAATATCTGAAGCACTCAGGGAGTGTTAGTGACTGTGAAGAACACCAGTCTGGGTCACATTACTTAAGAGGTATTTCTGATCCTGTTCTGTGTCAGAGAAAAGCCTTTTCTAATGCTCTAAATCTTTGCTTAAGTGAAATGGACTCTGTCCAAACGACCTAGGGGGCTGCCAGTCTAGCTTTAGGATGTGAGCACAGAAATTCTTAGTGTTATCCCGAAGGTAAAATGTACTTCTGCTGCTGGAATGTTTTTGTGAGCTTCATTGTGTGGGATATTTTTTCTTAAGGGGGGAGGAAGTAAATAAGGGTAGGAGTTAAAAGTGCATTACCCTCCATGCAGAAATTCCCCCTCCCATTACAAAAACAACTTGTCCTTCTCCAAAATCAATCAGAAACTTTTCTTTTCCTTTGACCTACACTCCTGTCTCCAGATGTCCTCACTTTCTAAGTGGTCAGGTAGTGTTCCTAACGTATCTTACCAGAGTTTCCCTTTTACTTTATATATGTTTGTATTACCACACTTTGGAGTTTTATGTATGTGGGTTTTTCCCCCATTCCCTACTTTCGCTCCTAGTTCCGAGGATGCAGAGGCAGGGATGACAATAGGGGCATACTTAGATGGTAGTTACTGTGTCCATTTGTGCGATAATCAGGCCTCTGGATGAGTGGGGGAGGAGGAGGTTGGAGTTTTATGGAGGATTTGATTACTGTGGAGTTTGTAAGTAGGTGGGAGCCTCAAAGTAGTCCTGCAGGTGGCCCCAGAGACACAGCCTAGGAGTGTTGTGATCCGGACTCCTGGAGAACCTGGATGGTAGTCCACCAAGGAACAGGGTATTGCTGTGGTGGGAGACCAAGAAAACTCACTGAAGCATTGTCAAAACCAAACAATTTTGACTAATTGGCAGATTCCAATTTAAATAGTGGTGAATGAGAAATTTTCCAAATCTGCTCTACCTCTGACCCTCAAATCATGCTTTGTGTTTCCTTGTCTTTAATGCTCTTCTGCTTTCTACCTGCCCAAATGGCTGACCTCAGTAACTGACTTCCAGTGTCCCTCTAATAATATGTGGGGGCTTTCTTTCTGGGTCAGCTGTGGTATTTTGCAACTCTTAAAGCCTTTGCATTTTTTGTTGAAGTCCTCTTTTTATTTTTTTTTTAAGCTTAGTGGTTTTTATCTAGCAAAACCCAGGGAAAATACTTCTAGTTGTCACTCAAATCTTAGCTGTGTGAACTCTTCTGAGGCTGGTAAGCATCCCATGGGTTTATGTTAAGTACTGGGGTGGCACAGGTTTATGTGTTGTTCTCATTAATTAGAAGTCTTGCTTTTTATTAACAAGTTGCTCTATGGGGAAAAACACATTGAGATTTGAATAAGCTGAGCTATATCAGGAGTCTTTTTTTGAAATTGTCTAAAAGTTATATATGCTTGACAGCAGTAGCTGTGTAGTTCAAAATACTGTTAATTTTTCTTTGGAGACTATGCAAACTAAAAACTAGCAGAGGTCAAGTGCGTGTTCATTGTTGTACTCTTTGCTTGTACAGGGAGTTCTCACTCATTACAGGGCATGTAAGTGAACAACCTCCCCAAGGGGCTACTGGGCAAGTTGTAGACCTGGTGGTAGGCTCTGATTCTTTTTTATTAGAAGGCTTTAAATACTCCTAGAGTGCCAGTAAAGCAACTTCTTTTACTTTAGGTGTATATTCTAGGTTTGTCCAGTGCAGGAGAAGATTGGATGACTGAGCCCTGTTGTCCAGAGTTAGGTAAAGCTGTGGGTGAACTCCTTCACTCACAATGTCTGCTGGCTGAAAGCATGCATTCACTCCTCTAAATGCAGGTTGAAAACCAAAGCACAGCCAGGTCATGTTAAAGCTCCGCGTGATACACCATGAAAAGATACAAATCTTGCAATACCAACAGATACAGATTCTTTGAAATTGTGGGAGGCACTGACTTAGAAGTTATAATGCAGTGTTGGGGAGTCTCCTTTTTTAAAAACCTATTTATATATGACAAGTTTACTTCTCTGATTATGCAAGTCTCATAAAACGTTTATAGCATCCCCTCACCTTGTCTGGAGAATGAGTATCTTCTCTCCTTGTGAGCTGGGTCTTTAATGAGCTGTGAAAAGAAACAGCAGCACAGTATTCCTTATCTTTGAAAGAAGTAGACTGCATTGGAGTGAGTGGAATAAATCCTCTCAGAAGCCATTTCTGGGTACCTGAAGGAGGACCTGATTGTCTTCTGTGATGAAATGACTAGATCTGTGGACGATGGGAGAGCAGAGGCTGTCGTATGCCTTGATTCTTAGCAAGGCTATTGCTGTGGTCTCCCGTGGCATCCCTGCATGCAAGTCGGGATGGTAAGGTCTGGATGGGTGGAGAAACTACTAGATGAGTGAAAAACTGGCTAGATGTTTGAGTTCAGAAAGTAGTGGTTAGTGGGTAATATTTACTACAGGCCTCCAGATAATAATATCACAGGGGTCTGTCCTGGGATCTGTTTAATGTCTTTACATCTCTTTATCCCAGCTATTGATAATGCAGCTCATCTAGTCTATGAATGACTCTAATCTGGGTTTTCAGTTTATACACTTGAGGTAAGGGCTGCCATCCAGAGCAATCTAGACAGGTTAGAAGAGTGGACTAACAGGCATGTTGTAAAATTCAACAAAGACAAATGCAGCAGGACATGCTATTTCCCTGAAACAATACAGGCTGAGCAGGACTGGCTAGGGGGTAGCTCTGTCAATAAGCTCTTGGCAGTCCTGGGTGACAATAGGCTACACATGGACAAGGAGTGCACTCTGGAAGTGAAGAAAGCTAACAGCATCCTGGGCCTTATTAACAGGAACATAGCAAGCAGATCAAGTGAAGTGATTCCTTTTTACCTGGCACTCATTAGATTGCATCTGGAATACTGCATCGGCTTTTGAGCCCCCAGTACGAGGAAGAATGCTGAAAAACTGGACCAAGCTCAGCAGAGGACTGTGAAGCACTGCAGAAGCTGGAGTGCTTGCTTGCCCTCTGAGGAGAGGCTGAGGGACTGGGGCTTATTTGGCCTGGAGAAAAGACAACTATGGAGCAGGGGTATGTGGTAGTAGTCTGCCTATATCTGTAAAGGAATTACCTAAAAGGCAGAGCCAGGCTCTTTACTTGGATGTACAGCAGGAGAATGAGAGGCAGCGATCTTGAATTGAATCAGGTCATAAATTCAGTAGTTTAAACTATATTTAATAATAGCATTTCATGCTATTTTTTAAATAATCTGGGTTTTTTTTACTGATGGTTTTTCATGTGGGGTGGCCCATAAAGCGATATGGCAAGCTTTAAAATACCCCTTTGCTTGGAATCATGTAGCTTGTTCTGGAGTAGGTGGCTTCTTTAGTTAACCTAGAGTAATCTCTGTCGGTGTATACAGATCACAAAATGGTTGCGGTTGGAAGGCACCTTTTGAGATCATCTAGTCCAACTGCCCTGCTCAAGCGGCGTCATCTAGAGCAGGTTGCACAGGACAGTGTCCGGCTGGATTTTGACTATCTCCAGATCCTGAAACCGATTTCATAATAGCCACTGCACAACTCTTATGGAAAAATGCTGAATTATGTATTAGAGAGCCAAGCAGAACATAACTTTCACAAACTAGGTTGAACCCATTTTGATTCCTCATATGTGTTGGACTCTCAGTGATTAACCCTATGTTTTTCCCCAGCCTGTAACTCTAACGTGTTGTATGCATTTGACTACCACTGAGTTCTATGAAGGCAGAAAGGGGAATTAGTTGCTCTTTTTACCTTAGTATGTAAACAAAATGCATTTTCTGCAGAATATTGCTTGTTGATCCTTGTGTAGTGATGTGGATGAAGGAATCTGCAAGGTCAGCAGTCTTTTTTTTACTGAACTATTCTGTATTGATCAGGGAAATTTTACGTAGCTTTATTTTTCTTCCCAATGGGAGAGGCATGTGATCCTCAACAGTTAAATGCTGTCAGTTTTGCACAGAAAAAATTTGTGGAGTATACTGCACATTCTAAATTTGACTATTTTGAAATATCTATATTTACAGTCATAAACTATAGTCAGCCATTTTGAGGCGATTATAGTGCTTGTAAGGCAAAATTAATAAATAAGATGCCAATTTTGGTATGTTGTAGCACTAGGACCACTTAAGAGTCTGGTAGTCTAAGAGTTGTCTCTTGGGTTGCTGCTATGAAGGGAAAAAAAAAACCCACCACAAACAAAAAACCCAAAACCGAACAACCAAAAAACCCTCACATACTGATATGACCTCATGAAAAGAGCCTGAAAAAGGATAGATTTTTCCCCAAAATCTTTATCCACTGCACTACTGTTAAGTCTGATTTTTGACTTTTTCCTATTTGTTTTTAAGTGTGTGTATCCTTGTTGTGGTATATAGGCAGAATGCAGATGTTACCGCTGTGACCTTTACAAGTTGTATTTCTTTGCGCTGTGTATGAAATGTTATGTGTAACATTGGAAATTAACAAGTTTAGAAAACACCCCAGAGAGTTTGGAGTATTTCTCCTAATTTGTTTACTTTAAATATGTGACAACAATTGCTGTATGGGTCTTAGTTTTCACTACTTCCATCTTCTTCAGCAAATCTTCTCTGATTACTTCTGTATGTGTTTCTTTTTTTCCACAGAGTAAGGAGAATGATGTTTTCCTACTTAAATGTACAGTTACAAGCCCAGCTTAGCAGCTGCTGTAGGTGCCTGCATAAAACCTAGTAGTGTTTTTCACTCATTCTTCTCTAATTAGGTAAAAAATTCGGAGTCATTTCTTAAAATGACATGAATGTTTTGTCTGAAGGTATGATCAGTGAGTCTTAATAGCTGAAATGTATTTAACTGTTAAAAAGGCAGGGAGTCAAACTTCCTTGCTGTTCCTTATCTATAGAGGTAGTGAAATGGGTAGCTTTGTGCTTAACTCAAATAAAAGGAAGCCAGACCTTAGTGTATAGATTGATTTACTGACATTTTCTGGGTTTGAAAGAGGAATTAAAAGGAACTACAGTGTGTTTGCCACCTGGGTTGTGTGTCAAATATGGGTGTGTTATTGCTGGACTGTTTTACTGATGTTATCAATGGGATAGTTTAAGGAGCCTACCAACATGGAGGCTGCTGCTTGTACGCACAGCATGGAGCATTATGAGGGTTGTGAACTCTTAGCCCCTTCAGTGACAATTGCAAAAGGATATTTTTCCCCCAAGAAGATTAAGTAAAGATGCAGTATAAAATTCTAAATGGAGGCTATCAATATGCTTATTTAGGGCTGTTGGATGAGAAAAGAGAGGGACCAGTTTGATTTAGGTTAGCTCCAGGGTAACATGAGGGAAGGAAATGTGACTGTTTTGTTCTGGTTGCAGAAGGAATTGGGGTGTGATCTAGTAGAGATGCTGCATTCACTTACTTTGTTATCTGTTTCATGTATTAATATGGGAAGGAATTTCCAGATCTGCATCCTCTAGAGAATGTCTTAGGAATAACACCTGGTAAATAACTTATTGTTGTATAAAAACAGCTGTTCCTTCAGGCTCCTGTCACATACTAGAATGCTTTTTTTAGACTAGTTGTGGGAGACAGAAACCTGCTTCAACGTGCAGGTATAGCTTTTTCAGTGGGTTTCTATGTCTTTACATGAACTCTTTAACTGCCCTTTCTTTGTGTGTAGACTGCATTCAATTCTGTTTCTGTCCTTGTTTTGTAGCTATGTCCTCATGCTTCCTTGTTCACTTGGAAGCTGGGCTGCATCTTGTGTCTGTATCTTTAAGTCTTGCTGTCCCCTGCTGGGAAAAATACTGGTAAGCTATACAGTGAAGATGTTTTTGGATTGTCTTTGGAGAAACAGAACTTCTGAAAATTGAAATCCCTGAAAAACAAGTCTGCCAGTGGCATTCAGGTTGTGAAATTTCTGGCTAAACCCGTTAACCTTATCTAAAAACTGAACAGCCAAGTGCTGTCAAAAGTATTGTTCTTGAATGTTGGAGATACTGGTTTAAGTCACCAAGTTAGCTATTTTTTGGAAGTGATTCTCTGCCTTCCCAAATAATGAATTTCCTTTGGAATTGCAGTTTAGCTTCCTTTTAGGCTGGCTTTTATTAGCTAAAAGTTGGGTTAATTGTTAGCTTTCTCTTCTTTATGAAGCCCAGTAAAATGTCCTGCAGGTCTCAGTTTGTGTTTTTATGGTTGTGTATCATGTTAGAGTCAGAAATCATACTGCTTGAGGGGCAGCATGTGCTGCATGTAGCAAATCATTAAATTAGCATTTTCCTCATTTTTTTGTGTGTGTGTGTGTGATTTGCTGGACATACAGTTACTCACTGAAGACATGATTTGTATGCTATAGTAGTCATGGCTTAAGAGAAGCTCTGTAGGTTGCTGGGGAAGACCTTTCTATTTTTACCAGTATATAACTCTTTCATTCTTTTTCTATTTGGTTTAGCATTTGGGGTGGGTGGGAGTGGTGTCATTTCAAGGTTTGAATGTTAGCTGGTTTTCATTCAGCTTTTCTGAGTAAGCCACATAGTAAGAATGGTTCCTAGTACCTAGCCTACTGCAGCTGGAGTACCTAGGGGTTTAGTTTTGTGTTTTGATATCTGATTTCTGTTGCTGTGATTAATATACCTGTGCCTGGATCTACTATGCTTCTGGGTTTTTTTTCCTTTGGTGCTATGTAGGATAACATGAGGGAAAACTCTCCCATCACAGGCCTCCTATTTTCCCTTTATAATGATCAAAGAATTATTTGCACTTGGTTAAAGAGGATAAGGTGTAAAAACTAAGGAAATTAATCAGCCTGATTAAGATACCAACTTTGCATCATTTTGCTCATAGGAGGGTGTTATGTGCAAAAAGCAGGTGCAGATCGCTCAGGGACGACAAGGCACAACGCTTGGCAAGTGAAAGCTTTGGCTTTAGTGAAAGCGTAACATTTCCACAGTGGGAGCCCGGGGACTCCGATGCTAATCAAATGGGGACCCGATGCAGTGAAGCCCTGTTCAGGAGTGAAGCTCAAGGGAAAGCACCGCAGGGGTGAATAATAACACTTGTGCTGATTAACATATCATACATATGCAATGTTCTGTTTTGCTCATTAGCTAACTCGCTGATGATTCGGTACTGTTGTCCGAATTCCGAGATCTGCAGCTGGCTGCCATCGTTGGCACTCGTGCAAAAGTAGGTGCAGATGGGGGGGGGCGGCAAACTATCCTGGGTTACCATGACAATGAGATAAAAACATGCTTGGGACTCTACATATTCGAATGGGATGGAAAGAAGTGAACTGTCCCAAGTTACCGTAACAACAAGGTAACAGTGCTCTGGACTCTACATACACAGATGGGGTAGGCGAACTATCCTGTGTTACCGTAACAAAGGCTTCTCGTGCCCTACATTGGGTAACAGGGTTTTCTTGCTAGATCTCTTGGGTATATCAGGAGATCTCTTTACGTGTCACAGTTACTAGAAAAAGCATCTTTGTGAGCTTCCTTGTCCAATGCAGACTGTGAGAGAGACAGAATACTAAACTTTATTTTTACTACGTATCATCCTCACTTTTTCTGGTCTTTTTTTTTTTTCTTTTTTTTTTTTCACATTTACATTCGACCTTTGGACAGTGGGCAGGAGAAGAAAAATAAGTGACCATGTGCTCACAGGTATTTTTGAGAAGAGATGGCTGTTGTCCTTCATTCTCCATTTTTCCTTTCTCAAAGTTAAGCCTCAAAGAGGAGGCAGTCCAAAACATTCTGGCTGATATGCAAATGATTCTCAAACTTTACTGCAGTTTTCCTATTTGGTGGGGGTTGGTGGGTGCACTCCTTTTCCCCACACTGCCACCCCTCCATTTAGTACTGAAATGATTGAAGTGCAAACCTTCGATTTGCTTGTCTGCTCACCAGTTCTGCCAGATGACATACTGGCTTTTCTCAGACTAGCTTTCATGCTGTCCTCGCACAGAGCAGCAAGCCTTTCCTCTCCATAAAAATTAAAAAAGAAGGAAGGATAGTATAGTATAATAAATTGTGCATTCATTCTGCCAAGTTAGTTCAGACTCACTGGTGTGCTTTGATAGTGACGCTGTACTACATAACAAGAACTTAGTTTTGTAACTCGGAACATGTAACCTGAGCATCTGATCAGAGAAATCCCCTACAAATGGGCTCCTGAAGTTGTTGCGTTCTCCTAGGGCATTATGTGTGAAACTTTCTAGTGTTATGCTGTGCAGCCTCTTACTGCAGTCACATTCAGATGCCTTCCTTTCTGTGAGTGGGATAGTCTCACCTGCTGATTTTTTGGGGCATTAACGAGGTGGTTGTGGAATCCTCTGCACAATGTCTGCTTTGCAGGTGAACTATAATGTGGATGCTTTTTCCACCTTACTCATTTGGGTGGTAGACAGTGAGATCCAGTCTTTAGTGTCCAATCCGGTATCCTGTAGTCTGCACTGCTTTTCCTGGCCTGTTGCTTATGCCACTCCTTGTCCATCTGGTTTGTTCATCTACTGAGTTACCCGGCACTATGCCTAACTCCCTTAGAGTGCGTGGCAGAAGTGACTAGTATGCTGAGATGGCAAAGTGCATCTGCAGCAACAACAAAGCTTGTCTATGCAAAAAAAAGTGAGGTACTGGTAAAACAGTTTTGCTGGTATTGCTGCATACATTCTGTCTGTTGTTCTTGGCACAATTACCTCAGGTAAAGATCATCTCTCCTTCAAACTGATCTAAGTAGCCATGCTCCTATCTGCAAATGCTCCACTGTTTAAAAGGACAGACCTTTCTTTCTCTTTAGGTGTGTGGCAGTTTGGATGTTTGTAGCTGTCAGATTTCAGTGGCAAATGGATTGGCTTGTAATAATGGTGAGAGGGCAGATAAGAGCTGCATAGAATTTTTTGGCAAATTACAGTGGGTTGTCAAATAGCATGTTATTATTTCACTTCGCATTTTTTGACAATTGAAAGAGCATTTTCTTTTCTAAATACTTGAGATTTGCATGAGCTTCCAATGGAGATTTTTCTGTTCTTGTTTTAAAGCTTGTGACAAAACTTGTATCTCTAAGAATAGTCTTTCCTGGATATCTGTCTCATTTAATTCATTGCCATTTTATAGGTTTGCTTAAAAGAAGTGTTCAAAGCGGATGTAAGCTTTAGGATGTGGATTTGTACTTCCATAGCCAGCTCTTAAGTGGAGGTTTCCAATTAGAGCTGTGTGCTTTTGACCTCTGTTCATCCTCCTCTCTCATCCCTTCATTTGTTAGTTTCTTAATTTATTTCAACCACAGGTACAAATATGCATGAGGTCCCATATTAACTTTCTGCCTGGTGACTAGCAATAGAGTGAGGACTGCAGGAGCAAATGTTGACTGTTCACAGTCACCGTTCTATATGTATGTTCAGAAACATGCTCAAAGAGAACTCGTTTGCTCCATGATTTCATGGAGTGTGGCTGACCATCCTGCAGTTTCCCAAACTGTCCTTTTGGCCTTTTTTTGGTTGGTTTGCTTGTTTCGGTTTGGTTTTTGTTAATATTGGTGCAACATTTGCTTTTTCCTAGTCATCAGGGACCTCCCTGATCTCCATGATACTTCACACGTAGCCTGGCCATGGTATTGCCCATCTCTCACAGTACCCTTGGATGCAGCAGGTCTGATCCCATGGACTTGTATGGATCAAGGTCCTCTAAGCAATTCCTGACTAAATCAGAGTCAACTTTCCCTCCTTAAACCCCGTCTGTAAGAACAAACACTGGAAGACCTTTCTGGTGAAAAACAAAGGCAAAGAAGACACTGAGTACCTCTACCTTACCTGTTTCTGTTGTCACTAAATCACCTTCTTCATTCAGTAACTGTCCCGCATTTTCCTGTTCAGTCTTTTACTGTTCAGGTAGCAGTAGAAGCTCTTCTTGTTATCCTTATGATGCTTGCATGTCTTACCTGCAGCTGAGCTTTGCTTTTCCTGATACCATTCCTGCACGCCCAGGCAATGTTTCTAAATTCCTCCTTTGTAGCCTAACCTTGCTTTTACTTCCTGTATGCTGCCTTTTTGCAGTGGAATTCCACCATGAGTTCCTTCCTTGGCTGGGCTAATCTGCTGATACATCTGCTTGATTTCCTGAGTATTGGGCAGGACTGTTCCTGTGCTTGGAGAATGTCCTTAAAGACCTGCCAGCTTTCTTGTGTTCCTTTACCTTTCATTGCAGCTTTCAATGGGATCACACCTACCACTCACCAAATCTGCTTTCCTAAAGTCTATGGCCTGTACTCTACTACTTTCCTTCCTCTCTGCCGTCAGCATCTTGAACTCCTGTATGTCATGGTCACTACCACTGAGGCTACCAGTGATTTTTACATCCTTAATTGGTACTTCCCTTCTAGTGAATAGCAGATGTGCTTAGCTGTACACCATCCCAGGTTAGCCCATCCAGTACCCATATCAAGGAGATATTCTTTCTAGAAATCTCCTTGCCAGCGTGTCTCTCCTACTCTGTTGCCTTTCCAGCAGATGTCAAGATTAAAATTCTTCATAAGAACAAGGGCTGTGATCAAGAGCAATCCTCAAGTTGTTTAGAGTACTTCATCTACTTGGGAGGTCTGTAAGAAAGCCATTTCTGCCACGATGCCACACTTACTGGCCTCCCCTCTGATGTGGACCCACAAGCTCTCACCCAGCTGTCATCCCCTGAAGGAGCTCCATGTATCCAAAACTGCTCTTTTGCATAAAGGCACCCCCGTCACCTTCATCTTCCCTGTCTGCATTTATTGAAGAGCATCTCTCTGTCCATCACAACTCAGTCACTCTTGCTGTGTCTCAGTTATTCCAGTCACGTTGTGTTGTGACTGGATGCAGAGCTCTTGTTCCTCCTGTCGGTTCCCAGGCCGCATGTGTTTGTGCATGTACTCTTCAGACAGGTGCCCCTTCAGCCTGTAATGTTGCTCCTGAAGTGCCTCTTGTCCTGTCACTCTTGAGTTCTTTACTTTCTACTTTTACTTTTTACTTTCTACTTGCCAAAATCTTGCTGTGTTCATTTAATTTTTTTTGTCCATTTGT
Organism: Morus bassanus; assembly: GCA_031468815.1. NCBI lineage: Eukaryota > Metazoa > Chordata > Aves > Suliformes > Sulidae > Morus > Morus bassanus. Next base: position 30,680,239 of record CM062600.1, read on the forward strand.
TGGTTTTGGTGTTTGGCTTTTTTTTAAGACTGTTCGAGAAAAGGAGGAGAGTTTAATTACTAAACTCAAATCTTAAAATAGAATTGATAGTTTCATGAAACTTGTTAAAGGCTCTTCCCATTACTAGTACTGTAGTTAAAAATTGCTGCTGCCACTATAACCTCATCCATGGCAGAATTTATTACTTTGTGATGAAAACATACTGCAGGCAATAGAACTTGACATCCCTGGCCAGAGCCCAAGGAAATACTACTGTTTGGTTTCGTTCTTTCTTTTTTAATTTGAAAACATGATTTCATTTTGATTTGTAAGAGCCCATGTATTAGAGGTTTTGTGGATTTGGCTGGTGTTTCCAGTTCCTACAGCTATGTTTTGTTTGTTTAATAATTGCTGGGTTATTAATTGAATAATGTGATTTAATTTGTTTCCATTACATGTATGCAGTGTTAAAATTTTACTTGAATGTTTACTGTTAACTGACAGTGAAAATTATGTTGAGAATATCTTGGGGATTTATTAAATTAAATTAATTTACACCCATTTGAATACATTTCAATGCTCCCCTGTAAACATACAAACACAGAAGCAGGCTGTGCATGCGCAAACAGCTTGTTACAGCTGGAAAAAAATGGAGCTGTGACTTCGGCAACTTCAGTTTGCCTGTGCGTGCTCTCAACTGATTTTAGTGAGACTAATAGTATAGCTTTGGCTTCCTGGGCTGGGTCTCTTGCCATGTGAGCATGTGCACATTTCTGATTATTTTTCATTCTGTTCAGCTCTTGCTGCAGACATCGTGCAATGATCCCGGTGATTCAGGCAGGTGATTAAGAGCAAGTCTCTATTTGTGAATTACTTTGCAAGAGGGTGTTTTTGAGAGAAGCCTATTGAGGAGATATTTACTGTACGGTTGTAGGTAGCTCTGCATCTAGTTCTGGTTTTGCTTGCCAGTTTCTACAGTTTTGGAAAAGTGCAGGTGAACCTTATGTACTCTAAGTGGGGTTTAGAGTCAAGGTTGTGGACAAATAGCTGGAGTTAGGACTATCAATGAGACTTCATTTCGTAGGGGTGTTTCATGACAGAGTTTAGCAAGTATGAGTTTACTGGTATGATGAGGAAACCAAGTTCCCAGCACTGAGGTGGTTTGTACAGGCAAAAGCATATTCTGCCAGTAAAAACTGCCTCAGTCTCATATATAAAAACCATCTTTAACCTAGGTTTGCTTTTGAAACAAAGCATTGTATATGACTTTTTTGAAAAAATATGTTCATGTTTATACATGTTGCCTTGTCCTTTAAAGCTGATGGTAAAGTAATAAAGTTATAATTTGTGTCAGACTGTGCACTGTGTTCAGGCAGCTCCCCAAGTTTTACAAACTATCAAATAGGCAGGTATAGTTACACACATTTAAAGAAGGAAAAAAAAAGTGAGCTCACTGGAGTCCATTTAAGATTTTAGTTCACTTGTTTGGTAGCTGAAGGCACTTTGCCTTCTGCCTAACATATGATAAACCTTTCCAGTATAAACCATAACACTCCTAGTTTTAGTATTCATCTTAGCTTCCTTGTAGTGCCAAGTGGAACAGCACTGGGAAATGTTCACAGGCAAACTGTGCTACACATGTTTTGTGAATGAAGGATTTATGGCTGCTTGATTTTCTGTCCCTTTTTTCTGAGAAAAATGAAGCGACATGACTGTTTTAATTACATCAAGGGACAGTTCTGCATTGGGAAATTTATGTTAGTCAATTCCTTGAGGTCAATTCCTTTTAGACTTAAAATCAAAGTGGATGTAGTCTTTAGGACAGAGTTAAAAATCTTCCTTATACTGAACATACTTCTGATGCTTAAAAAATAAACAATATTAAGTTATTCTTCTCATGATACCTCTCTGTATAGTAGGTTGGTAAAGGCGGGGGGGGAGGGGGAAATGTTTTTTTGCCCATACCAACTTTGGTCAAAGTTGCTCCAGATAAGACAATCTCATTTACAGTTGAGCTTAGTAATGTTAAGCCAGCTTTCAGGTGATGCCCCTTTTGGTCAGTTGGTGACTGCTCAGCACAGAGTTAAATGATGTCTGGGAAGACTATGAATGCTCAGAGAGGGCTATATTTCTGCTGTTTCAGGAGTCACCAAGCAGGTCCATGGGAGCTGGTGAAGGAAGGTAGCTGCAAGGTCTAGGACTTTCTGTGCAAATTCTTGATCACAGATCACTCTTGCCATTGTACGCAGCCCAGGTTGCTTGTGCTGATGGCTGTAAGAGAGGAGGTATGAGGCAGCAAAGAAAGGCTCAGCAAGTGTCTGGTGCCTGTACTTGGATGTATGCACTGGTGCATAGTCATGAGTGTATCTGAGAGGTGGCTGATAGCTGGAAAACTTCTCAAATATGAAGGCATCTACAGGTTAAACATTTGGCCCATTTAATCATTTAAATGTTTTAACAGGATGATTTTTAATAATCAACCTGTAGCCACTTAAAAGTAGTTATATTGTGGTCTCACAATTGCTCCATTCGGAGGTCTTTTGTTACCTGGTTGTGCTTCCAGCACCCACCTGACGCCAGTAACAAATTAGCAATTTGCTTTACATTTCAGAGAAGCAATCCAGTTAGGTTTTGCAGCTTCATACCTTATAAATAAACGTTGTCATGGGGCCAAATATAATGTCCCTTACTTTGCTGTTGTTCTTACTTAGCATATGTTTATGCCAGCGTGCCTTGCATCTTGCTGCTTTTGAATTCAGCAAGATTCCGAGTGAGGTTATGGTGAACTCGGTCAAACTAGGGCTGAGGCAGAGGGCATGCTGGGCTGCAGGGGTACAAACACATCCCACGCGCAGGAGCTGGGACGGCGGGCGGGCACGGGGTGGGAGCCCTCGGCGGGGTCCTGCGCCCTGCGCTTAACCGAGGGTGAAACCCAGCAGCCGTGCGTGGCCGTGGGAACGTGTCTGGGCACAAAGGACGCGGGGAACTGAGCTTACTCCATAATGAGTGGCTTTTTGCCACGGTGGAACTGAGGAATGCTACTCCGTTGGTTGAAATTAAGATTTCTGATATCATTGCTAAATTACTAATTACAGAACAGAGAACAGCGTATCAAAATATATAAACTAATGGAGAAACACATTAGCGCTGTTAAGTAATTGAAGCGTAAAAAATAGGGGAATGAAACTGGAAGATTCCTTGTGCACATCTGACAATAACAGTTTGTGCACCCTTCACTTCCACCTTAAGTGGGGGAAAAAAAGCCTCAGACAAAACCCTTAGACCACCACACAAAAACATCTTCACATACAAACTAGGTTAGATTGGTTTTAATTAATTCAAATTGCCAAGTAGGATACCTATTTGAATTCTGTTTTTCAGGTTAACTTTAAAGCATTCATCTAAAGAAAACTTGAATTTTCCTAGTTAATAACTATGACATATCCAATTGAACATAGCTTTTTTACTGTATTTCCTGAATTTTGAGGAAAGGAGGGTAACATACAAGCACACTTAAGCAATTTATGTAGCTAGCATTTTATTGGCTTATGTTCTGTGTTTTAGTCTTTTGGAAAATTGCATGGTTTTGGGTTTTTTTACTTAAGATTAATTTTTATTTCATAATTGATGCTGGGCTCCTGTTGAATAGGAAGATAAATTAAATTGAGACAACAAGCTTGTTAAAACAGACTTCAAAGGTAGACATATGTTTACGTGTCAGTGTACTGAGAATAAAACAGCTTAGGAAAATCAGGAAAATGAAAACAAAAATATTTGGGGGAGTTGTGAATTTAAGTTTTTTCTTGATAATTGTATTTGTAGAACTGGTGATTTGGTATTTACTTGCACTTTGCCATCTTTTTCCAGTCTTTAAAAATTAGACTGTTTTTTCCTACAATTTGTAATACATTTCCTAACTTTGAATGAGTAAGCTATTAAACTGAGAGAAATTACTGTTTTCAACTGAAAAAGGAAGAAGAGGCTTCAGCTTTTGCAAGAACACTCTAAACAATTCTGACTTCATTTGGTTAGCCAAGAACTTCCTCCAGAGGCTTGACTGATTCTAAAACTTCAGGACTAACATATAACCTTTGAAATATTCAATTACTATTTCTTTTTTTCTTTTTTTTTTTTAATTCTAGACAATGTAGGCTTCAATTTCAAGTACATTTAAAAATAGATTTGATTATGTTTAAATTCAGTGTCTTAATTTAAATTTATGTCTCTTTACCTGCTAGTTTGTGGTGTTCAGAGACTCTTCCTTGGATCAAGGCTGGAATCAAGGTTGTGCATACAATCTTTATTTTGGTCCATCTTGATTTTTCTTGGGCAGTGCAGTACTATGGAATTTCATTGTTCTGCATTTTTCTTCCTTTATTATGAAAGTGTTTGGAATGGAGATGCTCTCTTGAGAACTCCTGAGTGATCTTATCTTTTAAAATACTGAGAAGCTGAACATCCAGTACAAAAAGTAGGGCTGTGTGGCTATTTGAGTCTCAGGAAGCCTCCACAGGGAAGAATCTTTCTGCATGCTGTGAATTAATGAGAACCTGCCTGTGTGCTGCACACTTTACAGAAGCAAAAGGGACTTTACCTTTAACCTTGGTGTTACCCACCCTACTGATTTTGATCTTGGTCATGAATGTTAGGCCATTTGATTACAAATTTTTGACATAGATGCCTAGGTGCAACCCAGCTTATGTTGCTTGAATAGATACTTGGCAGAAAGGTAAATTAACTTTCTGATGGTTATTAACTGCAGTGATTTCAAAATCACCTAAACCACTTAATTCTGAATAACTAAGTAGTAAGTGAAAACTTGGACTTCTTTGTAACAGTGTTCCTTTATCACAGGTCAGGTTTTGACTTTTGCATGTCTTTACGTGCTTAAATTGATAGCGTGTTTAAGAATGGAGCTAATCGAGTTAGTCAGACCTGATTTCTTTAGTGTGTTGCTTCCAAAAAAAGGTTCTTTTCTGCTGAGAACCTAAGAACCTTTGTTAAGAACCTTAGGTGAGTTTTGGAAGATGCAAGGATTATCAGAAGGGAAGATTTGAATGAAGTTCAAATTTGTTATGAAAAGCAGGTGACCCAGAATGGTTGGACAAATTAATGAGGGGTGGATCCATCACTGTTTGTTAATCAACACCATCCACATGCAACCTGCAGATCAGGGATCCCAGAATTACTGGTTGTTGTGAGCTGATAGGCTGTGCCAAAAGGAGAAATTAAATGCTCTCTTCTGTGCTCACTCCAGACAAATTTGTTATTGACCAGCACTGGGACAAGATTTGAGTTTAGATAAGCCATCTGTCTAAGCTTGAGTATTTGTTCTTAGGTAGCAAGCTCCTAGAGTGCCCTTACTAGAGTCTATTACTAATGTCTAACACAGGTGAAATAAATGTAAACATCAAATTTTTGTTTAGTTTCTCTATTTGCTCCAGTTTACAAAATTAACCCACTCCATGGCTGACAAGTTTCTAATCTGGGTGTTAGATATGTATCAAAAGAGTGCCTCTGTTAATGTTTAATAAACTTGCTAAGACTTGGTAGCCTATGGAAGCAGGAAAGATAGGCCAAAGAATTTCTATGTTTTTAAAACAGAAAAGGCAAAGCATGCAAAAATAGTGACTGATGTACCCATACCGAAAAGCTGCCTTATTGTTATTTAAAAGGATAGTGCAGGGGGTTTGCTGACAGTGAAAAAGAAGCCTATTTAACCCTAAGAAGCCTATTTCGCTTCCATCGTAGGGCATACAGTTATCATATGTATTCAGAGGGGTTTTTCTGTCTGTTAGTAGTGCTGGAGAATGTAAAGTGAATTATTATCTGCTCTCAACACAAATGGAGAAATGATATGATGAGCAGTAGGACATGGTGTTTGGTGGCATGTGCATTAAAAGCTGACCAGCTGCTTTTTCCAACAGATACAGTGAGGTACAATGGGAAAACAATTTAATGTAATTTGTTTGATTTCTTTTTAATTTTGAAATTGAATTAGAAGTTGAAGGTCCTAGAAATAAGAGTGATGTTACTTGAAAAGGGACTTATTTGTGTAGATGAAGTGTGTGTCTAATTCCCTGATAGCTGAGCTGGTCAGACTGCAGTAGTTCCCTGAAAAACTGAAGATAGCGTTCAGTTTTTCAGAGCTTTTTTCCCAAATTGTGACATCTTCGATGGAATTTTTCCAGCGCAACATTTGGGAAGACTTCAGAAGAAATGTTCTGCTATCTCTAAGGTCCAGGACAGACAGAAATGCATTTTGACTGGTTAGGTAAGTTTCTCAGAATATTTCTTCATGAGAAATTTTCTAGTTATGTAACATGCCCTTGGAATTTGAAACTTGGCAGAGGCCTGGACTCTGGTGCCAGTGTTCTGACTTACCATCCCCATGGAAGTCCATTTCAATTAGAGTGAAGAAGAGCCCTTAAAAATGAAAATCATAAAAAAAGAAATCAGAATTCAGAAATGCTAGAAATTGAAAGCAACAAACATGGTGCTTTCTGCATATCTGGTTGCTGGCTGTTTTACTTGTAGTTTTAACTGCAGGTTACGACAAGTAACTGTGTCCTGTACTTGCACCAGAGCTAAAATTAGGGACTTTGTATACCTGTTGATGTCCTTCCTCCTCAGAACAGACAGTGTGGAAGGTTACGCAGATGAGCACAATGGGGTCTAGATGGTGACAGGGGCTGGATGCTGTGGAGATGCCTAGGCAAATGTAGTTAGTTGGAGGGAGCAGCTGGGAAAAGAATACCAAGATGGGACGAAGTATGTGATAGTGCATCTTAGTTTTAAAAGCCAGAGAGGGAAGAAAGAGTCAGAAGGAATTGCAGCATTTGCCCATGAGCAGCAGAACAAATTAGTACAGAATTGCCGTGCTGTAAAGCTTGAAGTAGTTTGCTTACTGAACGGTACTCCAAAAAAGCAGAACCTGGTTTTCCAGAGAAATATTCAGCTGTGTAGATATCAAATTTGCCTCTGATTTTCTCAGAATCTGTGCCTCATTGATCACAATGATACTGCTGCTTGTGATAAAGCAAGTTGAGGTTCCTCAGAAAGTCTCTCTCTTATTGAAAACCTTATCAGATTGAGACATGATATTTCCAGAAGGGGAGGAAAACTGATGATGTGGAATTGAAATCTCTATTACCATGTACATGCAGCACTGGGAAAAAAGGTGTGCTGTCAACCCTTTCTTCTTTCCCTTCCGAGTAACCTGGGTATCATCATCATAACCTGATCTGTTCAGGGAACAAAAATATTACTAAATATTTTCTTTCATTTTTAAAAAAGTTGATGTAGTGTCTGTCTCTGCCTGCTAATGGTGTTACTCTGCAGGTGTAAGAAGAAAAAGACATAAATAAAATGCTGAACATTAACATGGTTCTTTCTTGGAAACAAGACTGGGACAAATGCTTACTAATTGGAGCAAGACCAAGAAAGACAGGAAGAGAGGAAGTTGTTTCATGGCCCATCAAATATAAATTAACTTCTTCATTTTGTCTGGGCAAGTCACTCCTACTGATTATTAATGTGAATTGCAATAGTAAGCACTTATCAGCTGCAGGGAGATTAGGATTGTGGAAAACTCATACACTAACAAAAGTACTACTTAACTCTGCCTTCTCTCTGAGACTGATTTTAATGGTATTCAGGTTTTCCCATTTTAGCAGATAAGCTGTCTTTAGAGAGAGCCTGGGCTTTCCTGTGAAATAATTTCCTAGAGATGGCTTGATCATACACCTTTAACCATGCTTTCAGAATTGATCATGTTTCAAACAAATACTTGTAAGGTCAGTTCCTGAGTAGGTAGTGCCTCATGGTTACCTTTTGCTTTATGGCTAGACTGAACATGCAGTGAAAATTTAAAAAAAAAAAAAGGCATATTTAAAATTTTGGTTCCAGGATTTCACTGACATTGTTTCTTGGTAAAAGTAGGAATCTGGAAAAGTTGATCATAAATGCATGCTCTGGATTGCAGTTTCCTATCTGTGTTAAAGGCCACATGAGTCAGGCAGCCCTAGCAACGTTTTTACCACTGAAGCTTTCTCTTCTCCAGGCGAGGCTGTGTGGGAACTTTAAGGCTTTTATTTAAAAAGAAAAAAAAATCAAATCTTTGTGCAAATTAATGCTGGGTTTGCTGGTTTGGTGGGTGATGCCATAAAGAAACAGGAGGGAGGCAGCAAGCTATGCTTTAGAGATTAACATTTAAAGTGGTGCTTCTGTGCTTGTTTTTTGTTGCAAGTTTGTGTTGTAATGGTGACAATGAATTTAAGCCAAAGAAAGCACTTTATTCATTGCATCCAAAAAGAAGTTGCTAGACAGTCTGCATAAGCAGTCTTTGATTTTTCAGAGTCTTAATGAGAGTCTCAAGAGAAGATGAATTTCAAGAAAATCAGTTTAATAGTCTAGTTACAAATAGAGAAAAACAAATGGTTTGAAATTTCAGGTAGCTTTTGAAAAATAACTTGCATTCAGAAGGCTCAGAAACTCAAGACAGCTGAATCTTCAAAACCATTAACATAAAGTCCTATAAGGATGGGAATACAGCACTGTTAAGGGTATCTGTGTGCTCTTATCTGCTCATACCTGGCTTTTAATGTAGTTATGCTGGGTATTTGCCTGCATCTCTTGCTTCAGGTCCCACACAGATGGTGATAAAAACAGAATTCCATGACAAGGTTAAAAGATTTTTTTTTTAATGCTTTGTGGCTTGCCAGTCCTATTATTTGTTCTAGGATTGATTTACTTTCAGCTAAAGTCAGCCTTGAGTGATTGAAACACTTGTTTTCTTTCCTTCTATACATGTTTGCATATGCTTTAAGTAACTATGAGTATCTTTTGGGCTTATGGTACTGCTGTTAGCCTCCTTTTGTAAGGTGGCAAGAACAGGAAGAAAGCGTCCCTCTCTCTAGTAGATACTGGACTTCCTGGAGGAGAGGCTTTACCTGAAAAGGTGCTGCTTTGTTTAGGCTCCTGGACAGTATTTTCTGTGGTGGGTCTTACCCTACTATATATCTGTATAAACGAATATTATGCTTCACTCTGGAACAGCATCAAATGTACATGTGCTGGGTGAGAGCATTCTCTACTAAAATGTGCAGGAGCACACCTGATGAAATAGCCACCAGGGAACACCAAGGGGATTGTGTAACTAACCTCCAAGCAAAGCTGCCACAGGGACCAGGCACTGTTCAGAGTGTGTTGGCAATAGTGTCAGTCTCTCACAGAGTTCTAATGCAGAAAATGAGGTTCCTTTTAGTTTGTTAATAAGTTATGAATTCCTTTTGATATATATCAGAGATAATTCCACTGTATGAGCTGTAAATCTTGGTGTGCAGCAGAGGGGAGGAGAATGGAAAATAAAACATTTGTTGTCTTTAATCTCTGTGTCTTAAAAGTACCAACCTTTGTCTTTCAAGTTACCAATTTTGTGTAGATAAGTCTCATAAGAGTCTCGTAATACAGCAGGTAGGGGGAAGTATGTTTTTGTGCTCTAGCAGCAGAGGTAGTATGTTTCAAGCTACACTTTAAGTTGATGTCAAATTCTTAAGAAAATAACCTCAGATTGATTTTGTTATGAGAGAAGATCTAAGGAGAATGACTACTCAGACAGGACGAACTGATTCTTGTGTTGTTAATTTGTTTCAAGTACCTGACTTCCAAGGCCAGTGGGAGTAACCTCCTCTGAATCTGTAGACCTTGTCCCCAGCAGCATGGAAATCATCTGCAGAATGTATAGGTAGATCACCCCTTAAGAAACATGAAGTGGTTGTGGGAATAAGCAGGTTTTTGGTAAATTGTTCCCTTCCTAACACAAAGTTTGGTGTATGTGTTAGGTACTACTTCTGTATGTCCAGGGAGCAGTTGAGATGGTTCAGATTCATGTATCTTTTATCAGTAATCCCACAGACAATTTTATTTCTTGGCTTTCTTTTGCAAATACCCTTTTAAAAAGGTTAAAATGGAGGACCCTGGGAGTTACTGACCAGTCAGCCTCATCTCCATGCCTGGTAAGGTCATGGAACAGATCCTTCTGGAAGCTATGTTGAATCATATGGAAGGCAGGGAGGTGATTAGAGACAGCAAACATGGCTTCACCAAAGGCAAATTGTGCCTGACTCATCTGGTGGCCTTCTATGATGGAGTGGCTGCATTGGTGGACAAGGGAAGAGCTACAGATATCATCTACCTGGACTTCTGTAAAGCCTTTCGCATGGTCCCACACAACATTCTTGCCTCTAAATTGGAGAGATATATATTTGATGGATGGCCTATTAGATGGAAGAGGAACTGGCTGGGTGGCCATGTCCAAAGAATTACAGTCAATGGCTCAATGCCCATGTGGAAACCATTAACAATCAAGGGTCCATACTGGGACCAATACTATTTAATATCATCATCAATGACATAGTAGGGTTGAGTGGAACCTCAGCAAGTTTGCAGATGACACCAAGTTGAGTGGCACAGCTGATACCCTTGGTGGAAGGGATGCCATACAGAGGGACCATGATAGGCTTGAGGAGTGGGCCCATGTGAATGTCATGAATTTCAACAAGAACAAATAGAAGGTCCTGCACCTGGGTTGGAGGCACTCCCCAATATCAGTACAGACTGGGGGATGAATGGATTGGGAGCAGCCCTGCAGAGAAGGACTTGAGGATACTGGTGGATGAAAAATCAGATATGAGCTGGCAATGTGCACTTGCAGCCGAGAAAGCCAAGCGTATCCTGGGCTGCGTAAAAAGAAGTATGGCCAGCTGGTCGAGGGAGGTGATTCGCCCCCTCTACTCCACTCTCATGAGACCCCACCTGGAGTACTGTGCCCAGCTCTGGGGACCCCAGTACAAGAAAGGGATGGACCTGTTAGAGTGGGTCCAGAGGAGGGCCATGAAACTGCTCAGAGGGCTGGAAGACCTCTGCTGTGAAGAGAGGCTGAGAGAGTTGGGGTTGTTCAGCCTGGAGAAGAGAAGGCTCTGGGGTGACCTTATTGTGGCCTTTCACTACTTAAAGGGGGCTTATAAGAAAGATGAGAGGAGATGTTTTACCAAGGCCTGTGGTGACAGGACAAGGGCCAATGGTTTTAAACGGAAGGAGGGTAGATTTAGGAATATAGGGAAGGAAGTTTTTATGATGAGGGTGGAGAAACACTGGAACAGGTTGGTCTTTTGTGGATGTTGTGGAGAAGTTGTAGATGTGCCATCACTGGAAGTGTTCAAGGTCAGGCTGGATGGTGCTTTGAGCAACGGAGCACCTTTGCGCACCTGATCTAATGAAAGATGTGCCTGCACGGGGACATGGATAGGGACAGGGCAGGAACGGTGAACTAGATGATCTTAAAAGGTCATTTCAAACCCAAACCATTTTATGATTCTTTGAAATAAGCTTGTGCCCTGTTGAATGGAAACCACAGTGAATTTCCCTGGGGACTACTTGAGCTGTCACCTAACACAGGGCTTGCGGTTGCAAAGTTCTTAAACGCTTTCCTAGTCTCAATTTACTGGCAATCTTCCGTGTTTGACACTTGCATGAAATAGCCAGAAACAGTGTGACTTTTATGAACTCAGTTAATCAGAGACAAGAGGACACAAAGATAACAGGGAATGGTCTAACTCTGTCCTGTAATCAAACCTATCTTTGAACAGCTTCTATTTATAAACAGTATATATTTAATACTTATGATGGAATTTTTACTTTGGAGTGGCAAAGCAAGTGGGAATGATGTTATAAAGTGTCATATTGTATCCAAATCGAAGAAATAGCTTTTAAATTTCTATTTTAAAGTAGGCCTTGATTGAAATCTAAAATGCCGTTGGGGGGGCTAGTAGATGGCTGTTCATAGATGCATAATTGTAGCAGCGTTTTTTTAGAATAGCCTTACAAAACATATTAGAACTTCCTATGTGGTATCACCTTAGGAAGATCACTTCTTAGTCTCAGATCATGGAGGTTGTCCTCAGAATAGAAAGTGTCTTCCTACTTTTGGCCCTATGATTAAACAGCTTATTTGACACAAATAGTGCTTTTACCTTACTGGTATATGTAGGTAGTTTTTCTCTGATTGTGTCTTACTATTAGGAATGAGTCTTAACAACATGGTTAACAACAACGGTTTTTGTTGATGCTTTGCTGTGTAGTTTCATTGGTTACACTTCATCTCTTGACATTTTGAGTAGTAAAAGTACCAGTAAAATAGTAGTACTATGTTTATGTGTGTAATAGTATCTGCATTAACGTGATTTCCTGAAATTTTATTGCTTGTGTAAAATTTTTCCCTGGATGACTTCTTGCTGAACTGCTCTTTGAATAAGCAGGAAGAACTGATCTCCAGAGCAAAGCACATAGCTTTGCACACAAAAGCTGTCAATAACCTTATGGAAAACATTCCTTGCTTTTGTATGGGTGCTGTAAAGATATGGTAATACAAACTTTAAAATACTAGGTTTGCACTTGCATGAAATCCGAAATAGAATTTCAGTAATGTTTGAGATGAAAAAAGCTAGCAGTAAGGACTTGCTTCCGATGTGTTTTGATTTTTTTTTTAAATCGCAAAGTTGAATGTTGAAGAATGTTCTAAACGTTTGTTCCTCATGTACAATAATTTCATTTTTGTAGGGGTTTTTACAGTGCATGCAGACAGAGTTTATAAAAGTAAACATGATTTCTGTAACACCTTTGATTTCAATAATTCTTTAAATGTTGGAAGGGATGTTAATTTTACTTGAAGCCTGACTGAATTTCATTATTTGCCCTAGGCATGCTGGTTAGTACATTTTATGCATATAAATCTTGTATGGAAATTATTTTAATAATTTGGCAGTAAAACTTTATATGCTCATTGAAAGCCTTTGCTTATCTAGTAATACTGCATTGTTAGTTGAGGAAAAAATCTATCACAGTACTGGGTATCTGACTAGTGTAAATGGCGAAGCATGTTGCTGATGGGTTGGATCCCTCGGGCACTTTAGTGTGGAAGTGACTCGGATTTCCACACAGATATGTGCTTAACTTAAAAATAGGCAAATTCTTTCAGAATTTGGACCTTGCAGGGTGAAGTTGGATGGCTACTAAAGCAGTGGCCTCTCCCTGTGCAAGACTGCTATGAAGGGGATGAAAGAGTCTGGTTGAGCCTGTGGGTTACCAGTCCATCTGAAGTGTAGTTGTTCCCACTGTTCACTAGAAAAGATGGTGCTGCTAAAGTTAACGCAGAATGAGGAAGGCAACAGCTAGGCCACAGTGGTTTCCTCTTTGGGGTGAGGGGGCCATTATTATAAGCTTGTTTGCAAGCACAGGATAAGTGTATGTAGATGGGGTTATATTCAGACCGCTACTGTGAGGGCCATTTTTTGGACAGTTCCTGGAATAAGCAGTCCAGTTTGTATTTGTAAGTTTAAATTATTACATTTAAATCAAATGTTCTTTGTTTGAAGTAAAAGTATTTATGCAGACTTGTGGAGACACAGCAGAAACCTCAGGTAAAAAGGTCTTTCTTCAGTACTGGTTTATAGATAAGCTCTGTTTATGAAGCGTAGGGGCCTGCCTCATTATTCAGGCCTTTTACTGTATTAAAGTAACTTTCTTGTTCCTTTTTTAAGCTCTGGTGGTGTTAAAATATGTCAGACTTGAGGTTTTTAAAATACAAAGTCTTTCCTTTAGGTTCCTCTCCTTTTCTCCTAAAATATCTGAGAGGTGTCATTCAGTCAGAAGCGTGACTGGAAGGTAGGTTTAACTTACATGGAATAAACGTGGGCCCGGATTTCATTGTGAGCTTACAGTTCTGTCATTTTCATTGCATTTCTGGCTGATTATTAAGCATGCAGTGTGTTTCCCTGATAGCTGCAGAAAAAGGAAAAGCTGAGGGAGCTTTCTTGCAAACTCTTACCATGCTTTCTGATGCTTACAAAAATAAGTTTTCACTGGGAATGTGGAATTGAGGACAGCATCCCTCAGCTGGGCGTTGTGGTGGGGAAAAGTGACTGGCAGGTTTACCAGTGAGGCTAGCTGGGGCCAGGGGTGGAAGGGAAGACAAGAAGTCAGAAAACACCAGCAGACCTACACTGTCAGCAGTTGAACAAGAGCATGGATTTCTCAGCAAGTAGAGGAAGCAGGAGGAAGGAAAGGAAAGAAGTTCAGGAGGCATTTTACTTTTTTTCTTCTCTAGTGACTTTAGGCTGCTTCCCGGCTAGGATGTCATCCCAAGTTTTATCACAGCCTCTTAGGTATGTGTACTCTATGCTCAGGAGTTGCTTAAAAGTTACCAATGGTGTGCCATACCACACAATTAAAAATATTAGCTCTTCACAGCATGTAATAAATTCTTTCGACAACAGAAGTTAAAGCGAATGCAAACCTCTGGGAAACCTGTGGAATTTCAATTTGCTGGAGTTCATAAAAAGAAGAGTGGAGGAAAACAGGGAAGAATGGCAATCCTAATACACGTTATATGCAGCAAGCATAGCTGCAACCCCCAGGCAAGATGCAATATGTTTCTTCTTTATGGTCAGATTTGCATGCATAGCAAAAAAAAAAAAAAAATAAGTGCTATAATACAGTTAATTTGCAGCTATCTCTTACCAGCCTAAGTAGCTGTATTGTTTCTTGAACTCACCTCTAACTTTTTCATTGTAATAGCAAAATATTCTATTTACCCGTTAAGTAACTCCTTCACTGCAGTTTGAAAGGCCCTTGAATTAGAACATCTAAATTATAAATAGTGCATCACAAACAAAGGAGTATTGTTGACTAGCAGATTGTTGACTGCATTACTTTTTTTGGATGTTGAGGCTCCTAGATCACAGGTAATTCAATATCTTGATTCTCTTCCTTGCATCTCTTGAAGTAGACTGGCCATCCATGGCTGCGTCTCTCACCAGAATATATATACTCCACTCAACTCACAGGCTTTTTAAAGGGAGCAGCTGATTAAGAGTCTAAACTCTTAATTGCTCCAATTCAGACTTTAATTGTTTCCACTCATTTGCTACTTTGCAAACTCTAGTCTGCAAATCTAACACTTACCCCAGAACTCTTCTGATTCATGGAAGTTAGTGAGGCTCAACAGTATCACTCTAGATAAAGTGAGTTTAATAGTACAGGTGGAATATACCAATATTTTCATAATCAGACTGGTGCTGCAGAGGGGAGGCAGTGAGTGTACGTATCATTCATTTAAGCAATGAGATACTTCCAGTAGCTCTGAAATTACTGAATTAAAAGGATTGAACTCCCACCTCTTTTTCCCTTGGACTAGCATTGTGTGAGTTTGGACTGTTTAATATTGGCAGGCATGAAGCAAGCCATTCAAACCTGATGTTGATTCTCTTTTTATTACAATGCACAAGTTAGGCAGAAACCATGAGATTCTGAAGATTCTTTTTGCTGTTCAGTTTAATGTGTGGGTTTAAAAGGAAGGCAAGCCCTTTCCTGTGGTAGCTGGGGAGCTCAGCACTCTTTCTTCCTTGCTTTATTAGCAAAGAACTGATGTCTTTCCCTGAGTTCAAGACATAATGTTAAGGAGGATATCTCACTTTGATTTGAAAAAGGGACTGCATTTAAGAGGTAAAAGGGAAACTCAAGTTTCTCCTTAAGTCTTGGAGACTTTGTGTGTCTGTGTATTACATACAGGTATGTCTACACACACATACAAGCGCATGTTACGTGTGCATCACTTGAAGGGCATTACTCGACCCTGTCCTGGTACTGGTAATGCTGAGAGGGTGGCCGATCTGATGTTTTGTGGATGCCTGTTGTCTCTTGGAGGTGTCTCAGCGTAAATCAAGGCTACATTTTTGTCACCTAGGTATTAGAAGCTGTGAGTCTGAGTAAACAAGCAGAGTGTTACAAAGCGCCTGGTTACTCGCACAGCGTGGAGACTGCTTTGGATCGTGGGAGAGTGAGTTCAGGCTGGGTTGTTGCTTGAGAAAGATGATGGCCATTAGACCTCACAGTTGCATCTCCTAAACACTGCAGCAAGGAAATGCATTTGGGAAGGTGTTGTGGGCGATGGCCTACGTGCCACATTCTGTTGCTTACATAGAAGTCTTACTGGCATTTTCCCCCACTCTGTCAGCTTTGTAGTAGAGAGAATGCTTCAGTCAGAATTAAAGCCGTGCTTATAACAGCCCTAGGATCTGTTAGCCCTAAGGTGCAATTAGTCTTGAGTCGGCCTGAAATTCAGTGTAAATTTGGGGATATGAAGGTAGCTTAGCCAAGTTTCTAGCTACTCCCTGCAGTCAGGGCACTGTAAATTGGTTTATAGTTCCTTTCAGTCCTCCAGCATTGTTTCTGTGTTAAACCACAGTCGAAAACTGTTTGGTGACGCAGACTAGAAAGGTGCTGACATCATCTTTGGGATTCTGACTCTGTTGATCTTCCTTGCAGGTGGGTGAAAGGTGATTAACCTTT
Source organism: Morus bassanus (assembly GCA_031468815.1). Lineage (NCBI taxonomy): Eukaryota > Metazoa > Chordata > Aves > Suliformes > Sulidae > Morus > Morus bassanus. The sequence goes on from CM062600.1 coordinate 30,696,625, forward strand.
CTTCAGGTTTGTCTCAGTATAATCTGTTTCTTGTAAAGAAAATGCTTTAAAAACATGATAACTCAATTATTAATGTGTGTCCCCCCCACTTTTTTTTTTAGTTAAAAAAATACGGCAAATCCTACAGGATTTCTGGACAGCATAACTCAGATACTTAGATTGCATTGTTGTGGTGCAGAGCCTTTAGCTGGTAGTCCTCTGTGTCAGTGCCCCAGGATCTGTTACCTCTGCTGGCCCCATTCAAGGGACTGCATTATCAGTGCTGTCTTTGAAAGAAACCATTTTCCAAGGCTGCTTTTGGTGAGGCTGTTGGTGAGGTCAGCCAGTTAATTGGTGCAAAGCAGCCAGGATGTCTGTAAAATCTTTACTTTGGAAAGTTATGGGATTGTGTCTTATATCTTGCTATTGTACTGTAGGGTATTGGTAAGTAGTTGACCAGAAATGAAACGAAGTATGGTGTGAAGACCATGAAAGGCACTGTTTTTTTAAAAAAAAAAGCATTGCCATATCCTCTGCTAATTGCATTTGGTTGTCTGTGGCTCTGTTTATGGAACAGTTGAGTATGATTGAAATGTAGATAAAACCCAAGCTAGCTTTTTTCTTGGTAATGTAGATATTGTTAGAATTGAAGCTATGGCAACATGAAACCTGATGGGCTGCCCAGGTGTCCTATGTTGTATTTATTGACTGAAAGCTGTATTATTGCAGCTGTGTTGCTGCTGCTGGTATCCATTATAGCTAGAACAAAGCCAACTTGTAATAGTGATTGTGTGTGTGATCGCTGTTCTTGTAAAGCCTATAACGTAGCGTGTAATGCAAGGTCCACATTTATGAGTTTAATTTGGTAGAGAGTAAGTTTTAGGTGATGTTGAGGTTAGACGTAGGCTCTGCAGCACTTCTGGAAATTTGTTTCTTTATCCAAATGCAGAGATGCCCAAAACATGTTCGTATGTATTTGTTGTAATTTGGCAGAACTGAACTATTTTCATTATTTGCTGCCTATCTATTTTTATCTTAGACTAATCCAAAAGGTCATATTTTACTTTAGTTCTCCCTCTGGGGTAATGGGCAGAAATCCTTAACACTGCGGTCTCTTTGCAATTTTTAGCTTGCCTTTGAGCTTGAATTGACTCCAAATTTCAAGAAAGCTTATGGAGTGTTCCTAGTGAAAACACTTGTGTTTTCCATTAGTCTAAATCAAATGGGAAGGGAACTTTGCATGTTTTGAGCAGTGTAAAACTGGTCATTTTTTCCTTTACCACCTTGAAACTTCAATTGTAGAGTGATTTCTTCTTTGCTCTCCCTTCCTACAAAAATACACAGTATGGGCATGGTCTTGCTGCTCTTCAAGCCAGTACAGCCAGAGTCAATGACTCCTATGGCAAAATAACTTTTTTTTCCTGAAGTGATAAGTCAGAAAGAAGCTAATTTTATGAAGCTCTGTGTTTGAGGCAAATAAATTTTTTTCAAAAGAATAATTGTCCAAAAATCAGCTTGCTTCCTCTCCTCCCCCCCAAATTGTCAGTTCTGCCTGAAGAGGCCAGCTAGCCAGCTAACTCACTAGGAACTCATGAACTTATGTCTTTAACATATCTTAGTCAATCTTTACATCTGCATTGATAAAAGTTTCACCAAGAAACCTAACTGGCATTCCATATGTAATTTGATGACAAAAGTCTTGATTGTGTCTTGGACCTTATCTTACTGATAAATTTGTAGAGTGGAAGTAGTGTTTTGTCCAAAATTTTCACTTTGAGGTTAAGTGATTTTTTTTTTTAATTTATATTTCTGCCTTCAATGAAAAGAACTAAATCAGTTTTGTGTTTTTATCTGTCTTGTTGGTTGTGTTACAATCAGAAAAGCCCTTCAAGCTCACTGTGCTGATTTTTCTTCTCAGTGCCTTATTTCTTAAACTTTCTTGGTGATGTTAAGGTAACTCTGGCTTCTCAGAAGTTCAGGGTAGTGCAGTGCGGGTGAATTCTCAGAAGTCAGAGTTTTGTTGCATCATGATCTCTAGCAAAAATTTTAAAAAAGTTTAAGCAATGACAACAAAAATAATCATGGTTTTGCTTCATTGTGATCCCCAAAAATTCAAACAAAAGGCATAATGGATAATGTGTAGGTACTGTAGATGTTGAGTGTAGTTATTTGCAGTCTTACAAGGACGTGCTAGAGGAGTGAACTGATATGTGCGTTGTTATCTTACCCTCTACAGTAAAGTATGTGGAGAAGCTCTGTTACAATACACTTTCTCTTTTCCCCCAGGTATCTTTCTGATATTTGTTTCTTGAACAACAATGGTAAATAAGGGGGGTTTGGGGTTGTTCTTTTTTTCTTTTCTAAACCTAATAACTCTGAATAAAAATCAGTTTCCATCTTGGGGATATTTTGCTTATAGAAGTTCTGTCAGCTTGCAAGTTCTGCAGTGATTTGTAGAGACAGAGGAAACATGGCAATCAAAGCTTGTACTTCTAGTATTACAGCCTGGGAGTATGAGCTGGCATTCTATATAAACTATACATGTAATATTTTAACCTGCAAGTCTACCTATTTTCCACTGTTCCTGAGCCTTCTTTTACAAAGCCTGCCTATTCATGTTGCTTATTATTTATGCTTACCTAGTTAAATAATTTCAGTCTTGTGGTAATGTGTTAATGTCTTGTCCTTTTGCTATTCCCTCCAACAAAGACTTCTCTTAGCTTTCGTATTTTAACATTGGCTGTATTTTTCCCAGAGACTCCATTCTGTCAAAGAATGTGTTTCTCTCTGCAGTTCTCTAAGTAGTAAGTAACAAAGCTTTGGAGACAGTTTTGCTCAGGAATCACCTTTACTATATTTCTTGGAATTCTTATGTAACTACAGACCCTTATCTAAAAACAGACTTTCTCAGTTGTTCATCTGCTCCTGCTGTCTGATCCTTAATGAAGTTCCTAACTATCTTCCTAGTAACTGTATGTGATGTTGTAGCTGAATGATGGATTGTGGAAATCCATAATAAAAAGTACATGTGTATATGCATATGTAAAACAAGTATATATATGTGTGTGCGTCTATGTACACATACTTTTTTTATACACCTATGTGTATGTACATGCACATAAGTGTATATGTGTGTATATGCACACATGCAGAATATAGTTGGGTGTGTGTGTAGATAGATATACAACACAGTAGTACATAGTAGGTGCAAGTAAATTCCTGAAACAAAAGATTTTACTTTGTTATAAATATTGTCTAACATCTTTTGAAGCTTCTGATTTAAAAAAATAAAATAAAAAGGCATTAGTTCTGTTCAGTTTTAATAACTCAGTACGTTATGACTGGTCCATTTGCTAGCGAACATGCATCTGTAAACAGAACAGCAAAGACTCCTTTGCAGACCAAGCAAGGAGGGATTTAGTTTTCCTTATACTGAATTTTAAATTTTTTTCAGTAAGCAGAATTGTCAGTGCTAAATGTCAGTTTTCCTATTGAGAACATGGAATAACAGACTCTCAAAGCCAGTCTTGCTAAGGGGAGAGGGGTAAAAATCAATAGTAGTGACAGGCGAGCTGTGAGACTCTCTCTTCACTGCCACTGCATAATGATGTTAGGGACCCCGGAGGAATGTGCTGCTGCTGCTGTCTGGAGGCTTCCTGTCTGCTGTGGAGCAGTTTTTACCACAGTGATGCCAAACCTTCTGCAGCTGCCCTTTCTTCTGCAACCAAACCTCTTCTCAGAACACGTGGCAAAAAGGTAGATCATTGTAATTTTCTACTGCTGGTTGTGCATATACACTGCATAATTTAGTTCTGCTGTAAAGACCTGCAGTTTTTTTAGAGTCAGTTTTCCTATTTATCTTCAGTTGTAAAATGGCATTATTAGCTCTATTATTTTTGAGTGGCATTAAGAGGAGGCTCAAATAGTTATGCTTAGTATTGTGATGCCCAGTGTGAAAAAAGTACATGACGAGTGGAGTAAATATAGGGAAGTAACTGTAAGCTGGTTCTGTTTTCACAAATTTGAGATAAATTTGCTAGTGTTTTTTTGTTGCACAAAGCGATAAAGCAAAGTAAGTCTCTGCTGCTCTGTGCCCATCTTCATCGTATGTGCCAAACCTTTATACCAAAGTTCTTCCAGAAATGTCTGAATGATAAAGGGTACTACTCTTTCATATCCCTCTATCCTTTAATCCCATAATATTTTGAATATTCTGACTGCAAGAGTGAACAATTCTAAATAGTGGCTATTTATAAATAATAGAATATGTTCTAGAAATAATAGAATATTGTTATAAATAATAGAACAATAAACTGTATTCTGCACATGTGTATATATACATATACACTTTCATATGTCTGTATATATGCATAGGTATATACAAATATGCATGTGTGTGTATATATACACATATATACATATGTTTTACATATACACATACATTGTATTGTTTATTATGGATTTCCACAATCCATTATTCATCTAATAGAAACCTCTACTAAAGTATCTAAAAGCTCTTTTTTCTGAATACTTTTGCTTGAATTGACTCTATAGCCAGCTCAGAATTTCTGTGAAATGAGGTTGGCCACTAAAAGCCAGGAGTTGCCCTTAAAATGGGAACTTAAATAAATGTGTGAGTGTGTGGGGGTATAATGTTTTTTTCTCTTATCATAGAATCATAGAATGTCCTGAGATGGAAGGGTCCTGCAAGGATCATCGAGTCCAACTCCTGTCCCTGCATAGGACAACCCCAAAATTCACACCATGTGTCTGAGAGTGTTGTCCAAATGCTTCTTGAATATTGTCAGGCTTGTGTGTTTTTCCCCCAACATTGATTGTATTCAATTTCTTTTATAATTTTCTTCACAAGTATATTTTCTATAAATTTAAAACCAGAGTGTTCTGAGATGTTTACAGCATTACTGCAGAAGACAGATGTTTAAGGGAAACCCCAAATATCATGAAATCTGAAACAATATTAGCCAGCTGACAGTTCTGGGTTACTGTGAACTGGTACCCCAAGACACTGCAGAACTACAAGCACATTCAAAGGAAGGGACATGTGGAGGTACATGGCATTGATGTATACTGTGCCATGTCTGCCTCACTGACGGGATTTCAGTTCACCCCTGTGACTGGAGACTTGAGACATAATTGGTGCAAAGCAATTAAGAAGTTTATTAATTAGTGAACACATTATTAAGAAATTGGTAGAGCAGTAAAATAGTCAATGGTAGGCCATCAAATCAATTTGGCATTATATTACAATGCATATTACTATGCTCATCTATAAAGCTCCTAATTATAGGTCTAAAGCCTAATGAATCATGTATATGACTATTGAATTACAATTCTATAAGCACTGAGATGTCTATCACGTTCACTAGCACTCCCCCACATCAAGTCTTAGAGGCTTTGTACGTTGGTATAAAAATGAAAGTAACTAAACTAAATCCTCAGTATGTGAGCCAAATACGCCTATGGGACTTTTTGAGACCACCCCTTTTAAGAGATTTACATAGCATATGTAATAAAATATGCTACTGGTGAACTTTTGTGAGATACCACTGTGCACTCTTACACATTAAAAACTGATTTAAGAATTGTTTGGTTTAAAAGCTACTCAGGTATAGAAAAGAAGGAAATCATAACTGTATTGCATTTTGGGATTAAAGTTTTAATAGTACCTTTCAGGAAAAAGGAATTCAAATGCTCTATTCCTTTTAATAAGGTCAGGGTATGTTGGAATTTTCTTGTGGATTAAATTTTATTTGATGGAGACTTTTTATTTTGGAAAAAGGATGTTTAAGTGGCTGAGAAAACTTATTTAGAAGTTTGTCTGATTGAATTGTGTTCAGATAGCATGTGCAACTTCAAACTTTTTGGGCAGAAAAACTGGACACTATTAGTTGTTCTAAGGAACTTGCAAACCCCAGAACTACATGCAGCTGTGACATGAATTGTTTCCCAGTAGCTGTGGTAAAGCCTGCTACTCTGCAGGTGGTGTGAATCAAGCCTAAAATGATGTGAATTGGCTCAAGCTCATGAATGAACAACATCCAGATGCTAAGTGCTGGATAGGACTCAACATGTTCTTGCTGACTGCTGGGGTAGTGCCTGTGCAGTACAGTACTGCTTTTTCCATACTTTGTACTACAGCTAAGGTAAGAAGGGAAATCTACCACAGTCAACTTCAATGGAATTTACATGGCATAATGATAGCAGTAGCAATTGCGGTAGAAATAAGAAACAGAATATTGCTTGGAGTTCAGCAGCATATTATTCAAGAACATCCCGGGGGGGGCGGGGGGGGAGAACATATGCAAAAGAGTGAAGGGGAACGAAACATTTTTCCACTCTCACATTCTGCAATTTCACTGTTAAATGTTGTTTCTGACCTGAGGTAGTGATGACAATAAGCAGTGACAAACTCTCCTTCCCCGCTCCTTCCCCCACAATACAGAGGGATTTAGGGGGGGCTTGTGCTAATTGGCCATGATTTCTGCTTAGGCTGGCTGCCTGCTTAAACGCTGAAATCGTCTTTGATCAGTTCTGTCCAGGTCCAAAACAAGATATGGACTGCAAAGCTTTATGACAAACTTTTTGTGTGGAATTTGTTGTAAATGTTACAGAATAAGACTAATAACATTTCAAAATTATAACGGAAGGACCACAAGAAACTTCTGGAGGAAAGTTGTAGGTAGATCTGTAAGGAAAATCATGAAATGGTATAGCTTTACAAACGAGACTTCTTTTTTTCTCTTTGTTTTTTTAAAAATTGTTTTGCTCAGTATTTGCAGGAAGAAGTCATCCTAGGGAAGCATAAATTCAACAATCACAGTTACCCCTCTCCTGTACTTTCTAAGCAAGGAGACAGCACATTAAGTAAATCTTTACAGCGTGAGTAAAAGTTCTGCAAATCTGTTTGAGAATCTGTATGGATACAATCAAACTTTAATTTGTCTCCCTCCTTGGACAGAAGTCTCAGGACTGGTGTATGCCTCTGAAGAGGTGTGCTGTCCCTTTTTTCCTAGGTGTAAAGAAACCTCTGGAAAGACCTTAAGCAGGCAGAAATTCCACTACAAATAAAACAGATTTAATTAAAACTTTTCTACTTTGACCTTGGATTTTTCCACTCACTTAATGTATCACTGGAAGGAGACTGCTGTTTTGTGGCTGCCCAGGGTGCTGAAAATTTTCTGTAGTAAATGATCGGACAGGACTACGCTGCCTAAACATGAAGCATGTAGCTTCCCCTTACTTATATGTGTGTGTATGTACTTCACTGCATATGTTTGTTTTGGATTGATGAATTAGTTCTGATGTCATTCTGTTTAAATGTTTAGAAAAAATGTGCAAAGACATTGTTGGCACACTGTGCAAAATGTCTGACGCTTATTCCATTATCAGAATTAAATGCATGACTTGTCAGATGTAGCTGTTTGGCAACTGAATCTCTCTTCTGTGTGGGGGAAAAAGAATGTTTGCTAAATTTGTCTTTATTTTTAGCGTTCACAGTAATTGGGTGATCATTTTAATGATTTTTTTTTTTTCTCTCCCTCCCCGCACTCCCTCTCCCCCCCCCCCCCCCCCCGCCCCGTTCTTTTTTAGGTAGCATTGGTACATCCTTTCAATGCCACTCAATCCATCAAGATCACATTTGTAATGATGACAGTGACAAGGTGAGGCTTACATAATTGTTTCCTTCACAAGATGCATATGCAATGGGGTTTTTTTTGTATTGCTTTTACTCTACAAAGATTGTTTGTTTTGCAGGTATAGCCGTCAGTTTTCAGAGTTATTCCTTGAGCTGTCTGGCATATTAAGAAATATATTTTACTGAAGAAAATCTTTTAGTCAGTTAAGGAGAAATTTGTCTTTAGTACTGCATTTTTCTTTCTGCTTGTATTCCTTTGCTATTCTAAACATTTGTGATTTGCCATATTGACACCCTCAGTTAATAAAGAACAGCAATGTTTTTGCTAATTTTTCGGTAAGGTAGGATGTCTTCTTGCTTCTGACTGCAGAGGTTAGAGCCTAGCTAAGTGTTCAAAGCTGTTCTGCAGTAGCTGTATTTTCCTGTTCTGGAGTTGGAAACTTAAGGTTTTACAGATAGGGAGCTTCTGTTCAGTGCTGCAGCCTTAGAACACCAACCTGTCTAGTACTGTGCAAGCGTTTTCTTAACCTTTTTTTGGCACATTCTGAGATTAGCTTGCTTTGAGTCAGTAGAGTGCTGCATGTTAAATGGTCAGTAATACTTGGATCAGTAGTGTAAGTGTGGCATGCAGGAGGGAAAAATTTTAACATTGAACTGCTTGTTCAATGCTTGTTCCTGTTCCTGTTATTGTTGATGGTTTTACCTGAAGCTTTACTACCCTTAAATAATGCAAATTGATTAACATTAGTTCAACATGTAACATGTATTACATTGTTTGCAAGTATGACACTTTGTAGTAAACTAAGTTTTTAGCTTGACAGGCCTGGAAAAGGGGATATATTGGTCAATTTTAAATGATCTTTCTTGGGAAGTAGAATGCAACCTGCACGGCAGTGCCTTAGTAAGTGCACAAATCCTTGTTGAAATTCTGGAGTAAGTTAATTTTATAGTTTTTCCAACTTATCCCAGAGCTAGATTTGTTTTCAGTGCAAGTTTCTTTTACTGCTCTACTGCCTCATTTTCTTTTTTCCCTCTCACTCTTTTTTCCCCTCTTCTTTTTTAAAAATATAATTTTACTTTTCAGTACCATCCTAGATTTGGGGCCTGGTGTAACCTGTATTGGTCAAACATGCTATCCAGAATATGCAAAATTATTTTAAGGTTCCAGTTGATTAACTGGTTAACTATTTTCAGTAGTATTCACTGTTTGTTGTTGGGGTTTTTTTTTTTTTTTGTGGTCCTTGTGCACTCTGTTCCTGGAAGATTCTTCGGTGAGGAGCAGGTGGGAGAAACGTGCACCAACTCAGCACTGGCATTCCCTTTTAACATTCTTCTTTTTCTGTCATTACATGGAAGATCACCTCTGTGTTAGACTGATTGTCTTCCCTTAGTTTAATTTCATACTGGGGTAATTAAAACTGTTTTAAGTCTTGTTGGAAATTCTGTTTTGTTAGGTGATTCACAGGTTTTGGGTGAGGGAGTGGGAAGAGGTGTGGCAGCTTACCTGGTCTGAATTTTAGAAGAGTGCATAGCCTTTTGAGTTGTTTGGCATACCACCTGCCTCCATATTAATAGAGAAACTGGGCCACAACTTTACTTTTTGCATATTTAGGAACGGTGGGAAGAAACAATCTTTCTCATTGGTATTGGTTCTGCACCATATGAGAACTCCCAACTGTGAAAGCTGACTGAAGTGGAACTAGTGTAAAAAGCAGAAAAAATGTGTTTTGGGTGTATTTCAAAGATACGTTTTCCCTCAAATGTCAGTTTTATTTGGTAGGAGCTTTGATTTTTCTGTGAGAATACATGAAGCTGTTTGCTTTGCATTTTATTGGAAATTCTAGTTGATCCCTTGATTAAATGACCACTCATTTGGAAAAACAGTGAACAATATTCAGAACCGACATTTGTGCTCTTTTTTAAAAAGAGAAGATACAGCACTAAGCTCAGTTAATGTCACTGGGGGGTATAGGCCGACTGGATGTCCATTGTTCTGATTTTTAATTTTTTGAAGAGCTTGTGTATATGGATATACTTCTATTTTTAATCATAAGTAGTGCTTCCTAAAAGCAGCTGGTTACAATACTAGGGTACAATTGCAATTCTCTACCACTCTTTGCTTGTATTTCACATATGCCTATATTTTTGTGTCAGTTTTTGAACTGCTTATTAGTTTCCAGTGTGAATTACTTAGAAAACAGGAGTTCCGATTTATTCTGCCATTACTAAGAGACTGCACCTGTTCATTTTGGGGGCAATATAATTTAAAGATAAAATGCACAATTTAATAGATAATATTCATCTAAAAATTTTTATTAGTTGTTGGAATTTTTTGGATTCATTCTAGAAACTTTGAAAAGCATGCCTTCAGAATAGTCTGATATATCTTTGATTCATCAATACACGTTTCAGTGAAATAATTTACTGCTCTGTGCCTGACCAGGTGTAACCAGTCTTTGCCTTACAAGAGAAATGTAAAGGATAGTATTTGACTGGCAATCTGTAAATATTTTTACAGTAGGTTCTCCACAAGCCCAGTCTTCATTTCCTGTACAACAGCATGAGAAAAGTTCCACACCACGCATGCTAAAGGAATGTTGCAATCTTAATGAAAACAATTCCCAGGCTTCCACCCCAATTACTTGATTTTGTTGACTTGGCACATAAGAATCTTGAATTCATGTTCAGTGACATCAGCAGGAAACCAAAGTCTAAGATTTTTCATGTGTGGCCTCACTGCATTAAGAAGGATGTGTAATTGTTGAGAGCATTATTGGTAGTACTAAGAACCTGTTTAATTTCATAGCACCAAAACCAGTACTTTGCCTTCTATCTTATAAAAAAATCTAGTATAGTATAGATACAGAGTACATTTCCCTTTTTACTTGGTGTTGCAAAGTGATTATAATTGAGATACATCTAAAAATAATTGTTGCTTTGGAGGTGGGAGCATTTAAGCCCCAGTGCGTGAGTCAGGGGATCCTTTTTTCATGTTTGTAATTTCTTTGATTTTTCTTTGAAGTGTAACATGCTGTGTATTTTTAATACCTGTGATTTTTAAATGAATGAAATACTTAAAGCTGGAATTGTCATTCTTAAAATATTAAACAACAGAACTGAATAAAGTTCTTCATGGAGCACAGCATGTAAGGAAAGGTATTTGTAACAAGGAACTGTTATTCCTTGGAATATTACTTTGCTTTAATGCCCAAGCAGTGGTTTCCTGCTAGTGTTAAAACAGAGAGATAGACACAAACCTGCAGTCTTTCAGTGATATTCAGGTTAATTAGCTTTAAAAATACTTTTTGTCCTTTGGGTGGTATACTTCCATTAAAGGATGCTTGCTCAATTTGAAAAGAAACTCCAAAGATGTAACTCTTAACTATTCTTGGGACATCTCTTTTCAGAGATCTCATCAAGTTATCTATTCCTTAGTTCTCATGCAGTTAAAAACCAAATTGACCACCCAGTAATAATGAAAAAAAAAAAAAAAGGACCATGGGAGCAATTCAGTGGAATTTTTTCACTAGCACTAAGGGGTTCAAAGTTATTATTTCAAAATATTAACCTTGCTTTACTCCGTTTTAACTTATTTCCATTTATTTTACTTTCACAGTATTACTCCTATTAGATTTGCTTTCTTATAGTATGAAAGGAATTTATCTTTGCTTGGTACTTATGACCCAAATACATAACTACATGATTTGATTCAGTATTTCTAACCTTTAAATTTTCCAGTTATAGTTAGTACATCTTCCGTTTCTTTAGTAATTTCGTGTTCCTGAACTTGCTCATTTGTCTGTCTAGATGGGCACCCAGTCCTCAGTCTGTAATCCAGAGGACTGTGAGCTCTTTAAAAAGATGTTTTACACAAGAGGGGAAGTATTTTCTAAGTTCTAATCCTAAAAAAAAAAAAAAAAAAAACAAACACCACACCAAAAAACCAAAAAAAACCCTACTGCTTATTTGTTTTCTTTTTTGGATGGTACAGGGTCAGGTAGAATAGGCCTAACAGACTCATCCATGGCTGAAATCAAAATGATTTAGGAATTCAGATATTTTAAGGTCTCTCACATAGTAATAAATGTGATCTATAAAATAAGTCTATATACACCTGTTCTGGGCAATGTGTAGGGGACAATACATAGAAAATTGGGAATATTAGAAGGACTTTCTTTTGCCCCTTCCAATTTCAAAACTGGAAAAAGTTCTTCCTGTCCAAGTAGGACAGCAGTAATTCATTCTTCCTGGTGTGTGTCATCTGCCCCCGCCGCTTAGTTTCAGTTAATTCTGCCTATTCTTGCTGAGTAGCTTCATGCCATTTCCATTTCACATCTGGCAGCTGCAAGGATATAATTTACTGTTTTTTAAACGACTTTGATGCCTAGTGAATTGTCTCCTTTAGAGCATTAATTCTTTGTACCTACAGCAGATGGTTTGTTTTCTTGGATCAGATTTGCAGAAACTCCAATTAGACTGAAGTACAGAGAATGGAGGCGAAAGGTGAAACAGTTTGGGTGATGATATCTTATTTAACGGGAATAGCTTGAGTAGATCAGTCCTCTGGATACCTCATTTGTTCCATTTGCTGAGCAGTTCTGCATCAGGAGGGAGTCTCCCTGTGGTACTTGTAGCGAAAGGCTGATCATGTTTCTCTAATCACGTCAGCTCGTGACGTTGTTCCTGCGGGTTTTGTTGACTTTTTCTAGTCAGTCTCACTGCCTCCCCTCCCCGCATACCAGGAAAGCAAATGAAAATCCAGAGCCCATAAGTATAAGCTATTCAGATTGCAGGCGGCCGTTGCTGAGAGCCTCGATGGCTTTTGTGACGTTTCGGTTTCGAGCGCAGAGTCCCCAGTGCCCCCCGTTCCGGCGAGCGCCCCGCCGGCCGCAGCAGGACGTACTCCCGAGGCGCTGCCAGAGCGGGAATCCGCCCGGCGGCCCAACGGTGCGGGCGCGGGCGCCGCCCTCGCCGCGGGGCCGGGAGCGGAGCACGACCCGCGCCGCGCCTCGGGCCCCGCCGCCGCGCGGGGACCGGAGCCACAAACCGAAACTAACCGGGGGCGGGGCCGCGCCTGCGCGCGGGTCTCCGCCCCCGGCCGCGGACGAGGGGGCGGGGAGAGCGGCTCTCGAGCCAGCGCGCAGGCGCCTCAGGCTGTCAGATCGCCCCGCCGCCGCGAGCGCGTGGGTTGGCTGCCTCGCCTCCCCTTCCGGCCGTGGCGGTGACGTGCGCGGGCCGGCTTCCCTGCCGCCCCCAGGTGCAAACAAAGGACGACCCGCGTCGCTGTCCGCGGGGCGGGGCTAGCCCGTTCGGCCCCGCCCTTCGCGGGGCCGGGCCGGTTGCAGAGTGACGTCACCGACCCCCGGAGGCGGCGAGGTGTGCGGGGCGCCGCCGCGGCCCAGAGGGACGGAACATGGCAGGCGGCGGCGGTCGCGGGCCGCGGGAGCAAGGGACGGCGGCGCGGACGCAGAACGAGCGGGAGGCACGCGGGGGACTCGCTCTGTGATGGGCGGAGGACGCCGGGCCGACGATCCCGGAAGCGATCGCGCGGGCAGGCGGTGTAGGCCCGGCCCGGGCGGCAGCAGTGGGGCCGCCGGCCGACACGACAGCAGGCGGCGTGGGAAGCTTGGCCGTGACCGCGGGGCGCACGGAGGAGGCGGGGGCGCGGCCCCGCCGTGCCCCGCCACCGCAGGTACCGGCGTGGGGAGGGCAGGTAGGGGCGGAGGCGGACGGCGGGCCCCCTCGGGGCGGGGCCTTACCGGCGCCGCCCGGTGACCCCGACTCCTCAGCGTTGAGCGCGGCCGCCGAGGGGGGAAGGGGAGCGAGCGGTCTCTGGCAGTAGGACAGCGGGCGCCCCGGGCCGGCTTCGCGTCGGACCCGGCTCTGTTGGGCCGCCATTCGTAAATACCGAGGGCGAAGGAGACCGGCGCGGCCTGGGCATAAGGTTGCCGCTGGGCAGAGCGAGCGGCCCCGTGTGCCTGCGTGGAAGCCATGCTTCCACGTGGGGCGGCCTGCACGGTGGACGAGAGCTTGGCGAAGTTAATTGGAGGGGAATAGGCATTTGATCCTGTTAAAATTGCTTTATCCGCTTTGGCAAAAGGTGGAACTGGAACCTAAAAATCGTCTGACTTTCCAGAGCTGAATTGCTCTGTGCTGTCCTCAAGAAGACAAGCGGGTTCAATGTACTACGTGCAAGGAGGTAGCAAGTATTTCTGAAGCACCAGACAGCTGATTGTTCTCCTGTTCTTGTAGTAAAATTGAAGTTTCTAGGTGTCTTTAATGTTCTCAAGTTAGTTGAAAAAGAGCAACTGTTCAAGGAAACGATGTTTGGAAGCATAAGTTTTTGGGTCTTCTGTTGGTATTCTTCAGGATATATGAGTTAGTTCCTATTCCTGTAGAACATGAAGGGTATTTTTTTTATATTTGGACTAGAACGATGCTTCTTGTTTCCTCAGTAAGTGTATTTTAAACCTGATTATGTATGGAGACGTTTTTTGGAGACATCCATTTTAAGTTGTAGTTGTCTACAGCAAGTAATTTAGTTACTTCTTACACAGAAGTTCATTGAAGTGTAAGTCATGAGAATGTTTATGAATGTATAGCATTTGCATTTTGAAAGGGATCTTTGAGGGTAGTATTTGGAGCAAATGTATGTGTTCTGGTAAATTGTACAAATCTATAGTGGGGCAACTGGAATAGTAAGATGAGCATGATTACTAATAACCTTTTTAAGTGTTGCTTTACTACATGATTAGGTGTTGCTGCTGACATGCTTGTTCTTAAATGCTGTTCACTGAGGCAGCTACTTTGGTTTCAGTTGCCAAATTTATGGTATTTATCCACATCCCGGGGATTTTGCTATTTACTGGCCCGACAGACTCCTTAACTGCTTCACAGCACTACAAGAATGAAAAGTACAAACATTTTTTCCCTTCAAGGAGTATTGTAGCAGTGGTATTTGAGACTCACTGCTCTGAGAAAGAGGTAAAAAACCTCCATTTGGATACTTAGGTGTGCAGTAAGAGAAAGGAGGGTGCAGTCATTAAAGGATTAAGTACGAGACAGGAAAGTAAATCGGTGTCATTGCAGATTTAATGGCTAGTGAAAGTTGATAATGTTGATTTTTCTTTATCACCAAATCTTTAGGAAAAAAACCTATGCATACATAGAATAACAATGTGAAGAAGGTTTTCGGGGAATTGTTACCAGGAGATAGTACGTGTTAAGACTGGTAATTGCAAGAAATGGTATATAAACAAAAAGGGCTTATAAATTAGGGATCTCAAGACTTTCCTATGTGAAACTTATTTTGTCATATCCCTGGTCTATGGAGCAAGTTAAAACTTTATTTGATTTGCATCTGGTTCACCTTGATTTTTTTAATAAAAGTATAATAAATACTAAATTGAAGTTACAAGTTGATCAGTCCTTGCTTCGCACATGTAGCGGTGTGGGAGTCACAGTATATAATTGTCTTTTCTTTTTCTGAAAGATGTGGTTGTGCCTCGGAATCTGACATCAGTGGCATCAGTACTATTGTGATTTGTGAAGTTTATGCATCAGCTTATCTAAATACATTTTTTCAATATGGTTTATTGACATTATATCAGGAGATAATTTGTATGATTTAAAGTGATGAAGTCAAGTTACTTTTCAACTCTACTGAGAAAGTCTTTAAGAGTTAAATGGTTTCTATGCTCTTATTAGAGCATAAAAAATTGTGCGGTTAGGAAGATGAGTTAGTTCTTCAGGGCTACTATTGAGTTGAAACTTAAATTGTAGTCTCACTGTGTTTGTCCAAGGAAACGACATGGGCTAAATTGCTAGTGAATCTAATGGGAATTTGTACAGAGCAAGTCTTAGACTTCAAAAGGTTTTCTCATTTAATTTTTCCATGTAGCTCCACCCCCACCCCCTGCCCCGGAGAGGTTTGAAAGAGTAAGGGTAGGATATGAGATTTCTTTTTCCCTATTTTCAGTCAGAGAGTTGTTTTGCTCTGGAGGACTGATTCTTGAAACTTCTGGAAAGATACAGGTTTGACTGAACCAGTTCATGCAGAAATACAGCTTGTCATTTCCTTCTCTATGCAAGCATCTATATCAAGTTAAATAATCTAATACAGCATATTTAAATTCTGTTGTGGGCAAAGCTTGTCGAGGTCTCTGATTTAACAGGTTGATTTTCATGGTTTTTACTCTTTAGCTTCACTTGGGAATGGGTAGATTCCTCTTTTGCTAAGCTCTTGAAAGATCAAAAGAACAAACCCTTTTGGTGCCCTCTACTGATTTCTGTTTGTCAAGAACATGAAAAGCTAAGGCCTTTTCATCTTTTAACAGCAGTAAAACGCTAACAGCTTTAGCTGTTAGCTGCTCTTTAAAAACAGTGAGAACAGAAAAGAAAGGAAGCCCTTCTGCACCTTAAGCATTTTGCTGGTTGGTGTCCGACCAGTTTGTCTGGATTGCAGTGGAACTGTTCCTTGCCTGGTAGGAAAATATTTAAGCAGCATAAATCTGCCTCACCTAGTGTCTTCTGTAGGCATTCCAGCGGTAAAAAGACTGGTGCTTTTGCTCTTTCCCTCAGAAAATAGAGACTTACACAGTTCCTGTTTCTCAGTGAGCACATTTCAGATTTGTTGCCCTGGAACTTTTCACCTCCTGGTTCACTGCAATAACATCACTTTTTGTATTTCCCACTATAGCCTCAGATACTATAAAAAAGTGCGGTGCTTCATTTGAGCACCACTACATATGCTGTATTTTGCTTGCTTTCTGTTTAAGTAGCCCTTTCATCTTGTCAGTCTTGCAATTTTGTTCCTATCCCTGAAATCCGTGAACAGCTCTGTCCTTGGCAAACTCAGCAATTGCATGAACTCAACCCTATCCTTTCTCCGGAGCCTCTTACCTTAGCCTTGTGGTCTGTCTTTGCCAGCTGTGTTCGTTTCTGACAGAACTGGCCACATTCTTTTTTCACATTGCAGTACGAGTAAATCATTGCGTGAGCAGGGATGAGAGCATTCATGGTACTACTTACAGTGCTGTTGAGCAGATGCTCTGTCTGGCAGTCTTCATGAAGGTTTTAGGAGATGGTCTTCTCGCTAAACAAATAAAAATTAAGAACTTTTCTTCCTTATGCAGGTTATTTCTTTAGATGATCTGTGCTGGGATTGTTCTTTAAAAAAGCTGTGATGGGCTGAATATTTTTGATAAGCTGCATTTTCAAAATCTGATACTTAAAAATCAATCTCTTGCAAAGACATTTAAAACTATTTTGATGGCAAGTACTGACGGAGGGCATTTTTGTTTTGGAGTCCTCTGTGTGTAAGTCTTTTGGAACTGAATATAGAACAAGGGGGGAAATCAAGAGATTGGAGACATAAAAGAGTAGGAACAGGTATTCATTTTAAATAATGTTGTGGAAGGAACTTGTGAGGACGAATAGCAAAGTTCCAAGTAGGGGAGTATGGAGTTGAGAAAAATGTTCAGATGTGAACACAAAGAGCCTGGCAAGACCAATATGCATTTGGTGATTTTGTGAATCTCTGCTGAGCATAGGTTACAGATCATATGTGAAAGTTTCTTCCTGTTTATTCTCGGTCTCCTTATCGTATCAGAGAACAGCCAGAGCAGTCTTCCTCAAATTCAAATACAGAGACCTAGTACAGTGTTTGTATTCTCTGGTGCTGCTTTCAATATGTGGATGTGCCCTGGTTTGAGCTGGGATGAAGTTAATTTTCCTCTTAGTAACTGGTACAGTGCTGTGTTTTGGATTTAGTATGAGAATAGTATTGATAACACAGAATGGTAGGGGTTTGGAAGGGACCTTTGGATATCACCTTGTCCAACCCCCCTGCTTGAGCAGGTACACCTAGAGCAGGGTGCACAGGACTGCATCCAGGCAAGTTTTTAATGTTTCGGGGGAAGGAGACTCCACAACCTCTCTGGGCAGCCTGTTCCAGTGCTCTGTCACCCTCACAGTAAAGAAGTTTTTTCTCAAGTTTAGGTGGATGTTTTAGTTGTTGCTAAGTAGTACTTACATTAATCAAGGACTTTTCAGCTTTGCATGCTCTGCCAGGTGCACAAGAAGCTGGGAGGGGAGGGGGCACATCCAAGACAGCTGATCCAAACTGACCAAAAGGATATTCCACACCATATGACGTCATGCTCAGTATATAAGCTGAGGGGAGTTGGCTGGCGGACAGCGATCACTGCTTGGGGATGGGAGGGGCATTGGTCGGCAGGTGGTGAGCAATTGTATCATGCGTCGCTTGCTGCTTTTATTATTATTATTACCACTATTACTACTATTTTACTTTATTTGATTTCAGTTATTAAACTGTTCTTATCACAGCCCATGAGTTTTCTCACTTCTACTCTTCTGATTCTCTCCCCTATCCCACCAGGGGGGAAGTGAGCAAGCAGCTGGGTGGTGCTTAGTTGCTGGCTGGAGTTAAACCACAGCGTCCTTTTTGGCACCCAACGTGAGGCATGAAGGGTTTGAGATAACAACAGATTAACTAGAGCATATTAAGGAATTTAGATCTGTTAACAGTTGCTGTTCACAGTATTGATTAATCTGTTCTCAATATTAGTTTACCTTATCTGCACCATGCCCTTGTTTTTGCTGTACATGTTAAAAATTGGTGTTGATTTTTGCAGTCTGCTGTGCACTGATCAGTGATGTTTTGCCTGGGAGCTTTCTTACTAAAACACTGGCTTTGAGCTTTATCTGGCATTTGCATTTTGTACTGAAGCCATTACTGTACTTCAGGTACCGCCTCTTGGAAACAATTAGCAATTACACCTTTTCCTCTGAGAGGCTTTTTATGGAGGAAATATAGAATGGCACCTTAGCTACCTTCTTCTATGATGTTTCCTCCTTCGTTACAATAACTTTTCAGTATCCTGAACATCCTTCGGTAGTTAAGATACTTCTATTGGTATTTGTCAGGAATATTGTTTTGCTTTTGTCTAAGGTTAATAAGGAATTTAAGAATATGATCCAGAAATCTGCCCCAGGGCTGGATAGTTATGAGTGGCAGGGTATGTGGGTAGTATGGGCAAGTATCTAGGACAGTGGGCACCTCCAATGTTTTGGAACTTCACCCCTGAACAAGTGCAGAGTCCTGAAAATCTAGCAGAGTATTTGGAAGAAGGATGTTGTCACCCTGGCAACTCCAGAGACACACAAATCACTGCAACATGCTGGGGCCTGGCCCATGCCTACTGGGCCCTGTTCAACACTGTTCAGTACTCCCAAGGGGAAGAGAAGGTCTCTGGATCTGATGACAATGTGGCAGGCGCTGCGGCTACTCCGACCCCAGAGACAGGCACTGCAGCTAAACCAGAGAACCAACCCGTGCCGGTATCAGTCACCCCCTATACACAAGAAGAAATACACAAGAAAATCAACTCGTTTAGTAAGGGATGAAGGTGAACCAGGGCCATCACAAGAACAGGAGGAGGAAGAGGCAGAACCCATAAGTGAGATGGTAACCACCCGACCCCTATCCCTGATTGACCTGCAAGATAACGCAAAAAGATTTTAGCCATCATCCAGGTGAGCACGTTATCGCCTGGCTGCTCTGATGCTGGGATAACGGGGCCAGTAGCCTGGAATTAGAGAGTAGGGAAGCTGCGCAGCTGGGATCCCTTTCTAGGGAAGCGGGCATTGACAAAGCAATTGGAAAAAGGGCACAAACCCTCAGCCTCTGGAGGTGACTCCTGTCAGGCATGAAGGAAAGGTATCCCTTCAAGGGAGATGTTAGATGTCACCCATGCAGGTGGACCATCATGGAGAGGGGTATCCAGTACCTGAGGGAATTAGCCGTGCTGGAGGTGATTTGTGATGATCATCAAAGATCCAGATCAAGTCAAGTGCACATGACCCATGTGGCAGAAGTTTGTACGGCGTGCAGCATCATCACATGCAAACTCATTGGCAGTAGTGACCTGGAAAGACAGAGATGTGGATGATTTGGCTGACCAACTCCAGCAATATGAGGAAAATCTGTCTTCTTCCCTATGGGCCTGCATCTCAGTTGTGGAAAAACTGTCCAAAAAACTGTCCTGGGAGTTCCAGCAACTCAAAGAGGGTATGTCCTACTCCCCATGCTTATAGACAAGTGTCTCAGCTATTAGGGTTAAGCATCCCTCTGCTCAAGAGAGAGAATATAGTGGATACATACCATGGGCCACCCTGTGGTTTTACGTGCATGACCATGGGGAGGACATGAGGAAGTGGGATGGAAAATCTGCGTCTACCCTAGAGGCACGGGTACATGAGTTGCAAGGAAAAACGATCACAAGAGGGGATTCTTCCAGGAAAATTGCTGCTCCAGTTTCCAGTAAGCAGTTCCCCAGACAGAGTAGAAGGGCTGATTTTACTTGCGATCTTATTAAAGGGGTATTCCATACTATATGATGTCATGCTCAGTGTATGAAGCTGGGGAAGAAGGAGGAAGGGGGGAACCTTCAGAGTGATGGTGTTTATCTTCCCAAGTAGTGCATCTGGCACGTGTGATTGAGCCCTGCTTTCCTGGAGATGGCTGAACACCTGCCTGCCGATGGGAAGCAGTGAATGAATTCCATGTTTTGCTTTGTTTGCGCACACAGCTTTTGCTTTACATATCAAACTGTTTTCATCTCAACCCATGAGTTTTCTCACTTTTATCCTTCCGATTCTCTCCCCCGTCCCACCAGAGGAGAGTGAGCAAGTGCCTGTGTGGTACTTAGTTGCTGGCTGGGTTAAACTGCAACAGGATGTTTACATATATCTATGGTTGAAATGAGACTTAACAGTTCATGGCTGTGATGGTGACTTTGTTCAGCTTAGGGCAGAGCTTGAGGCTGTAGAAAAAAGTACACATTTTGCTGAATTTCTTGCTTGCTTTAAATTCTAATGTCTTTTTTCACCTTACTAAAAATGCGGGATGAGATTTGAGAACTAAGTCAGCAAACCATGCTTATTTGAGTGCATTTTAGGAAGTGAGGCTTTTTTTCCTTCACATATCATTGGATGTGTATCGTGTGGTTTATCTTTGGTTTTTTAGCAAAACTTACTCTGACTTTGTGTGAGAATAATCCCATCTTCTAAAGTAAATGAAAAGATCTACGTAAGTATAAGCTGTTTCTTGAAGCTGAGGACCTGCAGTGTCTTCTCATATTCCTCTTCTAGGTTAACTTAGCAGAAAATACCAATTCTTTCTCGGTGTTGCTGTCTCCCATAATTTGTCAGTTACATTAAGAGAATTGATTCTCTACCCATTACATCCCATTATAAGGATCACACATATGTCTAGATGACTTCTGTTAGATGACAGGCTCCCAATATCTGTATTTTATAGGGGTGGAGGAGCCAGCTGCTGTTGTAGGGGTTAATATGTTCACAGGGCCTGTGGTGAGTCTGATGCATTCAAAAATGAAGTTCTGCAAGCTACTGAGGGCAAAAGGTGTGTTCAAATACCAACTAATGGAGGAGAACAATTTTTTTTTCCAAAAGCTCTTTAAAACAGTTCTATTAACTTATACAAGCTGCTAGTAAAAATGAAATGGCCCATGTATGCTTAAAGCAAGTACTCTGTAATATATAGTGCATAGTCTAAATATGATGAGCTTTAAAAAGAGTCATAGAATCATTTAGTTTGGAAAAGACCCTTAAAATCATAGAGTCCAACCATTAACCTAACACTACAAAGTCCACTGCTAAACCATGTCCCTAAGCATCACATCTACACATATTTTAAATACCTCCAGGGATGGTGACTCAACCACTTCCCTGGGTAGCCTGTTCTAGTGCTTGATAACCCTTTTGGTGAAGAAATTTTTCCTAATATCGAATCTAAACCTCCCCTGGCGCAACTTGAGGCAGTTTCCTCTTGTCCTATCATTTGTTACTTGGGAAAACAGACTGACGCACCTCACTGCAGCCTCCTTCCAGGTAGTTTTAGAGAGCAGTAAGGTCTCCCCTCAGCCTTCTCTTCTTCGGAGTAAAAACCCCAGTTCCCCTATTGTTCCTCATAAGACTTGTTCTCCAGACCCTTCACCAGCTTCGTTGCCCTTCTTTGGATACGCTCCAGCACCTCAATGTCTTTCTTGTAGTGAGGGGCTCAAAACTGAACACAAGTATTTGAGGTGTGGCCTCACCAGTGCTGAGTACAGGGACATGATCACTCCCCTAGTCCTGCTGGCCACACTATTCCTGATACAAGCCAGGATGCTGTTGGCCTTCTTGGCCACCTGGGCACACTGCAGGCTCATGTTCAACCGGCTGTCAGCCAGCACCCCCAGGTCCTTCTCTGGCAGGCAGCTTTCCAGCCACTCTTCCCCAAGCCTGTAGCGTTGCATGGGGTTGTTGTGACCAAAGTGCAGGACCCAGCACTTGGCCCTGTTAAACCTCATACAATTGGTCTCAGTCCATTGATCCAGCCTGTCCAGATCCCTCTGCAGAGCCTTCCTACCCCCGAGCAGTTCAACACTCCTGCCTAACTTCTTGTCATCTGCAAACTTACTGAGGGTGCTCTTGATCCCCTAGTCCAGGTCAATGATAAAGATTCTAAACAGAACTGGCCTCAGTGCAGAGCCCTGGGCAACACCACTTGTGACTGACCTCCAACTGGATTTAGCTCCATTCACCACAACTCTTTGGGCTCGACTATCCAGCCAGTATTTATCCAGCAAAAGGTACACCTGTCTAAGCCATGAGCAGCCAGTTTCTCCAGGAGAATGCTGTGGGTAACGGTGTCAAAGGCTTTACTAAAGTCCAGGTAAACAACTACTTAAACGGAATCCTAGATTTGTACTGTCATTAAGGATGGTTCTGCAGTGTATAAACACATAGTGTTCTTCAGTGTAAATAAATCCATTTTAACAAGATGCCAGCCATGACATTATGCTCAGTGGGCATACCATTGTGTTCAGCCATTTGTAGGTGATACAAAGAGTTTACTTGTCCTAAACTGTATGAATGACAAAGTAAAGCCTTTGTATTTGTTTCAGCTGTAAAAATTGCCTTTTATGTGGGAAATGGCCTGGAAGAAAGAGAGCACAAATTAAGTGTCAGAAATGGAAGAAGCAGAGAACTGAAATACAGGGTGAGAGGAGCCCTGACACTTTGGTGTTGGAGACTGCTATGACAGTTACATACTAGAACTGTTGCAGCTGTGTGCCGTTTGGGACGTGCTTTCTCCCTCATTCTGTGGGATCTCCCCAGAGGAGATGGACTTTGAAAAAGGTAGATCTTAGCATGCCTTATTCTTAGAATTAAATATCTCGGCCATCTTTGAATTTTCAGGCCTGTGTTTAAATACAACTCTTCAAGTTTTATGACAACTTTTTTTTTTTTTTTTTTTTACTAATACCAGTGTGTGTATATTGCAGTATATTGAAGAACATTCTATATTTACATGACAGTTTGGTTGTACCAATAAGGTAGGTAGGTTGTTTTGTGAATACATTGTGTAGTTTCTAAAATGGATTATGAGTATTTGTTGAGGCTTCAATTTCTAGCAATTTGGAGAGACTGGAAGAATGTAGAGAGTAAACTGTGGTTTCCTGAAGAAATCGAAGAAATGAAGAAATTCCTGAAGAAATGAGATCCTGACTTTCCTCAGTCTCTGAGAACAGATAATACTGCATTATACACAAATTTTTAACCATATCGTGTGCTGAGAGGAGAGATACATCTTTTGCAAGTGCAGCTCAGTGTTGTGATGACAAGCAAAGCCAGTGAGGGCAGCCAAATGTGAATAAGCTTTACCACGATAGATGTTGAGATATTATGCCAGTAGTCCTTTTCCTAGGAATGAATTTCTGGTGCTGACTTGCCTCTGCGCCCATTACAGTAAGGACATCAGTTACAATAGTATAAGTAACATTTGTATCAGTGTAAATGTTATCTCTTTGGAGGCTGAAGCTTGAGGAGGATCGATTTAATCTGTGTTAATTGCTGGTTAAAATGTATTCTTTTGTCAAGAATTGGTTTATGCCTCTGTAAAACTAGTTCAGGTGCTTAGGTAACAGTATGCCTCAGTTCAGTGTTTCAATATTCTTTAACATTTTCTCAACAAATATGGTCAGCTTAACATTAATTCACCCGAATAAGAAGTTTCAGTCTTCAGTGCTAAAATGCTAGCTTGTCCATTTACGTGTATTATATTGTTTCATGTAAGTGTGTGTATGCTTGTGTGCATACATATATATAATGTGGGGAAAAATATCTTGTAAGTGGAAAGAGTGTGATTTGTTTTCTAATTGTCTTAATTACCCTGTCTCTGTTGATGTACCTGTATGTTAGTTTCACATGCCTAAATGAAAAGTCAATACTGAATACATACTGCACATTCAAACTATACATAGAGAAGACTGGTCTGACAACAACTTTGAGGCAGACTTCTCTTCAGACTCATTGTCCCATCAACTAAAAGAGCAGAATTATTTTTAAATTGAAAACTTGATCTTTTTGAAATGTGGCTGTATCTGAACACCTTGTTTTGATTTTACTGCCTTCCTGTTGCCCTGGCATCATTTTAAGTATATCAATTCCAGTATATTTTATGATCTTTAAAGTAATTTCTTTAGAGTAATGAACATATTTTAATGGCACACATGCAAAATTTAATGTGTTTCAGTCTTGTATATAGGGAAATGATTCCTCTTTCTGTAACTGCAAGCTTGTGATTTTAATTAAAAACTTATCTTCTGTTTCATTTACATACCAAAATAGGAGTTCAGGACTCTGTGTATGCTAAGAAGTTGATGTTGGCACCATCTCCTGAAATGACACATTCTGTATTGTGTTAGTTGGTGTTGATGTCAAAACATGGACCCTTTAACTTAGATCTTGGTAGGCAATTTGGAGATTAAATGATAAGAAATGGTAAACTGAAAATATTAAAAAAATCTTATTGAATACTAGTACTATTTGTTGCATAATTTTTAAACTTTCCAGTGAGATACTGAATGTATGTAACAGCCTACTACTGTAGTATGTTAACTGCAGGAAACATCTGCACAAACAGCACTATTTGTTTTCCTTTTATTATCACTCACCCCATTGACAAAGTTCAGTCCAAAATTGAGACAGTAAATTGGGATTTTAAAGTAAAATTGATATTTTTCCAACAACTTTGTTCCTTAATAGAGGGGGAGGTATAGCTGAGTTTTTTCCCCTTGTTGAAGTTTAACTGGTGTTTTGGATTATGAGAGATAACAATCCCTATTCAGAAAAAAACACCTTGATGCGATATAAAAATAAATATTTACTGTCTTTGTTGTGAGTTTAGCAGCATTGAAATTGTTTTAATTCTTTTCTCTGAAAAAAATTGCAAAATCTTTTCATATTTCAAAGGATTCTTGTTTGCATGCAGCAAGTACTGCAAGCAATAGCAAATACTAGTAAAATTCAGTTTGAAGAACTTTGAGATGGCTGTGTGTTTCCTTGATTCTTAAACCTGCTTCAGTATTAGGAAAGGAGATGCTTCAGATGTGATATATGGGTTGCACTGTCCATTTTGTATGAGCAGTAGAACTTGAAAACAAGAAGCGAGTAGTCCTACTAAACACAATTTGCTTGTTTTCTTCTTGCTGTTGAGAGTGCTGCAGTGTGACAAATAGGACGCTAAGATATTTACTTTTTTAAATGTTCTTGTGCATTTTAAATTCACATGCAGCAAAGAAATATTCCAGGATTTGGTATGAGAAATTGACACCTAAGAATCAGTTTCTTAACACTGTTTAAAATATTTACTGTGTGAAACTTAAGCAGTTTAGTCTTAGGGATGTATCCTGAACACCCAGTTAAATGAGAATTGCATTTCGGAGAAGGAACTAATACAGAGAAAACCCTGGAAATGGCTGTCAGCATGATGTCGAATAAACAACAAATTAAATATTCAGGTTATTAATGTGTTTTGATCATAAGTAAAATGAAGAGGTGCATTTGATGGAATATATTCTATGCTATTGGTATGCTATTTGCTATTGCATGCCTCATATCTTTTGCAGAAACTCTTCACGTGGAGGACCCGTCAGTTCTGGTTGCTGAAGAAAACATTGGCCATTGTGCTCACTGTCAGTAAATAATGAATTAATACTATTAACTGTGTGTGAATTATGGATGGCCCAGAAAGATTACTGATGAGTGTTCTTGGTACAGTTGTTAGATACAGAAACAGTCTAATTGATATATGCCATCATAGCTTTGAAACACAAAAAAATTAGATGGACTTGTATCCTCTTTACACCACGTTTGGGACTGTTGCTTTTACTTAACAAATTGTGTTCCCTTTACTAAATACTATGTACATTTTGACTGTTTCACTATCAAAAGGGCTTTTTAGTTCACAGAAATTATTAAGAAACCTGATAGATGTAAACCTGCTACAGGAAATTTTATACTGGTAACCTGACATTTTTATTGTAGATTGGTTTCCATTTTAAGGTGGAGTTACTAGGTTTTTTGTTACCACATGTTGATACATCAAAAGCAAGCTGGAAGCAACCATATAGGCTTTCTTCCAGAATGATGTGCCTTGCTAAGGACTATTCTGTTTCTTGGAATTGAAATACAGAATATTTTCTCTCTAATCCCACAGAGAGGGCACCAAGAGGGGTTTTCTTCTGAACTACTTTTTTTTTCCTGTGCATTTTGCTGTAGCCATAGGAACAGTTAGTCAGGCTTTAGTGTTTCTTGATCTCTATTTGTGGAATTTTCATCCGAAGTACTAGTTACATATTGATTTTCTTAATTCTTGACAGTCTCTTCAGAAGTGCAGAGGGAAATAGTATCCCATTTTAAATACTCAGATGTATCTGGCCTTCAGTGGGGTAGCATATATGCCCACAGGGATACTTTGTTTCTCAAGGATAGCTCTTGGAGCTCTGCTCCAAAGCATTATTTGAGTTGTACTTTGCTTCTTTCAGAGGAGAACACTTCTAAAAGCCTAGTGTTTAGCACAGAGTGAAAATCAGTTACTGCTTTCCTTTGTGCTGTTGCAGAACCACAGAATGGCTGAGTTTGGAAGGGCCCTCTGGAGGTCATCTGGTCCAACCCCCATGCTCAAGAAGGGCTACCTAAAGCCGGTTTCCCAGGACCATGTCCAGATGGCTTTTGAATATCTTCAAGGAGGCAGACTCCACAGCCTCTCTGGGCAACCTGTACCAGTGCTCAGTCATCCTCACAGAGTAGTGTTTCCTCATGTTCAAATGGAGCCCTCCTGTATTTCAGTTTGTGCCCATTGCCTCTTGTCCTGTCAGTGGGCACCAGCCTGGCTCTGTCGTCTTTGCAGCTTCCCTTCAAGTATTTGTACACATTGATAAGATCCCCCTGAGCCTTCTCCAGCCTGAACAGTCCCAGCTCTCTCAGGCTTTCCTCGCAGGAGAGGTGCTCTAGTTGCTTAATCATCTTTGTGCCCCTTCGTTGGACTCTCCCCAGTATGTCCATGTCTCTCATGTACTGGGGAGCCCAGAACTGGACATAGTACTCCAGGTGCTATCTCTTAGGGCTTTTGGACCTACCCCAGGAATTGGTTCACCTTGGCCTTCCTTTCAGCCACCTGACTTGTTTGAGCCAGCTTTCAGATTCGGGAAGGACTGTATTTCTTTGCCAATTTTTTGTTAGACCGCCTTAGTGTTCCTTCGTCAGGAAGTTGTCTTGTATATGCCCAACCAGCCATGTTTCCAAGTTGTCTCTTGGTCACAACTCTGAAATCAAAGCTTGGCTAGAAAGAAGTGGCTCTGAATGTTAATGGTAATGATGTTTTTTGGTAAAAACTCAAGGGGACTTAGAAAAGATCTGATGCATTATTTAAAGCGGTTGTCTAGGGGTTGTATTTGGTGCCTGGAGGATGCCGGGTGTGGACAGTAATATTAGAATTTTTATTTTCCCACCATGTACCCACTTCACCTCCACTTTGCCACTTTGTTGTACCAGATTGTGCTCATTATCAACAGCCATAAAATTTTCCAGTTCTTATCAGAGAATTCATGGTGTCTGTTCCAGATGTTCTCTTTCTCATGAGAACAGGTAAAATGGTCATGTGGATGGTGGTGGGTTGAAGCAGAGGTTCTGAATCCTGCTTAACACTGCAGAAGTTGAGCAAGGTGTGTTTTGTGCTCTAGCTGAACTAGCATACAGTTGGCAGAATGAAAAAGATCCCTACATTTACCAACGCGACTAAGCCAGCAAAATTCTTTGGGCAAACCCAGTAATACTGGCAAAAGATTCTTAATGCTGATGTTTATTCTGTCAGCTAAAGTTTCTCTAAAGAGCTTTTGCCAGTAAAAGCTGCGTGTCATCACAGTCTGATTCTGCTGGCAAATCTTTATACATAGACAAGTCCTTTGTCATGCAGCTCTGTGTCCCAACTGGATAATCATTTTTTATTTTGTTTTGGAAAAAGCACAGCAGTTAGGCTTGGAAATAGTCCATCTTTCCATAAAATCTGTAACTTTTTTGCCACTTGTGGCACAGGGCTGTTAATTTATTGCACATATTTGCTTCTTTTTAGTAGCTCCTTTCTAGTTTTATTTAGAGCTGGAATTTTAAGAGTATATTTAAAGGAAATGTCAAGCTTTATGTATAAACCCCAAGAGCTTTTCATCTGCCAGCTTACAAGTTAGTATGATCACACTTTTTTCCACCTGTTTCTTTTTTTCCCCACTGTAATGAGCAAAATGTAGGTGCGGATCCCTCGGAGACAAGGCAGAACGCTTGGCAAGCGAAAGCTTTGTCTTCAGTGAAAGCGTAGCGCTACCACGGTGGGGGGCGCAGTGGCGCCCTGCTTGGGAGTGATGCTCAAGGGAAAGCACTGCAAGAGAGGATAATAACACTTGTGCTGATTGACATATCATACATATGCAGTGTCCTGTTTTGCTCATTAGCTAACTCGCTGATGTAGTGCAGGTGCTGTTGTCCAAATTCTGACATCCACAGCTCTGCAACTGGCCACCATCTTTGGCATCCATGCAAAAGTAGGTGCAGATCGGGGGGAAAGCAAACTGTCCCAGGTTACCATAACAAGATAAGATGTGCTTGGGAGTCTAAATACTTGGGTGTGGGATGCAAACTATCCTGGTTTACTGTAACAAAGTCTTCTCTCACCCTACACCCACCCTTTTCATTTTTGTTAACTATTCTTGGTTATGGCAAGGGGCTGTTGGTCTTTTCCATATTCTCTTTAGTTTTTACTGTTTTCAGAGGTAGTCTTCATCTTACTCTTCCTGGACTGTAGCATCTGACAGTATCCTTATAATTTTTCTGTGTACCATTAGTGGAACAGTTGTGTGATTTCTGTAAGGGTATGTGGAATAAGCGAGCATCAGCTTGTGTAAGTATGTCTGTTCAAGGACCTTTTCAGTGCCAAAAGGTGATAATAAGAAAAGGGGGAATAAATAGGGACTTCTGAGGCACAAACCTGACCAACAAAAAGTAAGGGAGACAGTAACAACGACCAAACCTGGTCAGTCACTAATTGATAAGGGTATGCGGAATGTGGGAATGTTTATTTCAGGGAGATTATTTGATCAAAGACCTTGTCAAATGAGATTATAAGGAGAAGGGGAAGCCATAAACAAAATACACGGAGATACACACCTGCAGACAAACTTAATGGAGGCAAAGATAAGAAACCTGGTCAGTCACGCTAACTGGTGGACTATCAGGAAACCGCATGGAAACAAAGATTGTGTGACTGATGAGGCTGCAGACCTGAGGGTCCAGGATGTTGGAGGGCATCAGTGGGACTATGCCAGCTGAGGAGTCAGTGTGCAGGGGAAGGGAGTCAGGGAAAGACAAAATAGGGCTAGACAGAAAAGGAGCCAATCATGTGTGAACTGTGGCCAGTCTTTACACTTGTCTGGCTGAGCCCTGTGCCTGATCGCTGCTGTCTGTCCTATTTTATTAGATCTTTTCTTAACTCTCTCTCTGTGTAATCTCACTCTCTCTCCCATGTATATGAGTGCCATGAGGACCAAATGAGACCAGCTTGAGTGGAGACTAGGCCAGCAACTGGAGTCTCACGGGAGGTGTAGGCACCACCAGGTCTGTGGTGCCAAGGTTGGGAGTGAGTGGGGGTCTCAGTGTCAGGAGTTGGAGGGGCTGTAGCTCTCTGGATTATCTTGTTGATTTCCTACAGACTTTATATCCATAGTGCCAGCTGCTGGGGGGACTGCTGTGAGTGGACTGGGTGCCAGCTACTGGAGTCAGACCAGGATTGTGGGCACCCCTGGCTTATGTCAGTTACTGGAGCAAGTGGGGTCTAAGTACCAGTTACTGGGGTGAGTGAGTGCTGCCAGCCGCCCTGCAGCAGTAATGGTGTGTGTCACCAAAGCCAGCTATTAGGGGAGACCAGGGTGAGTGAGAGTCTTGGTACTGCCGACAGAAGCAAGACCACAGGTCACAGCCCATGTGCCAGCTGCTGGAGGAGGCAAGTGTCTGTATCTTCCCCAAACCTGCTCTACATCAGGGGTGGGGTGTGTTCATATTTGCTGGCCATCTTCAAGCTGGACCAGTAGGTGAATAGGGGTCCTTGGGACCAGACAGGGGCATCAAGCAGGCAGAGGGCCCTTGCTGGTATTTGGGGGGACCTGCAAGTGCGGGGTGCCTGTGGGACATGTGTGTGAGTGCTGTGTGTCTGCAGTAAGCACTAAGCTGAACCAGCAAGCTAGTCGGGGACCCATGGGGCGGGTGAGGGGGTCTGGTATTGAGGCAGGGGTGCCATGATGGTACCATGGGATATCCACGAACATGCATGTGCTTGTGAACCTGGAGAGTGTCACATATGTACTGCACTAGTGAACTTCTGTCTCTGCCAGCCCACGAGGAGGTGACTTTGCTGTCAATGCTTTTGTTTATATGAGTCCCATATGTGGGTGCTCTTGAAGGCAGTGCCTTGTCTGTGTGTCTGTGTATGACCAGCCATGTCAATGCCCTGTGTGTGCTGTGTCTCTGGGATACATGCTCAGTTTTACTACTGGTTGAACCTGCAAGCTTGGTTATTACTGGCTGAACCTGCGAACAGGAATGCAGCAGCTGTGAGCCTCAGCCTTGGATGCAGACACCACCCTGCTCCTTGGGCACACTGTGCTGGGCAGGAGGAATTCCTGGGCCCAGAGGAGATTTGCTTCTTTTATTGCTTTGGCATCTGATGTTTATATTCACAGACTCCAGTATGCATGGGTTCAAGAGCTCTGTCACCATGGTGAAAAATCATGAGATGTGTTAACATAGTGATGACTTGACAATACACTGGAACAGCAAGTAGTATAAATAACTAGTCTTATTTATTTTTAACTACAAATAGCTTTCTCCAAAGTACTTCCTTAGTTAGGCTAAAGACAGATAAAGATCAAGTCATATTTCTTACACAGTTAATACATATGTGAACCAAACATGGGAAGGAAATACTATTTTTGGAGAGCACAGAAGAAACAAAATGCTCTTTGAAAGTGCATTTGAAGGGGACTGATAATTTTGGTATTAATCAGGCTAATAGTTTAGCTCTGGAAATGACATATGAGACAGTGTTTCTGTGAAAGTGTTTTAACTGTAATTTGCTTGCAGATCTAGTTAGCTGGCTTTTGTAAATGGTTGGCAGACTGCTGGCAAGGGCTGGGGAAAACACACCTAAGACTAATTTACTTCTAAAGCAACTTGCTTTGTATTTGGTACCTGGCAGCACATAGAAAAAGATGGTGTAATTAATGCTTCAGCTTTTGTGGCCTATGTTGTCCTTCATTTTTTATCAGGTTAAATATAACTTTTTCATGCGTTAAAGGTGGATGAAATGTGGTTGTAGGTAGGTAAGAACAGTCTTCTAATAAGTACCCCACTCCACACAGAAGCCAACAGATAAAACGCTATTTCCTTGGTCATAATAATAAGTATGTTACATTTTATCATTAACGTAAAAATTGATAAGTAGAGAATGTTTTGATATGGTTTTCTGCTTCTCTTGTGGGCTTCGATTCTGAATGAAGGAAAACTTCGTAGATTTTTAAAGCAAAGCTCTGCTTGCTTGTAAAATTGCAGTTCTTGTTTGATAGTGCCAAGGTATAATACCAGGTGCATGTCTGTCTCAGATTGTTTTTATATGTATGTTTCTTTGCACCTTCCAAATGATTTGTTATGAAGCTTGCTTCCTCAAAAAATTTCCACCTTTATTATTCATAACTTTTTAATGTAGAAATATCTGTGGGCATCATTGTACTCTTCTCAGGGCTAATATAGGTAATTGATAAAAACAGTCCATTACCTCACTCTACATGTACCTGTGTAGCCTGTGACATGCTTCAAGGCCTGAGGAGATGAAAGCTGAAAGTTTGATGTAATTGGTCACTATCGTGGTTGTGGCTCTCAAAATATCTGAGTGGGTATTAAGTGTTACAGTTTATTGCATTGGTTACAGCATATTACTGAGCTAACAGTCCATGAAAACGTTCTGTGTGAACTGCTTCTGAGTTGATATTTAGGTAAGATTTTGAGAAGAATAGAGCATTATATGTTTACTGAAATGCATATGTAGGATATTTGTTGCATTTACATCATCTGTTGATTTTATCATTGCTTTTTAAAAAGAGGGAGAAAAACCATCAGTGTGTTTGGTTTTTTGATAGCGTAAAAGATGCTTGGAAATTCTAGACGAATATAGCAAATCCTCTTAGTCTGTGAGCTAAGTTTTATGCAGAGGACTTTAACACGAGAAATAAGGTACAATAGTTCTGTGGAAATTCACTGCTGTTGTTCTTGCAGTAGACATAAAACACATTTGGAAACAAGACTCCAGTGTTCTTTGCAGCCTGATTTGTGCTCCCACTTCTCTGATATGCAGACTACAGTAAAGGCCAGAGCTCTGCCTCTAATACTCATCCTGGATTAGTTTATAATTGCATGTACGTATTTGTCATTGGTCAGTAAGCATGTGTTTATTATAGTATGTAACAGTTGAGTTTTGTGTACCTTTCCCTCAGTGGAAAAAACACTTCTGTCATGCCCCCTTACCAGATAATAACTTTTTGCCATAAAACGTGTCAGAATATATACTTTTTTTTAGACATTGACCAATGTCCATAGGAGCTAGTTGATGGGTTTAAGTTTTGCAAGGGACAGTCTAGTGGAGGGATGACGTCTTTCATATTTCTTCATTGTTGAGAGTAATGACAGATTAGGTGAAATGGTTAGACATTGGAATAAAACAGATTACCCAAGACATGCTGTGGTGTAGAGACACCTGATGAGAAAGAATCTCAACTACATTGCACAGTGCATTTCCAAGACCAACAGGTTAGTTAAATACAATTCCACACTGAACTGGCTTGTAAACTCTACCTTGTAGTGCCACACTGAAGTTAAACTTCTGTCTCTGCTGCTTTTTGGGGGTGAGATGGAAGAAGACCGTAGCACTTTAGAAGACCCTCTGGGCCTCGATGACTCCATCCAGTTACATAAGTGACTTTTTTTGTCTTGGTTCTAGGGTCGTGGGGCTCAGCTGTTCCAGAGCTTACTAAACCTGAGCTATGTAATGTACTTTAAATCAGTTTAGTCCTTGCCTATGAATAAGGTGCGGCATTTGGACACAACTGGTCTGTTCAGCCCAAGGATTTACTATTATTGTAGGTATGATCGGAGTATTAGTGATGTTGGAATGTAAATCAGATCACTGCTGGAATGTATAGATCCTTTGCAGGTAGGATATGTAAAATGTTCAGTTTACTAGCCCATTAGGTGCCCATAGTTAAATTTGAAAATGCTTGTAAACTTTCATGTTTATCATGGGAAAAATCATTGTCCTTTCAATATGCATTCATGAGGAGGAAGTATGCAGCTGCCGATTTTCAGTCAGCCTGGTAGGTTTATATAGGGTATACCCATCAGATTGTACTTACTGTGTAAAACCTTATAAGGAAAAGGCTATGCTTGAAAATATTCTTCAAGTATTAGATTACTTTTAAAATAAAGGTATTCATGGGCTACAGGATAGATGTGGTTTATTCCCTAGATTTGAGATTGAGTGTATGGAGTAATTTCTTGTACTTTCCAGGACCATTAAGTGAGACTATGCAGAGGGATGGAGAAGAGAGTGATTTTCACTATTGGCAGCAATTGTTTTGGTAACAATTTTCCAATATTGGCAGCAATTGTTTTGGTAATAATTCCCTTCTGTGATGGTTGATCATCTATGTGTGTGTGTTTGCAATCTTTATCACTTGACCGGGAAAGGATAATGGAAAAGAAACACCTCAAAGGGTGTTGTCTTGGTGAAAACATCCAGTCTAGCCCAAATGAAATAGAACAGCATTTAGATAGAACTACAGGAAACATATTCAGAAGTATAACAAACGATTTTATGGTTTTTTTTTAGTAGTACGTCCCCTTCAAATGTTGTTTTACAAATGGGCATGCTCTTTAATCACCTTTGTTACCATTACAGTGTGAGAGTTTATAGGGTACCCAGATGAGAATGGGGCAAAACTGTACTGGGAAGGTCTCTGAAATGCCGACTTTTAGGGAGGAGAGTGTAGGTTTTAGTGTCGTGACATAAGTTCCTTCTTTTACTAGTTGCAATCTAATGCCTTTGTCTTGATATTGTTACCTTTAAATATGAAGTAATCTGTATTTGTGTTCATGCTCTTTTTGTTGAGTTAATATTTAAAATAAGGTAGTTCTTTTACCTTGTTAGTTAAAAGCTAGATACAATGTTCTTGATAGCTGCCAGACATTCTATTATTGTTGCCTTTTGGGCAGGAGAAAAACGCATAGCATAATGGCTGTAAAAAGCAGCAGTAGTCCCAGCGGCTGTTTTGAATATTAGCAAGATGCAACTGGAGTGGTTTGGGGATTTGCAGAGCTACCGTCATTGTGGAAAGTATCATATTCCACAAATAATGTTAAAGGAGAAGCCGCAGGCTGAGCATTCACACACCGTTCAGGGAGTCACACACACACCACCCAAGACTGTAACTGTAAGGACTGGAGTCCCTTCACAGCAGGCAGCTCCATTGAGCCGACAGGTGCCCCTTTTCGAGTCCTAGCTCACACACACTCACTTGCAGGTGCTTTCTCTCTCCTCAGGCTTGACCCTAGGTTTTCCCGAAGCAGAGTCTCGACATACACCAGACAAATTTACTGAGGGGTACAGTGGTAAATAACAGCTCGAGTTGGATGCCTCCAGAGAGAGATCCTGAACGAAGAAATCCCTGGGCAATTACATGCTTACAATTGAAGTTCCTCTCCCCTCACAAGATGATTCGGTCCAATAGCAATATTTGGGTCTGGGGTCTTCTTATTCCTTACTGGATCCTTCCTCTGTCTCCAGATGGGACATTCCTTTTCTTATCTTAATGGATGAAGCTTCTGCTGATGGTTGTGGCTATTTATCAAACATATATAATTATATATATGTTTCTTTTCTGGGTTAAGTATAAGTGGCCTATCCACCTTAGTAAAGACCAGTGATAATTGTCTTTTTGGCAGGAATGGTGACACGTCATGATACTGAGCCCCAATACGTCCCTACTTACTCTTCTCCTCATTATCACAAGCTCATGTTGCCCTTGGCAGCTCCAGGGTGGTCCGGCTCTCACCTTGGATAGATAGGAAAGGTCAGTTTATTTATAAATCATCATATAACATATTTACGATCAAACATTAAGATTTTACAGTGGTTCTTTTTTTACTGGCAAACATATGCATAATGTCCCCTGAAGAGAATAGTGCTCGATTCGATTATCAACAAGCTAACTTTTCCTGCCGGGAGCTAGAGTCTGAGTTCTTTCAGTAGTTCATAGTTGCCCTGATACCATTTTCCATGTGCATCTAGTGGAAATCCTATATATTTGATGATATTAACATTAGTCAGTTCCTGCACTTGATCTTCTAGGTGTTGGTATTTCTTAATCTTTTCTGCCGCTCCATCCGCCAAAGATATTAATTTACTTTCGCACCTAACTGTGATGTCGACAACCAGGGCTTGGTCTTCTTTAACGAATACCAGCTCTGGTTTATATATAGTTCATTCTTTTTATCTCTCAGCAGCAGCTCTTTGAATACTACCCAGTCCTTCTTTTTCGCCTCTCTAGCCAACAATTCACATAAGTGATTGTGCCTTTCAGTCCTGGCATCCTGTACTGCTGGGCAGTATCCAAAATATGTGCGCAGGACTGGTTCTCCACTTGACAGCATCAACAAGATTTAATTTGACTGTCCTGTCTACCCCTTGCTAGAAATTCTTTCATTGGGTAGATGTTGGCTCTCAACTGTAATGCAGTGAAGAGCTCACTGTGGGGAATGCCCCCATAAAACTCTAACCAGTTGTTACTGATCTTACCCTTCTCAAAGCTGGAAATACCCCAGCCCTGGGAAACCAACTTGGTTCAGTTTTCGAATTCCTGTTTCCTCCAGTTACAGGGCCTTGGAAAGATGATTTTTGGAGTGGATATCTCCCATTCTGAGACTGGTTCCTCAGATATCTCCATTACTGCTCAGCTCTCAGATGGATGGAACTTTTCCCCTACCCGTTCTGCTGCAATCCATAGTTTTTCAAATTCTTTCTCAATTCCCACATCTCTAGCCACCGCTCATACTATCTCGTCCGAAGACCGTGCAATTCTGTGTAGCCTTTGGACCTGCACACTGGGAATCAGTCCCAAGAGTCTGGTGATACCTAGGTCTCCATCCTGAGTGCTGCAATATACGATGGCATCACATGCACTTGCTGGGAGATGTAGCCATGCCTTGATGGCTGCTCAAATTGCCAAGTCAGTGGTTTCTAGGTACATAGTTTTCATATTGGCCTGGTCTGCCAAGTAGATCAGTCTTGGGATAGCATATCCTTTCAAAATGTCCGCCTTCTGAAATGGCTTTAAAGCAGCATTCTCAATCCGTTTATAGCCAGTCCTTTACTACCTTATCTCTCTGGTTTGCACCCATTTCAAGTCCTTTCTTCATGTAGCTAAGTACAAGTTCACTATATGATCAGCATTTCTAGGTGAAAGTTCATAGCTTGTGGCCTAAGGCTTTAGCAAGCCTTGCTACTAATGCTATGCATTGGATTGCATTTGAGCTGGAACATGACTTCTTCAACAATAAACTATTGAACTGAATGACCAGTAATAACATAGATTGCAAAATTGTACTGGCAATATCTAGTTATTCCACACGCTTGTTTAAAATGACATGAAAACAAATCTTAAATTATACAGGTTATGTGTCTGTCATTAACTCCCTGTACTTTCCCACATGCTGGTATGACCTAGCTACATTCATCCTATGAGAAGTACTTTCTTAATAAAAACTAAGATAAAATAACAAGTCGCCTTTGAATTTAGGTTTATGTTGGGGTTTTTTTTATGACATCTGTTTGCAAATAAGTTTGGCTTAGCTTCAGGTTACTTCTTTTTCAGTACAGAAAAAGACATCATTACATTTTAAATCTATACTTACATGTAGTTTCCAGAAATGATTTTATTTTTATTTTCTTTATAATGGGAAACAATTTTGAGTGAAAATGCAGTTGCTTAGTGCAGAGGGCAATTAGCACTTATTACGGAGTTTGAAATAGCTGTGTGAGTTAGTAATTTGGAGCGGTGATGAAGGCTAACAACTTAGCAGTTTGCATTTCCATTGTCTTTGAAGTGGTGCACTCCATGTTGAATGAACTGTTTTTCCTAAGTGGACTGCTTTCTACAGGGCAGGGTATATTAGTGTTAATGCTTGGGAAAGGTACCAGATTTAAATTAGGGCAGTAGCAGTGGGAGATACCCAGCCAAAGGCATGTGTAGAATGTAACAGGTCAGCAGTAGTTATTTTGTTATTTCAGTGTTTTGTTTTCTGCCAGCTTTACTAAACCTGTTTCTTCCTCCCCCAATTTGGCTTTTCCTTTTGCACTCCCAAGAACCCAGCATACCTTATATATCTGTATTTCTCTTTGAATAGACTTCGGTCATCATGATGTAAAAAATTAGCCTATCCTGAAAGCTCCAAGTTGGGCCACAAATCATCCTTCTGTCTGACTCTTTCTATCACAACAGTAAAACAGATTAAATAAGCAACTCTGAATAGCAGAACAAATGCAGCATAGTGTCTTTACAATTTGTCTTCTGGTGAGGTTCTCTGAAATCTAACAAAATACATAACTTTCACAGAAGCTTTGCTCTGAAGGCACTTCTTGCGTATCTTCTTCCAGTTTTTTTGTGTTGGGCTCCCGAGGGTGGGCAGCCTTCTGGAAGAGTTACCCTTTGCCTGGACATCTACTTTCATGAACCTTCAGGTTCATGCCTGTCTTTTGACCTATTTTTCTGTATAAAATTCAAGTGCAGTTGGTTGAGGAGTTTAAAAGAGATTGAGCAACAAGCAGATACATGCATTGTCAGCCTGTTTCCCTAAGGAAACCATGCTAATAGTTCTGACAGATGTAGAGTTGAAAATGGACACCCCTGTTCATTTTATGTTTATGCTTTTGTTGTTTTTTGGTGGTTTTTTTGTTTTGGTTTTTTTGTGTGTGTGTGTGTTTTTTGTGTGTGTGTGTTTTTTGTGTGTGTGTGTTTTTTGTGTGTGTGTGTTTTTTGTGTGTGTGTGTTTTTTGTGTGTGTGTGTTTTTTGTGTGTGTGTGTTTTTTGTGTGTGTGTTTTGTGTTTGTTTGGGTTTTTTGTTTTTTGTTTTTGACCTTTTTCTGTTCCTTAATCATTACTAGTGACTGCTTGAGATAAGGTATAGTAGGGGAAAACTGCAATTTGTGTTAGAGTATTTGAAAGCATGGGGCTGAAAAAAATTGAAATTTAGTAAAAATGGCCAGAAGTCAAAAGAGAGGAAAAATACCTTTTTTCTCTTAAACACCTGGACAAAACTTCTAGGTGTTAAAAAAGGGTGTGCTTGCGCTGGAATGAACACTGGAGGTCAAGCTATATGTCAATGGTAACCTTCCAAGAAGCAACTGATAGTGTTCAGAAAAAGATAGGTCCCTGTAAAGCTAAGAACCACGAGAGGTCCATAGTCTAGTCTACAAGTAAGTCCGAAATGAGACCTCTAACAATCTGGAATACCATGCTCTGAGAGAGGGAGTTTAGGAATACAAAGCCATTGCAGAGAAAACTGAACTTGTCTACATTAACCATCGGTAATTAAATGCAAATTTGGCATCGTTTTGGTTAATTGACATAATGCTGTAGTGGACTGAACTGGAAGTGGGGGGTGAGTGGACAAGCTGGAGAGCAGCAAAACACTACGATTTGGCTTGCACCAGGAGTGTTCTGTCAGAGAAGTGTATGTGATGTTTGGACTCAAGGATGGATCCGGCTTTTTGTGTGTTCAGTCAGTGAGCTCTGGAGTAGAACTTGTATTTTTCTGTATTTTCTGTTGTTATGCTTGTTAACGGCATAACGTGTTACAATTTTGACAGAATAGTGGAGTGAAGGGGAGAGATATTTATTGCATTTGCTGCTGGATTCAGGCACCTGTGGGAACTTTTGAGAAGAATGACAGCTCTGTTTAATGATTCAATAGCACGGACACACAATGAAGAGGAGAGGGAGTTACTTGTGTTTGGAACCAACTGGGAGAACATTACTTGGAGGTGAATGGCCTTCATATCGCTAGCACTGAAAACTCTAGGCACTACATAGTCCCTGCAGAATTATAGTGAAGTACACAAACTTAACCAGAGATTGGTGATCAGGTTTTTTTCATGTTATTTGTAAGTACTTTTCAATTACCATTATTATACTAAAAAGTAGAGGTTTGAAGTACCTCTTTGCTGAGCTAGCAGAGTTAAAGCGGGCTGCAGTACAGAGCAAATATCTGATTAGCTATGTAAGTACAGACCTGATGGGAAAGGGATGCAATTCAGAGTGCGAGCTCTGTATGACATCTGCTTACTGACAAGTACGGATTCCATTGTTGTAAAGACTGTGCTTATACATCTTTTCATGCTTCTGTAGCTTATAAATGCTAGGGCAGGAGGGATCTAAAATAGGTTATGCCTTATTTTCTTCATATTATTCTCTTTTCTGATACACTTCTGGTTTTGCATGGATGTTAGAATTTTTATCTTTTAATGCTGCTAAAATGTAACTTAGTAGTAATTCTTTTAGGGGTTAGGGACCTATCACAAATCTGTGCTATAAAGATAATAAATAGGCAGTTGTTTAATTTCATGGTGTTGTAGTGCAGTATTCAATAAGTCCCTCCTAATGCTAGCTGCAAATCAATACTGAAGTATGGATTGTAATTCACTCATCTGGAGGTGGGTTTTGTTTTTGTTTTGTGTTTTGTTTGTTTTGTTTTGTTTTTTTGCACTGGCATAGAGCGACGACAGTCCTAGTCCCAAGCGACAGCGCCTTTCCCATTCAGTCTTTGACTATACAGCAGCATCACCAGCCCCATCACCGCCAATGCGACCATGGGAGATGACATCAAATAGGCAGCCTCCTTTGGCTCGACCCAACCAACACCACTTCTCAGGGGAACGATGCAACACACCCGCACGAAACAGGAGGAGGTAAGCCAGCTGTGTAGATTGGGAAACAATTTCTTACTCTTGCTGATTTCAGCTCAAGGGAGGTCTATTTCAGGCAGTACTGACTAAATCACACATGGTAAACATCCTAACATTTCCTTTGAGCTGTAAGTTATTATAGTTGTAACTGAAAAGTGGAAGTAATTCAGGTTGGTGCATCATCCCATAATTTGTGTGAATAGACAACTCGGAGGAAAGAGTGCTCATTAACATTTTAAATTATGAGCCTTATTCTCTTTCACTTTGCACTGGAGCAATAAGCATTTAGAAAAATGAGAGGAAAAATCTTTCTTATCAGGGTACTTTTAAAGATATTAAGAGTTATTGATGTAGTACCATAATTTTCACTGCCGTCACAATTATTTTCATACATAAAAACAATCTAAATAAAGATGAGGGATACTGGCAGGGGAGAGTGAGGAGGTTAGCATAGTGTCAAACTGTTGCTGAGGTGGATGATTCACATGTGATAGAGTTAGATATTTATGTTGGTTTTAGCTTGTGGCTCATTAACCTCTGCCTCCTGTTCTGCCTCAAAAATGCCGAGACGTCTAGTGCAAGTTAAAACACGCTGTCCTGTTTGCTTCTGAGAAACATTGTGGCTTGGTTTGTACTAAAATTGAAGTGTCTGTGCTTTTTCATTAATATAAAATATTAGACTTAAGAAATATATAACTGCTTTTCTTCTGATTCCACAAATTATATCTGTCAACTGTGATCAGGCAGGGGTAGTTTTGAGGCAAGAGACTTTAAAACATGCTAGTTTTCTATGTTTGCTTCAAGTCCAGCAATATGAAAGCTTTCAGTCAGTGGCATTCAAATTACACAGCTCTTGAAACAGCCTGTCAAACTTAAAGAGGTTGAATTGTGAACTTGCAGTGCTTATTGTGAAGACAGAAGATTAGGCCTTTTGTACAGTTTGGTATAGGGATGCTCTACAGGGGCATTTGGTCCATGAAGCATTTTTGACCTTAGAATGGTTTGAACTGAGATGCCTAGAATATGGTGCATTTGGCCATTTTTGCTTGGTGTTCAGCCAGCGTACACAGATTTCTTTGCAATGTTCATTAACATCTCCTGCAGAGGAAATAGAGTGCTTACCAAGCTAAACACCAGGTAGCTGAATCTAGACAGTTTGGATATGCTGTGGGATGAAGGAGAAGAATGGGATATGTAGGAGATGAATGTGTGTGGGACAAGTGTCTGACATTCAGGTGCAGTCAGGTGTTACCGAGGTAGTGGCCTGTGGCTTGCAAGTAAACCGTGCTGCAAATGGAGAGACACCTCAGTGCAGAGCCATCTTCAGTCTGACAGGAGTTGTTAGTTTGGCTGCAGCGTTGTGGACACAAAGTGTTACTCTTTCCAGGGCCAGCTCATCTGCTCTTGGGTAATAACACCTGCTTTTGCTCTAATTAGAGACATTTGAATGCGTCAGTACTCTCTTGCCCTGCACTTGAGTAGGGGGATTTTTTAGCTTGGGTGCACTGTTGCATTTGAGCTGGCTCTAGGTCAATTCCAGAATAGCACTGCACCCAATCTCCTTCCTAGAACAGGATCATTAGGGAGAACAACACATACATGTCTCTTACTTTGCAGGAGTCTTTTTGAGTCTTAGAATGCTCTGGGGCTGTATCAGAACTAATAACCACTCTCATGGATCAAAGCTTGATTCCTTAAGATCATTGTGAGTGCATCTGTTATTAATGCTTTAGATGAGGTTATGCATGTGCTTTTGAAGCCAATTTCCTGTTTTCCCTGCTTTGTTTTCTCTCTTCCCATTGCAGAGTGGTCTCAGAGTTAATGAGGTTTTCAGATGAAGATAAGATGAAAGGTGCACTCCAGTTGCAAATGGTCATTCAGCTCAAGGGAACAGACTAGGGCAAGTGCAAACAAAACCACTGAAGTGTGTGTAGTGTGGACGTCACTCTGACCCAACGTCATCAGCATTAACTCTTTTGTCCTACCAGTTCACTCTTGTTGGTCAGCACAGGCTGTGCTGGTTTTTTATTACCTGGATTTTTTCCATTATCTGGGTTACTATTTAGACCTTATCTCTATGTATCAGGGATTTTGTACTGTGCCTAGCACAACAGTGCCCTAATTCACTGTGGTTTTTTTCAGATTCATTGTAAGCAAATAAATATTGCATTTAGAAAGGTAGCCTTCTCATACAAACTTGCAGAAA
Organism: Morus bassanus; assembly: GCA_031468815.1. Lineage (NCBI taxonomy): Eukaryota > Metazoa > Chordata > Aves > Suliformes > Sulidae > Morus > Morus bassanus. Next base: position 30,738,949 of record CM062600.1, read on the forward strand.
ATTTTTTTTTTATCCAGCTACTTATAATACAGGTAAATTGTGAATGTAAGAGCATAATGCATGCTTTTATGAAACAGAGAAGGCCATTCTAATTTGTCTTTACTGTCATTGTGAGATGGGGAGATCTGTACCATTGCTGTGCCTCACCTTTCATCTGTGCTTCCTCTCCGCCTTGTCTTGAATGTAATTCTGAACTAATGGGATATAAGAGTATGTTACTGCAAAGAAATCACCCTTGTTAGAAAATACTAAGGTCTGCAAATACTAACTCTGCAGTTATGGATACCTTTTGATGGCTGTTCCTACCTGAGCATTCCAGGAATTCCTGCATTTTTTTCACCATTTCCATCCTGTCTGTTTTAACTGGGCATTTACCGTGTTTATACTGTGCCTGTAGAACTAGAGGAGGGTTTTTTTGGATATTTTTTGAAGGCTTCAAGCACAAGTTCATTACTGATGTTAAATAATAGTTTAGACCCATGTCTTGACAATTCTTCTGAAGTCATTTCCAATAATTCAGGAAGCATGTAGAGCTATGTATCTGGATGCTCTGAATTTTGCTGAATGAAAAGTACAGTTTCTTTATAACTCTGCATAGGGGAAAAAAAAAAAACAACGCACAACAGTTTTGCTTTTTCTGGAGACTCATGATACTCCATTCATTTAAAAAAACAGTCCAGTTTTGCCAGCCTTTGCTGACTGTGCTTTCTTATAATTCTGGGTTCATAAAAAAGTAAAGCCAGACCATTTAACCAAGACAAGGGTAAGAGTAGTTTTATAAGAAGCTACCTTGTCTAAGTGCTGGTGGCAGTTAGAGAATTTCTGTACTACTTCTTCCAAAGCATTGGAGCTGTCTTTTGTAACTTTCCTCTATTCCTGCAGTTTTCCAAACAAAAATCATCACATAGACATTTTATGTTAAAGTATTCTGAGCATTTCTGTTTCATAGCAGGAAATAGCAACTTTGAAGCAACCTTAGTACTCCAAAAAATAGAACATCTTTTGCATTAATAGCTCTGTGGTTAGAAATCATATATACCAGGTTTATCTAATGAGAATGTAACAGGAGTGTCGTACTAGTAATACAGAGATGGAGAGTGCCACAAAAACTCTGGGGAAGGAGACTGGAATTAAGACAAATACATTAGTAAGACTGTAAATTTAGGTTCTCAGTCCTTAGAAAACACAGCTTGTGTGTTCTGACATGGTAATTTGTAAAGATAAAGAAGGCTATGCTTTGCTTTGTTTTGTTTCAAGGATGCTGTGTTACAATCTGGTGTTACTCCTTCTTTCTGACCTGTCATGAATTAACATTTGTTTCAGTTCTAAGACAGACAATAATGGCATAGAATCCCTGTAAAGTAGGGCAGAAGAATAGTGGCTTGAGACATTGTATCATGTACTCACAGTAGCATCTGAATAGGTAGCTGGTACTATGCTCCCCCTTCCCCAGAGTATGTCTGTTTCACACAGCAGAAAAGTTGGACTGAACTTGGGGAATGTCTTGGATTTGCCAACTGGTTTCAGATTTGTTTGATCTTTATAATAATAGCAATAATGGTAATAGCAATGGGAATATTGTGAGAGTGAAGAATCTTAAGTTCTCTTCCACGCACTGCTGGAGAGGACATGTTCTAATGGTCAGAGAGACCCTTCTTGTATCTTCTCTGCAGTTTGGTTCCTTCAGCCTGTTCCATAAGTGGTAAGCTATTTCGTCCCATGTAGCTTTAATTTGCTGTTGCCCTTGGGACCTGTAATTTATGTGTTGTGGAGGTTGGAAGGCATGAACTGAAAGCACTGGGGGATGGTTTTGTGCTTTCAGTTCTTTCCTCTTCCGAATAAATGAAAAGTTACTTGATCAAAACTTCTGAGTTTCTTACTTGTTACTCATTTTCTGAGTGTTGAACCTGAGCCATTGGTCTCTGATTTACAGAAGTCTCGGCTCAAGATAGCAGCACCTTTGCTCAGAACATACACACATTATATAACAATACGTAATCAAATCCTACACCTGTAGATCAGTTGCTCAAAAGAAGTGGATGCTCTGGTCTAAATCAATCTACACGACAGTTCAGCAGTCTGAAAAAGAAAGACTACCACAATCACAATTTCCTGGGATATTCTGGAGAGAATTCTATGAGGCACTGAGTTATATATAGTGAACATGTGAGAGCTGTTTCTCCAGAGGAGTCTACTGCTTTGTCTGCCGTCACTAAGTTAGCAACCATTCTGTGGCCTGGTTGGAGCAAGGACCTTGGCAAAATCTGTGATCATGTATTAAGGATTTTTACCTAGAATAAATGCATGGAAATCTCTTGAAGTTTGCTATCTTGACTTTTGAGCGCTTGTCTTGGCAATTCAAGTGCCATTTCTTTAACAGGTTAATATTTACTTAAGAGTTCTTCTCCTGGTTTCCTTTACAGTATTAGGCTATGCCCTATTAAGCACTTTCATGCTGAAAAAAGTGTCATCTCTAAGGCTTTTAGCAGTTTTATCAGAAGTTTTATTCCAAGCTAATTAACCTGTTCTAGTAAAATTTTCCAGTATAAAATATTTATTTATACTTGATACTCTTGTGGGTTTAGTTACTAAGAAGGACTTTTGTGTCTTTTATGTAATCTCTGATTTTTTTAATGCATTTCCAGTCCTCCTGTTCGACGTCAGAGAACAAGGAGAGATCGTTTGTCTAGACATAATTCCATTAGCCAGGACGAAAACTATCACCATCTCTCCTATGGACAGCAGCAAGCAATAGAAGAGCCCCGAGCCTTTCACCCACCGAATGTATCTCCTCGTATGTTGCACCCAGCTGCTCACCCACCACAGCAGAATGCAGTGATGGTTGACATTCATGATCAGGTAAGAGTTTCAGAGTACAAGTGTTGAAGATGGATTTTTCTGGTTTGGGTCTGTGTTCCACTCCCGTCCCGTCCTGCCTCCCACCCCAAATCTTCAAGATCTCTCTCCTCCCCAAATTAGTTGGCAATGAAAGTCACAGAACACTAGATTCTGTTTTCCCTCTTAGAGCATTTTTCCTGTTAAATATTATTGGTGTATGGAGTTCTGCAGTAGGCAGTGGAAAGATAACAAAAAGAAAGTCCAGACTTTCAATAAAGAATGATATTTAACAATTTGTCAGTGCATACATTGACATAGTTCTGTGGGCATCTGGCTCAAACCTTTGAAGTGCAGTTATTTTGCTTCTGAAGTTAATTTAATGTGATAAAGATGTGATATGATAATTAAGAATGTATTCTATTTCATGTGAAATACCTCTTCTTAGCTTAGGAATCTTCAAGTAGTTAAAATACATTATTTAGAAGTGGAATTCACAGTGCCTATAATGCGTTGCCTACATGACAGCAGAACTCATGACAGTATTGTTGCATAACCAAATTAGCCATCCAAGCCTCATCAACTTCTCCTTAAATGACATGAAAAAATGAGATATGTGGTTGGTCCAGAAAGTAAATAAATCCTTTCTGTGACAGCAACTGGTATAGAATTCTGTAACTGAGGACCTGTAGAAGAAGTTGTCCTACTGAGGTAGCCTTTGTTGTTGTGGTTTATTAAATCAGCAGGCTGCAGTACAAGTGTGTTAGTTGCTACATAGTTATGAACTGGGAAATAGAACTGCTTATACGGATATCCACTTCTCAAAATGCACATGCATAGAATGCAACTCTAACATCCCTTCTGAAAAAACAGTTTGCTTTCAGTGCAGCTGCATACCACCGGTGTGTTGTATTATGTGTGCAGAGCACTTCTTAGTAGGGAAGTATTTGCATTTGGGACCAAGTGCAAGGGTGGAAGCTAACACCATTCTAGCCATCTCACAATACTACATTTTGATGAACAATTTTACTGCTGCAGCATCTCAAAAATTCAAATCATGCTCTTGCTTTGTGTTGCAAGATTACACCATGACAAGGCTGGATAAACAGTTGTTCCATCCCGTTGCCTGTACCTTCCAAGCACCATCTATGATCAGATGTCAGTGTTTCCAGACTCACTGAGGTCTTCCATGGTAATGTTTTATGCTTCAGGGACAAAACCATTTTGAGAGATCATTTTTTATTATTCTGAGCAGTAAACATTTTGGAATCACACCCAGTATTACACTGGATGCCCAACTTTTGTACCTGAGTTAGAACCAGAGCAAATTCAGTGTCCTTCCTGAGACTGGTTCTGTCACTAGTGATATACAGGTTGAGATTTTAAGTTCTGTTCAGTGATCTGTGTTCTTTTTTGGCCTCTGTGTCTGACTGTACACTACCAGTTCAATAGGTTAGTTGTCTTTACTCATTCTCACCCTCCTAATGGGCTAGTCTTGCTTTTTCCATTTTAAGCAAGCAGGTTCCATTTTAGCAGATCATGAAGGAAGAGGGAGCTTCCTTGAAATAATTACTTTTTATTAATCCATGCTCTCTGACACTTAAGCCTTTTCAGTTTTATTAGAGCATCAGAGATTTTTTGTTTAGTGGTTTAAAAAAAAAAAAAAAACACCCATGTGGTTTGTATGTCCATAATGCCTTTGGATCTTAGTTTGATGATTAAATTCTAGGGGATATCACTAGCTAGAAAATTGGATTATGTAGGTCTGTTTCCTAATATAAATGTGGATACTTAGGGTCTGGTGCCTCATAGTCATTTTCACTTTTCCTTTTCAGCTTTCCAGTTAGCTTAGCTGTTCTGTTGTATTTAGTTAGGAGGCTTAGCTTGAGTGTTGGTCTGAGAGTGAGTCAGGAGATTGGTCTCGTTGGAAGAAAGAAAATCTACACAATTTTCTTGTTCTTTAAAGATACAAGTCTCTGATTATTGAATCAGTCCCTTCAGAGTTGAGAAGATTCTTTACCTACTTGTGGATTAGCTATTTTGTGGGAGTTACTGCCTTCTTATTTCATAAGGACTAACCTGGGGGACGGGGGGGCAGGCTTAATAGAGTCTGAGATGCTTCTGAGTGACTCTGAGGTGCCTTGGAAGTTTTAACATCTTAAGCTGAGCGATCCCTCTTGGCCTTGCCCAGAAACTGCTGGTCAATAAGTAATTTTGAGAAGAATATTTTAATGAATGGGAATTACAAGCGTATGTCTCCTTTTACACCTTCATTGTGAGTATATTTTTTTCTGATTTGTAGGTAAAAGCTTGTTATCTTACTCATTGTGCTGTACAACACTGTTAAGAGTTTACAGTAAGTCATTAAATTTTTTTTTCCTCTTGCTGCAGATCCATCAGGGCACAGTTCCTGTCTCATACACAGTGACAACGGTGGCTCCGCATGGGATACCACTTTGCACAGGCCAGCACATCCCAGCCTGCAGCACGCAGCAGGTCCCAGGGTGCTCAGTGGTTTTCAGTGGGCAGCACCTTCCAGTTTGCAGTGTGCCTCCCCCAGTAAGTGGGTCTCTGTAATTACACCAGCTTCAGTCTTAGACATAGGAATGGCACCTTGGAGCTTCAGCATCTGTGTGGCTTTAATTGTGTTGGAAGTAGCCATTTTTTTCCCCTGTGGTCAATTGCAGTGGCATAGCAGTGTAGGCCTTAGAGCTGGTAAGCATATGGTACTCACCTACTGTCTTTATATATAGAGAGTGACTTTATAGAGTCCGGATGGTTTTTAACTCAAACTAAATGCTGTTTTATGAACTGACTTCTTATCAGCAGCTATTCTGCATACTTTCAGGTAGTAAGAGGGAAGTTTCTGAGGCTTTTATTAGGCAGCTCACCTGCGAAAAAAATCTTACTTAATAGAGACCTTGTTAAGGGATTGGTTATATACAAAAAGGTGTGATATTCCAAAGTCAGTTTTCTTCTGAGAAGTAATAAGATCCTGAAAGATCACTAAAAGCTGAGACAGGCTGTTCTGTCTCGAAATGCTCTCATGAAATGAATCAAAATATTCTTTAATAATGATACGGCTCTGGACCTTTCTGGGAGTAAAATAAGTACCTTGACTGCATAATTTGCCAGCTTTAAATTTGAAAGAATTTGAACTGTTTTCTCAGAAATTTTTATGTATCAGATTGGAGATACCACTTTCAAGATGATAGCATTCTGATGCTACCATTCAGTGGAAATTCCATCATTAGGTAGGAGCAAGCACCAGAGCTGAAGAAGTGTACCCCAAGAAGTTTCAGCTGTACAGTTGAAGGTTGCAGAACATGCTAGAAGAGTCACAGCTTTTTTCCCCACCTCCTTTTTCTAGTATAAATCTGTAATATCATACATAAAAACTATATATACTGTCCAGTAACCATTTATAATGTTGGTATAAACATTGGTCTCTGCCAGCTGTGCATTTGCCAGCAGTGTGTGACTTAACTTTTCCTGTTGCACATTCTGTGGCCTGAGGGGCATGAACAAGCCTATGACACTGAAACAAAACCCTTGATGTGACCACCTATTTCTTTAAGCTGCTTGTTGAAGAATGAGGAGCATTTGCTTTCATCTTGTCCAGGTGCCATATATCCCTGTGAGAGCCAACAAGGTCTGCAGCATACTGCTGGCCAGTCTGGGTATTTGTGGGCAATATTTCTCCTTACCTTTCAAATTGGTGAAAATCTGTTACATGAGTCAGTGTGTCTCCCTGAGGCAGGATGAGAGACAACTTTTTTCTTCTATTTAGCGGTGATGTTAGTGGAGCAAAGCAATCTTGGACTGGGTACCCAGAGATGGAAACAATATTTGTGTAGTAAATTCATCAAGGCAAGAAAGCAACATGTCCTAAGAAACAACAGAGAAAAAGCTAAAAATAATTGGGATTTAGGGAAATCCAAATAATAGATAGTAATAATCTTACCCTCCGCTTTGAACAGGTATATTGTCTGTGCAATTCATAAAAAGTTTTGTAATTCAATAATGCAGCTGTTATTTAGATATATATAGGAGGAAAGCTCTAACCAGGTTGTTTGGACTGAATGTACAACAGTTAAGTGTGTTGAGAGAATGGATGCAGTACAAGTCAATAAAGGTCGAATTTACGTAGTGAGAGCAGACAGATTTTATGCTTTCTTCTATTATGTCACAGAATTGAGGCATAATGTAAGTTAGGAGGGGGCTCTGGAGGTCATCTGGTGGTAACCTGCTAAGGGCAGTACCAGTTTCCAAGGATGGAAATTCCGCAATCCCTCTAAGCCTCCAGTCCAGTGTTTGACTACCCTTGTGGTGAAGAATTTCTTCTCTGTATCTGATTGAATTTTCTTTGCTGCAACGTGGTCCCATTGGTCATTGTCCTTTCACTTTGCTCCTCAAGAAAGAGTCAGGTTCTGCCTGTCAACTCTTGTGAAGTAGCTGAAGACAGTGGTAAGGTCTTTACTTAGTTTTCTCTTTTTAAGGCAAAACAAATCAGTTCTGCAGCCTCTTCTTTTATGCAGGGTGCTCCAAGTTCCTGGTCATCGTGTTGTCTTTCAGTGGACTCATTTCAGTACGTCAGTGTCTTTCTTTGACACTGGGGAGGCCAAAACTGGACACAAGACTTGAGATGTAATTTCACGAGTTCCAAGTAGAGGGGTGGAATCACTTCACTGGACTGACTAGTTACATTCTTAGTAATGCAGCCCAGCGTGCAGTAGGCCTTTTTGACTGCCGGAGTACACTGTGGCTCTTGTGTACTCCTATTTGACATGTCCACCAGAACCCAACTTTTTTTTCTGCTCACCAACAAGTAGTCTCAAAATGTCCTGCTCCATGGAGTTATTCTCTCCCAGTGCCAGACTTCACATTTGCCTTTGAATTTCACATGGTTCCTGTTAACCAATTTCTTCAGCCTATAAAAGTACATCTGAAGGGTAGCCCTGCCCTCCAGCATGTCAGCTTGCTTGCCAGCTTCATCTGTGAAATTCCTGGTATCCTTTTGTTACTTTCACAATATTTGTCTCCTCTCACTGCATATGTAACTATAAAATAAACAAACATCATTTATTAAATACTTTCATCAGTTTTAAAACTTCTTGGAAGCATATGTTCAAACAGCAGAAGTTTTCCAAAAGCCTGAATGCATAAACAGGTAGTTTTCATTTCTTTTCCTCTTGAAAGATAATGCAGCCTCATTTGCAGTAACTTAAAAAGCGCTTCGGGCATAGCACAGATCATTCCAAACATATATTGGAGCTATGATAATCTTTACCGTACCAAATCTTGGGATGAAACCTATGTTCCCCAAAGTATCTCCTGTTTTAAAGAACACTATGTGATGTTCTACCTGCAAATTTATCTTGAACTATTTCAGAGAACAGTTTTCAATTTAGTAAAATACAATAAAAAATGTATTTGAACAATAGAAACACTTGCATGTTATATTTCTTTTTCAGAAAAATGATGTAGTAGCTGAGGGTCAAGAATAGTCAGCATTTAAGAAAAAATAGTAGTCAGATCAAATTAATCTGCTACTGTTTCAATGCATGTAAAGATTTACATTTGGTCATGATCAGAGTAAATTGAGGTGATGATTCCACCTCCTCTACTGTAATCTGATCTTAAACTAGATCTCTACCATTTTATGCCTTTATAGTCAGTATGCACAATATATGTTGTGTGACATGACTAAAAAGAAAAAGAAGTGAGAGATCAGAACTGGGTTCTCTTTCTTCGTAAGATTTTATAACAAGAGTCATATTAACTGCTCTTTTTATTGTCAAAAACGTAACAGAAATGCCTGACATTCTGATGATGGATCAAAGAGCAAGAAGAGAATGCAGGTTTTCTTGCTTTTCCATATCTAGAGTTGGAAGTAAAACTGAACTCTTTTCACAAAGCGCATTCCTGTTCCCCTGCAGTGCCTTCATCACTTTAGTGTTCAGACTTTAGTGCCCGAAGTTGCTTTTGAATGAGAAATTTCGAAGAGGAGAGAAAAAGGGCTATTTCCCACAGTAGCTGTCACTTAGGGAGCCGCCTTCAGAGCATGAGGCTCCCCTCAAAGTGCAGAACTGAGCAGAGCTTATGAATTATTCTTAGTAAGTGAGGCAACAGAGGTTTTAATGCACAGTCTGACAGCTGGGAGACCCTCAACTCCATCTAGAGCTTAAAATGGTTGCAAGACCATTGCTTTGGCATGTTGTTTTGAAGGTAATATGTGGGAAAAATAAAATTAACTAGGATAAATGTATCTGCTTATCACTTAGGAGTCCCTAATCCTGGAGTATTGAAAACTCTAACTCCCACTGACCTCATAAGAAGTGAGAGCTATTTTACACCTAGCAGATGGCACACTATGGTACTTCTAGAACCTGTTCTGTACTAATCACTGTTCCTTCCGTATTTGAATGAGCTACTATTTATGTGTGTTTTGGAGGCTTTTCCAAGGAGGCAAGAGAACTGCTTTGTTTTAGTGATATCTTTCCATAATAAATACAGAATGTTCTATAGGGACTGTTTGTGCTAGAGACAAAAATATGTTGTTTTCATTTTATTTCAGATGCTTCAGGCGTGCTCAGTCCAGCACCTACCTGTACCATATGCCGCATTTCCACCCCTCATTTCCAGTGACCCATTCCTTTTGCATCCTCCTCATCTCTCTCCACACCACCCTCCTCACTTGCCTCCTCCAGGACAATTCGTTCCTTTCCAAGCACAACAGTCACGGTCGGTAAGTAATGCTTCTTACCCACCTCTCCGCAGAACTGGGCGGGCTGAATGGGCGAATACTACTGATACCTGTCTGAGGAAACAGAAAGATTTTTGATTCAAGTAACAGGTTTTCGCACTTACGCTTCCTTAGCAAGCCTGTAACCAATTAGTGTGAAGATGAAAAAATAATTTTGAAGTTCACCATGTTTCTCTTCAGATTTCATCAGCAGTTGTCTGTGCTGTTTCTCCGTAGGCCTTTACTTCTGTCAAAAAGATGTGTATTTGCTTCACCAACTATTTCTTCAGGTATTTCTTCCCCAGGAGGTAGAAGAGAATCCAGAGGAGGTTGTGTAGTGCAGTAGTGGTCTTAGAGAAAAGCTTAGCAGCGGGAGAAGAAAGCACAGAATCTGACTTCCATTACATGCTGCTTTTGTATTACTTCCCAGTTAATTTTTAAATGGCCAGTGCTTTTCCTACAACATATTGACATTAGGTCATCCAGACATATTGAGGAGCCTACAATCTCCCTTTCTCCTCCCCCTCCCCACTTTCTTATGAAAGTTATTGATGCCTTCTGCTTAAGCAGACTTGGTTTAGTGATAGGGACTATGCAAACATGGGAAAATGTGACCCTGTTTTGAATTTGGGGGGAAATCAGATTTTCAGTTCTGCCCTACAGCTCTTACCTGTGGGGTATACTGTATACTCGTGTCCATTTGTTTGCCCCTCTGACTAGAATTTGCTATTTCACTAATGCAGAAATACAAAACAGCTTAATTTTTACTTACAAACACTGCTGAGACTTCTCCATGCTGTGTCTTGGGTATGGATAGGGTTGTAATCACGTTGTTACGATGATGGGAGAACAGCTGGGAAAATATGGTTTTCAGTGGTAATTTTTGTAAGACTTTCCTTTAGAAAATCTTGGGTTTTAGCTTGGGTAGCTTACTGAGGACTAGGCTTGCCTGTCAACTTTCAGGTCTGGCAAAAAACCTGTATCTTAGTGATTTAAGAATACCTTGTGTTTCAAGTTTGCTCTACATAACAGGGAAACAGAATATTCCTTTGGTTCCACAAGGTGACTTTCTTAGCTGAATTTCTTTAAAATGGTGGAATTTAGTGTCAGGAACAGAAAGGTGTATTAATGAAACGATGACAATTCCTGGTTATTTCTTGAGCACTTTTGGACCTGACTGATGTACTACACTTGACTAGATTACAATACTGAACGGGAAACTTATGCGTCTGAAACCTCTGGACTGTGTGTTCTTGGTAGGACTGCTTGCATGACCCTCCTAGGGAAGCATCTGCTTGATTACTGAATATCATTAGCAGTTTAATCCACTGGAGTAGCCATGTTTCCTCTCCACTTTTCAGATTTTCTGGCACAATTTCAATTCTTGTCTATGGTTGTTTATTTTTTTCTCTCGCATAGTTGTACAGTGAGAGCAGCCTGGCAAGAAGGAGAGCAAATATTTATCCTGAAAAATGCAAGACACAGGAAATTACAGCCACTCCTATATTTGCTAGATCGCATAAATTCCTGGTCTATAAGCATGGCTAGCTGGAAAAGGTGAATTTATATCAAATGTGTAGTGTTGTCTTTGCTTTTTGGGAGTGTTAATGACACAGGAATTGTTCACAGAGTTACTCATGTGAAACTGAGTAGAATTATACCTGTAATTTTTTTTTTACCCTATAAAAGTGACCACAGCAGCTCAGAATATACAGCTGGGATTGCAGTTCTTTATTGGGGAAAAATTGCATCTCTGTTACTGCAACAAAGCCTGTCTCTTTTGGGTTTTTCTAGCCACTTCAAAGGATAGAAAATGAAGTAGAACTGCTTGGAGAACATCTTCCTGTAGGAGGTTTTACATACCCTCCCTCAGCCCATCCACCAACATTGCCTTCATCAGCTCCTCTCCAGTTCTTAACCCACGACCCTTTACACCAGGAGGTGTCATTTGGTGTAGTAAGTATTGTTTTCTGTGCTACACTCTGGTTCGTGGTCGTTATTCTGTAGTACATTTTTAATCAAGTTAAAGGTAACTTAATGATAACAGTAAATGATTTCTGATAATGTTATTGCAGAGTCTCATAGCAGTTACTTCAGAAATGTTCCGTATTGCTGACAGGCCAGGACTTCTACTGCAGAAACTAATTAGTACAGTTTAGAAAAGCTGCTGTCACTTTTAGCTAATTCTTCATTGTATGTTGAGTTTCCCCAAGTCAAGAAAGCTAGGAGGCTTTAAAAATAGTTCTCCTCCTGAGTGTTTGCAATTTGCAGGCAAGCAGTTGTGTAGAGTGCTTCCATAATTTAGACTGTACCATATTATAAAGACAGCCAAGCTTGCTTTAAGCTAGCTCTCTGGGGATCTACAGGCAGTTCAACTGCAGCAGCACAAAAACAATTAAACATGGTGCAGGATAAAGTCTGTGCCGAATTTTGTGCTCTGTGGTGTGTCCAGTATTGGTGCTACCTTTAGGACCTTTGTGGTGCACTTCAATCTGCAATGATATTAATCTTGAGATGGTTTTGGTTTTGTTGTGGTTCTTTTGTGTGTTTTGATTTTTATTTTTTTTTTTAAAAAAAAGTCTCCTGCCTGCATAATGCTTGAATAAATATAGGCTTGGATTTTTTTTTAATGTTTGACCTGTGCATCGAGTTGACAGAAGGTTTTAGAGGCATACTGTTATTTAAAATTTTAAATGAAAATGAAATTTTAGGCCCTGTGACTACAGAATATACAGGTAACTTCTCTTAATTAGTCTCCTTTTAGTCACACAACCTAGTTAAATGCTTGCTGCAGTTTTTATAAAGGTTCAAATAAGTCTCCAACATTTAAAAAAAATACTCAGCTCATTGTTAAACTAAAGGTGTGCAGATTTTCAGTGAAGTTTTCAGTCACTGTGAATCACTCTGGAGACAAAGACACTTAAAAACTTCCATAAACTGCTTAGATTTTACTCAATATGCTTGTTAGATGAATTATAGTCTAATCTCAGACATTTTAGTTGGAATAAAGATTTCCAAGTTTAGTCTTCAAAGTAGATAAGGAACATGTTCTTGCAGATTATATAGCACTTGGCCTCTCTAATGCTTCAGTTCTGGGTTGTATGTTGCTGAGGAGTAGAATAGAGGTGTATTACAGGTAATCATATGGTCTTTTATAAAGCAATCCTAATTCTTTATAAAATTTTATTTATATTAAAATTATGATGGAATGGCTGCATTTCTGATTCTCTTTCATTCAGTGAACACAACAGTTTCTAATTATGTTTTTGGATTGCAGAATTCACAAAGCAGTAAAATTGATTTTTGCTGTGTTTAGTTTGACATCTTACTTTCAAGATGATGACCCTGGCTCTTTTGCATTGTGTTTATGTTCATATGTAATTATGTATGACTGTGGCTACCTATTAATAATGTTTCCATTGTAATGTTAGGGGGTTTTGGGTTAATCATTGGTGTTGGGCTTTTGCGTTTTCTTAAATTTCAATTATGGAAGAAGAAAAACATGTTAGTGAAGACTTTGAGTGTTCTTTGTTTCAAAAAAAGTCTCGGGGCCTTCAAATATGAATTCATTAATGGTACATGAATTTCAGTTTTAAAAATTAATAAAAATATTTTAGTGCTTTGAATATTTCTGGAAAAATATAGTTTGCATTTAAGTGGAAATTTTTTACCATGCTTGTCCCCATTTTAGTAGGTAATGCAAAGAATTTTGAACAACTGTAATGAAAAATATACAAGTAAAGAGCTTAGCATGCAAATGAAAAAAAGTATGACAATAAAGCCCTGTTTTATCCATGGAAACAATACATTGAAGCTTTAGGCTTGACTGTCTTTGTAGGCATTGTCCAGCTGCAGAAATAGTATTGATCAAACTCTCCACATACACTTGAAAGGCTTTAACCCTTCTTTAACATAAATGTAAATATACACCACTGCTTAGAAGGTTTTTTAGAAAACAATTTTTTTAAAAATCTTTTTTTAAAAGATGTTTTTTAAAGGCTTCTTTACTCAACCACTTGTGCGCAAGCCTGCATAGTAGCACCACACTTAAAGCCTGGGCTTTCATTTTTACAAGAGAGTCAGCAGTTCAAGTCCTGTTTGCCAAACCAGCCTGCATGTAGACTAAGCACACAAGAGCTTGCAAGGATTTCTGTTATGTGTTACTACTTTTTCACATAGAATGGTATGATTGTGTGTAATTGATGGGAATTGTTTCAAACTGAGGCTGAGGTTCTTTTGGATTTGAGGAGAGGCTGAATTTTTTTAACAGTTCTTTATTGAAAGTGGATGTCAATATTCAGATTTCATTTTATTTCATGATTAAGAAAATAAAATGTTGAATCACAGACTCACAGGCTGGATGAGGTTGGAAGGGAGGTCATCTGGTCCAAACCCCCTGCTCAAGCAGGGCCACCTAAAGCCGGTAGCCCAGGACCATGTCCAGTCAGCTTTTGAATATCTCCAAGGATGGAGACTCCACAACCTCTCTGGGCAACCTGTGGCAGTGCTCAGTCACCCTCACGGTAAAGAAGTGTTTCCTGACGTTCAGACGGAGCCTCCTGTGTTTCAGTTTGTGCCCACTGCCTCTGGTCTTGTCACTGGGCGCCACTGAAAAGAGCCTGGCTCCGTCTTCTTTGCACCCTCCCTTCAGGTATTTATATACATTGATAAGATCCCCCTGAGCCTTCTCTTCTCCAGGCTGAACAGTCCCAGCTCTCTCAGCCTTTCCTCATATGTGAGATGCTCCAGTCCCATCTTAGTGGCCCTTCGTTGGACTCTTTCCAGTATGTCCATGTCTCTCTTGTACTGGGGAGCCCAGAACTGGACAAAAGTTCCAGTTCCACAAGTTCCAGTTGAAGCTTATTTTTTTTCTTTCTTGCAGCCTTACCCGCCTTTTATGCCTCGAAGACTCACAGGGCGCAGCAGATATCGATCACAGCAGCCAATACCACCACACCCTTACCATCCCAGCCTATTACCTTATGTGCTGTAAGTTCAGAGTATATTTGCTTCTGTGTAGGCTATTAAGAAGTCACATGACTTTCAACAAGAGTCTCAGCACTTTTTATAGTTGGTCTCTACCAGAGAACAGGCATAGTTCAGCTGTCCCAAGAGGAGGAAAACTTCCATTTCTGTGTAAATTTTTCATCCTATTTTGAATAACATACACCCTTGAGCAAGTTTAAAAATACAAGTGGACAATTTTGTCCAGTGTAGTTTTCTAGGTTTTTTGAGGCACAGTACTTGTTTCTGAACTCTTCGTAAAATATTCAAATTTTAAAACTTGGTTCTTGGATACTCTTACAGAGGCATGGTTACACTGTAGGATAAAGTCCTAGGAGTCTTCACTTACAGAATAAATTCATTTGGTTTGGTTCTTAATTATGAAACATAAGGGTGTGAGCTTTCTGTGATGTGTTGCTCTTTATTGGCTGAACTGCTAATCTGTTACAACTGTTGAATTTCTGTTCTGCTTCTGATGAGCTGTTTCTGGAAAGTATGTGGGACAATTAACATTTAGGAATTATCTGTAGTGTGTCATGGTGGACTCTCTGTGAGGGAGTTTGGGTATATGACATGAAATTTATTACAATTCTATGTTCTGTTTTGGAAATAAGTACGAAATGTTTGAAAAACAAAGATTATTTTCTGGTGGCAAAGGTAACATTGACAAGAAAATAATGAAACATTGGCACCAGCTCTGTAGTTTTTCTCTGTGCAGTTTCAGATGTAGCGTGGAAATGGCACCAGAAATCTGATCCAGTGAAGTTGTTCAACTTTGTATCTTACAGTCTGAGAGTGATGTCATAGTTTCTTGCCTGTCCGTTGAGGACACTATGTGGCACAGTAATTCCCAATGACTTCAGTGGGATTTTACTATATTTTAGTACTGTAAATTTGTGATTTCTATGTCTGTGTATTTCTAGTTTTGACCTATAGGACTGTCTTGGGGGGTAAAAACACTTGTTGATTATAAAAACAGAAAAACAGCTCTCTCTTGCCTCTCTATCTGAAGAGATTCTGCTTTGACCAGCATCACTGTATGTGAGAAAGTGAGTTTGTGCTTGCCTTTAGTATGGAAGTTGGTCTAGTAGCATATCCTGTTTAACTTCATTGTGTGTTTTAGACTTAAAAAAGTTTCAAGGCTTTTGTATTGAAGAGCTAAGTGAACTTAGGATTTCTTTGTTGGTATTTTATCCACTTAAAGAAATAAAACATTTAAAACCAGAATGTCAACTCATTGTCAGTTTTAGCTCTCCATAATCTGTGATGATCAAGAGATTAGCTTTTGTAATAATGCTGAGCCTGGTTGGAAGTATTGGTTGAGACATGCATGCAATTTAAAAAGGCAGCACTCTCAGTATGAAAAAGTGGCAGAATTAGCTTTTTCATTTGACTCTTTCACTTCAAATGTCTATTCTTGACTTCAAACTTAACATTTTTAGCAGTTCTGACAACCTGTTGATTTGAGAGGGATCAATAAGGTAAATTCACCTCTGTCAGATGTTTCTGTGCTTTCCTTCAGCAAGATGCTGAACTTTATCATTGTTTGCTCTCATGGTAGATCAATGCTCCCAGTGCCACCTGCAGTTGGACCAGCTTTCAGCTTTGAGTTGGATGTGGAAGATGGAGAGGTAGAAAACTATGAGGTTAGTGTGCGAACTACAAGTACCTTTAAAGAAGAGATGTTAGCTCAAGCAATATATAAAATTTCATTATATTTTGCTTTTGTCTTTAATTTAATCTATTTTAAATAATTGATTTATTTTATTTGATTAATTTATTAATTAATTTAATTTATTTTGCTTTTGTCTTTAAAATAAATGTAATGACTGTGAAGACAGAATCCAGAAACCATCCTTTCAGATGTTTTTGTAATACTGGATATTAGAAGTGCTTCGCTTTATTTTTTGTCTATTGCTCTTTCCCAGAATCCACCCTTCCAGGCTAGTAATCATTCAGTTGTTCAGCTTTTATGTTCTACATGCTACTCTTCTCCTTTGAATTTTAACTGATTTTAAATATCAAACAGAAGTGAAGCACTTTCAAAAGTACAGGATAAGTTACTGGTTTTATGTGTGTAACTTTGCAGAATAGCATTAATACAGAATAGTGTTAATGTCATAGGATTAATTAATCTAAATGTAATGTTTATAAAACTGTCAAACTGCCTTTTCTTCTTGGCCCTCAGGAGGGTACAGTAATTGACATCTATAAATGTAGAACCCTCTTTAATATCCTAGATAAATATGGGGCGGTCCTAGCTGTTGTGTCTTTGCTGGTTCTGAGACTACTGGATTCCATTCAATTTCTCTTCAAACAGTCATCATCAACCCTACTTTTGCATATCTTTGCCTCTGCTCCCCTTAAGAGCTCTGTGTAGCTGCATATTTTCAGTTTAACAATGACCACTTCTGTAGTAACTTCTATGCTAGTTCAGAAGAAGCATCATCTTATTTCTGAGAATTTGGGCCCTAGGTTTGACAATATTAGAAATCTCTTTGTGATTAGTACAGTTTGTCGCTTTCACCAAGTCTTAACTTTTTTATGCCTTGGTTCTCCATCACATTTATAGTGAAATTTTTCCCAGGTCCCTTATGAAGGAGTCCAAGTTACATACATGACAGAACAGAAATTATTTACGAGAGGCTTTTAGTTGCAATGCTTGGCTTATAAAAAATTAACATAAAATTTAGCAAAAAAAGTGTGTAAAGTTTGATGGTATGTATTTGTTTTCCAGATTTGGGATAAAATCTGTGATTTCAGTTCAGCTAGCCCAAGATCTGGAGTGGGAATCAGAATCTGTCCCATTAAATTCTTGGTTTCTCTCACAAGACCAAACTTGCGTATTCTTAGGAAACAAATTTGTTAATGATATTTTTCTGGTTACCAGCACTATTAATTTCATAGTGGAGTGAGGGGAACCTTCAGAAGCAAAACACTTACCAAGTTGTGCGTGCAGCCACAGGACTAATTGGAAGTTGGGTCCTGGACGTTCTGAAATCCCAAAGAGAACGTCTTACATAATTAGAAAGATCATTGAATTCTGAAAGACTTCCCATGGGGCTTCTGTTGTAGGGGAGAACTAAGGTTCTAAACATTTCTTGATAGAAGGGTGTTTTGTGCTGCCAGCTGGGGTAGTGAGGTGTAATGGCAGCCCCACCTTTAGTGGAACCGGAGCCTGTTTGAGCACTGTTTTTTTTAAATGTCCAGTTTCAATGTTTTGCAGGCACTGCTGAATTTGGCAGAACGTCTGGGAGAAGCCAAACCACGAGGACTGACAAAGGCAGACATTGAACAGCTTCCATCCTACAGGTTCAATCCCAACAACCACCAGTCAGAACAGACATTGTAAGTATATTGGTCTCTTTCAAAGATCCATAATTTAGGTAGCTATATTTTCATTTCTTTAACTTGTAGCCTCAGCTAGGCCAGAAGGGTTTTAAAAGCAGTCATGTCAGTAAACAGTTTAATTTTCTTTTTTGTCTCGGATTGCTTTCCAGATCAAATACTACTTATCCTTACTTTAAAATCTCTATTTAATCTCACATCATTTAGCTATGTTTCAGTTTAGTTCCTCATAATTTAAAAAAATTAAATAAAATTAAGGTGTTCTAAGTTTTGTTCAGCATACTAGACATTAAAGTGACATTGTCAACTTGGAATTTAGCCTGTGTTAAAACAGCTTCAAGTGTTGAAGTGTCAAGTGCTCCTGACAGAGCTTAGTCAGTGGTTTAAGAGTGCATCATCTTAATTTTAAAACTCATTAACTTACTGTGTTTGAAAGATCTGCACAACCAAGTGGAAAGGGCGGTATAGATATGAAGGCAGTTAAAGGGACTTAGTACCAAATGCTATCTAATGTTTGAACCTCAGTGCAAGGGTTTTTCTTAGATACTCCAGTTTCAGTGTTCCTCAGTGTGACTTACTAGTATCCATAGGAAGTAAGCTTTATAGATCGTTATCTCTGCCATTTTGAATTTTGATTAAACATCTGTTCTATTGGTTGGGTCTGTGAAATCCAGTGAGCAGGAGCACTTGCTTTGTGATTTGAAAGCACAGAGAAGAGGAAAAAACAAACAAACAAAAACAAAACCACCAGCAATTCTGAGTTTACGGTGTGACACTACACATCTTCAGCCACAGATATAGATAACTGTAGCTACCCAAGGGGGAAAAGAGCTATCATGCTGCTGTCATACCTGTAAAGTTTTGTATGGAATATGTATTTGTTGTTCTTACATAGCAGATACATTTGAACTTTGTTGTCTTTTTTAGGTGTGTGGTGTGCATGTGTGATTTTGAGTCAAGGCAGCTACTTAGAGTCTTACCCTGTAACCATGAGTTCCATGCCAAGTGTGTCGATAAATGGCTGAAGGTAAAAAAATAAAAATTAAAAAAAAAAAACAAACCACAAACCAAAAATCTTACCTTATAGGGAATTCATTATGTAGTTTGGGGGTAGGGGGTGGAGGTATTTTGCTGTTCCACTTCATTTCATCTTTTTTCACATTTCTAATACTTAAGCTAGAAATGCCAACAGAGTGGAAGCACTGCCTACTTATGATATTTTTCTAACCACTGGTGAAGGAATTTTCTTTATGTAATGTTTGGAACAAGGAAGAAAGAATATGAAGAGAATTATTTCCATTGACAGATCTTACTGTGTTTTCCATTTGCACAAAACAATGACTGTGAATTCAAGTACTCTGTGAAATTAAAGAAGACTTCAAAACAAAAAGTAACATAATACTATAGGAAGTATGAATTAGAGTTTCTGTGATGATGGTGGCTTTAGCTGTTTTACATACATACCTGCATAGCAAGAATGAGTACTAATACCTTCCTCCCCCACTTTACTATTAATGTTAGGTTCTGGAGCAAATAAAAGATATTATGTGTGTATATATGTGTGTGTGCATATATAAATATATATATATAGAAGTGTAATATATACAAACAAATTATAGTTTTACAAAATTATGGTATACCCTTCTGTTGTGGTTTAGCCCCAGTCAGCAACTAAGCACCACACAGCTGCTTGCTCACTCCCCCCGCCCCTGTGGGATGGAGGAGAGAATTGGAAGGGCCAAAGTAAGAAAACTCGTGGGTTGAGATAAGAACAGTTTAATAATTAAAATAAAACAGCAATAATAATAACAATAATAATATAATGAAAAGGAAAATAATGAGCGAGAGAGAGATGAAACCTCGGAAGAAGGAAAATAAACCCCAAACAGCAAGTGCTGCAACCGCTCACCACCCGTCGACCGACGCTGCCAGTCCCCGAGCCGCGATCGCTGCTTCCCCCGGCCAACTCCCCCCAGTTAATATACTGGGCATGATGTCACATGATATGGAATACCCTTTGGCCAATTTGGATCAGCTCTCCTGGTTGTATCCCCTCCCCTCCCGGCTTCTTGTGCGCCTGGCAGAGCATGGGAAGCTGGAAAAGTCCTTGACTAGTGTAAGCGCTACCTAGCAACAACTAAAACATTACTGTGTTATCAATATTATTTTCATACTAAGTCTAAAACACAGCACTATACTAGCTACAGTGAAGAAAATTAACTATCCCAGCTAAAACCATGACAGTGTCCACCCCTTATTCCATACCATTTACGTCATGCTTAGGTCCCATGCTATCCAATACAACCTCAGTAACCACCAGCCGCCTTCCCATCCTTTGATAACATACACAGATATCATTTATCATTCCCTTAGTCTATGGACCACCCCTGTAAAATGTCTGTAGATGGCCCACAAATGTCCATTGAGTTCATTTAGTCCATAACTTTGGGCTCCATCTATCATAACGGTCTTTCAAGGCCGGAGAGATGGTCTGTGTGGTGTTGGATTGTTGCATGCTGAAGTCAGTCTTTGTTCCACCACCGCTACACGTTGCTTGGTTCAATCAAAGTTCATTCTTCATTAATTTTGGAAATTCTTACTATGATACCGTTGATGTGGCATATAGCAACGTAGGAGTGATGACATACAATATTATATAGCAATTAACAGCATACTATTCAGTTCATTGGCTATTTTCACCCAAAATCAAATCCCCTTGAGGCACACATCGAACTCCTCCATCCTCCTGCATCACCCACCAGGTGCACCCAGGTCCTCGAGCAAAAGCAATCCCACGAATGGGTTTGCCTTTGCCCGAGACAGGAATAACCCAGACGGTTTTCCCCAGCATATTTTTTACATGCACTACAGGGACTTTATCCCCTTCCACAGTACGTAAGAGTTCTGACTGGGCAGGGCCAGCTCGATTGGCAGATCCCCTAGTGTTGACTAACCAGGTGGCTTTTGCTAAATGTGTATCCCAGTGTTTGAATGTCCCACCCCCCATTGCTTTCAGTGTAGTCTTTAACAGTCCATTGTATCGTTCAATTTTCCCAGAGGCTGGTGCATGATAGGGGATGTGATATACCCACTCAATGCCATGCTCTTTGGCCCAGGTGTCTATGAGGTTATTTCGGAAATGAGTCCCGTTGTCTGACTCAATTCTTTCTGGGGTGCCATGTCGCCATAAGACTTGTTTTTCAAGGCCCAAGATAGTGTTCCGGGCGGTGGCATGGGGCACGGGATATGTTTCCAGCCATCCGGTGGTTGCTTCCACCATTGTAAGCACATGGCGTTTGCTTTGGCGGGTTTGTGGCAGTGTGATATAATCAATCTGCCAGGCCTCCCCATATTTATACTTCAGCCATCGTCCTCCATACCACAGAGGTTTTACCCGCTTGGCTTGCTTGATTGCAGCGCATGTTTCACATTCATGGATGACCTGTGCAATAGTGTCCATGGTCAAGTCCACCCCTCGGTCACGAGCCCATCTGTATGTTGCATCTCTTCCTTGATGGCCTGAGGTGTCATGGGCCCACCAAGCTATAAATAGTTCACCTTTATGT
The DNA here is from genome assembly GCA_031468815.1 of Morus bassanus. Taxonomy (NCBI): domain Eukaryota; kingdom Metazoa; phylum Chordata; class Aves; order Suliformes; family Sulidae; genus Morus; species Morus bassanus. The sequence continues at coordinate 30,760,447 of CM062600.1, forward strand.
TGCCAGTCTAGATCTACTTGAGCCACTTCAATCTTAGCAGCCTGATCCACCTGGTGGTTGTTCTGATGTTCTTCAGTGGCCCGACTCTTGGGGACATGAGCATCCACATGACGTACCTTCACAACTAGGTTCTCCACCCGGGCAGCAATATCTTGCCACAATGCAGCAGCCCAGATGGGTTTGCCTCTGCGCTGCCAGTTGTTCTGCTTCCATTGCTGTAACGACCCCCACAGGGCATTTGCCACCATCCATGAGTCAGTATAAAGATAGAGCACTGGCCATTTTTCTCGTTCAGCAATGACTAAAGCCAGCTGGATGGCCTTTACTTCTGCAAACTGACTCAATTCACCTTCTCCTTCAGCCGTTTCTGCGACTTGCCGTATAGGACTCCATACAGCAGCCTTCTATCTCCGATGCTTTCCCACCAGACGACAAGACCCATCAGTGAACAGGGCATATTGCTTCTCATTTTCTGGCAGTTTATTATACAGTGGGGCCTCTTCAGCACGTGTCACCTCCTCCTCTGGCGATATTCCAAAATCTTTGCCTTCTGGCCAGTCCATGATCACTTCCAAGATTCCTGGGCGACTGGGGTTTCCTATTCGAGCCCGTTGGGTGATCAGTGCGACCCACTTACTCCATGTAGCATCAGTTGCGTGATGTGTAGAGGGGACCCTCCCTTTGAACATCCAGCCCAGCACCGGCAGTCGAGGTGCCAGGAGGAGCTGCGCTTCAGTACCGATCATTTCTGAAGCAGCTCGAACCCCTTCATATGCTGCCAATATCTCTTTTTCAGTTGGAGTGTAGCGTGCTTCGGACCCTCTGTATCCCCGACTCCAGAACCCTAGGGGCCGACCTCGGGTCTCCCCTGGTGCTTTCTGCCAGAGGCTCCAGGTAGGGCCATTCTCCCCGGCTGCAGTGTAGAGCACGTTTTTTACGTCTTGTCCTGCTCGGACTAGCCCAAGGGCTACTGCATGAACTATCTCCTGCTTTATCTGTTCAAAGGCCTGTCGTTGCTCAGGGCCCCATTTGAAATCATTCTTCTTCCGGGTCACTTGATAGAGAGGGCTTACAATCAGACTGTAATTTGGAATATGCATTCTCCAAAAACCCACAACGCCTAAAAAAGCTTGTGTTTCCTTTTTGCTAGTTGGTGGAGACATGGCGGTTATTTTGTTGATCACATCCATTGGGATCTGCCGACGTCCATCTTGCCATTTTATTCCCAAAAACTGAATCTCCTGTGCAGGTCCCTTCACTTTACTTTGTTTTATGGCAAAACCAGCCTTCAGAAGGATTTGGACTATTTTTTTTCCCTTTCTCGAAAACATCTTCTGCTGTGTTGCCCCACACGATGACGTCATCAATGTACGGAAGGTGTTCCGGAGCTCCACCCTGTTCCAGTGCAGTATGGATCAGTCCATGGCAAATGGTAGGGCTGTGTTTCCACCCCTGGGGCAGTCGATTCCAGGTGTACTGGACACCCCTCCAAGTGAAAGCAAACTCTGGCCTGCAGTCTGCTGCCAAAGGGATTGAGAAGAATGCATTAGCGATATCACTTGTGGCATACCACTTGGCTGCCTTTGACTCCAGTTCGTATTGAAGTTCTAGCATGTCCGGCACGGCAGCACTCAGTGGCGGAGTGACTTCGTTCAGGCCACGATAGTCCACTGTTAGTCTCCACCCTCCATTAGACTTCCGCACTGGCCATATGGGACTGTTAAAGGGTGAACGGGTCTTACTGATCACTCCTTGGCTCTCCAGTCGCCGAATGAGCTCATGGATGGGAATCGGGGAGTCTCGGTTGGTGCGGTATTGCCGCCGGTGCACTGTTGTGGTGGCAATTGGCACCTGTTGTTCTTTGACCTTCAGCAACCCCACAACAGAAGGGTCCTTCGAAAGACCGGGCAAAGTAGACAGCTGTTTAATTTCCTCCGTCTCTAAGGCAGCTATACCAAAAGCCCACCTGTACCCTTTTGGGTCCTTGAAATACCCTCTCCTGAGGTAGTCTATGCCAAGGATGCACGGAGCCTCTGGGCCAGTCACAATGGGGTGCTTTTGCCACTCATTCCCAGTTAGGCTCACTTCAGCCTCCAATACAGTTAGCTCTTGGGATCCCCCTGTCACTCCAGCAATACAGATGGGTTCTGCCCCTACATAGTTTGATGGCATTAGGGTGCACTGTGCACCGGTGTCCACTAGAGCCTTATACTCCTGTGGGTCAGATGTGCCAGGCCATCGGATCCACACAGTCCAGTAAACCCGGTTGTCCCTTTCCTCCACCTGGCTGGAGGCAGGGCCCCTCTAATTCCAGTTGCAGAATTCGCAACCCACTTCTTGTGAATGGGAATCAGAAGTCTCTCTATTAAGATCACGGATAGAATCAGCACTTCTACTCGTCTGTCTGGGGAACTGCCTACTGGAAACTGGAGCAGCAATTTTCCTGGAGGTCCCCCCTTGAGTGGTTGTTTTTCCTTGCAACTCACGTACCCGTGCCTCTAGAGTTGGGGTAGATTTTCCATCCCACTTTCTCATGTCCTCTCCATGGTCACGCAGGTAAAACCATAGGGTGCCCCGTGGTGTGTATCCTCTCTCTTGAGCAGAGGGACGCTTACTCCTAATGGCCGAGATACTGGTCCGTACAGGTAGGGAGTAGGACATATCTTCTTTGAGTTGCTGAACCCCCCAGGACAATTTTTCCACAGCTGAGACGAGGGAGGAAGAGACATGTGCTTCGTAATCCCGGAGTTTATCAATCACATCCTCTACCGTTGGTGCCTCTTCATCTTTCCAGGACATTACTGCCAGGGAGTTTACATGGGATGATGGTGCGCTCCGTACAAACTTCCGCCACATGGGTCGTGTGCACTGGGCTTCATCTGGATCTTTGGATGACTGTTCACTACCCAGGTCACCATAAATCACCTCAAGCACACCTAATTCTCTCAGGTACTGGATACCTTTCTCCATAGTGGTCCATTTTCCAGGGCAATATATGACATCTTCCTTGAAAGGGATACCTTTCTTTCACAGCAGACAGGAGTCACCTCCAGAGGCTGAGGCCTTGTGTCCCTTTTCCAATGGCTTTGTCAATTCCCCCATCCCTAGAAAGGGATCCCAGTTGTTTGGCTTCCTTACTCTCTAATTCCAGGCTACTGGCCCCATTATCCCAGCATCGGAGCAGCCAGCTGACAACATGCTCACCTACATGACGGCCGAAATCTTTTCACATATCTCGCAACTCACTTAACGATAGGGATCGGGTAGTTTCCATCTCTTGTACGAGTTCTTCCTCTTTTCCTCTCCTCGTGATGGCCCTACTTTTCCATCAACTCTTTCTAGACGAGTTGACTTTCTCTTCCAAGATTTCTTCTTGTGTATAGGGGCAACTGATAGTGACACGGGTTGATTCTCTGATTCAGCTTCAGTGTCTGTCGTGGGTGTTTGAGTGGTCACAGTGCTTGTCGTAAGGCCTGGAGTAGCCGCAGCCCCTGTTGTGGGGGTTTGAGTGGCCACAGTGCTTGTCGTTTTCCTTTTCTTTGTCTTTTTAGATCTAGAGGCCTTCTCTTCCCCTTGGGAGTACTGAATAGTGTTAAACAGGGCTCGGTAGGCATGGGCCAGGCCCCAACACACTGCAGTGATTTGTATCTCTCTGGAATTGCTAGGGTGACAACATACTTCCTCCAAATATTCTAATTTTTCAGGATTCTGCACTTGTTCAGGGGTGAAGTCCCAAAACACTGGGGGTGCCCACCGTCTCAGGCATTTGCCCATACAATCCCACATACCCTGCCACCCATAATTATCAAGCCTTGGAGCAGATCTCTGGATGATATTCCTTAAGTGCTTGTTAACCTTAGACAAAACTGAAACAATCTGCCATAGGAATATCAACAGATGCATCTTAACTACCCAAGGATGTTCAAGATACTGAAAAGTTGTTGTAATGAGGGAGGAGACATTACAGAAGACGGTAGCTAAGGTGCCATTCTGTATTTCCTCCATAAAAAACCTCTCAGAGGAAAAGGTGTAATTGTTAATTGTCTCCATGAGGTGGTACCCGAAGTACAGTAACGGCTTCCATGCAAGACCTAAATAACCGATAAAACTCAAGGCCAGTGTTTTAGCAACAAATCTCCTAGGCAAAACATCTCTAACCACTGCAGAGCACAGCAAACTACAAAACCTAACGCCAATCTTTAACATGTACTTCAAAATCAGCATGGTGTAGGTCTGACTGATATCGAGAACAGATGAATCAATGCTGTGACCAGCAACTGTTATTATCTCAAACCCTTCGTGCCCCACGGTGGGCACCAAAAAGGACTGTTGTGGTTTAGCCCCGGTCAGCAACTAAGCACCACACAGCCGCTCGCTCACTCCCCCACCCTTGTGGGATGGGGGAGAGAATCGGAAGGGCCAAAGTAAGAAAACTCGTGGGTTGAGATAAGAACAGTTTAATAATTAAAATAAAACAGCAATAATAATAACAATAATATAATGAAAAGGAAAATAATGAGCGAGAAAGAGATGAAACCTCGGAAGAAGGAAAAAAAAAACCCAAACAACAAGTGCTGCAACCGCTCACCACCCGTCGACTGACGCTGCCAGTCCCCGAGCCGCGATCGCTGCTTCCCCCGGCCAATTCCCCCCAGTTAATATACTGGGCATGACGTCACATGATATGGAATACCCTTTGGCCAATTTGGATCAGCTCTCCTGGTTGTACCCCCTCCCCTCCTGACTTCTTGTGCACCTGGCAGAGCATGGGAAGCTGGAAAAGTCCTTGACTAGTGTAAGCGCTACCCAGCAACAACTAAAACATTAGTGTGTTATCAACATTATTTTCATACTAAGTCTAAAACACAGCACTATACTAGCTACAGTGAAGAAAATTAACTATTCCAGCTAAAACCATGACACCTTCCAAGAGAATTTGAGCAGAAAAGTAAGGATCTAGAATCATGGCAGCCCAGTAACAGTACAGAGAAAATAGCAGTAGAGAACGTCTGAAGAACAGGGAGTACAAATAGGTAGATGATCATACACAGACATCTCTACAAGCTGCAATAGCCAGATCTACTGCCAACAGGGTATTGATCCCCACCTTGTCTCACCTTTTTTCGGTACTTTATTCTGTTCAGCTTTAGTTTAATCTGTGTGTAGTCTGTTGTGTAGACCATTTGAAACTGCAATGATCCTATGTAAATACAGGATACAGTCCCTAGAGAATTACAGATGCTGTCGTTTCAGAAAAAGACATTAAAACCCCTTGACTTTATGGCTTCATAAAAGCAAGAAAACACATATCTTAGGCATACTCTAAAATATTCAGTGCAGAGAAAGAAAAAATCAAGTTAATATTGACGGCATTCTTTTGCCTAACAAGATACCAAGAATAATGAGAAGGATTTTAAAAACTGGGATATGAAATTGCTCTTGGGCTACAGTACCCACGGTAGTCTAAGGCTTCTACAAAATCTAAGGCCAGTGTAAATGTTTTCACAACAGTGCTCATAACTTTCAGTAGAATTGGTGTCCTTCAGTATCTGAATCCATATACATACTTGAGAATCAGCAAGAGGAATGTAAACACTTAGTTGGTTCATTGTCAGATTAAAAAGCCACACACACACATAATAATATTAATATATCTATGCTAGATGTATGCTGTTTTAGTCAGTAACTGCAAATTAAGAGCAGATTATATCTAGTCAAGTGGTATTCTCCAGTGTCCCCCTACTCCTCTCAAGGAGTGTTCACACTAGATTTGTCATCTTTTCACTGTATGAAACTTCATAAGTCATTTGAGGTGTGGACAAAGTATCTAGGGATGATATTCACTCCATTTTATAAAAAAAGAACTAAGATCATTTGACACAGCCTGTGAGATAGTGGATGCTATAGGTCTATATAGGTTAAATTGATTATATAGATATTAAAAACGATGGCTCTTTCCAGGCTACTAATGCAAAAAAATATGCCTATGATTCATAGAGCCCCTGATCTGCAGATTGCTGGAAGTTAGAAGAACGTGTCAGGGAAGTATCATGCATGCTTGTCCTGTTTATGCTCTTTCTTACCTGACATTGGTCTTAAGAGTCAGATGACTATGTTGAATTAAGCTTTTTTGTGGGCACTGTGGGCAGTTCTACAGATAGATTTAGTACTTTCAACTGGTAATGAACTGGCTATTGAATTCAGAACAGCAAAGTGAAAAAAGCAGATTTAGTTTAGTCTTTATTTTCATAATCATAAATGTACTGTAGTAGTGCTGAAACAGCTTTTTCCTGATGTTCCTGTCCCAGCTTAGAAATTATATATTTTCTAACAGGTCTTCAAGTGTGGTATTTTCTAAAGGTTGTCTTATCATAGAAAAACTCCATGAGCATAAGAGTGTCAGCAATGTGGGAGAATGAGGTGAAAGATATGCAATCTAAACCTAAAGCGGGCGCAGTTACACCCACCTAAAAGTGCCTGTATGACATCGTGTATTCTAGAGCTGGATGCAAAATAAGCTAGACGAGGTTAAAGCATCGTAGTGTAGGATTGCTAAGGCAATATATTTACACTATGTGGGTTTAGTTACACTGGTATGAAGGTGGCATATGGAAATAGAGATTATTTTGCTTTGCAAAAATACAAATTACCTGTAACAGAAGCCTATTTTAGTTAGTCTCTGTCTAAACTTGGTTACAGTTAAGCAGCAAACATCCGGAAGTGAGGATAACTGGAAGATATTTTGGGCTATAGTTTTGCTTCTGTCCATTTCTTAATGTATGTGACAGCTGGATTTATATGTTTATAGTACAATTATGTCCACATCCACTTAATTCACATCATCCAGCCAACATCATGTTGATAAATTCTGCAAGAGAAGGTAAAAATTGTAGCTTTCTATACTTGTAACTTTTTTCCACAAGGTAAAAAAAGAAAAAAGATACCAGTTTGTCCCTGTGTTTTACTGATTTAATCTTGTCTCTTTGAAGAAAGTATTTGCTATCTAGGAATATTTCTAGAACTAGTTTTAGAACTATGGAGTCAAGTTGATTCTTTTTAAGTTTCAACATGTTGTTAATGAAAGATTTATAAGAGGTTATTGATCCAATCTGATTATTAAAAAAAAAAATCCTTATTCCACTGTCTGTTGATGAAGCAAAAAAAAGGTATCTAAGAAAGTTTTGTGGCTTGTCTATGCATTAAAGGTTTGATCTGCCCTGCTAGTATAATGCTATGTACAGTACCACCTTTTTGGGTAGTGTGAGCAAGTGAGAGGAAATGTTCTTTTGCAGTGCCTTAGGTTGCCCTTTTAATTTATACTTCACTGGTTAAGCAAGGTTAAAGACTTGTGAAAGAACATGTATTACAGTGGAGGAAACAGAATTAAAAAGAGGGAGGTTATCCTTTTGCCTTCCATAGTATTGTCAACTCCCATATTTCACAGTATTTGGTTATTCTTAATATCCTAAATCCTTTAGTCAAATAGGAATACATGAGAAATCTGTTCTTTTGAAAAGTTAAGAGTTAGTCATCATTCCAAAGGACAGCTTGAAAACATGACCTGTCTTCACCCTAAGGATTTAGAACAAGGAAAACTTGCCTTTTATTTAATGTTTTGGCGGGAAATGCTGTATTATATATGAGAAAAGACAAGCTGTAACTATAGTTTAACTTGGTTCTGATGGACTAACACCAAAGTAGTGCAGTGCTTTTTTAGAGGATTCTAGTAGCCCTACAGATTCATTACCTCATCAGATTCGTCACAGTTCATTACATTAGAGATTTGTCACAAGAACCCTATGCAACAGTACAGGCTTGGGGAAGAGTGGCTGGAAAGCTGCCTGTCAGAAAAGGACCTGGGGGTGCTGGCCGACAGCTGCCTGAACGTGAGCCAGCAGTGTGCCCAGGTGGCCAACAAGGCCAACAGCATCCTGGCTTGTATCAGGAGTAGTGTGGATATAGCAGGACTAGGGAAGTGATTGTGCCCCTGTACTTGGCACTGGTGAGGCCACACCTTGAATACCATGTTCAGTTTTGAGCCCCTCACTGCAAGAAGGGCATTGAGTTGCTGGAGCATGTCCAAAGAAGGGGAACGAAACTGGTGAAGGGTCTAGAGCACAAGTCTTATGAGGAGTGGCTGAGGGAACTGGGGGTGTTTAGCCTGGAGAAGAGGCTGAGGGGACACCTTATCGCCCTCTACAACTACCCGAAAGGAGGTTCTAGTGAGGTGGGTGTTGGTCTCGTCTCCCAAGTTACTTGTGGTAGCACAGGAGGAAACTGCCTCAAGCTGCGCCAGGGGAGGTTTAGATTGGATATTAGGAAAAATTTCTTTACTCACAGCGTGGTCAGGCATTGAAACAGGCTGCTCAGAGAGGTGGTGGAGTCACCATCCCTGGAGGTGTTCAAAAAACATGTGGACATGGCATTTCAGGACATGGTTTAGGAGGCATGGTGGTGTTGGGTTGACGGTTGGACTTGAAGAACTTGGAGGTCTTTTCTAACATTAATGATTCTATTCTATTCTGTTATTCTAAATGCAGTTCACTTTAGCTATAAATTTCTATAAAATATAAAAATATAAATCAGTTCATTGTGCAGCACTCTCTCCTTACAGTACGAAAAGTAGGTTTGCCTGAAATAGTGGCTAGTTAGAAGGTCAATATTATAATATTATGTCCACCTGACTCCTCTTTTAGCATCAGAGTCATGTTAAATGCCAGGAAGGGGGAATGAATTTCTTGAAAGGCACAAGAATGCAACTAAATTTAAAACAAATGTTCATGTAGGATCTTGAAAAGTTACTTAAAAAGTAGTACTGCAGTGTCCATGAATATTCATTTTATCCTGGTACAGTGGATTTATTTCTGCAATTTCTATCAGGAAATTACTCCCACTGAATGCTCTGTTTCATGCTACAAGTGGTAGATACTTAATTATTATCTAAGCAAATTCCTCTTGATTCATTAATCCACTGAATTTTGAAGAGCATGCCCTTTTATTTTAAAAATTATATTAGCTGAATTATGTCTAGAGTAATGCAAGTACAAAATAGTGACCAAGTGATGGCATTGTCTTCAAGTAATTTCAAAACTGCTAGTGAAAGAGCAAGAAAGAAATTCTGAATTGACTCTTCAATCCATGCTTTACAAAATCTAAATCAATAATAACTACAATATAAACTATAAAACAGTACTAACAGTAGTAATTGACAGAAAAAAATATACCCTCATTTTAACTTGCGTTACAGAATAATTCATTGGCATTTACTGTTTAGATTTGAAATTTGTGGCAATGAACTCTGGTCTGCAGAGAGACATTTCTTGATGCTCTCACTTGTATTGTCATTGAAAAATTTGGCTACCTTAGAAAAACATTGAGTTGACAGTGGTTGGTCGCAATTTTGGGAACTATGAAATACAGAATTTGGGGCAGGGAAGAGTTGTCTTTACTCTGTTCTTTACAAAGGAAATATTTTATCACAGATTTTACATATTTGTTTTGGGCTTTTTCTCGTCATTTGCTAAAATGAAATTAGCATTTATTTGAAAAGGGGAATGAGAAGGCAGAAGTATTTTGCTAGTAGCTTAAGGAATGTTACTTCTTATCTGTCTTATCATTTTAAAGAAGCTATAAAAGTAAAAGAGTCACAGGACGTATTTTCGGTGAGTCCTTTACTGAAGGGCTAAATTTAGACCTGCTTGTGTGTGTTACTTGAATAACTGTTTTGTCAGGTTGTCTTCTCTCCCGCCCCTGCCTTTCTCTTTACTAAAATCCCTTCCCTTTTTCCCTCATCTGCTTTCAGCTTTGACCAAGCCTATGGGATGGGTTTCTGTGAGAATAACTGAATAGAGTGTGAAGAGATATGGTCCCTGATCAGTAGACCTTGTGACAACATGACACCCTCATATAGGATATTTATTTCCAGCCAAGACATTTATTTGGTTTTGGTGGGTTTCTCTGCCACACACAGTACAGCTGCTTAGTTGCATCCATCTGATTGCAATATACTGTAACTATCAATCTGCATTAATAAAACCACCATCACTTAGATAAAGCCTAGTTTTGCTTTTGCTTTATCATTAAAGATAAAAGGCACAATTTTTTTTAAACATAATTTTGAATTGGCAAACTTACCACACCACTCTAATGTAACAAAACAAACTAAAAAAAGGCATAAATGCACTTTGTCTTCTCTTGTTTTGAGTACTCTTGAATTCCTTTTCAGTACCCCAGTGCTGAAGGTAGTAACCTCATTAAGGTCACAGACGTTCAGTGTCATATACACATTACCTTAAAAATGTATTTGTCAGTACAGTAAATCCTCTTTTGTTTCTGGTTTTACAGGCAAATCGTACCTGCCCAATTTGTAGAGCTGATGCTTCGGAAGTGCATCGTGATTCAGAATGACCAACCTGAAGAGCACAAATCTGGTTTGGTTCCTGGTCACATGTATATATGAACTATTTATTGAACTTACCCATGTGGCTTCCAGCCTACCCTTTACAGAAAAGGGTCAATGGACCTTACTTTGCACTGTGTGACTTAATCAATTACAAAGCTTATAACTAGTCTTCACAGTTATGGGATTGTTATACTAACAGTGTGAATGGAACTCCAAAGATTTTTTTTTTTTGCTTAATTTTGTGTGTGCACTAACATTCCCTGGTTTTTGTGTGATCATTCCGAGTGTTGCTGCGAGATTACTGTGGACGTGATCTTTTAGCATGTGCTTTTATATAAAAGAAAAAGGAAAAAAAAAAAGTGGTAGCTCCAAACAATATAGCAATCTACCTTATATAGAGCCTTCAGATACTGTGAGTGGGAATGAATGGTGTGAATGTGTTTGCTTGTGAGAGGAGGTGTGAAGTGTGCTTGTGACTGAGTGTGCATGTGTGTTTGAGAACCTATATACCAGCATGTACTGAGAACGTATGTGTGTAGTAATAATTATGCTGCAATGTATAATCTTGTGTGTTATTTAAACAGTACTAGTACTGTACACTGGTTCCTTTCCTTGTGTTTGCAGTTGCACACTGAATGCAATGGGTGCAGCAATTACAGACATTTAGTATTTCATCCCCAATGTACTAACAGGTATAAAGACCTTTCTACCTACTATTCAAGCAGCTGTTATGCTTCCCCTTCATTGGAAGCTTTAAATGTATACCACTAAAGAGTGCATTGATTGTTCATACATGAGTAACCTTGGGGTTTTTAGCATATGTTACAAAGTCTGGATTTTTAAATGGCTGATTTACAAGTTATTTTATTAATGTAAAGTTGCAATATCGCACAAATCATTTAGCAATATTAACATTTTCAGTTGCTAATATGAATATCAATGCTTTTCCTTTAAATTTTTCTAGCTGGGTTTGCCAGTTATTTGCTTCTTCCATGAAAGGAAGCAGAAAGGACACTGAGGGTCTTGTGCAACATCTCTTCACTTTTGACCATTGTACTTGCGAAGAACATAATCTTTTAGCTGATAAACACTGGCTTTAATCACATACATTCTTTGTCATTTACAAGGGAGATTGTATACAACTAAAATAACTTGTAAAATGTTGCAATTTTACTCCTGCAACTTCATGAATAAAATAAAATTTTAAGCATTTTCTCAGAGAAGTAGAACTTTCGATTTTTTTAATTGTATCACAAGAGAAGGTGTTATTTGATCACTAACTGCAGAATTCAGTTGCCCTGATGCTGCTTCTTGCCCTTTCTTATTTCATGAGTGTAATATGAAGAAGGAACTCCCTTGGTTTTTGCAATCAAGTTTCCAGTGCGCTCCGCTAAGGAGAAAATTGGAACACCTTCCAGAACAGTGCCGTGAAATCAGAGGTGCTAACCCTCTATTCAAGTGCTCTGAGTAATGTTTTATTTGGGCTATTGAAAAAAAAATAGCTTCATTTATAAAATTCAGACTGTTAACATCTTCAGTATGTTCCAGCAAAATATTTAGGTCTACATATACCATAGTTATTCAAAGGATGCACTTTTTGCAACAAAATTCTGCTCCTAAATTCAGTGTCATTACGTTGGTTGCAGCAGCACAAGTGGCACAATTAGCAATATTGCTGCAACTTGCTGCCAGTCTCAGCTTTAAGTTTTTATTCTTTATAATTTCTGATGCTTTTGTATGCTGCTGTGCTTTAGTATCAGTTATAATTTCAAACAGTGTTAGATGTTCTCCATGCTGATTTCCCTCTTTGAAGATACTACAGACCAGTCACAGCTCTTGGTGCAGATAAAATAAAAGCACAATTTTGCCCTATTTCAGATGCTCTTCCCTCTGTTTAGTTACACAGGTAGTTCTTAAAAACAGTGAGTCTTTCCATACCTATCCATTACTTAAGAACACTAAATAAATAAAAATGCTGTTACATCAACTTCAAAATATTAGAATTTCTCCTCTCTTCCAGTGGAGTTAAAGAATAGGCTTTTCACAATAACACCTATTTTTTTAACAAATAAAATCATGTTTTTTAAAAAGCATATGCCAAATATGTCTTACAAAACTTAGGCTCTTTTATATAGCTGCAAAAGAAAAAATTCTGTTTGTACAGATTTAAACATAACTAACACTACTGTGCTCAGTATTCAGTTTGAAGCATGGAAAGAAGGCACTTTTTCTAAGCTAGATACAAATGAACAAGACATTCTTCTGAAGCCAAGAGAAAGTAGTCCTCTTTCTGGAATTGGAAAAATCTTGATGTGTAATGTCCCTTTTTCCCCAGTAAAACTCTGTGAGGCAGTGGGAGGTCTAGGAGATGGAGGGTCTAAGTTGGTAAAATCCCAAAACTAATTGTTGCACTCTTATGGCTCGTCTCTTCTGGAATGGTTCTTCTGTTTGCATGGGACTCTTGCAGATAGATGTATGTGGACTTGCTTCCTGTGGTTAGTGTGTATAAACAGCACACATGCATATGTTCTGAATCAGCTCAGACAAGCTACAACCAAGTCCTGTCTGTTGTGGCTGTCAAGGGAGGGGGATTCATGTTCAGCTGTTAACTGCCATGTGTTATGCACATTTGTGTGTAATTCTGCGGCCTGCTGTGGTGTCTGGCAGCACCTGAATTCAGCAAGACTTTTTTTTATATTCATTGCCTTTCTGCCATCACCTGGCTCATTCTTCTCCAAAAAAAAAACCCAAACCGTAATACGTTTGCTTTACCATATTGGCACTGCTGTGTTTTTTGCATAAACTGTCAATTTAATTGACATTTTAGTGGATATGAAGGCCTACAGATAATTCCAATGTCTCACTTTGTGGCTTTCTTTACAAAAAAATTAAAGACTTTTATTGTATGCCATTATGTACAGGCTCTTGAATGTGATTTCACAGCTGTTGACACATTGTGTAATACTTGGGATGAGATTTAACAACCTTTTTAATTTTAATTGTGGAAAACACATTTTTGACTGAGTTATCTTTGGGCCTGTGTAAAAACTGTGGGGTTTTTTCTTTGGTACATTGTTACCTCATTTTGCTACTTGTGTTTCAGATTTGCTAATGATTATGAAAGCTTATGAGTTTTGTTGGAATCATATTTTGTGAAGTGTTTTCTTTAAATCATACTCTATTGTATCATTTAACATGTAGTTTTAAATGTATTATAAATATCTGTAACCAAATCATTTGAAGGCTTGATAAATTTTTAACAAAATTTGTACATTTTTTATGAGAGTTACTAGTAATGCTTTACTAGGTAGTGCAATGAATTTTTATTTTTAATCCCTGTGCCCAATTTTGGAGTTGAGAGAGTTGTTCAGTAATAAATGTATGATGTACACTAACACAATTTTGTCCTGTTCTTTCTCTTAGAAAGAGGTGCATTGTTTCATTACTCTGCATATTTCTGTGCATGATCATGCAACTCTAGATATTGGCAGTACATACTTATGTTGTAGAGGAAAGTTTTGCCACCTTAATTGTAATGCATGATTGACTTTTTTTAATCTACTTTGAGAGATCATAAGAAAATTATAAGAAATGTTGTGTCATATTTTTGAAAGTGTAAAATAACTATAATTCATAGAACTCAAAGCCTTGCCTAAAAGATCAGCTCTCTAAAGATGTTACTTAGTCAAAGGAAAAATTGCAGGGATGGAGGTGCTCCTTAGACATACTGTTTGCACTGTGTGTCAGCTGAAGCTGTGTTACGCTTTGCATTGCCCTAACAGTGGTAAAAAATGCATCCTGAGTTAAGGATAAAACTGAATTGTAAGGAGTTTGATTACCCAGGGTCACACAAGAAGCTGGTGGTGAAACAAACACCAAAAAAAAAGTTGTTTGGTTTTGTTTTTAATGAGATGATATAAACTATGTTGACATGTAATTATTGAAAAGGTTTTCATTTACACAGGGCATTTAATAGCTTCATCAGTAGCAGGTGTTCTTGGTACTCAAACGTTTGAAGATCCATTGGTGCTTTGAGAATCCTTAAGCAAATATTCATACACATATCTTTTGGATTTATAATCCTGGATAACAACTAGTTTGCCCTCTTTCATACAGGAAGTGTTAATTATTAATTACACTGTTGAAAATGGACAGTGCTGCCAGTAGTACTTGCAAAGTTAAGGTACTTGGCTGCCCAGCTTCAGTGATGATAGGGGAACTTAGAAGTACTGGTGACTAGCTTAGAGCCTGTACCAGCAAGGCCCTGGGAGTAGAGCAGGGCTTTGTGGTAGGGATCATAGATACCTCAAGTTAGAAGGGACCCATAAAGATCATTGAGTCCAACTCCCTGCTCCTTGCAGGACTACCTAAAACTAAACCATATGACTAAGAGCATCATCCACATGGTCCTTGAACTCTGACAGGCTTGGTGCCATGACCACTTCCCTGGGGAGTCTGTTGCAGTGACCCACCACCCTCTCAATGAAGAACCTTTTCCTAATGTCCAGTCTGAACTTCCCCTGACACAGCTTCATTCCATCTCCTCGGGTTCTGTCACTGGTCACCGGAAAGAGGAGATCAGCACCTCACCCTCTGCTGCCCCCTTTGGGGAAGTTTTAGACTGTGATGAGGGCACCCCTCAGGCTTCTCTTCTCCAAGATGAACAAATTAAGTGACCTCAGCCACTCCTCCTAAGTCTTGTCCTCAAAACCTATCACCATCTTGATCACTCTCCTCTGGACACACTCTTAACAGTTTGATGGTTTTCTTATATTGAGGCGCCCAGAACTGCGCACAGTGCTTGAGGTGGGGCCGCAGCAGTGCAGTGTAGAGTGGGACAATCACCTTCCTCAACGAGCCAGTTATGCTGTGCTTGATGCACCCCAGGACATGGTTGGCCCTTTTGGCTGCCAGGGCACCCTGCTGACTCATACTCAACTTGCCATCAACCCAGACCCCCAGATCTCTTTCCTCAGGGCTGCTCAGCAGCCTCTCATCCCCCAGTTCGTACGTATAACCAGAATTACCCCTTCCCAGGTGGAGAATCTGGCACTTGCTCTTGTTAAATTTCATACAGTTGGTGATTGCCCAGGTCTCTAGCCTATCCAGATCTCTCTGTAAGGCCTCTCTACACTTGAGGGAGTCTGCAGCTCCTCCTAATTTAGTATCATCAGCAAACTTAATGTACATTTGACTCCTGCATCTAGATCATTTATGAAAATATTAAGGAGCACTGGCCCTAAAATTGAGCCCTGCAGAACTCCACTAGTGACAAGATGAACCTAAGCAAAGCTGACATAAGCTTAGCTGCTACCTCTGCACCAGGGTTTTGTCCATTTCCCTCTGGCTGCTACTCCTTGCCAGCACCAGCAAATGTATATCTAATGCAAACGACTTCTGAGGTGCAGCACCAACCTGTGTGAGATTCTGAGCACCAGGTTATACCCAGGCAGCAGCCAAATCTGTAATTCATGTGACCTGTGCTGAATTAGGCAGTGCTCCCAGAAACAGGAAATTAATCTTTTTTGGAAAAAAGGTTCATCTAAACTCACTGTGCACTATGTGTACAGACTGTACAGTTTGTACTGTAGCAGGGACATGTTTTGTAGTACATCACAGTGTTTGTGGAACCAGGAGACCTTTGGCAGAAAGACAGCTGATCCCTAGGCAAGCTTGCTGTACCTTTCCATGTTAAAGAAAGGATGATGTTTTACTGGAAGTTTCTGCATGGGGAAGTGAGGCTCAGAAAAAATACTTGTCAAAAGATAGGTGAAGGGCCAAGTCTGTTTGCCTTGCCAGACAGTCTTCTCACTGCCAAATCTGCAGATTTTGTGCCTTTGTTTCCTGTTGAGGATACTGCTCTTTTGCTGTCCCCAACCCAACCGCTTTCAAAATCTAAATCCCTTAATCTTGAAACAAATACCAAGCCAGACTCTAGCCATTTTATAAATCCACGAGTAGCATGTACCTTGTAACCCAGCAATTGTCCTTAATTTTGGTCAGCAGTCAAGTTCTTTTCTCCCACTTCTCTCTTCTTGCTTCCTTGGAATACATACAGCTCTCTGTTCCTTGCAAACACAGTGTTTATCAACCTATGTCTTGTTTCCCTAGAATATCTTCATACAATACTTAGTTGGAAGCAATCTCTCCACTTCTTGCAAGCTGGCCAGCTTGTGGCCTCAGTAATGACCACAAGTCCAGTCTGTCTCTGCAGATATAATAAGCAGGAAAGCACTGATCAGAAGCTACTATATCCTATCTCATCCATGCAGCTACTGAACTCTTAGGGTAGTAGGCTGAGCAAGTATGTGTCTATTTGAAAAATATTACGTATTCTGTGTCATCGTATGTATTCTGTTGCAGCCTTGTTGCTCTACACCATTGTCAAAGCAGGATTTTTAATTTGAGTTGTAACGCAAGGTCAGCAAAAATAGGGGCCGTCTAGCAGCCTGTCTCAGTTGTCATCAAAGCTGGATACTGGGATACCCTGCAAGGTTTTTATCAAGAACTTTCTGTATCAAACCATGGGCAGTGATTTCTTAATAACATTGGTAGATCTCAAGTGTTGATTTCTTGCTTCTAGCATCAGCCCACTTGCTGGCTTTTTACTTTTTTGTTTTAACTTTCAGTTTGGGGAGAAGTATTCAAGAATGATATAAACTTTCCTAAGCAAACAAGCTTAAGCCCCACTTCTGTAGTTAAGAGCAGCTTTCTGGTATCTGCCAGCATCAGGTTATGCAGAGGAGCTGTCACAGAGCAAAGAGGTAACTGAGGGATGGGATTGTAGAAGGAAGATGTAGAAAGGAGTGGAGGAAAGATTGCCATTCTGGTCGCACAGGGTGGAGTACATGCTCTGTTCTCCCTGCACACAGTTCCTTCGTCGGCCTCACCTCAGTGCCCAGTAATGTGATGGAACAGATCCTCCTGGAAGTTACATCAAAACATATGGATAACAGGGAGGTGATTAGAGACAGCCAACATGGCTTCATCAAAGGAAAATCATGCCTGGTTGATCTAGTGGCATTCTACAATGGAGTGACTGCATCAGTGGACAAGGGAAGAGCTACAGATGTTATCTACCTGGACTTCTGTAAAGCCTTTGGCATGGTCCCACACAACATTCTTGCTGCTAAATTTGAGAGACAAGGATTTGATGGATGTACAAAAATCAACACTTGAGACCTATCAGTGTTACTAAGAAATCACTGCCCATGGTTTGATACAGAAAGTTCTTGATAAAAACCTTGCAGGGTATCCCAGTGTCCAGCTTTGATGACAACTGAGACAGGCTGCTAGATGGCCCCTATTTTTGCTGACCTTGCATTACAACCCAAATTAAAAATGCTGCTTTGACAATTTGATGGATGGATAAAGAACTGGCTGGGTGGCCATGTCCAAAGAGTTACAGTCGATGGCTCAATGTCTAAGTGAAAACCAGTAATGAGTGGTGTCCCTCAAGGGTCTGTACTGGGACCAGTATTATTTGATATCTTCATCACTGACACAGACAGTGGGATTGAGTGCAACCTCAGCAAGTTTGCAGACGACACCAAGCTGAGTGGTGCAGTTGATTGATAGGCTTGCGGGAAGGGATGCCATCCAGAGGGACCTTGACAGGCTTGTGAAGTGGACGCTTGTGAACCTCCTGAAGTTCAACAAGGCCAAGTGAAAAGTCTTGCATCTGGGTGAGGCTAATCCCCAATATCAGTACAGACTGGGGGATGAATGGATTGGGAGCAGCCCTGCAGAGAAGGACTTGAGGATACTGGTGGATGAAAAATCAGATATGAGCTGGCAATGTGCACTTGCAGCCGAGAAAGCCAAGCGTATCCTGGGTTGCGTAAAAAGAAGCATGGCCAGCTGGTCGAGGGAGGTGATTCGCCCCCTCTACTCCACTCTGGTGAGACCCCACCTGGAGTACTGTGCCCAGCTCTGGGGACCCCAGTACAAGAAAGGGATGGACCTGTTAGAGTGGGTCCAGAGGAGGGCCATGAAACTGCTCAGAGGGCTGGAAGACCTCTGCTGTGAAGAGAGGCTGAGAGTGTTGGGGTTGTTCAGCCTGGAGAAGAGAAGGCTCTGGGGTGACCTTATTGTGGCCTTTCAGTACTTAAAGGGGGCTTATAAGAAAGATGAGGGGAGGTGTTTTACCAAGGCCTGTGGTGACAGGACAAGGGCCAATGGTTTTAAACAAAAAGTGATTTAGATTAGATATAAGGAAGAAATTTTTTACAGTAAGAGTAGTGAAGCACTAGAACAAGTTGCCCAAAGAAGTTGTGGATGTCCCATCATTGGAAGTGTTCAAGGTCAGGTTGGAATCTTTGAGCAATCTCAACCAGTGACGCTGCTCATGGCAGTGGGGTTGGACTACATGATCTTTAAAGGGTCCTTTCCAACCCAAACCATTCAATGGTTCTATGAATTACGTCAGTAAACTGCTTGAATAAAAACCCCAGCCATGCCTTTTTGTGCATCTCCTCTGTCGGACATGATTTACACTTAGCACATACTGTGCCATGGAAGTATGGTTCTTTAATAGGAAAATCAGAAAATATGTGAAGGTATTCCCATTCCTGGTAACATGAAATCTATGGACTGGCTAAGACTCTTAAAAAACAATTTGCAAAGCCAGCAAAGAGAGTTATTACAACTTCATAGAGAAATCGTATATGTTAGAGTTGGAAGAGATCATCATTGTCAAGGCAACATCTCCACTAGAAAAGAGAAAGGTATCTGTGAGCTTGGATACTTGCAAATCCACATTTGCTGCACTCAAATATTTTGCGAAGCAGCTTCCAGGAGCATGCTGGTTTTGGCTGGGGTAACGTTCATTTTCTTCACAGTATCTAGGATGGGACGGTGTTTTGGATTTGTGCTGAAAACAGTGTTGATAATACAGAGATGTTTTAATTACTGCAGAGCAGTGCTTATAGCATAAAGGCTTTTTCTGCTTCTCACAAAACCCCGCCAGCAAGTAGGCTGGGGGTGCACAAGAAGCTGGGAGGGGACACAGCTGGGACAGCTGACCCCAACTGACCAAATGGATATCCCACACCATATAACATCATGGTCAGCGTATGAAGCTGGGGGAAGAAGCAGGAAGAGGGGGGGGACCTTCAGAGTGATGGCATTTGTCTTCCCAAGTAACTGCATGATTGTGCCCTGCTTTCCTGGAGATGGCTGAACACCTGCCTGCCGATGGGAAGTAGTGAATGAATTCCTTGTTTCGCTTTGCTTGTGTTCACAGCTTTTGCTTTACTTATTAAACTGTCTTTATCTCAACCCAGGAGTTTTCTCACTTTTACTCTTCTGACTCTCTCCCCATCCCACCAGAGGGGAGTAAGCGAGCAGCTGTGTAGTGCTTAGTTGCTGGCTGGGGTTAAACCACAAGGAGCATCTGTAGTTTGGCCTTGACCAGTCCTAGACTGAAGAGCAGAGTTGCCCTCAGATCTTCCTTTCCTGATCTGCTCTGTCCTCCTACCCACTTTGTGTCACAGCATCTCACTCTCTTCCTCAGCCTATAAAATGGCTGTCTTCACTGATCCTGCTTTACCACTGCTGGTGAGTCTTCCAGCATTCTCAGGAATTAGCTGACAATTTATGTTACTAGTTTTCAGTAATTCATATCACTGCCTCCAGATTCGGCATCCTGTATGTTTTTTGTGGTCTTTTCTCCTGTCTTACTTTCAACTAGTGGCCACAACTCCAGCTTCTCTATCTTGTGTGTCCGCTGTAACCCTCCATCCCTCACAGTTCACACCACGGTGAACACAACCATGTGACCTTCAACTGTGGTACCTCCTGGCATCAGATTCATATTTTTCATGCCCACAGTGCTTATCAACTGATTTAGGAATGATGGTATGCTTGAGAACAGATGGAATTCCTTATTCTTTATTTAGTCATATATGCTAAAGATGACCTTGCCTTTTCAGGGGCAGTGGCCTTGCTATTCTTTTGTCCAATTCTAGCCTTTGCTAACCTTGGCACGTTTAGATTGCTTTATTTAACAGCCTAAGTGTCACCAAAATCGGGAATAAAACTCGTTAACACCCATGTAGAAGCAGGCATTCTTTATTACAGCACCAGATGCACGGGGGATAATTCCTCCTAACGTGCATTCCCACTGGAGTTCATTTTTGACATTTATACATGAAAGTTAACACTCCACACCTATCTAATACAAAATCATTGACCTGACTAAGCATCATCTTCTTCCATTGGTCTGTATCTTCTTTGCTTAAATTTAAAGCTACAGTGTGATTTTAATTCACTGTGCATGCTTAGGAGGAGTTGGGGGGGGGGGGGGTGGTGGTGTCCTTTCATTCCTCAGTTGAGTTGGTGGTTGCAATCTCCTCCTGCTGGAATTACCTTTCCCCCAGTTTCGTGCTTCAGTGCTTGCTGGGCCAAGATGTTCCCTTTTATCACTGGTGTCTTCACATCTGGCCTTCCCTTATCTTTGCACCCTTCTTTGTGGCAGGATGTTTCCACTGTTAGTCTTTTAGGAGGTTCTCACTAGTGAGGCATGCATGACTAATACCCTCTTATCTGGCCTAAGCATTATTTACTACCTTGTTAAAATTCTCAGGTGTTAGTTTCTACTCCTAGCTATGATCCTTTCTTAACTACTAATAAGTCCTGCGCTATTCCATTTCATCCAAGAAGAAAATACATATGTTTGAGGTAACATAAGGATCTTCCCTTGTCAATTGCTGCATCCACAAAGCTCTGTGCTTTTTCAAACATGCAAATAGAATGTGAGTCATCAGTTCTGAAGTATATGTTCTGCCTAACACAGTCTTATGTGCTGGCTTTTGCAGTGGATTGTACTGTGCTACTTACTATGTCTCACAGGGTAGTTTCCCTTTCTGAAAGAATTTATGTACCACCAGGCTTCTGGTACCTAAACCCAAATTTAGCAGCTTTTCATTTTGAAATGAACAAAGCACCACCCTGGCACCATTAGAAGAGTGGAAGTTAACAGCTGTGCAGATGCCCAATTCAGACAGCAGAGGCTGATGGTATGTTGTGTGTCAGAAAAGCAGTGTTAAGCTATCTGGTTACATTTTGTGTTGACTTACCAGCATATAAATCTTTCCTCCAAGCTTCTAGTTAGCACACTTTATTTTAGGTTTACTACCAGCTAAAGACAGCCTTCTGGTAGCTCATTTTGCTGTAGCAATTTGACCAGGTATTTCAGCTATTGTGGTGGAAGAAGGTACCATGTTTGATAGACTTGGTGAACCTTCTCACTGCAGCAAGGATTACAGGAAAGATTTGTGGTTACTTCATTCATCAAGCAGAGTAAGGCTGCCACTGGGAGGTCTGGCAAAGAGACAGCAGGAACAAGTAAAGGATTTTTTTCATAATGTTTCCAATATCTCCCCATTTCTTGCAGCCATTTATCCCTCATCGTTATTTCCTTATTTCTTCTCACACTTCATATGTGACGTTAATAGTTCGCACACCCATCTCCTGGTAATTTCCCCACTGGTATATTCAGCTGCATTTGTACCTTTTTATTTTATGCACACAACAATAACATGGGCAATTATAACTGTGCTTCAGCTAGCAGGAGTAACTACCAACTAGATTTCCCAAACCATTGATTTCCTGTTTTGCATAATTACCCTGCCTTTGTACTACAAATGATCTTTCATAAGTGGTGATGCTATAGTGGAAAAGAAGCAATAAACCTCAAATAGCACCACTCACTGATGTCAATCCATTCTGGGGTCACAGTAATGTCTGCTGGTGTGGCCTTGGGAAAGTATTGGGTCAGCAGTATTACCCGAGATGTCAAACTGGTTTGTCTGTATGATTTGGTAAATTACTTTATATGTAATAACATTGCTATTTGAATAGTTTTGCGAGCATGGTTTCCAACTGAAAACACGATGATTTTCTGTACTGGTGTTGCTTTTACATTTGCTGCTGCTGCTGCTCTTATGTGCAAGAAGCTGGTAAGGTTTTAGACGCCGTTTTGAGTGTATCCTCCTTTCTTTGGCTTAAAGCACCTGCATTAAATCTATGGAGAAAAAAAGTGAGACAGAAGGAGCTTCATGGGGTATCTCCTAGGACGTTTTTCATGGAGGACTGTGCTGAGGGATATCTGAACCCAGTCAAATTGGGGTCCTGGGTCATGAGCTCAGTTGGTGCTGGCAGGCCATGGGTTAAGTGTCAGAGGAAATGCAGTACAGTCACTGTGCAAGAACGTCAGAGCTCCTTTGCGAGCTCCTTTGCATCTCCAGAGGAAAGAGGAATGTACACTGAGAAGTGAGGTGCCTCAGGCATGCAGACAGGCAGGCACCCAGAGATTTGCAGAAAGGTGAAAAGTGTATTCTAGCGAGCGGGGGTGGGGGGTGGGGGGGGCGATGGCGGGGGACGGGGACGAGGGACGGGGACGAGGGACGGGACGGGAGGGGACAGGACGGGACGGACACGGCGGGAACCCTTTATATACACAGAAGTTCTGGAAAGAGTGGGGGAAGCAATACATGAGTGCCCTACATTTAAGGTGGTGGTAAAATAGCCTACAGGAGGATCCCACTGCAAGAGCACAATATCCCAGAGAAAGTCAGCAGACAAGAACAAGTGAGAAAGTTGTGAGGTGGATGGATTAGGCTCTCATTGTTCTGAAATAAACAATACCATGTACTAATATGTATTTCATTTTCTTAGAAATAGTCTGTTTGATAGTGCAGCATTGAAAACAGTGACCAGCCATGGAGCTGCTGCACCTTCTGGAGCTTCATCTCTGGGAGGCACATAGAGATCTGCCTTTGTGCAACCCAACATTTCTAGTGGGAGTGAACATGCTGCAGGTTAGCCAGCTGCCACTGCTGCATGAAAAGCATCCAGTCAAGAAAACAGGTATCCAAGTGTTTTTGAGTCATGTGGTGTTACAGATAGGAAGTGAGGTAAAAATAAAAGCACTTGAACTGAGGTTGTCTGACATGCTTAGAAAAGCATGTCAGAATATGAATATACAGCATTAAGGGAAAAAACTGAGCTCCTTTCAGGTACAGGAACTGATTAAATCTTCTAGACAGGACTGAGTGGGCGGTTGGACTTGATGATCTTAGAGCTCTTTTCAAACCTTAATAATTCTGTGATTATATGATTCTATGAGTTTGTGTGGCCAGGAGAGACATATTCACTGAACCATGTTTGTTAGGTTTTGGAGGATGCTTGGGTTTTTTTGGAGAGGGGGATACAGGGAGATTACGGGGAAAGAAGTTGAGAGCAAGAAGAGAAGAAGCAATTCAGAGCTTATTTGAGTACTAGGAGCTTGGGCCATCAGGTAGTCTTGTTCAGTAACTGAAGATAAACTGTTCAATTCAAGAGCTGAGGCCAAGAAGTGAAACGAGAAGGAACTATACTCAAAACAAGGATGGGAAATCATTTTTCCTGCAACAGGCTAGTAATGAAAACATAACATAATGTTTGTACAGCTTACCATCTTAAAAAAAAAAGACCCTTAACAGCTAGCTGTGATAGTTTTGCATAGTAATTAGAAAGTATTTCTTTAAAAATTCATATAATAATCATGTTAATTGTAATTCTGCATACTGGTGCTGCTAGAACATGTGGCTTTGCAACATCTGAAGTATTAGTTCTCTTACAACTTGCTCTTACCCTGCAATTTACTGACCTGCTGTTGGTCATAGGCCATATCCCTTTGTGTACAGAGGGTTATTACCCCTTCTACAACATATGCTTCCTTTCCAGCTAAATCTAGTCCAACATAGAGAGCCAGGAGCACTTTGGGCCTGTATGATTTCAAGATGTGAACCAGTTTGCCTGGCCTTATGACATTTTGCTATGTCATTTTCCTTCCAAAGAGCAAGATCAAATTAAAAAAATGTATTTACTGCAAACTGCCCTTCATCTTTCCTCTGTAGACCATGGCAGCTTGAGGCAGCATCAGCAGAATTAAGGAGACATAGCAGGGAAAGGAGGTTGCAGACCATGAAAGGAAATGATTGCTCTTTAAGACTTCAACATGGAGAATGATCGGTTAGCAACAAAAGGAGTAAATGCAGTTGAGAACTACAAATGACATAGCATCAAGATATACAGATGTCAGCTTTGGTCTTGGATGGTTGCTCACTCACGTACTAAAATAATTCTATCACCAGACCATCTGTCTGTGTTATTAATGGGGTGTCTGTTTCAACAAATGAATGGTGTTAGTATAATATTTAGTGAGCTTGTGCAATGCACAAAGTCATTAACCGTACATTAACTGTACATAAAAGGACAAGAAATAATATAACTTTTATAGGGTTTGACATTTACTGACCAATATCAAAATCATATGCTGAGAAAGTCACAGAAAACACAACACAAATATTCATTACAGTAATGTATTTGTAGGTCATCCAATTCTGCATACCCTCATTTTGGTGTAATCTCCTCAACAAGTTTCATCAATTTATTAATAGAAGAAGAGCAAAACAAATAGAGAATTGTTGCATGACTTGAATTTACCCCAAGGGACTGGGGCAGAGGGAAGAGCCAGAAGCACAAGCCTTCAGGTTAACCAAAGGTCATTGTGAAAATGTTGACTGCTGAATTCATCCTGAGGTAGCAGTAGAAGTGCTATTTTGCAAGAACGCCATGCCTGAAGTTAAAGGTATAATCTGTCCTAATCTGTTAAGAAAAAAACTGATGATTTGCTTTGGTAAGTCTTTCTCAGGGTATCAGAAATTTGAAGCACATATAAGATTTGCTCATACTGATTTAGGAGCATATTCCTTGGGAATCCATGTGTACCAAACACCCATGGGCTGCCTGCTTTCCTGGGGATTGCCTCGGAAGTGGGATTTTACAGCTGATCTCTCCAAAGTGAGCCCACAATTTTGCTTCTGATGGATTTTGCAGAAACTGATGCCACGGGGAATCTCAGCATCAAGTGTATTAAATCACAGTCCCTGAGCTTCAGAAACACAGCTGGGTCTGTTGCTGATACATGACAGCTTGGTTGCTGGAACCTCTGCCCTCAGTTCATGGACTATTAGGTAGATGGCTCTGTAAGAGAGGGAAATGGAAAGACACACTTCCATTTTGATCTTGTTTTAAAACCTGGAGAAAAAATAAGCCAAGAGCCAGCTGAGAAGACTGTACACAGATACACCAAGCCTCTGCTGCACTATGTCCATTGGATGAGGCAAAATGCCTTGAGCAGTGGAAGGCTTCTAGCCTCCCTAGGAAATGCACTAGCTAGACAGATGGTAGCAATTCAACAGCTAATGCTTTCTGGGGTGACGAAGGGGGGCACTCCCTTCACTGCCCTGTGCATCTGGCTGTGTCTCAGAGCTGCAGTTCCGTAACACAAAAACCTTCAACAGCAACATGAGTTCTACATACTCCCACTCCTCCTCCTCCTCCCCTTTGTCTTTCTCCCTCCCAGCACGGTCTATGCTGCTCCCTCAGTAGTGGCAGGGGTCACAGGTTATTGCCAAGCTGAACCAATTTCCTGCCATTTGTGGCAATGAGAGTACAGCTAAGGCCAGTATCTGCCAAATTCCTCTCCTTGTAACTCTATAGCCGTGCAGACAGCTCTGCCTTGCTGCCAGATGGTACTGCTGGTAGACTGGGGAAAGCTTGCTGAGATTGCCATCTTTAAGCTGTTTCTTAGAGACCTACATAATGCTCATGGATGCTATTAATGTTGCAAGAAGTGTTGCATCTTTTAGTCCTGCCGAAGCTCTGTGGCACAGCCATGACATTAGGTAATATCGTTCCACCCCAGAGATATCACTGGTCCTGGCATTGCTATTAGGTCAATGAGACTGGGAGTGCTTTTCTCCTCAGATGGGGCTGTGCAGAGGGACAGTGTCACTGTGGCAAAAATGGATTGCAAATGTTGACAGCAGATGGACTGTGTAGGGCACCCTGCTCAAACACGGAGAGTATCTTGCTTGGCATCATTCTTTCTGCTCCATAGGTACCAATATCCATGGAAGCCAGATTCTGTGAGAAGGAAAGTGGTGTGTAGGAGGATATTTCATTTGAAAGGGCAGTTTCCATGTGAATTGTACATGAATGGCATTATTTCACTGACAAGGCATCTAAATTATAGCAGATTAAGATGCAGATGTAATGGTTTGTGTTTGAATAGAAGCAAGGCAGTTGATATCCTGGCCTTACTTGGTGAGACAGGGAACTGTTCCTCTGTATGGCTGTCCTAAGTATATGCAGCTGTGGCTGCCATTAGTACATGGTCCTTTACAACATCTTACACCTCTGGTGGTAGGTAAATGGTACCTACCTACCTGCTACTTTTTCTCGACTCTTCTTCCCAAAAACTGCTGTGGGCCAATGTCCATTTCCCTGCAAATTTTCTGGGGAGATGTATGACGTGCCTTTTGGGTAGCAACGTCAGCTGCTGTACTTTGGCCCCTGAAAGACAACCCTCTGTTACTCAGGCAAGAAGCACCTGCTCTGCAACTGGCAGCGTTGAGCAAGTATACAAAGAACTGATAAATAGCAGAATATAATGGAAAAGCAAAGGGCAGGGGACACAGAGAACACCTGTTATTCAGAAGATCTCTGTTCCCAATGAATATACATGGATTTCAGTGCTACCTTTGCTGGGCTGTCCTAGGACCTTGTTGTTGATGCAACAGATGCATCAACAACCTGGTGGACAAGCAAAGTAGAAAAATAGAAAGTGAAATCAGAATGTTGTCATAAATAGATGTAGATGGAAAAAGATAATCCAGAAAAAAAAAATATCTCCTAATGATCCTCCCCTTACTGCTAGTTACAGGGTCGTCTGTAGCAAACAGAACATGTCGCAGAAAGAATCTGTGGCTGAAGCCCAATAATAAGAGAAAAGGAAGAGAACAAAACGAAGTCAGTACAGATAGGGAGAGAGGATATGTGAAATGCATAGATAACAACGTCAAACAGAAATTCTACATTTCCTAGCCCTAAGTGGCAATCCCTCTCCCAGCTGCATATCCAGACTATGTGCTTACATCGAAACTTGCTGCATCTTCCTAGCTGTCTTCTCGCAATCAAACCACATGAAATCAGTCCTGCTTGATCTGAGCATCTCCATGCTGGATATGCAGCCTAGATCCTGTCCGGGACTTAGAAACCCTCTCCTCCCTGTGAAAGGAGTAGCCCCTGAGCCATTGCAAGGCTGCACAGGCCGTCATAAGCTAGCAGCCATGGGAGAATGTGTTTTCATCTTGAATGCAGTGTGTAGTACCTAATATGTTTCTTCAAATGTGCTTCAAAGTCCACCTTGTTTCTTCCCTGTAAAAAAAAGCAGCTGTTGCTTTTTATCTTGCTGACATTGGAGGAGCAAGAGCACACAGATTGCTTTGGTGAGCTAGACCTGCCCTGTGAAAGCATCTTCCCACGGACAACTTTTTCTGTTTAGGAGGGACTATGGCTTTTGCAAAACTCACAGCCTCCTTAACCTTTCTTACCTGGAAAGAGGCACAGCAGTGGGCTGTTCTAACCATGACCAAGGGGAGCAGGGCATTTCTTTCTCTGTAGGTACAATCCTCTGTTTTTGCAGAGTGAACCACAAAAACCTCCTCCTTGATTTGAAAGTAATTGTCTTTGGCTGAACCACATATGAGATAGTTCTTCTAAGGATACTGTACAAATGTGGTGCTGCATGGCTAGTCTCCTGAAAAGGGTGATTGTACCTACTTTTAAAAAGCAGGATTATTTATGTAGCAGTAACAGCCAAATCCAAGCATTAATCAAACATACTACTCAAGGTATACGTATATAATACCATGAGGCTGTTGCTGCTTTGTTGGCTCTGATGGCCATAGTCTTTGGTGGGTTTTGGTCTCTGAGGCCGAGATGGCCGGTCTTGAGAGCTCTTTGACAAGGGAAGCCAGAACTGACACAAGTTATCTGCTCTCTTCCTCAAGCTCTGCTGTCTCACTGGCATTTATACAGACTGTTCTGCAGGCCAAGACCAGCATCATCCAAAGGTACGTCTCAAGGCTACAGTCCAGGGCCTTCAATGTGCAGAATGACCCTGGCAAGAGCAGGGGTTGTTGCTGGGTAAGAAGGCTGCAGGGCTCCAGGCAGAGCACTGTAAGGGAAAGATGTAGTGAGAGCCAGACATGTCCAGCTTGGGCTTGTGAAAACTGGATGCAGGCTCCCTCTGACCTGGGCTGGTGTCTGGGAT
Source organism: Morus bassanus (assembly GCA_031468815.1). Lineage (NCBI taxonomy): Eukaryota > Metazoa > Chordata > Aves > Suliformes > Sulidae > Morus > Morus bassanus. The sequence goes on from CM062600.1 coordinate 30,789,015, forward strand.
GTTTCCTGGGGCAGATTGTGCAATCTGGGGTGTGTGGAGGATCTCAGCTGAGGGTGCCAGGGCAGTTCTGGGGCTTTTATAGCTCCCTAGGACTGCTCTTCAGATCCCCACGTGACAGGGTGATGACATGGGGTGCCTGTTCAGATCACTCTGTGTCTCACTCCAGTTTGGTATTTTTACTGGTCACTGAAAAACTGAAATAAACCTGCTGTCAAGAAAAAAGACATTTGAAAATAACTCTCCTTTTCTTTTTTACTAATTGAGTGGTTTGTGGCTGAGTCATGTGTTGGTATCTTGATGTATATCAATATATATTAGTTTCTTTGTTTACTCTAATGTCATGTCTGTGATAATGTATAATAATCATTAGATTGCCCTACACTAACTTCTAAACCTTTTCCCCTTTCTGTATCAGACTTAAAACGCATGTGTCTCCTTGACCTCACTGCTTCCTTTTCAGCTTGCGCAAGGGAAAGATGACCTAAACTTCTGGGGTCAGTTTCTGCAGTTCTTCCTTTAACATAAGAAAATAAAGACTAATTCTGTAAAGCTGCAAACAAGTAAATTCTAGGGACACCTGTCTGTACTTTGAACCCTGAAGTGATCTTGCTTTCCTTGAACTACTGTAGCACAATAGTTAATCGCAGTTCTATCTAAATTAAACTACTCAGGCAAAAGTGTATGTCTTACTTTAGAATAGAAAATAATAATTCCAGCTGGAAGGGACCTGAAACAATCATCAAGTCTAACTGCCTGACCACCTCTGGGCTGACCAAAAGTTAAAGCATGCTATTAAGGATATTTTCCAAATGCCTCTTAAACACTGACAGGCTTGGAGCATCAACCACCTCTCTAGGATGTCTGTTACAGTATTTGACCACCCTCTCGGTAAAGAAGTGTTTCCTAACGTCAAGTCTAAACTTCCCCTGATGCAACTTTTAACTATTCCCAGGCATCCTGACAATGGATCCCAGAGAGAAGAGATCAGCACTTCCCTCTCCACTTCCCCTCCTCAGGAAGCTGTAGAGAGCAACAACGATTGCCCCTCAGCCTCCTTTTCTCCAAACTAGACAAACCCTGTGTCCTCAGCCGCTCCTCACAGGACATTCCTTCCAGTCCTTTCACCAGCTTTGTTGCCCTCCTCTGGATGCATTCAAGTGCCTTAACACCCTTATTAAATTGTGGGCCCCAGAACCACACACAATACTGAAGGTAAGGCCGCACCATCGCTAAATACAGTGGGATAATCAACTATTTCAGCCGGCTGGTTATGCTGTAATTGATGCACCCCAGGATGCGGTTTGCCCTCTTGGCTGCCAGGCCACACTGCTGACTCAAATTGAGCTTAGTGTCAACCAGCAGATCTCTTTCTGCAGGGCTGCTCTCCAGCCACTCCTCTCCCAATTTATACTTGTGTCCAACATTACTCCATTCCAAATGCAGAATCCAGCATTTGTTCTTGTCTAGTATCATGACACTGATGATTGCCCAATGCTCCAATCTATCTAGAACCCTCTGCAAGGCCTCTTGTCCCTCAAGAGAGTCAACAGCACCTCCCAGTTTAGTATCATCAGCAAACTTGCTAATGGTGCATTCAACTCCTGCCTCCAGATCATTGACAAAAATATTGAACAAGACTGGCCCTAGAACTAAGCCCTGAGGAACACCGCTGGTGACTGGTCGCCAGCCAGAGGTAGCCCCCTTCACTACAGCCCCTTGAGCCCTGCCATTCAGTCAGTTCTTCACCCAGCACACCATGCACCTGCTCATCTCACAGTTGGACTACTTGTCCAGAACAATGCCCTAAGGGACAGTATCAAAAGCCTTACTAAAATCGACAAAAACTACATCTACCACCTTCCTTTCATCCCCTGGATGGGTGACATTATCAAATTAATTAAACAGGACTTTCCCTCTGTGAACCCATGTTGGCTGTGCCTGATGATTGCAATGTCCTTTAAATGCCTTTCAACAGCACCCAGTATGACCTTCCCCATAATTCTTCCAGGTACTAAGGTTAGACTAACAGGGCTGTAGTTTCCTGGGTCTTTCCTCATGCCTTTGTTGTACACTAGAACAACACTGATGAGCTTCCAGTCAGCAGGGACCTCGCCAGACTCCCAACATCTTTGGTAGATGATTGAGAGGGGTCCTGCTGTAACATCTGCTAGCTCCTTCTGTACTCTGGGATGAATCTCACCAGGCCCCATGGACTTAAGAACACTCAACAGATAAAACTGGCCCCTTAAAATTGTGGTGCCCACAAATGGAAAGTCACTGTTCTCACAGTCATGGTCCTCCAATTCAGAGGACCAGACAGCCCAATGCCTACTGTCAGTATTAAACAGCGAGACATAAAAAGCACTGAATGCCTTTGCTTTTTCTTCATCCCTATTTGTCAGAGATACTTTACTTTTCAGTGTTTTAAAACATGTGGGTTGAAAGGGTTAACTCAGTAACACTACAAGGAAATACAGTTTTCATGATGTCAGTTTGAAATAATTCTGACACTACTTCAATGCATACACACAATGCTGCAGAAAGTATATTTTGAAAAGTAGATGTTTAAGAGTATGTTTTGCTAAAAATTAGCAAGAAATATATAGATCAATACACTTCTAATAGCCTAGAATAATTTTCCGTATTTTAAAATGAAACAGTGTGCAATTAAGCCACAAAGGAGTTCCTACTTTCATGTACTTTCTTAATGAAAATGTTAAAACACAAAGAACATTCAGTGTCAGTTTAATTAGGAACGTCAGAATTTTATTTGTTTTTCAGGAAAATAAAACTTGAACATGAAAATTGAACTGAGGTAGCACTACTAAGACACTTTCTAATCTACTGTAAAACTAGATTACCTAAAATACACAGACACATGCAAAAGAATCCAGAAGGTTCGCTTGACCCAGAATAAAATAGGGCATCCGTACACAATCCCTCTGCAAATGGTTAACCCTGAGGTAAACCAAAACAAAATAAACTCTGATTTCTGCAGGAAAAATTCTTTCTCTTCTCAAGCCAGAAGAAAGTGTGGCTTCTATTGAAAGCACGCCAGTTTGATACAGGATTCTTGGCTTCAGCCTTATTTAACATTCACTCCTTGTGTGGCAGGGATTCAAAGCTGTTTAATGCCTACAGATGTTGTCTGCCATTTCAAATTACAATTTCTTTGCCGAAGTGGTGATTCAGGGTTTTTTTTTTGTAGGTGGTTGCAAAAAAAGTCCAGATCCTCACCAGAACCTGTAAACTGTACATGAAAACAGACCGCTCCTCCCCTTCACCCCTACACTTAAGTACGGAGATGGAGTCAAGTTTGTATTAGGAATTTTCTATACAAAGAAACAGAACGCTATGGCTAAAACAAAGCAAGTCTCTGTGTGTTGCATGCTGTCAGCTCCACACACAAATTTTGCATGAATGCACCCCTAGCTTGCAGAAGGCTTATGAGATCCAAAGTCAAGAGAAGGAAAGTGTCATTTTACCTTAAAACTAACAGGTGAAGACTCAGCCCTATTCTGACTCCACCAGCCCACCCTATACTTGCTCCCTAGCTGGCTTTCACAATGAGAAGGTGCTGAAGCAGGAAAAAGTCGTAAGACTTCATGTTTTCTTCTTGATTTAACTCTACTTCTCTCCACTGCCCATGCTGGAAGATAATTCTTCTTGGCCAAGAACAGCCCGAGGCATGCTCTGAGGCATTTAAGCCCTGTTTTGAAAGCTTAATGGGGTTCCCTGCAGAAAAACGAATGTGGGGCCTGCATGCAAAGAGCAGGGTCTCTCCTGCTCTTCTGACCTCTCACAACCACAGTGCAGCAGCATTTTTCCACAGTGTTAGACAGTAAAGTAGAGGGGTGAAAGTACGTCTGATTTTAGTGCATGATATCAGCATCTGACCATCCACTAGAGTTTATGCAAACATTTCAGTTTTATTGTAACTCTGTCCTCTAAAGTAAACAATTAAAAACACTAAAAAGCCCAGAAAGTCTAGCTCAATAAGTTCATTTGGAAAGTCACATGTGAAATGGGAAATAATGCCCTAGGTACTAACAACCTGCAAAGTCTAACACTGCAAGTCATAAGCCTCAGTAATGTCCTTACAGACAAACTGATGAACTGTTGTTTGGATAGGTAGACTAGAAAGTGGATGGAAAACTGCCTGGACTGCTAGGCACTAAGTACTGTCATTAGACATACAAAGTCCAGGTGGTAGCTGGGTACTAGTGCCATTCCTCAGGGATCGATGCTGAGCCCAATGCTCTTTAATGATCTTATCAACAACCAGGGCAACAGGATGGAATATGCCCTCAGCAAGCTTGCTGTGATTACAAACCAAGAGGGGGTGGAGCAGGGGATGACCGAATGACAGAGTGGCAGGCAGGGTCACTCCTCTGAGGGACTGTGATGTGCTGCAGAAATGCAGCAGCACGAACCTCACAAAGATCAAGACAGGCCTCTGGGCTTATCCAACGCATGAAGTAACTGCAACAATTAAGGCTGGGCACCAACAGGCTGGGGAACAACTTTGCCAGAAAAGGAACCAGGGTGCTGGGCTGAGTATCTTCCAACAGTGTGGCCTTGTGGTGATGAAGACCAGCCACACACTTCCCTGGACAAGATACACGTTGACTCCATTAAGCAAACCCTCCTGCAGAATCCACCCAGACAGTAATGGAGCTGAAGCACAGCATAACCAAAGAGACGTGGAAGGAACTGGGCTTATTCAGCCTCCAGCAGGGAACTCAGCACCGTCTACAACACCCTTATGGGAGTAGATAGAGAAGATGACACCACAACCCTCCGTGGAAGGGCACAGTGAAACAACATGGCACAAGTTGTAATGAGGAAAGTGTTGATGTGGCACTAGAAGTTTTCACTGCGAGGATGGTCAAACACTGGAAAAGGGTCCCAAGGAGGTTGTAAAATCCTCATCTTTACTCATTTTAAAGCAGGCACTAGTGCCTTTCAGTGCGTATGGGTGAAAGTGAATGATCTCCAGATACCCCTAACGATCCTTGTAATTCCATGACTCTAGCATGGAGTCCATACAAGGCACTTCTGGAGAAAGTCCTTCTAAATCCCTGATTATCTCGGCAGCTCTTTGGCATGTCCTGCTTTCAGTGGGACTGCCCTTGCTCCTCAGAGCTCCACATCCTCATGTATTAATACATATACGGACTCTCAAACTTTCCACCAAAATGCTCGTTTTTAAATATCTTCCTATTTTTTCACTTTTTTTTTTTTTTTTTTTTTTTTGGTCAATATTCTGGGTTGCTTTTAATTCACAGAAAGAAACAAGCAGACAAAAAAAACCCAACACCTTACGGATTTGGTTGAACATAGCTAACAGTTTTGGCCAAAGGAAGGAAGTAAGCAAACTTCGTCAGAGTGCGAGCGTTTTGTTTTGGTTTCTATAAATGAGATGTTGCACGGGGCAAAAAATCTAACTGAAAAATAGAAAGTGAAAAAGCATACCCTGAAGACGCGTTGTTCTATTTTTGGATCAGATTAAGTGTTTTGCTCAGCTATAAAACTGAGAGCATTCCTCCTCGACGCAGCTGAAACTCCACAACACAGAGACTTTTCAACTCCGGCACCGGACGAAGGCGGGTGCCCGCCCGCGCCGCTCCCGCGGCACCGCCCCTCCCCCTCCCAACGCGCGCTGGGAGCCAGGCGCAGCTCCCGCCGACGCTTCCCGCCCGGCACCGGCCGCCGAAGGGGGGGCTCAGCCCGCCGCTGCCGCTGTGGGGGCCGGCGGCGGCGGCGGCGGCGGCGGCGGCGGCGGCGGCGGGGGGGGGGTGGGGCGCCACCGCCCCGCCCCGCCGCCCGCCCTCCCGCAGGGGCAAGAGGCAGGGCGTGGCCGTCGGCCGCGTGCGGCAGCTCCCGTGAGCGCCTGCGGGCCGCGCGCCTCCCGCCGCTTCGCGCGCAGCCAGGGCGGAGCGCGGCATCCCCGCCCGCTGCGCTCGGGGCGCCGCCTGCCCGCGCCCCCCCCCCCCCCCCCCCCCCCCGCCCGCCGCCGCCGCCGCCGCCTGCCCGCGCGCCGCCGCCTCACATCCGGCTCCGCGGCCGCCATGGCGCAGGAGGAGCCGCGGGCGCCGGGGGCGCGGGTGTGCGGCGTCCATGCGGGACGGCCGCTGGAGCTGTTCTGCGAGGACTGCGGGCGCTGCGTCTGCGCCCTCTGCCCGGCCCTGGGCCCGCACCGCGGGCACCGCGCCCGCCTCCTGCCCCACGCCGTCCGCCACAAGCAGGTGAGCGCCGCGGACGGGCACCGGGTGGTGCCCGCGGGGCGGGCCCGGGGCGGCCCGCGCCTCCCGCGGAGCCCCGCGTGTGCGGGGCGGCCGAGCCTGGCTGCGGGCTCGCCGCGGCGGCGACTTCTCCTGCGAGACCAGCCCTGGCGCGGCGGCGGGACGGGACGGGGCACAACCAGGAGCTGGGCGGCGGGGCGCGGGGCCGGAGCGAAGAGCTCCCTGGTCTGGGTGCGTGGCTTGCCGGCTTTTTCCGCGTCACTGGGGCGGGTGCGGCGGGGTTTTCTTTTGCCAGGGTGAGAAGGTGGCAGCTGTGAGCATTAGTGCAGTGGGCAGCAGGAGGCCAAGTGTCTTCAGCCTTCGGCCTTGCTTTGCTTGCTTTATGAACGGCTTGTGGAGCTCAGGTTTCGTTGTCACATCAATTCTGTAGGCTGTACTGGCTAGCAGAACAAAATTTCTGTACTTTGACAAGTGCTTTTAAATCCCACAGGGACAGGGGGCAGCGTGGTGTCACTGCGCAGGGACATGGTTCCTTCATGAGAAGGAGAGAGTTACCCAGTCACACATGGAATGGAATATCTCTTTAGTTATTTCGGGTCATCTGCCTGCTTGTGTCCCCTCCCAACCTCTTGTGTACTTACAGTATAGTCACATCTAAAACACAGCACTACACGAGCTGCTATGAGGAAAATTAACCCCATCCCAGGCGCAACCAGCACAGGGGTTCTTCCTTAAGTTTTTTTTACTCATCTCAGTTTAGCTGTCCATCGAGCAGCCCCAGGAGGCTTTACAAGCTTGCACAATACTCCCTGTTAGTGCTTTGTTTTACTCCAGGGAGCCTCCTGTCAGGAGGCTTGCTGAGTCCTGCATGCTGTAGTGCTAAGCTTGGGAGGCTTAAAAAGTAGTAACACACAGGTTTGATGTCCAGGAGCTTTTTTTTTTTTTTCCCCCTCCACAATTTCAGAGGGCTCCTTCCCACTTCTTCTCTGGCATTTTGGAGCAGTGTTACTAGGAAGTTTCCTAGTTCCCACAGATTGTGAGCAGATGCATAGGGTCATGCTAAATTCCTCTGGCATGTTATTGCACTTTGTGTTAGAGAGCAGTACAAGGGCAGAGGGCAGTACACTAGGCTGCAAGTAAACAGTAGCTCAGGGAAAAGACCACTGCAGATATCAGACCAACACAGAGCACTGTTCCTGCTGCCTGGTGTGCTTTCATCCAAAGTACCCCTCTTGCAGCTAGGAACTCACTACAGTGTTTGCATTCCCTTCATGACACCGGGGCAATGTGTGGGTGCCGGTGTACTGTGGCAATCTGATTTGAGCCAGGGTAAAGTGCACAAAGCAACAAGTTGTGCTGGTTCCCTGGGGGTCTGCTGAGCACTAGTTATTTGTCTCTGTGCTAAAACTGGAAGTGAGCAGGGTAGACAATTGGGTCCCCATGTGACACTCTGTCCCTAGGAGGTCTCTGCTGACATCTATTGGCTTAGGGCTGCAGAGATTTCAGGCACAAACTATTAAAAGTACGCTAAGAGATGATATTTTGGCTTTTGCTGGGAGGAGTTATTCTGTGCAGCCATTGTGATGTGATATCAACCAGGCAGCATGTCAGAATCTTCCTCAGTGCTTTCAGCAAATCCTAGCTGTGGATGTTAAGAAGAGATGAGAACCATTGTGTGAGGTCCATCAGCTGGTTCATCCCTGGATCTAAGGTTGTATAAAATCATCTGGAAGGACATTCCCTGAACTCTTGAATGCAGGACATGGGATCAGCATGCTGTGCACTTGATGTGTGTCCTGTGAGCCTGACTGGAGCTAGGTGTCTCATCTCTCAGAAATTCTTGCTTTTACAGTGTTTTCTCTTGAGTCAGTTGAGGCATCCAGGCAATCCCTAAAGCAATGTTTCTGGAGTTGGTTCCTCAGGGTGAATGACATGGGTTGACTGCCAGTGTTGCAGACACAGTGTCTCCACTGACGCAGCTCTTTCCTTTACCTCTGTAAAGAAAGTAATGCTTAACCAGAAATGCTTGGGGCTGGCATAAGTATTTGCATGTGATCACTGTTGTGAGGGAGTGAGTACCTGAGGTGATGTGTTTTACTAGCAGAGAAGGAAGACTGTGTTTTGCTTTGTGGTCTTTGTTAGTCTTTGAGGAAAGGAATGAGGTCTAGGCTGCAAAATAAGTTGAGGAAGGCCTAGTACAACTCCTGAATCTGCAAGTGGAGTAGAACCTTTCTGGTCCTTGAGGGACAAGATTGGAAAATTGTGGCTGGAATGGATGGCGTAACAGGAGTGTCTTGCTCCATGCAAGAACACTTATCTGCTTGTATGAATGTGCCTGTGCCAAGGGACTTCCAGATGTCGAGTCTCTGGCTTTTGCTGGGAGCCCATTTTCTTCTGACTCTGTCATAATCAAATGAAAAATTGCATGTGTCTTCAAAGGAGGTGCATGTCAGAATTGCAAACTGTTGCCCATGAAGCAACACTTATGATCAGATTGTCGACTCTGCAGAGTTAAAATGCCATGCAGACCTGGGGATGTTGCAGTGAGCTGATACATATGCATGCAGATGGTCTTGACTGGGTCCCCGCTGCAGAACAGGAGACTGATAACAGCTACACTTCTGAGCTGGCTTATCTGGTATTTACTGAGAGGCTCTGTTATTACACTAGTGCACTGAGAACATGGGGCTGCATTGCCTGGATCTTTCATGGTAGTAGTGACAAAAATGCATCACCAAGCGCACCAAGACTGTTCAGCCTGCTGGACAGAGGACAGCTGGATTTCAGAGAGCTGCGGGTGAGATACTGAGGGGATAGACACAGCAGTACATTTACTGTGCTGTGCTGCCTAGTGCATCTCAAGGCATACCACAAGTATCACATATACTGTGATTACCAGCCAAGTTGATAATATTTGTTTTTGCACGCATTCAGACTACAGCATCACGGCAGCGACAGTGGGGTATTTCTGATTGCTTTTTTGTACACTGGGAAGCATCCTGAACATTCACTGGATTTTGCTCTACATAGAGTCTCCCACTGAACCTCTGAATAAAAGTACTTGGTTAGCTGCCCTTCAGCTGCTAAATGCATGAGCATGTAATCTTGAAATGCACAGTGCCATAGATTTAAAGATGAAAATGTTTTTTTCACCATAGGTTTCCCTGTTCTTATGAAGGTGGTACTAATTTGTACAGCTCTCCAAATCTTACCAGTATAGCCACCAGGAGCAGGGGAAATGTTGAAATCCGTATGTTTCATCACTACTGGCCTTAATAAACCTCATAAACTGAGTGTTTCAGTAGCATACTCCCCTATATGGAAAGTAAGCTGGATACTGATTTCTGGTTTTTACAGATGTTGTTATGTTTTGTTTTGTTTTGTTGCTGTATAGGAACTCATGGCATTGTGTTTGAAGGATCTAGAAGAGAGAAAAGAGCAAGAAGCTGTTAACAGAAGGAGCATAGAGCAGGCTGTTAATGATTTGAAGGTAAAGCGTGGTTTGCTTCTCCACTGGATGGTCATTTTCCAAGGAGAGACATTTTGCTTTCTCTGTAGCTATTCAAAGACCCAGGCAGCTACTGCTTCTCAGGAAGAATGTTTCCCTGTATCCATCACAACATATTACTATCAAAGGGAGAGAAGAGGGAAAGAGTCTCCAAAGGCCTGGCTCTCACTCCCTAATCAGCCGAATACCTCTGGAAGAACAATGTTGAAATTTTTGTGCAGAGGAATAGTAAATAGCAGCATGTGTTAATCTGGCTTCAGTGATGTGTGTTGCATTGCACTGAACTGCATTATTGAATAGCCTGACTTCAGAGATGAGTAAAGACAAGAACACCTCTATTGATTCTGTCTTAAGAACGGGAATGTATATGCTAAGCTCCATCTCATTTCTAGAACATGAAATGGTTTCTGCTCTAAGGAGCATCTCTGTTACAGAAATGTCAGTAACAGCTAGAGGGAGCTCTGTAGAGGTTTGGGATATTGTGGTTTGATGTCACTTCCTTTTGGAGGCATTTTTTTCCTAGCAGCTCCCTGTCCCTAGCTTGCTTTGAAAGGGGGCAAAGTCCTGCTACTGAAGGACCAGGTCTGCTGCTTGTAGCAGTTAGTATCTGGCCCTGCTACATTCTAGCTGAAAACAGTGTTTTCTGCATAAATAAGCATCTTGGGATCTGCCCTCAAGTTTTTCTACCCAGGGCATCAACAGGTAAATCCTGGCTGCACTGCCTTAAAGCGTAAACACCCATTTCTCAAGAGATGCAGCAAATCAGTAAAATTCAACCAAAATGTAACATGGAAAGCCTAGGAGAGAAACACCTGAAATGTTTATGACATGTTGAGTATGGAGGGGGACACTCTTCTGCTTAATCTGTAGGCACATGCCATTGTGAGCAAACGGCAGCTGTCAGACAGAGTGACTGAGCTCCAGTTACTACTTCGGGAAGAGGAGAGTCTGGCAAAAAACTTCATTGATGAAAAGACTCAGCAAGCCTTGGAAGCACATGATCAGCAGTTGGAGTCCTGTCAAGAAAAGCTTGCAGCCCTGGAGACCTTCTCACGTCGAATCAGACAAATACAACAGCATAGTGATCCTATTCAGTTACTGGAGGTGGTATTAAATGGTCTCTTTCTACCTCTTATCCTCATAGTCCCTGGTAAAATGCTCTAGTGGTCTCTGTAGATTCTTCTGTATGTTAGCATCTTTCTCACTGCTTTTTAATCTTCTTTTTGTTGGTATTTTGGTGAACCAGTTTGGTTCCTGATTTTTTCACTGTTAGGTGTTCCTGCTATGGCATTGATTTCAGGTCTGTATGAAATTCATGTTAATTTTAAGCATATATGGAACAGGATTATGTGTGTCTCTTCATCTTGAAGACAGACGCTGTATCAGGTGTTTCCTTGTGCAGTGTAATATGTAGGTCTGAGGAAGGGCAGCCCTCTTGGGAACCTTAGCAGGAAGGCTAAATTGTCTCATTTCTTTAATCACAAGAGGTCCTAATCACCCTAAGCAATAGCCATCATTTTACTGGAGGGGGCAGTGTTTTTCTTTTTGCCTGCAGATAAATGTCAGTCTCTCCTTCCTAATGATCTTCTCACCTTCCTTGGGAAGGGTGTGTTGCCATGTGCTTATGCCATGACACAAGCCAAAGGATACCATTTTTCATAGGAAGGCCTGTGGTGCATTTTTACATCCTCACAACTTAGCAGACTTCAGAGTTTGCATTTTTGTGAGTGATATGGCCCTGGCATGGGAAGCTGCTCTTCATGGTTTTGGAGAAATTTTTTGTGGGGGAGGTTGGATTTTATTCTTTAGATTGCTTTTAAAACTTAGTGGTTTAATTTTCCCATTGTTGGGATTTCCCACAAAGGGTCCTAGCCAGGTTAAATTCATTTCCATCTTGGAGTGTCCTGGAGGGCCCTGTTTTACTGATGACTGCTGGGTTTCTTCATCTCTGGGTAGCCCCTGACTCCACTGGCAGGAGGAGCTAATGGGCAGGCTAATGAGCTAATAGGCGGGCTGAACACAGCAAGGCTTGCCTGTAATGGCCCTTATGTTTACCTAGTGATGAGGCTGTCCTTGCTCTGTGGTGTGTGGGAGCTGGGAGGGAAGAGTCCATTCATGTCACTGTCTCTACTAATCAGAGAATTTGGCTTTCTGCTCTCAGAAGTACACAGAAATCGAGAAGGAAATGCAGGAGCCCAGACGCCTATTAGAACAGTGGCATCCGATACCTCTCTCGTTTGAGCACATACTTAACCATTATAAGCATTTTGTGACAGTTCTTCAGTCCATTCTACAGAAACCACTAGAGGCCCGGCTTAAAGAAGGTACCTGGGAGAGTGCTGTGAATTTTGCTTTCTCCTGCTCTCCTTTTAAAAAAAGTGTGGTCTGTAAATAAGAGCAGGACTTCTTATCAAATCAGCTGGAGAAAATGGCAGCTGTTCAGGCATGGGTACTATTCTCTGACAGCATTGGTGCTATATTGGTTGCTATAGCAGTGGTGACTTAGGAACATAAGAGGTTTTGGCTCTGAAGATGGCCTTTTTTGCCGTAAAGTTTGTCTGATGCTTTTTTCCAGCTCTATCAGTTATTTCAATACAGCTTACTTCTTCCTTCAGACCTTATCTTGCTTATATCCCTAGACCATCATACCTGCACGACATAGCTGTTCTCACCTTTCACTCACTATTGGGTGTAAGTGCTCTGGCAGGACATCTGGCAGGCATGGAACATCAGGTACCTGTAAAATTTGAAAGGTTTTTCTAGTTGATGTACCTGGTGATCTTTCTGTCTCATGCAGTCTGAAAAATTCTCTGGTTTTGGTACTTTAAAGGTGGGTTAATATGTTCTGGTTGGAGCTCCTTTTGTCTCTGAGCTGGTATTTCATCCTTAAGTGACCTTTGGCATGATTAAGGCAAGGATTTTCCTAATGGAACACAGAGCCACAAAGCCAAATAACTATGGGGAAACCCTGCCACTTGTTGAGTTACAGGTGAGCAGGTCAATACCGGCCATCGCATTTCACCCAGCTACCTTTTAATAATCTGTTTTTGAGGGTTGCTACCAAGAATAGTATAGCAGGGTGCTGGGGAAAAACGGTCAGACCAGATCTGAAAGGCCACTGCCGGGTGTGTGGAGAATTGCTAGACAGTACTATGCAGTTGCTCCGTAGCTAGCATCTGCAGTTGTCTTCAGCTGCCTGACTCTGTTCTCATCTGATAGGGGGTGCTTTTTGAGGAATGGGACATGTTTACTTGGGATTGTGCTCAGTTGTGTAGTTCCTTGGCAACACTGGGATCCAGCATCTCCATGCTATCCAAAGAGCATAAGGTCAAAAGCATACAGAGTGAATAGCCCTTCCCCAGCAAAATTAACATAGTGTGTCCCATGAAGTTGGAAAATGGAGTGTGACAGAATGATCTTTCCCAGGACATGGGTGGAATTCACACCAAAGAGGCAAAACCTGAATACCCTGTCCAGGAAAAGTGCCCGTGGTGTTTTATTTTTAAAATATTCTTGATGGTACAGCCATGTTCTTCCACTGGCAGACTCCCTAAACTGTCCCTTTTCATCTCTGCCCAGATGTTTTCAGTAGCCTTAATGCCACTGCAAAGAAGGAGCCTGGAACAGTGTTGAAAACCATGTCTCCTGTTGATCGGTTGCCTTTCTTAAAACGTAAGTATGGTTGAACAAAATTTAGAAGCACTCCGAACACTTACAGCTCAATGACTGAAACAGTCAATGAATGTGTGCTGCCACTATCTTAAAACGGTATCTTTAAAGGGTTCTGATGTTTACAGAATTTTCAAGGAACAAGTGCTTGGCACTGCCTGAAAGTCAATACCCTTTTCCGTACCTCAGGTTCGGAAAGAAATTTTACTTTCTGTCTGTGAAATCTTGATCCTTTGCTTTTTATTCAGAACTGCCAGTGTGTGAATCAGCTAGTGGCTAATTTAGTTTTTGAAGACTTCTATTCTCCAGATCATTGTGATCTGTCTTTAACTGGATGTCCATCATGTAATGTGTTAAGGGTCAATCTACAGGTGAACCTGTCCTCTGGTGTTGGTAGGAAAGATGTACAGTGAATTGTTTCATCTCTCTGATGGGAAGCTCATGGACATTTCATGTGGCCTCCAGCAGACGAGGGTTGTAGCTGTTTCTAATCTCAAAGCTGTAACATTCCCTATTACCGTGGTACCTGGTGGCAAAGGCCTGTTGTAAAAGAAGGTCTGTTTTCTGGCCTGGATCTAGCCCAGTGGAGGCCATGACTGTGGCCAAGTGGACACTTGACTTTTGGCTGTTATTCAGTAGGGAGGGCAGGGGGCAGTATTGTGCTGATGGAGTGCATTACATGCTGTCCCCACACCTGTAGGTTGGTGTGTTCTGAGAGGGATATTTTTCAGTGTTGTTACCTTGTCTTGTTTCTGTGCTCTCCTGAGTGAGCTTCTAAGTCCAAACACTGCAACTTTTTCATTCCATACAGGTTATCTCAAGTGGAGATGAGCAAATAGGTGTTGCACTTGTAAATGCAGCAGCTGTTAAGAAATCAGGAATGCAATGAGCAAAGTCTGTCTTGGCTGTGATGTCATGGGTTCTTGTGGTTTAGCCCCGGTCAGCAACTAAGCACCACACAGCCGCTCGCTCACTCCCCCACCCTTGTGGGATGGGGGAGAGAATCGGAAGGGCCAAAGTAAGAAAACTCGTGGGTTGAGATAAGAACAGTTTAATAATTAGAATAAAACAGCAATAATACTAATATAATGAAAAGGAAAATAATGAGCAAGAGAGAGATGAAACACTGGAAGAAGAGGGGGAAAAAACCCCCAAAACTAAACAAGTGCTGCAACCGCTCACCACCCGTCGACCGACGCTGCCAGTCCCCGAGCCGCGATCGCTGCTTCCCCCGGCCAGCTCCCCCCAGTTAATATACTGGGCATGACGTCACATGATATGGAATACCCTTTGGCCAATTTGGATCAGCTCTCCTGGTTGTATCCCCTCCCCTCCCGGCTTCTTGTGCACCTGGCAGGACATGGGAAGCTGGAAAAGTGCTTGACTAGTGTAAGCACTACCCAGCAACAACTAAAACACCAGGGTGTTATCAACATTATTTGCATACCAAGTCTAAAACACAGCACTATACTAGCTACAGTGAAGAAAATCAACTATCCCAGCTAAAACCGTGACATGGGTCTTTCCCACTTATATCATTTATATGCTGCAGGATCCAGACTGAGTCAGTCACTTGGTAACTGGAACCTGTTAAGGTGCTAGGACAGCCAGTCCACATCACTGAGCACTTGCTACTAAGAGAGCACTGCAGCAGCATTTGGCTGACGGTGAACTAGTGCTCCTGAGCTTCATGAATGCCCGTCTGTACCTGCTTCAGGCTGCCTCTTGATAGATTCATGGAGAAAGCACCGTATTTGCTTCACATGTGAGCAGTCACCCTAAGGGCTGAAAAGACAATTTCTCAACTCTGTTAAAGCTAAATATGACAAACCACCTCATTAAGAAAGATGTGCAGCTGCTTATAGGCAGTGAAATTGACAAACCTTGGTCATAAATATTTGGACTTAAAGTCACTTAAAATTTTCTCCACTTAGGAAAAGTGGAAGAATTGCAGTCCTCCAGTCATCCAAACAACTCTAGCTATTTTGCATTATTTTTCTAGTCAAATTCACATTTATGCTTCCAAATATTCACACTTGAGTGCAATTCAGTCCTTCAGTTTTTGACCTTTTTTTAAAGCAATGGAGGTATTTCCTTTTGCTTGAGATTTAGTAGTTCTGCAAAAAATACAGGTTTTCAGGTAAATTTGACTGACAGACATCACTACTTATTTGCACAGCTTTTCAAGTGCTTACTGGAAAAAGCAGACACTGAAGCCAGGCCTTTTAAATCCTCCCTACTTAAGTGTCTTTTGGTCTCTGTGTCACCTGTGTTCTGTACAAACTTAGCATCCCCATTGTTTACCTACTCTAAGTGACTTGGAACAAAGACTCATGACAGTCATTCACAAGATAGAGTCCTGTAGCATGCTGTTTTACCTACATGAATAATTCCTGTTTCCTGTCTTTTGTCACCAACTATGCACACTGATGTGACTTAGGACCTGTTTAGACCACGTGAATGACAATACTAGCTTTTCTGACTAAAGCGTAGTGGAGATCACAGCAATAAGATGTTGCATGTGTGAGATGTACCCCTGTAGTGGTACACTTTTGGAAGTTTTAACATTGTTTACAGACATAATACCAAAATTAAAATCATAATAGCAAATGGTGACGATTCAGTTAACATGCAGTGCATGTACAGTGCTGTTTGCTTTTCCATTTTTTTGCAGTATACAGGTGCAAAATGCAGGGGGCAGAATATCAGCAGTGGGTTCTCTAGCACCATGACATGCATTTCACACATCAGTAACTCTCTCCACATGTCTTTGCCTTAAATAAAGCAACTGCTTCATTTTTGGTACCCAGGTGTGTGCAGTGATACTACCCAGATGAAGATGATCTGTTAGTAAGGCTCTGTATAAAACAACTGATAATGGTGCATCACTGGTTCCTGTATTTTAAACATAGCTGGTGTTAGGGGCCACAGCAAGGCAAGGAGGAGATAAGGGGTCCAGCTGTATCTTATGGTCATAAAGCATGTGTACCACTTTATTTTCTGAAACATTACAGACAAGTATAGAGAGTAAGTCTTTGTTGCAATTAACTGTGTGGTGAATGGACCCTCACTTAATGTGAGATATCTGTGCTCCTTCACAGTGAATTTGGGAGACCTTACTTAGCCTTCCCTGCTCATGGCAGGAAATTGTGGCAGAGTAACAGAGGACCAACAGAGAATGGACTGGAGAGGTTTATGCATTGCTCTGATGGCAGAGGGAAGAATTCCAGCCTGCGTGAAAACAGCTTCTGGGCTTTAGACTATGGAATATGCCAGCTAGTCCAGGCTAGTCATATTTAATTTATGGGAGGGGGTTCTGTGTGAGAACAAAGGAGAGGAAATAGCAACAAAGTCAAATGAACAACAAATTAATTCAGTTGCAAAGAAAGACTTCTGTCATACAGCAACCTGCTGCATAATTACCTTTCATTTCTAAGATCAACACTGAAGAGCAAGGAAAATATTGAAGTTCTTGTTTGAATGGCTTTGTCGCTCCCTGTGTTGTGTTCATTTAGTACTATGCTGCCTGTAAAGCACAGTGAAAGACTACTCTCTGAGACCACAGGTCCAAACACATAGTTCAGATACGCAACACTGCAAAGAAATCAAAGCAGTCTGGATTTTAAAATATTTTAAATACTTGTTTCCCTAACTTTAATTTAGAAAGGAATTTACTCACTCTGAAAAGCAGCCTCAGGATATTAAATGCATTTGTCATCTGGCATTTAAAACATCTAAGCTTCAAAGCTTATCTAGACTAAGATTAAGATCATATTCAATAAAAAAAAAAACAGCTATGAACTGAGTGAGATATGACTCAGCAAGTTCTTACTGCAAGTATGGTGCTCTTCAGTTCTCATCTGGATCTATTGTTATATTTTGTTTTCTTTACTTACAAGAAAAAATAATTGTATCTTAAAACTATTCCAAATCATGAGCACAAGTTAAGTTTACATCTTAGTGCCAGTACTCTATACAGTACTGTAATTCATGACCATGTATGTTCTTTTAGGTGCCCAACTCTGACACTGGTTTTATCAGCATTGACAGAGTGATGGGTATTGTTTAAGAATGCCAGATCCTGTTTTCAAAGGGAGTATCTAGGTTATTTCTAGAATGTGAAATCAGATAATACATGCTAACAGAGTAAATTACTGAGATAGAGTATAGTATGAAAACTTTTGTGAGACATGCAGCAATTCGATATTGAAGTTGTAGGACAGTATCTTCAGAGAAAAATCTCACCTTAAAAATCCTGTAGCTTTTTGATGTGTCCTGTGTGATTCTGTAATTTCAAACTATTTTAATTTGACTGTAGATATTTTTCCTGGCTTTGTGATTTCCCATCCTGTGACAGCTGCTTCATGGTAAAAATATTCTAAGCTGCTGCTGAATAAGACAATGGTTTCTAGGGTGTAGTTTCAGACTGATTTTTCTTCTCTAAATGTCAGGTTAGGCAACCTGCTATAAATCCTCTGGGAGCTGGTAAGTTTTCCTTTGCAATGTACATGCTGCTGCTGCTCAGAGCTGTGGTGCCTCTGTGAGAAACAGACTCCTAGTGCATCTTCAAATGGAATTTCAGTGGAATGGGATCTCCCAAGAGTCTGCTCCAGTGCTCTCTAAAACCCTTAGGCTGTATTCCAACCAGAAATCCCCAACATTCTGCATAAAGCAGAAGCTCTCAGTGTTTGTTCCCTATCTAGCTGTATTATCTTCTCTTTTGTGAACCGTGCAT
Organism: Morus bassanus; assembly: GCA_031468815.1. Taxonomy (NCBI): domain Eukaryota; kingdom Metazoa; phylum Chordata; class Aves; order Suliformes; family Sulidae; genus Morus; species Morus bassanus. The sequence continues at coordinate 30,807,172 of CM062600.1, forward strand.
ATACTGACTTACACACTGACCTGCTTTAAAGCCTATAGAACTTAAAAGCATTGGTGCATATAAATAGTGCAGTGCTTTCTATTAAAAACATATGTTTTTTCCTTGCAAAATGGCAGATTCAAAGACACTGCCACCTCTGGGCTTCTCTGCAGGTTTTTTTACAACTTGGACTTCTTTCAAGAGTCATGATAAATGTAGTATGTTTATGGTTTTGACTGCAGATGCAAGATCACCAACCTGGGAATATGACAGCCTTCACCCAAGGCTGAAATTGTCTGATGACCGTCTTGTAGTAAGCTGTAACTGGAGGAGGATGTTTTACCCTTGTGGTCCTCAGAGATTCGATAAATTATGGCAAGTGCTAAGTAGAGATGCATTCCTCTCTGGGAGCCATTACTGGGAAGTTGATCTACTTCATGCGGGAGCAGGATGGTGGATTGGTGCAGCCTACCCTTCCATTGGCAGGAAAGGAGACTCTGAAACCTGTCGACTGGGCTGGAATAGAGCATCTTGGTGCCTTAAGAAGTTTGATTTTGAATACTGGGCATTTCACAAGGGGGAGAGAATCCCCATCCTGATAGAAGATGATCCTGATCGCATTGGCATTTTTCTGGATTATGAAGCAGGAATCCTTTCATTCTACAATGTTACTGATGGCATGGCTCATTTGCACACCTTCCGCTGCAAGTTCACAGAACCAGTTTACCCAGCCTTGAGGCTCTGGGAAGGGTCCATTGGAATATGCAAACTAACATAAGGAATGAAGCAAAATAAAGCCTACTATTTCATGCTTTTTCTGTGAAAGCCACTTTAGCAATAATCTACATGAATTATTCTCTGTCATATGAAAGTTGTAACTGTGATGCTTTCAGAAAGTAACAGTTAAGTTCAAGAAAACCAACTGTAATTTTTAATGTATATGCATTTTTCAATGGGTGAAGGTGATCTGGCTTTTATAAATGACGATGTACCACCTGACATGCCATATGTATTTTTTGTACTTTTTTTTCAACTTGCAAAATGGAAAAAGCCTGGTTGAAAAAAGCCTGTTACAATTCTGATTTAAACCTGGGTATTGCCGTCTTTTTTTATGAACTCCCTCCCCTCATCTATGTGGAGAGGCTGCAGTTGTGTATGGCAATAGGTTTAGTTTGGTTCAAGCTTCAAGTTCATATATTGCATAGTGTTATAGTTGACAAGATCAGATTTGGATAATAAATGCACTAAGTGAATTAGTTCATACTTAAGTATCATCTCAGAAAAATCAAAGACTGGGCACTGACTGTTCGAAAGGTCCCTTCAAGTAAAGCTGAAATAGGAGCCTCTGTAGCCACACTTAATATCCATTACCATGCTTGTGCAATACATCACTTGTGACAGAGGCTCTGAACTGGGCTTCTGTGTCACCTTTTCTTCCTGCACAGAGTAGAAGCATGAGAAGCAGTTGTGTATAACTCCCAATAGAAGATAAAATACCTGGAGGACCCACAGGTGCAATAAAAACACCAGGTCAGTGGGACACTTGTGCTTAATTTATTTTTGTGTCCTATTTGCAAAGGCTCTTTAACTGCTGCTGGATAAAGTTATGCTCACATACAGCTAGGAGAGACAACTTGCAAGTTTCTCTATAGGGATGATTTTTTTTTCCCCCAATACATTAACTAAAGGCCTGGAAATTTTTGGAGCCTATGTTTACAGCAGCCTCTAGGACCTGCCCTGCTGGAGTGACGAACCACTGCTACTTGCAGCAGGTCAGGTAATCTTATGGGGTTCAAATATGAAAGGCCCTGCAGTCATCACCGGTGCTGGCAAAGGCAAGGTTTGACCATAAGCTGAAACACAAAAACAATAGCTTGTTTTATAAGCTAAATTTATTTTCCAAATTTGAAACAATTAAAAAAAAAAATCTTCTAACGAGTAGTTTTTTAATGTAAGGCAAGCATATTGCATCAATCAGAGGTCACATAACGGTCAAGCACATGATTCAAAGAATACATCCTTTCCAGTTCAGAGATATGAATAATAGGGTAAATATTTGAAAGTAAATAGCTCACAGGTACAGAAACACCACCACCCAATTCAAGATAGTTCACCACCTCATGACCAAGAGGTAGCAAGTTCCAAACAACCATCACTAGTAAATGATTCCACCACAGAAACATGCAGATGAGTAACACCAAAGTAGTTCTGGGCTAACCAAGCTAACTGGAGGATGCCTGGTTTGCAGCTGCTGCCATATGGCTCCTTCCTGGACAAAGGGAAGAACAGCAGGCTGATAGGAGTGGGACTGCATTTCTTTCTTGAAAAGTATATCTCTGATGCAAAAGCAGAGCACACAAGAGGAGCATCAACCATCTTGCTGAAACATAGTTATATGGTACAGTTAATCAACCAGCCTTAGCTGTCTTAAACACCAGTGTCGGGGGAAAAATAACTAACCCAGTGTATGTGCTTGTTAGTACAGGAAGCAAGCTGCTGAATCTTGACCAGCATTTGGCTTCACCATCTCCTACCTGAGAGGCTGCCCCCAGGTACAAACAGACATATCCAAATGCACTGCAGAATTAAGACTCCAGGCTTTACTCAGCTCACAATAGATGCTTTTGACATTTTTTTGAAGCATAGGTTAAGTTTATTTCCACTGATCCATCTCAGGTCTATTTTTCCCTCCCTTAATCTGTCTGGCTTGTCCTCTTGCCTTTCAGTTCACAGAAAGTACAAAAAGGCTCTTTCTCTTGCACCTTAAATGGGACCCTTCTACATAACCAATTTGCTTCCTTTCTTGGTACTGTCTCTTGAGAACCTAGCTTTCTCAAGTTTATTTTCCCCAGAGTGCAAATTCCTGCAACCCACTGCTTTTATTTTGAGATTTTTTTATCTTAAGGCTTTCATCTTGAGAAAAATCCATCAGGTTGCATGTGTAGTTTTCTGTTCAGTGTATGCAAACTTTCACTTACCTGCATTCAACTCCAGCTAGCATCCTGTTATCACAGGGGTGAGGAAAACGGCAGAAAAGAGAGGAACATCAAAAGATACGGTTGTAGAAGAAGTCACTTTCTAGCTCAAACAGAATCCAATACATAGTAGCATTACTACTATGGTGGTCATAGCTTGCTGAAGCTTCAGGCTGCAAGCTGTGAACTTTCATCCAGATACGCTGACCATATACTGAACTTTTACTTAGCTACATGAAGGGCGGGCCTGAAACAGGTGCAAACCAGACAGATAAAGTAGCCACAACCATCACCAGAAGCTGCATCCATTAAGATAAAAAATGGAACGTCTCATCTGGAGATAGAGGAAGGATCCAGTAAGGAATAAGAGGACCCCAGACCCATCGTGTGAGGGGAGGGGAACTTCAATTTTAAGTGTATAATTGCCCAAGGATTTCTTTGTTCGGGGTCCCTCTCCAGAAGCACCCAGCTCGAGCTATTCTCCACCACTGTACCACTCAATAAATTTGTCTGGCGTATGTCATGTTGAGACTCTGCTTCAGGGAAACCTAGGGTTGAGCCCGAGAGGAGAAAAAGTACCTGAGAGTGCATGTGAGCGAGGAGTCGAAAAGGGGTGCCCATCAGCTCAGTGGAGCTGCCTGCTGCGAAGGGACTCTGCAGCTGAACGTCTCAGGTGGTGTGTGAATGCTCAGGCTGTGGCTTCTTTAACATGGTGTTAGAATTATTCAAAGTGTAGACAAAATTATGGTGATTTAGTATATTCTTACCAGAAAAGGGAAGCTGGAAAGCAGCAGACTGTGGTCTTAGATTTGGCAAAACTCCAAATTAATCTAGGTTAAGTGGAATGGAGAAAGGAAGAGCACGGTATTTTTTAGACACAATGCTATACGGTTTCTAATAAAATTGCTTTTCATAATTTATACCCAGTTGCTGCAGAAAATTCCTGCTAATAAGAACTTGAAAATTCTAACCTGCTTGGGTCCCCATAATTACACCCCTTTCTTCTAATCTATCATGCTGCTATACGTAAGTACGTTGTGCAGTTGTGCAGCACTACTTCATGAAATATGGAATGGAGTGCTTTGTTTTAGCACTTCACTTTTTTGACATGATTTTCCACTGCTTGTTCAGTGATGGTTTCATCTTCTTCAATATTTTTTTTAACCTTCTGGCCCACTAGATCGAAGATGGCCTCTGGGGGAAACCCCTTAGGCTCTCCCACCTTCACTGTCAGCATGTCAAGTGTCAGTACTGCACCTTCAGGAATTGCCACTTTTGCGACAACAGACTTTCCCAGCTACAGAGGAGAAATGAAAACAAAAAAAAAAAAAGTTTAAGTCAAACACATTCCTAGGCTTAGTATGCCAAAAAGGCTAAAAAATATTCTGCAGTTACTTGGGAACAGGTTGTGTGGAATAGCCCTCCGTGTTACTTCTTATTCCAAATGAAGGTTGAGTTAGCATGCTAACTAGGCTGCTGCGAACTTCCAGATCCTTTCTGAAATCAGATAATGTCTCACTGGAATTTTTCAGAATCAGAATGGAAGGAATCTGATTAGACTGACTAGTACTCCAGCTTAGTGTAAAAGCAGCTTGTATACAGTCATAGAGACCTATTACTCCTATTACTATTACTAACTAGTTTGTACTTGGCACCGCTGAGGCTGCACCTCAAATACTGTGTTCAGTTTTGGGCCCCTCACTACAAGAAATATATAGAGGTGCTGGAGCGTGTCCAAAGAAGAGCAATAAAGCTGGTGAAGGGTCTAGAGCACAAGTCTTACGAGGAGCAGCTGAGGGAACTGGGGTTGTTTAGCCTGGAGAAGAAGAGGCTGAGAGGAGACGTTATCGCTCTCTACAACCACCTGGAACAATTGTTCCCAAGTAACAATTGATAGGATGAGAGGAAACAGCCTCAAGTTGCACCAGGGGAGGTTTAGATTGGATATTAAGAAAAATTTCTTCACCAGAAGGGGTTATCAAGCACTGGAACAGGCTCCCCAGGGAAGTGGTTGAGTCACCATCCCTGGGGTTATTTAAAAGATATGCAGACAGTGTAGACATGGCACACAGGGACAGGGTTTATTGGTGGACTTGGCAGTGTTAGGTTAACTGTTGGACTGGATGATCTTAAGGGTCTTTTCCAACCTAAACCATTTTATGATTCTACTCAGTTAACCACTAGATGATATACATAGAAATCCATTATACTTAAAATTGGCAACACTATGCTTTGGTAAAAATAGTCACTGACTGCCAGAAATAGCAGTTCATAGAAAATGACAGGTCTACACTGTCATTTACAGTTACAGTGCTCTAAGCATAAACACTGTGCATGCTGCTACTTAGCAGCAGAAATTTTTGAGTGCAGAGGCAGAAACACTGCTGCAATAAACAATTAGCATATTTCTCTGAATATAGAGTACTTAGCTATAGGTCTAAATGAGTTTCAGCTATACATGAATAAAAGCAAAAGTTACCTTTTCATTGCAAGCCATTTCACAGGGCAAGAGCTGTTTGACTGGAGAACCCATTGCTTTTTCCACAGTACGGATGGCTTTCACTAACTCTGCAAGTTCATTTGGCTCCAGGGATGCTTGGTGGTCACTTCCTTTCCATGTTTTGTCGAGAGTCACATGGCGTTCCACTACTTTAGCACCCATAGCAACAGCTGCCACTGAAATGGCTATGCCAGTTTCATGCCCCGAATAGCCAATGGGGATATCAGGAAAAGCTGACTGATATGCCTTGAATCATGACAGAGTTGGTCTGAATTACCAAGGTAGCAATTTCAAAGAAAAAGCAAATTTAACAGTGATAACTGCAATAAAAACCACAGACAATTACTGTGCCACAAAGCAAATGGTTATGCTGAGAATTAGTTTTTTTATATTGAACAAGTCACACTGCATTACTGACTGTGATGTTTTAAGAATTTCACTAGGATTATCAATACTGACAAGGAAAAGGAGGTATGTTCTATTCTACAACTTCTCTTATGTTTTTTCTTTCAATTCAGTTGTACTCTTCAAGGTCTTCAAAGCCTACATCACTGTAAGTTACAGTAATAGAATAGCACTTCATTTTCATCCAAGAACCCAGTGGACTGGTTAAACTTAACCTGTACCCAAAGCAGGTTTCTTCAACCCCGTATTTTAAAATCTGAAGCAATCCTTTCAGCCATACATACAGGACAGTCACCCAGTCCCGAAGGCAATTAAACACAGCCGTGTCCTGTTCTACTAAAAAGTAAGATACTACGTGTGCATAAAGCTAGGCAAGTGCTTGAACACTGGCCAATTTGGTAAAGTTTTCTTGCATCACTATCAGGAATATCCAAGTAATATTTTCAGTGAAGTAAACTATACAAGGGCCTAATCTATTTTTGGCATTGCTCTGATATTCACATGAAGTGTTTTTAACAAGTTTCAGGTCTAGCCCCCTATTTAGAATTATGTTCTCAATTCCATGCATCTTCTTAATGGTAACAGTCTACATCATTTTTCTTTGCACTACAAAGCACAGGGTTAACGTAACAGGTTAACCATATGTCATATTTTCCTCTGTTTAATTGTGAATACTCCAGTAATACCTTTTATCATATTCTTCAAAGCTGAATTCTGCTAAAAGAGGATCCAATGGGTATTTTTACTTCAACACTTTCATGAATTAGAGGAACATGATACACCTAACTTCTCAGAAGCAAATTTCAGCATGGCTAAGACCTGGAAATATATCTCAATAAAAGGGCATAGCCCTTCTCTGGTACCCTACCCATGGCACACTCTGGGTTATTCACTAACCGATATAACACGGAGATTGACATCCTCTGGCTGAAGCGGGTATGCACTGGTGCATTGCAGGAAGCAGAAGTTTGGATTGATGGGCTTCACAATCTGATAAACCTGATGCATTGTGTTCATTGACTGCATCCCGCTGGAAATCACCATCGGGCGACCTAGCCATTAGAAAACATGTATGTGTTTTGTCCTAGGTCTGTACGAAAGCTACACAAGATTAAATTAAATTCTTGAAGCAAATTAATTCAGTAGAAAAAGAAGCTGGGTGAACCCTTTTTTTTTCCAAGTCTGAGGGTGATTTTCTTCTAAAGGTACTTCAGATTTTTTTCCAAAATCAATTGGAAATTGATAATTGATATATTATATAGAATTATATAATATAATAACTGATCTACTGAGACACAGTCATGTTTACCAAGACGGCTCAAAAGAAAATGCTTACCTTTCTTCGCAGTCTTTTCCAAATATGGAAAATTGTTTGTATCTCCTGATCCTACTTTGAAAAATGGAACATCCAGTTCATGTAGAAATTCCACAGCCATCTACAAGGAAAAGAAATCACTGCATTTTAACACACCACTTCAGCTGAATCAAAGATAAAGAGCTACCCTGCTGGGAAATAAACAACTCTTCAAAATAGCAAAGCCAAAGCTTAATTAAATAGGTCATATATATATATATATATATATATATTTATCCCCCCAAAATACACTGCTCCTGAAATAACATTTACCATTCCAAGGATACTAGTTTCTGACTTGCCTCCAGGTGAAGTACTATTGAGGTGCCTTTTTTTATACTTCTATTACAAAAACAGATTTTCCACAGGTTTTTGACTGGGATCCATGTCTCAAGGCAGTCTCTTTGGTCTCCTAGCCACAGCTGGTCAAGCGAGCTGTAGGTACAGCTGCTTAATACAGGTGAGCACCACTGCTCCTCTAACTTCAAGATGAGCTTGTGGGCCACAATATTTTTGCCTTTTTTTGGCCCTACCAGAGAGAGCAACTACCTGTAGATGGGACCTTGCCTGTTGAAGAAGAAATGTACTGCAGGCACACAGGCAGTCTTCCTGCCACATACTTCCTGCAGGTCAGAAACACTAAACCACAAACAGAGTGTTTAAAACTATAGGTAGTCTTCCTGAATAGATCTGTCACTCTGAAAAGCTGTATGTTAAATAAGCACCTGAAAAAAAAGTAAGTACCCAAAAACAGAAATCCAAAATTAATTTGCTTCTAGGAGGAATACTGGAAAATATGCTAAAGAAAAGACTATAAAACAGTTTATTCAAATGTAAATTATACTCTGCCTTCTTCTAAAGAAGACAATTCAGGAATTATTGGAGGCTCCATGAAAATCAGTATTGCATCAGTAAGTGGCCTCTTAAAAATTAATACTTTTAAGGAAGAAAATCCCAAACTTATCACAGGCAAGAGATATTGAAATCCTCCATTCAAATCCGTGGAAAACAATGAAATAGTTACCTAGCTTCATCCCCCTTAAACTACCCACAAACACTTCATTTCTTCAGCTCATCCTCATTGCAGTCAAATTTACTTAGTGCCAGAGAAAGAGTGTTAATGTCCAAAAGAGAATCACATGTTCTTCAGCCTAATTTTTCTATCACAATTATGATGCAGATTCAATTTCTTGTACCTAGGATGCATAACATCTCTTTAATATAGTTTATTCACTAAGATGCATTGTGCATGAAGACAATGAATACGCTATACTAAAAAGCCACAGATCCAATCTGAGGAGATAGCACAAAATTAAATATGACAGATAGACCTCATATCTAAGGCCACCCTTCATTAGGTAAATAACTCTTGAAAATTGGCAGCCTTTCTGTAAGAGGTTCAAAGAACAGGATGTAATCTCTAATAAGGGACAACATTAAAGGGAGTGGTTCAATGGGATCCTGATTTGTCTCCGGTACACACTGGAACAGAGTAGATAAAGGAATTCATAGCCTTTATATTTGCTTCACACATCACTTCATTGATTTCCTCAAATAGTTAAACACACAATTTAACCTCTTTAACACAGCTGGAGTTCCAGAGATTATGTTCAATTTACAGAAGTTAATGTATTCTCAAGGACTTATTATGTCAATTTATGCAATGTTTGCCCTAAGTTCCAAATCCATGTCTTGCAGAAATGCCACCAGAAATTTTAGGACCTGTGTAATCTAATTACTGTTCAAAAAAAGAAGGCACAAACATGTATCAGTATGGTTAATTAGAGGATGAGGCCACACAAAAAGGAGCGCAGAATCTTGAGAAAAAGAGTGATCCCACAAGTGGAAAGAGATCTTAGCTGCTGCATATGAAAGGTGTTCTGCATTGCACTATAGCCTTTAGAAGCTGGAGGTTTTAACATCAAAGAAAGAGTGTGATTTTTTCCCCCCCAAAGGCATATGGGTCTTTAAGATCCCAGATACAGAAGTCCAAAACTACTGGATTTAGTTATTCTTTTCTTAAAGAAGTAGGTGTTGTTCAGCAGGTCTCCTAGACATGAAGATAACAATAAAAGAAACATCTAAACAACCGCTTTGCACAGATCTATTTCTGAGTACATGGCATCGGGCTATTGCCATACATGCAGAACACTTTTTGTCTGTCAGACATCTGAAGTAATTTTTTTATGGTATTTGGTGCTCATACCATCTCAGCTGGGGCACAGCAATTCAAGGATTTTGGTCAACAGGACAGTAAGTTGACAGAAGCACTGAGAATGGCCAGAGGACTAGAAAAGACAGCATAAAAAGGTTGAAGGAATTGAAATTGCTTAGTCCAGAGAATACAAAGCAGAAAAGAGATGCGACAATGGTGTTCAAATAGACAGAGAGGAGATACAAGAAAATTAAGAACTTTTATGTCAGATGAGGCAGGACAAAAAATTATGAGACAGGACATGAAGCTGGTACATCAAGAATTCTCTCTGACAGGAGGGAGAGTTAGGCACTGATCAGATCATCTTAAAACATTAAATAAATCCCATCCTGGATAAGGCAGAAAGACAGGGACATTGCTGTGCTTGCCTTACGCAAGACTGGCTAGCTTACTTCTGGAGGGTCTTCTTCAGTTTGGTTCTCTATATTCTCTAGGCCACAAAGTAAAACAATCTGTAATCTCTGATCTGTATTGAGGTTTAACTGTTACCTGATCCTTCCAGTTTACACTTTTCAATTGTACACTGCATTTGTTAATACTGTAACTAACATCATTTTGAGGTTGGCAATATACAAGAGTTAAAGAAATATTTGTCTCTTAACAGCACCAGATCAGCTTCATGGAGTTTACAAGCTGGTGACTTGACTATTTAAGAGCCCACTGACAAAAATCAGTAAATGCTTCAAGAGTAGCAGGGCAAGGTAGATACCCTCTCCATGAGATTAGTAAAAGAAAAAGGAATATAAGCATTTCTGTTGCTCAGAGACACCAACTGGGGTCTAGTAAACAGCAGAAAGAAAAAAAAAAAAAAAAAAAGAGTGAAATAATAGGGATTAAGTTGAGAAAGGAATCTGGTTTAAATACAGAGGGAAGTTTGAAATGGGTGGACCCAATACACCAGACAACACTGCGTAGTGGTCAGATTGCAGTCTTGTTCTAAACTCTTAAAGCCTTGCTTGTTTACGGGAGTTCAACTGAGGCCTTGTCTCTAATATGATTTACTGTGCATAAATACCTCAGCATACATGGCAGGTCTTCCAAAATGTTCAGCCATCTACTCAACCACTGTAGTGAACTGGCAGAAGTACAATTACTCTAATTTCCTCATTTAGAAATTCAACATCCACACGCATTTCATATTCTTTTTATGTAAAAACTTATTGCGCCTACGTAATAACCAATAGATACAACAGCTGGACTCTGCCTGTTATTCCAGTATGGCTTACATACCTCATCCATGCCAGAAGCTGTGAAGAAAATGCCAACCTCTTCTGCATATTTCTTGAGCTCTCTGTATTGGTCATGACTAAACTCCAAGTGGCGCTTGTGCTCCCCATAGGTCTTTCCCCAGGAGTGTTTAGAGGTATAGGGCCTTTCTAAAGCTTTCTTGTTGAATTTGTACTCCAGTTCACTCTTCTGGAACTTGGCACAGTCTGCTCCGCAGTCCTGCAAAACAAGCTGGTGCACACTGAGTGGAAGTGCAAGTGAAACTGCAGCTCATCCTAAGTTTGAACACAAGGATTGTGCAACTAGCGTGCCCATTTGCAGTGGAGTTTTCACATTATCATCGTAGCAATCACAGGAATGGTACGAACATAAAGTGACAGAGGACCTGCACACGCATGCGCCCTTTTATTTCAAAATGCCTGTATACTTAGTAGAGCAGCAGTCCAGAAAGAAATCATACTAAAACTACGAAACTGAACTGCCTCTTGCTACGTATGCCACTTACTTGGAAGAGTTGATTTCTGTGGCGTTTTCCAAGCTCAGCTGTCACATGATAATTTTACATGAAAACAAGTGACAGGATTCTGTAGAACAAGAAGTATGAATCTGAAATTTGTCTGAAGTGACACAAACGGTGAAGTTAATTTCTCACTGTACTATTTTGCATTTATACCACAGTCGCGGTATTGACTGAATGCATTAAGCACTGACTTCTCATACCATAGGTATAGATATTATACATATGCTATACATATACACATATGTTATACATATATATACATACGCTATACATATATATACACACACACATATGTTATACATATATACCACCAAATTTTAAACCGGCTCAGCTGCCTTACTGGATGACATAAGTATTACCTCAAAAAAACTAATGCAATCAAGTCAAATTGGAGGTTCATCAGAGACAGTTCAGCAGTTACTTGATTCTTCCCATATTCACAGTTATCTTATGACAGAACTGAAGGACTGCTGTAACCCCTCGGAGACTATATAGCCTGCCCGTGTTCGTGTTTGCGCACGTGCGTATGCCACGAACGAGGCAGGGGCTTCCTGAAAGCGAGTACACAGGCGAATACACAGGCTGTGAGGTACGGACCGAAGGCGACAAAATGAGTACCCGCCTTCTGGGCCCTCACCGCGACCGTCTCCTTACCACTGCTTCGTTTTAAAAATCCCTCCTGTAAATCATTCCGCTTCTCCCACGCGGTGCCACCGCCCGGAGCGCCCTCGCGGGGACAGCGTGAGGCTTCACGCCCTCCCCCGGCTTTCGCAGCGCCCGCCGGTGCCCGGGGCCTCTCGCTCACCCGCACCCCGCTGCCCGCCCAGCCGGCGGAGAAGGAAGCGCTGAGGGAGACCGGCCAGCCCCGCCCGCCCCGCCCCGCTCCCGCCCACCGGACGCAGAGCAGCCCCGCGCGCACCTTGGCCATGCGGATCATGCGCTTGGCGATGGCCAGGTCGCCCTGGTGGTTCTGCCCGATCTCCGCGATGACGAAGCACGGCTGCTCGCCGCCGACGCGGCGCCCGGGGCACAGCTCGAACTCCCGCGACATGATGGCTGCCGCCCCACCGCCCGCCCGCAACTGCGCCGACGCGCCGAGCGCCCGCCGCCGCCGCCGCCGCCCAGGCCTGTGGCGGGCAGCCAATCCGCGCTGCGGGGGGCGGGGCCGGGCGCCACCGCCTTCCCCATTGGGCACCCTGCCGGGAGGCGGGCGGGGCTACGAAGCTCTTGCCTGCGGGGCCGCCGGCTGGTGGGCGGGGGCGCGTGAGGCAGGCCGCGGCGGGGCGGGCCCGGCGGCGGCGGCGCTGCTGCGGGGGGCGCGTCCCGTGCCTGCGGGGCGCCCGGCACCGGCCGGGCTTCTCGGGAGGCTTCGGGACCGCTTCCGCGGTCTGGCGGGAGCGTAGTCCGGCACTGCGGGGGCGGCGCCCGGCAGGGGCCCGGCCGGCGGGTCCCCGCGCCCGGGGCGGGGGGGGGGGGCGGACGCCTCCCGCGGGGCGGCGGTGACGCGCAGCCGCCGGCGGCTCCCGCCCTGCCGGCGCCTCGCTGCCACGTAGCGGCGGCAGCGGGGCGGGGACGGCAGCCGCGTTCCCCGGAGCGCGGGAAGGGCTCCGCTGGGTCCCTGCCCTGGGCAGGGCCCGCTGGGGAGTCGTTGGTCCCGACGCGCCTGCCCGACCACCTCCAGCCTGGCCGAAGGAGCGTTTTCTGTGGCGGTGGAACACAGTTTCCCAGGAAAGACAAACCAGCTCTGGGCGCTCTACATATGAGGCCCTTAATAATCGTTGTCACAGAGAGGATTTACAAGAATGACTTGGGTTAGACGAGACATTCAATGCCACACCAAAATGAATCATGAAGTGCGCAGCATTGTCTTTGGGTCGAGACATAGGTGGCCTGTCTTACGGCCCGCTTACACGTTGCATCTACTGGGTCTTGACAAAGCCCCGCTCAGCTCAGCATGGACATAAAACTGTGTGCCAAAATACTGGTGTTCCACTCATTTAATAGCTTCAAATAGACCGGCAGAAACAAGTTAGACATCACACCTGGACATGTGGTTGCAAAAATTACTGATAATTATTCAGTATACCCTTTCAGCTTCATGCTTTTTATAACAAGGTGAGTTTCTTGTTTTAGGATGTGCCAAAAAAAAAGGTTCTTTTCCTGATGGGAAGTATGTTGCTTATATTAACATGGTCTGGATTGGCATAGGTTACTGTGCTGGATATAATTGGATGGAAGTGCCCCTAGCAGAGGCTGCTTAATATATTTACCCCCAGACTAATTACAGGCTCTTCATCTAACCTGCTTATTGATTTCTTTCCTTACATAGAAGTGCACCTTGTGGAAACTAGGATTTCTGTTCAGTGAAAAATTTCAAGGCTTTACACATTTTGAAGGAGGTGCACAGCAAAAATACTTAGAATTTTCAAACCGAACTACTTGAATGGATCAGAATGTTCTAGCTGACTGCATTCTGATTTTGCCTTAAAATATATAGATAAGCAAAGTAAGACTATTTTAAAAGCAAAAATAATTAAAAAGTGTAAAATATAAATGTACAATTCTAACAACAAATGGAGGTTCTGGGTAAAAAAAAAAATTAATTCCTTTTCCCTTGAAACAAAATTGACTCAAAATAGGATGTATTGCTGTGGTTTCAACCAAACACCTTTGTATAACAGAAGAAGATTGTAACAACAGTGTTATGCTACACACATACCCCTTCTTTCTGCTCAAACTTTTGCTTTCCTCATGAAGTCCCTGCAACTTAGCTGTGGCATTTTGCCCAAGATCACAGTTAACTTCTTCCAGAGCTTTAAGGATAAAGAACATTTTAATGAAAATTTGTGGGAGTGAAATAAAAAGTTGGTTGTTAAGCTTGAGGAGCAGGTTTCTGTGTAAATGAAAGCAGGTTCTGCAGGTCAGTTACATGCAGGTCAGTTATACTAACAGAATAGTTTAACGAGCAGTCTGTTTGCATTTGTTGCATGTAGTGGTTTATTGACAATAACCATTGGATAACTACATTTTAACTCAAATAAAAATAAAACAAGAACTCTCTGTTTTAAGATAATGTTATCCGTTAGGAATTAAACCAAACCAAGCTATGCTGCATGGACAGAGTCCATCCAGGGATCAGTGTGATCTCAAAAAAAGTGGTAAATTTTCCCCATTTCTCCCTTCCTCCAATTTTCTCTTGGCTGAACCTGGTAAGACTGGAAAACATTTAGTTGCTTGTTTACTTACATTATCACAGGGTTTTTTTCTTTTACAAATGTGTATCTTTGCTTGGAGAAAAATGATGAGTTAAAAGCTCTGAAAAAACACTCTGCCTTCAGAGGTATTCACATGGTTAGTTATTCCACATTTCCGTCATTCCTCCAGGGCATATATGGCTTACCTTCTGTCTTCCTCCAGTATCTCTTCCATACTTTGAAAGATTAAAAAAGCCACAGGCCTGTTAAAAAAAAAAACAAACTGGAAAAATCTCTTTGACTCTAAACATAATTTGTAAACACTGAGGTGTAGTGTTACTGGCACCACTGGGAGATAATCAAACAGCAGCCATATCTCATGGAACCAGCTACATAAAATCATTTACCATGGAGCTCTCCTTCCAGTGAACATTTGGAAGCTTATTAACGGTCCCTGTTGAGATTATTGTGGTATTCTCCTTTTTGATAACTAAAACGCAACATCCAGATGGTGAATTAAGGACAGGGAAAGTGGGTAGTGGCTACTTGACACAGCTGCTGGAATGCTGCAAAGCTAGATGTTGGTGGAATAGGCTTGATCAAAAAAACCCAGAAGTTAAGAATGAATGTTCAATATAATGGAGATGTTTAGATGACAGGGTATTCTTACCAGCAGAAGCTGCTAATTGTGTTATGTAAGGAGCTCAAATTATGGTTATGCTATGCCAGTTCACTTAAGCAATCAAAATCACTGAAAGCCAGGAGAGTCCTTACAGTTCTTTCTGTTGACCCTAGTCATTAATCCCTGATATGACCAAAGAACACACGCAGACAGAAAGTATTGGGCTCCTAGAATGGAAAGAAGATCATGCTGTTATCCTGAAAAGTGGGTTTGTTCGCCCGGTGTGCAAAACACTGAACTACACACAGAGCAGAGGTATTTTATTTAATTAATTTTTGTGCAAAGATTGGTACTAGGTGGTAACCCACAAAGCTAGCACCCCAAACCGAGAAACTACAAGGCATTTATACAGTTAAATGTGTCAGTCACAGCTCATATTCACAAGCGTCAGCGAATAATTGGTTAATTTATTTCTCGCTTCCACATAAGGGTACAGCTCACTTTTAATTTACCACACATGCTCAGAGAATAAGGGACTTAATGGGGGGATGGGGAGGAGAGGTTCCTGGCCTATGGACCTGTTTTTTAGTATTACAATGAGCACTTTGTTTTAGTTCTTATCAACATCCCAATTAGTTGTTCTCCTTGACCTTACATTTTATCACCCCGTTCTCAGTGTCTTCTGAGGCAGGATGTTTCCTTTGATCAGTCTCTCAGCTCTCCTCAAGGATATAGTGGTAAAACAAGTGCTTCCCTATCTCTCAGTTCCTGTCTCTGGCCATCAAATTCTGTTTTGCCAAGCTCACATAGTTTATTGTTATGGCTTAGCAGGAAGTTCCAAAATTCCATTTTCTTCAGGAAATCAACGCCAGTGGATTTCTGGTGATTAGAGTAAGGTTAAACTTGGAAATGAGACAGTGAGAATATCAGGAAGGTTTCCACGTACTGATGGTATAAAACATAGGACTGCAGCTGTCTCAAGAATTCTGCTGCTGCAAGTCCCAATATGGCAGGGGGGGTGGGGTGGGAACAAACAGAACACCCCAATCCTACTCTCAGAAAGTAGGAAAAGTGAGAAATTTGCGGGTTTTTTTTGACACATATTTTGGAAAGCTGAATATTTCTGACTAGAGCATGTTCTGCATATTTACATCTGGGATGCTCTTGTTTGCTTTCCCCATGTATCCAAAGTGATGGCAATGAATTAATTTTGTAAGAGAACTTACTATTGCAGAGGAAATTAAACTGCAATGCTTTGCTAGGTCATACAGCTTGGTTTTTAAAATCTAGATTTCCCATGATAAGACTAGAGAAGTATATAACACATTTATTTGACCTGTCCGACACAAATGAAGAATATATCAGAAATTTCTTGCATTTCTGCAAGAGATTCAAGAGCAGAGAGGGCCATCAGTGCTATGGTAAGCAAATGGGTTAAAAAACTTATTGAGGTGGGAAAAAAAGAACATAATTTTTTCCTTAAAAATACCTTAATGGGCAAGAGAAGGAACATTAATTTAGCAGACTTACATCTGTTGCTGAAATAAGCCAGGATAAGGTTTTCTATCTCCAAGGACCTGAATATATGTATCATAGCCTTGTGTTCTGGTATTCTTCAAAACCCAGGATATTCAGGAATTTAGCCCATTTTCTCAGCACTCCTGAATCCATGCCTCAACCAGGCAATCTGGAGGAGCTGGAGAAATAAAAATAGTTTACAAATACTTCTGTGTTCTGGCGAAGACCGCTTCTGAGAGTATCTTACTCCAAAATCATCCTCTGAGAGACATGCAGACACACTTCTGACATTCTGGGCCTGTCTGTGAGGTTATAATGAAACTGAAAATCAGTAATTGCATTAATTATGATTTTGTGGTACATGTCTTTTTTTTGTGGGTTGAAGCTGAATTGGGTCTTAAGGCCTCACCTACACACAATATTAGCACCACATACTGTCATTTGCACAACTGCAGTTATAGCAGTGTATTAAGTCTTGTTGCTGGTATCGGCTGTTCCCTGAGAACTGCATCCTTCTGCTGCTGTTCCCTGAGGAGAGGCTGCACTAACAGTGACTACTTGAACACAGACACCACACTCTCAACTGTATAGTGCTATGTGAGAGACAGCCTAAGAAATTGCCTCAACTTCAAACCAGAAATGCCCTTGAGGAGCAGTATAGCATGGTACATCAGTGCTGAAGTGATACACAGAATGGATGCTGTCTTTTAAAATGCACTGAGACCTGTAAATAATGGTAGGAAGAGGACACTGTATAAATACTATTTTTTCCTTTGTCTGCTTAAGTATTGCAGGCAATATAAAAAAGCAGGAGTGCGTGTATCAATACAAAACCAACCAGTTCTCTAGAAATAGATCAATTTGGAGGCTATTTCATAGCCAGGGAAGTTTCATGATAACTCAACCTGTATTAGCCTTTTCTACTGGTCAATTATGTGGACTACAGTCACAGGTGGACACCAATGCAGACACAGCTTATTTAGGGGTCCTGAACCACAGTTACAGAAAGATCTGAGTAAAATACAGTCCCTACAAAAACTTTTACATTTTGTGTAATGGGTAATACATACTTTGCAGAGAGAAAATAAAAAGTTAAAAGTATGTTGCAGGTATTACTAATATACCCCATTATGGACCATAATAATATAATTCCAGGAATTATATAAGGTTGAAAGCCATATCATAATCTGTTGAATTTTATGACTGTAGAAATTAACTAACCATTTATTAAAACACCTCACACTCATTATTGGCTGTGCAAAACAACTTGTGAGTGTAACCTTAATACAGAATGCATATAAGTGCTGAGAATAATTATAATGAAGTTTCTCCCAAAAGTTACCTGAGTGAAAGAGCAGTTAATTAAGAAAATATTTCTTAATTGTAATATTTGAAGCAAGCCTCTAATGTGCTACCTCTTGCTGACTTTTAGTTTATACTCTAATATATTATACTTGCCTATGAGACATTTCTAAATTAAACAATATGGCTTGCAGCCCAAAACCCCAAATTGTTCATCAAAGTTCATTAGGTGCTCTAGGTTCTTCCTACACAAATGCTTAACCACCAGCCCCACAGAAGAGACACACCCTTCCTTCTTGGGGCAAGTTCCTTGTTTAACCATCAGGTAAAGAAGCAGGAAAAAAATGCCTCCAGAACACAAATAATTAATTTCTGGAATAATTTTACAATGGCAGAATACCATTTTGTCTATCATAGTCTAAAATGACAGAAGATTGAGCCCAGCTCTTAAGGTTATAATTCTTCAATAACGAGAAGCTGACTACCAGTGAGATGTTTACAATCTTGTGGCCTTTGTTTTCTGCCTGTGCACATATTTTCAAGGTCTCTGGTATTATTCCACGCTTAAAGTCCACATCATAACAAAAGACACCTGGTACCAAGCTTCAGTTTGCACTGCAAATTCACACAAGCTGATAACAAGCCTAACAGCCCACCAGTTCTGTGGCCTTGCAAGGCTAGTATTAGGTTTCTTACTGGCAATCACAGTATCATTTTTACTGGGCCACCCGGACAACAGTTACAGGCAGTATACCTTCTTATGGTGACAGCAAGAATTTGTTTTCTGTAGGTTTTCTCTATTTCAGCACAACACCTTAACTTAAGAGTCCACCCAAGTTCTGCGTAGCCAAGATTACCAGCATGTTTCCCTTTTGCTCTGTGCAACTTTCTGTTTTAAGTTTGAAAGCAAACCTGTGTATTTTGAATGAGTCTAGATGTGCTAGCAGTTCTGTAAATTGCAGTAATGGATGGACTTATCCTGTCACCAGGTCTTGTAGAGTTTAAATGCCTGTTTAAATGACTTCCACAGGGAAGAAAGGGGAGACTGAGACTGGATAAAGTATTTGGAGGGGGTGGCTGGGATGGTGTGAGCAATACAACTGTGACTGACAACGCGTGAGTAAGGGTAACAGAGGTGGGAAGGGCTTCAGAAGGGAAAAGATATAAGGAGAAACTAGGGAATAGTGAGAGAATAAAGAGTGGCACTGGCTGATATTGGGCCAGTGGACTGGGGAGAATGGAGTGAAACCCAAGAGCTGAGGACACCACGAAGCTGGACTGAAAGGTGTGGGACAGGGGAACTTGAAGGAGACTGGTTTCCTGAGAAATGCTGCTGGAAACTGCATCTGAGGGGACCGAGTCATCAAACTCAGAGCACCTTTCCCTAGTGGGATGAATAATATGAGACAAATGGAACTATGAATAAGGAGTCTGCATGAGAAAAAAGCAGGAAAGAGACAGTGAAGGATACAGAACAAATGATGTTAAATATCTTCTTTTTCCTAAAAAGTCACAGGTGAGGGGCTGTGATCCATTGGAACACATGCAAAATTGGTAAAGATCTTGAATTTAACCAAAGGTCTGCCATCAGCATATTTTCTCCCTGCTTCAGCACAACTGTCTCCTCTCCTTCAGTTATTTCCTGTGCTGAAGGAGGAAAGATCTACATGTTGAAACCCTGTGTGTATCCCTGGGACACACTGCTTTTTTGATTTGACAATGCACATGATTAGGGCTATGACACAAAGCACATGTTTAGGGCTATAAAAACCTCAGAAGGTAAGGGCTGCTAATTTTAAGATTGTTTTTCAGTCATCATCTTTGCCTCTTTTAGCATACTTGTAGAACAGTCAGCAAAATATCCCCCCCGAAAAGAATATTTCCCCAGGCTGTACCAAGTGTAGTGGAGTGACTGTCCTAAAATCTGTATATTCTGTGTTTTAGAAGATAGCAGGCTGACAGTGATCAAAGCTTTAGGGAAGAGAAAAGCTGGTCCCTAAATTGATTCAGTTCTGATTTGCCCCATATTTGCCTCCAAGTTGTTGGGTGTTACTGGGCAAATCACTAAAACAAGCTTTTCACATATAATTGCCAATTTGAATTCTTTATCTTATGGCTGGCTTATTCAAGGCGTTATGATTTAGTTTATAGAAGTATTGTGGAATTCTTGCAGCTACAAATCAGTAGAAGTGTGCTGAACCAACACAATATATATAAAATACCTGGTCTTCAGCATCTCTAAATTGGCATTGGGAATAAATAAGACACTGTTCACTCTAATCTTGTTGTACTTCAGTTCTACTCTGTAGGGGCAGAGGAAGGAGGAGTGTACAATCTGTAAATTGAGGGCAGGGTAGGGGAGCAAGAATTCTCTTTCACCTGCTGAGAGGTGTGTAAAAGTTAATTATTACTTTAAAAAGCTTCCACACTCTTGTAAAAGGCACAAGGGAGAGCCATAGGACAGAAATGAATAAATCTGTTGTCAGAGTAGCAGTTGAGAAGTATGTGGTGCAGAATAAACACAATACTTACTGTCAGGGTCCATGGCCTGACATAGGACCAAGTCAGCTTAGCCTGGGGCTGTCAGTCTTGCCTCAGTGGTGCTGTAGGATTGCTGGTCTACACCTCAGCCTCCTGGCCTGCCTGGTTGACATCGCAGCTTGACCTCAGACCTGCCTCATCACTGCAAGCTCTCATGAATTTGCATTCACTCTCATTGTAAGAGGCACATCTTGAATCTGGATCCAGTTGCTTGTCTCCAACAGATCAGAGGGCACAATGAACAACAGCTTCAGGTCCTGACATACAGTTCAGGCTTCCAGCACCTTGGAAAGAAATCCTTGTGCACCATTGCTCTTGGAGGTGAAGGTCAATTGGGCCTGCTCTTTATGAACAGATGGTGTTAAATAATGGAATGAGCATGGAGGGGAGAGACTGAGATCATACTACCTACCTCAAAAAGCACCTGGCATTCTTGAGCCAGCTGAAATGCATATGATGGTGGGTAAAGATGAGATAGCCTGAGAAGCTTAAACTAGCCATATTTCTGTCCACCACTCAAAGATACTTGTCAGTGTTGAAAGGCAGTAAAAAGTAGCATTCTAGTAGATGTCACCCTGTGGTCTGCATCTTTAGAGTGCAGTTTGGGTTCCTCCTGTGTGGCCTTTCAAAATCCTAGTATTTTCTGCGAAAAGTAACATATTTGGGTGGATAACTTGGCAAACGGAAAACAGGATGTATTTCCTGCTAGCAATACCTAATAAATATACTTCCTTGGGAGGCCAGCATGCACAGTCCCTGCCAATGCTGTGCCAGATGCTGCTTTGTCAGTGTTCAACCTGTGTTCCCAACTGTGGGGCAGTACTGATCTGACACCCTATAGCTCTAGTTGTTTTACTCCAGACTGCTGAGAAAGGAGGTTAATGAGAAAAGAGCCTCATTTTGTTTTCCTTCTACCTCTTATTTGACCTGTTCTGCATTCTCATGCTAGAACTTTACAGATAGCCCTAGCTGATAGATTGTTTTCTCCTCAACGCTTCAATACCTGTAGTGCACTGTGTTCTAGCAGCTGGACTTTATGCATCTTGCCATAACAACTGGTGTCTGAAAGCTCATACTATCATCTCTGCCTTGGACTTGCAAGACTAAATGTGGGAAGATGCAGTTCACAGAAAAGAAACAACGTATCAAAATAATATGGAAGAACTGCTGGAAGTGGCAATGTCATTCAAGTGTGATTCTGTGAAAGCTCACAGCTGTGTTTTTTTCCTTGGGTCCCTTGTAGAGAAAAGTTGCATGTTCTACATGCTCATAGCCTACACGTGTGAGCTTAAAGAGGTGGTGAACAGTGCCTATGCAGGGACCTATGGCTGCTTGAGAACTCATGCTGAGCCCTTGTCAGATAAGTGGCAGGCTCTTCAAGGACAACCTCCATGTACAGAATGAGAACAAGGCTTTTGTGATCCTGATTTAGTAAGTGAAATTCATGAAAGAAGAAAAATAAACATATTCCAATAAGATGTTTGCCTATATCCACTTACTGGGGGTCTCAGCCTGGTGGCTCACTGGTGGCTACCACCCATGACATGCTGATGCTCAACAGTCATTCTGGCCCTCTGGCTCAAATGGAAATTATTTTGAGTGACAGGAAGCAAGAACGTGCTTGAAGACTGCTTTCTTTTCCAGGGGAAGGGGTCATTAATTGACGCTGTAATGATTTTAGGAGGCCAGAAAGAGGATGTAAGATTTAATGATGAGGGGTTTGCATATACTTTTGAGCTTACATATTTTGCCTACATGTGGCTGAAGCTGATAGAAATGGCATGTAAAACAGCTGCTCCTAGTGCGACACTAGCAGATAGTGTTACTGGAGGAATAACAGACCAGATCACTACCTCAAAGACAGCTCAGGGACCTGACATAGAAAACAATTCCTGGACTGAGGTAATGCCTATAGGTTTGGTCTTCCACATCATGGTGACCTGTGGAGGAGTAGTGTACTCCCTTGGGGATTGTGCGGATGCAAGGAAATAGGTCTCTAACACTTGCAAGTACGGTGGTGGAAGGAAAGAGAACTGGACTCTGACTGCGAAAATAAGCAATCCCATGGATGCTGCTGCCTTGATCACCATGGGAAAAAAGTCAAGTTAATTGATATTATGACAAGGCAGCTGAATGGGTGCTTCCTATATGTTCAGATGGTAGATTACTTTGACACTTAGACAGGGAAAGTGGTGCAATACCTCACCTTCCATATTGAATTCAACCATAAACCTGTAGTTGTCTTTTCCACAGGATAACATCCTGAGTGTGCACAGCTCCAAAAAAAAAAAAATTTGGATATCAACCTTCAGAAAAAGAAGTGAGCGAATTCATTAACATGGTTGTGATATTACCAAATACCTGCACTTTAGATGTGTTGCATGCAGTGTGCTCAGCTGGAGACCACAAGGAGGTCCCTGCTGTATGGAGGCATTTTTTACACAGATGAAAGATGGCCTCAGGATTTTTTTCTCAGTCCAAATACCTTCTGACTACACCAGAAAGGAGGGAAATGGGAAAATTCTGTCAGATCCTTCAGAAGTTCTTGACTACTCAGTTTCCCATACAGTCAAACTACCTTACAAAGTTCTTCTAAAAATTGCTTAATTTGGAAAGGTGAAAAGAAATATCCCTGTCAATAAAGAATGACTTTTCACTTGTACCAAAACCTTCTTCACTTGACTTCCTTACCTTGCAACAGTCTGCTCTAAGTTGTGATTTCTGCTTAGCATGTACTTCAGCAATTTATTTCAAGTGGCTGTCATTCATTTTAGGGTCAATTAAACCAATTTAAAACCATCACATTTTGAAAAAATAGTTTACAGCAGAAATAGAACTAGAAAGTTATCTGTAGTGGCTTTCTTGCATGAGTTGTTGCTATGCAGCCAGATTCTTTTCAGGCATTTGTGACCTGTGTTGGGTTTGGGCAAAGTGAAATACTCATTCTGTGCCTCATGGAATGCTTTTGTGTCTACAAATCAAATCAACAAAAGACCACTGCTTTATTGTTTCTAAGGAAGCCAACAGGAATTTAGTCCATGGAAGAAGTATTAGGTTCTTTGCTAATGTATCAATTAGATTTACTACATTAGGAGTTGCAGAAGTTCCACCGTCAGTGATACTGAAGGACTCAGAGAGTGTAGTGTGAAGAAGGAGCCTCAGGAATCCAATCTGTAGAACAAAGGTATAACAGAGATTGTCCAGAAAACTTGATGGAAAACAATTTAGTGAATGAATTTTTTTATATACTACTGAAGGGAAATTTTTCACTGAATACTTCTTACAGTTTTGGGGGAATCTACAACTTCTGCTGTAAATTAAATAGGTCCCTTCAGTTATGTCAGAGAAGATGAGGGTGATGTCATAGAACAGAAAGATAGGGACTTACTACCTGCACAGTTGCAATCAGTTTGATCAGACATGCTAGGAAGTTATCCTCTGTGGAAAACTACCTTTTCTCTCAGGTCAGTTCCATCAGGCAGGCTGACAAGTCTTCCTTTGGATGGAAGAACTTGACATGCAGGGCATTCTAAAGGGACAAGAAACTATGAAGTGAAACATACGTATCACTGCTTTGTAGAATCAGGACTTCTGTGTTATCTTTCACTAGTGAAGAATTCAAAAGGTTTTTCTGTGAACTTGTTCTTGAAGATATAAATGCAATTGCTCTCTTCCAGTTGTAAGGAACTGTCTATATTGCCATGACCTTTCAAAGGTGATTGAATGGCCTCACATGACATTAGTCATCTTCCTAGTTAGTATGGATGCCAGAAGAGAGTAGGTTAAACAAATGTAATAGGCCAGGGATTTGGGGCTTCTTACCAGGGGTAGAGGACGACCAGTTTAGGGAGCACTTAAACAAACAACATACATAAGTCCCTGGGCCAATGGGTTCCACCCACGAGTGCTGAGAAAGCTGACTGATGTCATTGGGAGGCATTCTTGATAGTTTTTGAAAGGCCAGGGAAATTGGGAGTGTTCGTCAAGACTGGAAGAGCACAAGTGTCACATCTATCTTCCAGAAGGGCAAAAAGAAGATCAAAGGAACGACAGGCCAACCAGCTTTATGTGAATCTGTGGGAAGGCAATGGAGCAACTAATCCTGGACACCAATTCCAATATCAGGAAGGACAAGAAAGTGATCAGGAGTAGTCAGTATGGATTTACAAAGGGGAAGTCATGCTTAACCAACCTGATAACCTTCCACAGTGAGCTGACTAGCTTGTTGGATGAGTGGAGAGCAGTGGGATGTTGTTTACCCTGGCTTTAGTAGGGTTTTTAACAGTCTTCCACAACATCCTAGTAGACAAGCTGACAAAGTATGGATAAAATGAACGGATAGCGAGGTAAATTGAAAACTGGCTAAACAACCATGCCCAAAGGTTGTGATAAGTGGCACAAAGTCAAGGTGGAAGCAAGCCAGTAGTGGTATACCTCAGAGATTGATACTGGGGCCAATAGTTCTTCATGGATGATGGGGCAGAGTACCACTTCAGCAGGTTCACAGATGATACAAAACCAGAAGGAGTGGCTGTTACACCAGAGGGTTGTGCTGCAACTCAGAGGGACCTTGATAGGCTGGAGAATTGGGCAGAGAGAAATCTCATGAAGTTCATTAATGGGAAACGCAAAGTCTTACATTGGGGTAAGAATAAGTCCAGGCATCACTACATGCTGGGGGCTGAGCAGCTGGAGAGTAGCTCTGCAAAGAAGGACCTTAGGGTCCTTGGGGACAAGAAGCTGACCACCCACCAGCAATATGCCCTCATGATGAAGGCGGCCAACAGCATCTTGGCTGCATTAGGAAGACCATTGCCAGCATGTCAAGGAGAGTGATCCTTCCTCTGTACTCAGCACATCTGGACTGCTGAATCCAGTTTTGGGCCCACAGTACAAGAAAGAAATGGACATACTAGGATAAGTCCAGGGCAGGACCACAAAGATGATTAAGGGACTGAAGCATCTTTCAAATAAGGAGAGGCAGAGAGCTGGAACTGTTTAGCCTGGAGAAGTGATGGCTCAGGGGGATCTTATCAATGTATATAAATACCTGATGGGAGAAAATGAAGATGGCTCTTTTCAGTAGTGCCCCGTGACAGGACAGCAGCCAATAGACACAAAATAAAAATAATAACAAAAAGAGACATTCAATCTGAACACAAGAAAACACATTTTTACTATTAGGGTAGTCAAACACTGGAACAGGTTGTCCAGAGAGGTTGTGCAGTCTTCATCTGTGGAGAATACTCAAAACCAGACCAGAGACAGTCCTGGGAAGTCTGCTCTTGCTGACCCTGCTTGAGCAAGCAGGTTGGACTAACCAGCCTAAGCAATTCTGTGACTTACCTGCCACTTCTTTTGAGAAAAAGTCTACCCTTAATGTCTAATTCCTTATAAAAAAGCTCTACATTGCATTTTCTTTTCTGGGTCCTTTAGCCCCACTCAATCCATTCAAAATGGGTTTTCACAATCTCATGTTCCCAAGACTTTACCTTCATGGTATTGCTTCTTCTGTAATTCATATTATTTCAAGTATCTTGTCCCCATATTTGCAAACCTGCCTCTTTATACCACTCCTCCCTGATCTCTTGTCATATTACTTCCTACTGTTCTGCTCTGACAGTCTGTCTCTCTGCTCTGCTCATGTTTGTGCGGCTTGTGCTTCTTTTAGGCATGGAACAATCTCTGTCCTCTGCTTATTCAGATTCTACTTGAATAACAAGCACTGTGATGATTAGAGATACAGGTGTAACAGCAACAAAAAGTAGCAGCACTACACCACATGTTTATTAGTTGTAGGTACATTTCTTCACTTTCTACTTCTGAGCGTTCTTTGGAAAGCAGCTGCCCCTCTTATCTTGGGATGTTTGTGTTCAGCAGTCACTACTAGCAGCATCTCCTCTTCACTTCATCCAGTTAAATTCTCATGGCAACAAATCAGCAAGGTAAACTGAATGCAGTGTAGGCTTGCTGTGGTACTGGAGGCCTTGTAGCAGAAGGCTACATATGAATGTTTGTCAATATGCATATGAAGTAAGGGTGAGACCCTTCAAGCCCTCTCACCTAGCTGGTGAGTCATACTTCCCAAGGCATCTCTCTCATGAAACAACTGCCTTCCTTCCAGAGATGAGAACTACATATATTTAAAGGCTAGCCTCTCTTGGGTGTTGTAGCAATCAACTTGTGTCTCCAGTTTGATTGTCCGAATGTGTGAATTGTTCTTCCCAGGTAGCCAGAGCGGGCAGCTGGCTTATTGAGGCTGTTGATGTCAATATGAGTTATAGACCCTGGCTTAGCTTTAGTTCCAGCCCTGTCAAAACAGGGTGAAGAGCTGCAGCATGCGTATGCAGTGCCGACAGGTTTAAATTGAAGGGGAGTGAAGTGTAAGCTTGTTTTCTTTGTGGGCTTTTTTAGTCTTCATAAACCTATTTAGTAGAACTGTTAATTGTCACTGTAACTGCCCAAGTCAGCGTATGTGCAGTGGCCTCTACAACTCTACTTTGAAAGAGCTTCCAGACTGATGTTAAGTGATGCGCAGGGTAGTTGCTGTGAAGCAGCCAGATGCTGTTAGCGTTATGTGCCTCTCAAACCAGGTCTTTTTGGCTCCTGTAACTTGCAGAGGAGCAGCAATCAGACAGAGTAGCTACCACCTTTCAGATATAGGAGTCTAGTTATAAAATACTAGGTTCTCATAACTGAAAAGCTTGCTTTTTTCTAGCTTCTGTCTATAGCTTGAAGGTCCCTAGCCACCAGCAGGTTGAGGAAACCTCTTAATTGATTTCAGTGGAACTGGACCAGACCCTAGTCATTATGTGCTCTCGCCTTCTAATTGCCATTAACTGTTGGCCTTTGCACAACGAGGTTCTAGTTAGAGGGACTTCCTGAGATGTGGTTCATGTCCAGATGTTATTTGTACAACGCCTTTCACATCTGCATGCTTCCAAAGAGTTGGAGGGACTTGCATTTAAATTTTTTGCTCTGGAAACCTCTGTTCTACTAAATATTTAATTTCTTAAATCAAAAACATTTTGAAGGAGTCAGTAAAAATCCCACTACTATTTTGCAATTATTTCCTTAATGTCAGAAGTGCAGAACTGCAATCCCATATTTTTGTAAATGCTTGAAAACATCTTTCTAAACTACTTTTAAAATAGATCTCTGTACTTTTAGAAATGGGAATTATGTCATCTTCTGTCAAAGAATGGAGAGAAACAGAACCATCCTGAAAGTCTTTTGTAGTGTGATTGCCTTTTAGTCTTTCCATGAAGGTTTACTCATGTAATATTCCTGTAATAAAACTGTTCTCCTCTTTGTAACACATCAAGAAACCACTATGGATGAATTACAAAGGGTACTGCCCTGACGTTCTGTAGTGGTCTCTAAGGAGTGGCATCTGCCTCTAGAAAAGGGGGTATCTCGACTTCTTTTGCAACGTAAGAAAGCAGGAAAAAAATAATAGATTTGATAGTGAAAAGTATTTCATGGTGCACCTGAATTATAGACCACATGCAGATTTTTGAATTCATCATCACAACAGATCAAATGGCTCACTGTATTTTCCTTTGCATTCAAAGCTAATAACATTAAGTTACCCATACTGATGGAACACAGATAAAAATTTTCTTGGGCCATTTGCAAACTTGTAATTCAGCTTGTATTTCATGTGCCTTTGTCCCTATTCTGCAATTTTAAGACAAGCAAGTTACCAGATTTGCTTTTCATTTTAAACTACAATGTTCTATTTGTGTTTGTGGCATAAAGCCATTAGAAATCCTCCACAGGGCTAAGAGGCAGCAGAAGAGCAAAAAAGGAAGTTGCTAGGTTGTCATCCAAAATTCACTATTCACAGTTAAAAGGAAGCAGTGAGATATTCCACTTTTGCTTACATGTAGAAAAGAAGAGCGATGGAAATGCACATGGGAGTATATTGTTAGAAGAAATTATGGGACAAAGTCAGCAAGTTTCTGTGAGACCAAGGCATACATTTCATGATGGTGTTTCATTTTTGTAGTCTTCTGTTGTGAATTATGGGCCTGTTTACTGCTGTTATTCTTAATTATTTAGTTTTCCTGTGGCTGCTGGAGACTATTTAAAATAAATAACCTTGCTGTGTTTCTCCTAGAAGTCAAAATACAGGGAAGCCTAGCCTCCTGCTGTGCTAGATTCTAAGCTTTCACAGGATAAACCCAGCACATATTTTAATTGACTAAGTGAGATGAAGGAAGTTTCCTGTCAAATAGCATGAGTTTGCTTGCTCCTTTTTCCCTAGGAAATTACTTTGACAGCGGGGAAAAAAGTATAACTCAACATGGAATTTATCTCACACTGTTAAATTCACATAGGAAAGAACTGACTTCCAGAGTTACACTTTTCTCTGAATTCGGCCACCTTCTGAAACGTTTGAATGGGATTATAACATCAGCCTGGATGGTGTACCTCTATTATACCATCAAACATACACACAGACTTACAGGCAACATGTAACTGGAGTTTAACATGTACCTCTTGCAGCACCTGCGCTAGCTTCAGAGCCGCCAGCGTAGTTTACTCCTTTCTATGTTATTTTTCCCTCCCTTCTATGCTGTGCCAATAAACCGTTTGCAGATCTGTACGATAAACCAGATACAGAAACTGTTCAAAGTAACTTCGCCAAAAAATCGTATCAGAAACTACTGCCTTTCAAATACACACTTTTGTCAATGTAATACACGGTACTTGAAACACATTGTACTTGAAATTGCACTCATTTAAGCTTCCCAATACCAGACAGAAAACACACAAAATCACAACATAAAACAACCGATGTTTTTATTGACTTCTTTTGCGGGTTCAGACTCGTCCCCAAGTTGCCGATGGCTCGATGTTGTGTTGGCAGTGGTATTTACACTGGACCGCTACCTTGTCTGCACTAGATTCAAGAGGAGCGCCTGTCCTTTGGCAGGAAGCCAGCACAGGTTCACTTAACGGGGCGGTCTGACAGAAATGCAACGGAGAGTCGGTCCCGGCCGCAGACCAAATGCCGGTGGCTGCCTGACGCGGGAGCAGAGAGGCCTGTCGGTACCGACTGGGCCTCCGGGGCCGGGCACTGCGTGCGCAGGAGGCCAGGCCCAAGGCCAGGCCCCAGGCCGGATCCCAAGGCGTTGCCGCCCGCTGGCGCGGGCCGCGCGCCCGGCACCGCCCGACTCCTCCGCTCGCCACCGGCTCCAAAGGGAGCGACGAGCCGGGCGGCCCGGCCGCCCCCGCCGGCAGCGACGCGACGCAATACCCCGCGCTCCTCCGTGACGCGATGACGCTCTTGGCGCTGATTGGCTCGAGCCCAAGGCATCACGCGGAGAGTTCCGTTAGCCCCGCCGGCGCCGCTCGCTGATTGGCTTTGCCGCTGGGTGGTGCTCGACTCTCATTGGCATAGGCGGGTCACCCTCCCCTTCCGCGCTGATTTCTGGCGGAGGCGCCGGCGTGAGGGCTGCAGTCGCTCGCGACGCGGTGCGTGTGCAACTTCTCCCTCCCATGGCCGACCTGGAGCTCTTCGGTGCTCAGCAGCAGCAGCAGCAGCAGCAGCCGCCGGCCGCCGGTAACGGGGCGCTGGACGGCGCGGAGGAGGATCCTGCCGCCGCTTTTCTGGCGCAGCAGGAGAATGAGATTGCGGGCATCGAGAACGATGAGGGGTACAGCATCCTGGAGAGCGGCGAGGTGCCGGCGGCACTGCAGGTTCCGGAGGGCCTCGACTCAGGTACGCGCGGAGGGACGATGGGCCCCGCTCAACCGCTCCTCCCCGTGGCGGGGAGACGCAGTGCCCGGCGGGCGGGGCGGAGAGGAGAGGGGTCCCGGCCTGGCGGGGGCTT
Source organism: Morus bassanus (assembly GCA_031468815.1). Classification (NCBI taxonomy): domain Eukaryota; kingdom Metazoa; phylum Chordata; class Aves; order Suliformes; family Sulidae; genus Morus; species Morus bassanus. The sequence goes on from CM062600.1 coordinate 30,837,366, forward strand.
CGCAGCCTCCCTTCTCCCGCTGAGGCCCCGCAGCCGGGAGGGGGCGGCGCTGGCGGGGCCCTGACTTCGGCTTTCTGCGCTGAGCACATGCCGCCGGTGAGCGGGGACTGGCTGTCCGGGTATGGTCCCGGGATTAAGTCTGGTCTGTGCAGGCTTGGTCGTCCTGAGTGCGTTCTGCCTTGCGTAAGTTATATCTCTGCTCCCTCAGATGGGGTGGTGTTTAGATCTCGTAAAGACGCCTGGGTGCCCGGGCTTGCCAAAGTGAAGCCTGTTAAGAACACTGCTTATTAACTCTGATCTCATCTAATCCAGGAGCCTGCCTGAAATGAAGATCCACTGAAAGCAGGATAAGTCAATATGTCGTGTTCTGCCACTTGTGTTTCTGTCTTCTGAGGCTGTGATCTTAGTCTTCAAGTATGCGGGCAGTTGAGCTAATATTTAATTTTACTAAGCCTCTAGTCTTTGTTCCTTTGTAACCTTTGTACTGAATGTGAGAAAACTGACACTACAGAACACGCTGTTACATTCAGAGGAGGATGGCTACGTATGTTGGGAACTAGAGATTAGTGTGTTTTCAGTTAGTCTAATAGTAGTTAAAGCAGCCCTGAATGAACACTTCTGATTATGAAACGTTTGGGGTTTTTAACTGAAGTCGAAGTGGAAAGGAGTTGTGAATGTACGATGCTGCTGCACTTAACTGATGTTTCAACACTGTTGGAAGACTTTGCTTGTACTTGTCGCTGGGTCCATAGGAATCTATTTTGCTCTCTTGTGACTTTCCTTTGTCACTTCAGGAAGATGCCACTCTTCTTCACAATAAGTTGAATAACTTTGCTCACCAGTTCACTGTTGGAACAGCTTTAGTATTAACTCTTCGTTATGCAGCCTGATTTCTGAAATTAGTGGCGTATCTTATGTATGCGGATGCAGGTTCATAGTATCTTGTGGAATTAAGCCCAAAGCTCCAAGTGAGTAAAGGAGACCTGTTGCTTCCAATGCTTATTTAGTGGTAGTGGAGCCCTTAGAGTCAGCTCATTCATGAAGCTCAAAACATACAGACTACATAGTTCCTGTAAAAAAGGGTGTTTACAGGGGAGTAACGTGCTCTAAGCACTAGAACATAAGGATAATTGTTATCAGAACACCATCCTGTTTTGATATCAGACGTAACTTGACTTCTGTATTCTATGTATAATGCCAAAAAGGACATAGTGGACACATCCCATCTTTCAGAAGCCTCAAGCAAGCATTATGTCTTATATGGTCTTTGCATTCCAAACAGACTATGGAACATTGAAGTAGCTGTTTGAGGACTAATTTCTTTGGAGAAGGTTCTAACATTGGCCTTGGCCTTTCTCACAGGGTGCCAGAACCAACTAGCTCCATACCTTCTCCACATGCATGCAATGTGGCTATTGCAGAGTGATTCCTTGTCAAAAAGTTGGCTTGTTAAATACTTCTAGATTGGCTTGATATGTAAAAGTAGTTCTTAAGCTGGTTTTCAAGAGTTTTTCTTGAGTCACGTAAGTTCACTTGTCATAGAATGCAGAACTGTTATTGGAGAACTTTCTTTAGAAAGAGTGTCATAAAATAATATGATAATATGATCTAAGGATCTGGGAAGTCTAGGTGTGATCTGTATGTTATCTTGCTTTCTTATATGCACTAGGATTGCATTTATGCTCTGGCCTGTTAAATAGCCACAGCAGATCGTGCTTGTGGCCTTTTGGTGGTACCATTTTTTAACAGAGCACCCATTTGTTGACTGTCAGAGCCTTTATTGTTAAAAAGTACAGACTGCAGCAGTGCAAAATGTACCATGTCAGGCATGGTGACAAATGAACTAACGACTTCTGTTGCCATTTGTGTTTGAGATTTCTTATCATCTGATCAGTATTCTAATAAATATCAGATATCTCTAGTCTCTAGTGCATATTAGTTTATTAAACTGTTTTGTAATTAAGTTAAATAGGTGAAAGCAAATTTCTTCTTGAAATAATAAAAATTCTTATGTAAGTCCTTAAGCATCATGATCAGGGATCTGTGGATTTACTTTTTTTAACGGTAACCTTTTTGAACTCCTTATTTACAGATCTGTTGGATAAGTTTTCTTTCTAAATACTGGGCCAAAAGTCATAACCTAGGCAGCTCTCAACTGAATTTTGAAGATCTTAACTTCAAATACTGTAAGAAGTAGTCACCAACTTCTTGAAATACACTAGTAAGAAACATGTTGGCTCATACAACAATCAGTTTTTAAATTGCAGCCTCTTAAAAAAATTATTAGACAAATACATGGACAGTGGTGAACTCCATGAACTGTTAATATTAGGAAACTGATATTAGTGTATATTTCTGTTAATTGTAGTAATGGTGGATACTGGGTGAGTATGGAGGGAATGGCAGAACGTTGTCAAGCTCATGTGTCTCACTCAGCATCACGTCATATTGCTATGGTCAGGGTTGGGATACTGGCCTCGACCAGTAGGCCATTTCCTATGTAAATAGCTGTCCTGTTCAAGCTTCCTGGGCATGTGAAAACTAATCTTATTTCCCTTGGAAGGTGAGGCATAATCACTGCTTCAGAAAACAGGAAGTACTGTATAAGTCAAGTAATACAGTGCTGTTGCCTAGTTATTAGTAACTTGGTCTTTTATGAGATCTTTTTCTCAGTGATAAATCAATGCCTGCATTTATTTACAGTCAAATTATTCAATTCTCTCCAGGTTGACAGTACTAGGTTTTCAGTTTATAGCAGTTCCCTTGCTATCCTCTCTGAGCAGGAGAGAGTGTGTTCAGGTAGAGGTGTGTGGCTTCTAGAACCTGTATGTCAATATAAAAACCTTGTGACAGCTTGTAAAGTAGCTACTTATGGAGAATTACATTCAAAGACAAGCAGTTTTTATATGTTAACGATCATGGAAATACACACAAGTTTAATGTAGGCAGTCTAGTCTCAAACATTGCCTTCACAGTTTCAAACTCTGTCATTTTTATATGAACTTGAATGAATGATATTTCTCCATCTTCTGAACAGGCTCATGAGCCTCTCTAGGAATGAAACTTGTGTTTGGTGGTTTGTATTTTAATTTTCAGGGACTTAATATCAATTTGCTTGAAAATACTAGGGAAAGAATTGTTTCCTCCTGTAGCTCTAGTTAGCACCCAGACAAAGAGTTCCTAGTTTGTGACCATTGATATTTTTTCTTAATTGTTTGAACAGCTATTGTTCTGGGTTTTGCTATGCAATCAGTATCTTTAGGCTTCAGAGCACCATAAGGTAGCACTGAGAAAGGTATAATAAAGGGATGGTAATCTGTTTAACTTCTTTTGCTATCTTGTGGTGATACTGCATTATTATTAAGCTTATGGCAGAAAAACGTATTTTTCTGTTTGCAAGAGAATACTACATCTATTGGGAAGTTACAGAAGCTCTGATGGCAAAGCTTTGATTGCAGATAGAGGAAAGTGTGGTCCAGTACTAGCCTATCGATCATACTGAAAATGAGTGAGCTCTAATGGGTTTTGGTATGACAGCAGGTTAGAACTAAAACACAGGAAGAAATCTTCCTGACCTTCTTGCCTTTATTTTGCACACAGGTATGAGAATGAGTTATAGCTAGGAAAACTATTCATCAGTTTCTTGCATAACTACCTAAAGAAAAACTTTTTGAGGATGAGAGGTAGGAGAAGGGGAAGCATGATCTACGCCTAAAAGAAAAAGGATGGGAGACTAGACCTTGCGTAGTGAAGTTACTTAATGTTATGCCAGAATATATTAAACTTGATTATGTTCTTCTGTTGCTTTAACTATAGGTACTAGTTCACTCAAAGTAGCAATGAAGTACATCTTGTTTAAAAGAGATCCTGAAAGTAGCTCATTAAAAATACTTTCTTGTATGGTCATATTGAATCACAGAATGGTTGGGGTTGGAAGGGACCTCTGGAGATCATCTTGTCCAACCCCCCTGCTTAAGCAGGTACACTTAGAGCAAGGTGCACAAGACCATGTCCAGGAGGAGGGCTTTGAATATTTCTAGGGAAGGAGACTTCACAGCCTCTCTGGGCAGCCTGTTCCAGTGCTCTGTCACCCTCACAGTAAAGAATTTTTTTCTCATGTTTAGATGGAACTTCTTGTGCCCATTGCCCCTTGTCCTGTCATTGGGCACCACTGAAAAGAGTCTGGCCCTGTCCTCTTGACACCTACCCTTCAGATACTTATAAGTATTGACAAGATCCCCTCTCAGACTTCTCTCCAGGCTGAACAAACTCAAGTCTCTCAGCCTTTCCTTATAAGAGAGGTGCTCTAGTCCCCTGATCATTTTTGTGGGTCTCTGCTGGACTTGCTCAAGCAGTTCTCTGTCCTTCTTAAACTGGGGGTGCCCAGAACTGGATGCAGTACTCCAGATGTGGCCTCACTAGGGCGGAGTAGAGGGGGAGGATAACCTCCCTCGACCTGCTGCCCACACTCCTTTTTATGCACCCCAGGATACCGTTGGCCTTCTTGGCCACAAGGGCACAGTGCTGGCTCATGGTCAACTTGCTGTCCACCAGCACTCCCAGACCCTTCTCAGCAGAGCTGCTTTCCAGCAGGTCAACCCCCAACCTGTACTGGTGCATGGGGTTGTTCCTCCCCAGGTGCAGGACCCTACACTTGCTCTTGTTGAATTTCATGAGGTTCCCCTCGGCCCAGCTCTCCAGCCTGTCCAGGTCTTTCTGAATGGCAGCACAGCCTTCTGGTGTATCAGCCACGCCTCCCAGTTTTGTATCATCAGCGATCTTGCTGAGGGTACACTCTGTCCCTTTGTCCAGGTCATTGATGAGTATATTGAACAGTACTGGACCAGTACAGACCCCTGGGGAACACCGCTAGTTATGGGCCTCCAACCAGACTCTGCCTTGTTGATCACAACCCTGAAGTTCATTTCTCCTGCATGAGGATATTGTTCAAAGCATAGCTGGATAGGAAGATCTCAGGAGGAATTAATCCATGTGTTATGAAATGGTTGGACTTGTGTTAGAAGAGCTACCTCTGCAAAGTCCTGCCTCTGGCTGTTCTGATAGCTATTGTCTTTTGCATTGAGAGTAAGACTTCAGAGAGGCTAGTGAACAAGGTTAAGCAAACTTCCTTTTATGCCAAGCAGTACTGAGGCTGATATTAATGCAAGTAGTTGCCTTCAGAGTAGTTGATCATCACTGTGATAAGCCTCTGAAGCCATACGTTGACTTTTAGGACTGGAGTGACAAAACTGTTCTTGTATTTTTCTTCAAGCTACCTAGCCCTTTCTTTTGTAAGCTGTAGTACATGTGGAGGGCACTGATTCTAGCTGTCTGTTTCTGGCAAGCTTGGCTGTTGTTTCTCTCCTGTGAGTGCAAGGTAGCTGATATGGCTTATCGTCTGCAAACCCTTCCAGACTTGAATAACTATCTGGGTTGCTGTGTGGAATTTCATTATTACTCTATTGTCAGCATGTGTTACAGAACTATAGATGTTTGGACACGTTCTTTGCAACAGTATCCTTAGAAATAAAGCTTTATCCTAAGTTCAGAAGCAAACACCAAGGAGTATGGATCATTACTGACTAGACTAGTTCTAAATGTCCAATGTTAACTTCAGGATGCAATACTGTGATAGAATTGGATGGACTCTGAAGCCAGGAGAGAGCTCTCATTGTTCACATCTGATGAAAATGTGATGATAGCAATAACAGTATTTAGGCTTTTTCTGTGGGAAGTCAGGTATGAATTGTTTCTGTGGACAAAGAAATCTGATACACAACTAGCACTGATTACTGATACGAAGGCTGGCAAGCAGATAGTTTTTCTAGACTTCATATTGAATTATAAAAACACTAAGACTGCAGAGCTGAAATGAGAGAATGTTTGACTATTGGTCTGGTTCCAGTTAGCATACTTGTATTACCATATAATAGCATGCTGGTACAGTGCCATTTCCTCTTCTGCTTGCAGTATGCTTTGTCAGCATGCTGACTCTGCTCCTTAGTCACAAGTTCTAGGGAGCTCAAAACAGATGGGAAGTTTGTTTTAATACTTCTAATGCATCTGACCTGGGTGCCCTCTGGAAACACTTAGCTCTGTACCAGTTGCTGAACTCTTTCTATGCAGAAGAAAGGCTGCCCTAAGACAAACACATCTTTTTTTAATCTCAGCTGCAGCTCTCAGCAATTATGTTGTTCCTTTTACCTCAGCAGACTACCAGCCTGAGTATTGAAGACCTTAATGAATGTGTTTTGGTGTAACAAGAAAACTTTATCACAGTTTTTGGAAGAATCTTCAAGATTTATTAGCCCTCTCACCTAGCTGGTGAGTCATACTTCCCAAGGCATCTCTCTCATGAAACAACTGCCTTCCTTCCAGAGATGAGAACTACATATATTTAAAGGCTAGCCTCTCTTGGGTGTTGTAGCAATCAACTTGTGTCTCCAGTTTGATTGTCTGAATGTGTGAATTGTTCTTCCCAGGTAGCCAGAGCGGGCAGCTGGCTTATTGAGGCTGTTGATGTCAATATGAGTTATAGACCCTGGCTTAGCTTTAGTTCCAGCCCTGTCAAAACAGGGTGAAGAGCTGCAGCATGCGTATGCAGTGCCGACAGGTTTAAATTGAAGGGGAGTGAAGTGTAAGCTTGTTTTCTTTGTGGGCTTTTTTAGTCTTCATAAACCTATTTAGTAGAACTGTTAATTGTCACTGTAACTGCCCAAGTCAGCGTATGTGCAGTGGCCTCTACAACTCTACTTTGAAAGAGCTTCCAGACTGATGTTAAGTGATGCGCAGGGTAGTTGCTGTGAAGCAGCCAGATGCTGTTAGCTTTATGTGCCTCTCAAACCAGGTCTTTTTGGCTCCGGTAACTTGCAGAGGAGCAGCAATCAGACAAAGTAGCTACCACCTTTCAGATATAGGAGTCTAGTTATAAAATACTAGGTTCTCATAACTGAAAAGCTTGCTTTTAACTTGAGTCTTCCCCTACTGAAGCCAGTAACAATCTTCTTGGAGACTAGTATCTTCCAATTAACTACCATGTTTGAACCAATGATTTTACAGTCCTCTACCTAATATAGTCAATGATTGCTATTCAGGGCTCAGGGATAAGGACTTAATACGTGCCTAGTTCCCTGATAAAGGAGTATGAAGAGCTTACTGTTGCCATTAACACTAGTGTGAAACTGTGCCACACATAGCCACAAAGAAATAGAGGATACAGCAGCATAATGGTCTTAGTTTTAGGTGAATTACCTATCTTACTTAAGAAGGCAGTGCAAAATAACTTGATTTTCTGCTTATTATTGGGTGACTTTGCTACAGTCTCTTCTTTCATTGGAGAGTGTATTAACATGGTGGAAACACTTCTGTGTGATAAGTTTATCTGTGATAGCATTATGGCTGAGACTGAGCCAAAGGTGGTAACATGACTTGTTTATATTATGCAGGCAGATGTTACATAGCACTGTTCCAGAGAGATGTCTTGCTGAGATTTAGCAGTTCTTGAGAATCATGGTGTGTTTTGCATAGTCTGGAGATCTAAATAGTTTCACAAACTCAAACGTTTGTCTCAACTGATGTATGTTCCCAATGGCTGTGTTTTAATAAGATGAAATTTTTAGGGTTCTGTGGTAAAGATTCCTAGCTGATCCTGTTTCTGAGGCTCTACTGCCAGTGTCACTTCAGAGGCAATAATGTTGCATCTGAAGTAGGAAGCTACCAAACATGTTATCACAGAAGGTAGCAGAAAGGTGACTTTGCTAGGAATGTTAGCTATATCTTTTGAGCTGGTTAGGAATTAGGAGGTAACCAAACTAGGGCAAAAATGACTGAGTGTGTTGGCTGCAGGATTGTTAATCTTCCAGGTGGAGACTAAACCAGTGAGAGTCGTGCTCCTTAACTTCTGAACAGTTGTCTAGTAGTCAACTAAGACAGGGAGATGAAAGTGGGAGTAACTTTAGAACACTGTAGCAGCTTCTCAGCAGTGTCAGCTCTGCTGTTTATGTAGTCTGAAGCATGATCTCATGAAGAAACTACCTTGTATTACTGGATCTGGAGAATAATGGCTCGCTTGGTTTCTTGTGCGTATCCAGAAAAGTACAGAGATAAGGGACTGACCCTGCAGGGTATCAAGTAATATCATTTGTGTAACTCCCTCATTAGATACTCTAGTAAAGCTTTCTATACAAGTTACTGAAATCAGTCAATCTGGCTGTTCTGTCTTTTCTCAAATGGCTAAACTATAGTCACTTCTTTACAGGTGCTGTTGATGGAGTGGTTAATGGAGATTTCTATAAGGTAAGATAGAAGTATTCTGTACATAGAATGTCCTGTTATACTCTGAGAACTTTACCTTAATCCAGACTAATACTTCCCATTTCTTGTCTCTAATGTACTTTTATCTCATCTCTGAAGAGGAACTTCTATTCTGACAGCTCATCTCGTAAAGCTGTTAATGCTCTTAATATGTTCCTCCTCTGAACTTAGAGGCAACTTAAAGCACCAGTCCATTTTGAATTATGGCTTAACAGGATATAACCACTGTAGGCGGACTGACAAGCTCTGTGATATGACTTAACGTTTACTTGCCACTGGCTAATAAGCTGAAAGCATGCTCTGACTACCTAGATTAAAGCAGAGGTTTCTGAATTGCTTGCTCTTTAAGGATAATTCATGTGTCCTGGTTGTCTTACCAAGATTGGTCTTACAGCTGACTGAAAACATTATACACTTAGTGACATAAAGTTGCATGAAATTAAGCTGCTGGCTAAATAGCTCAATCCTAGTATGAAAGTGTGTTAGTTATGGTAATGAGAAAAGGAGGAGATACTTGCTTTTTTAGTGTCAGGGAGGAATGAGGCATGCTAAGGCAATCACTGTGTTTTAACTGAATTTCACACCAGTTTGGCTAAGGCACTGTTATTGCCTGCTATCAGAGTTGGCTGGATAGCCCTGATTAAATGGCTTGGGAAGGGGGCAGCACATGACATACTTCTCCACAGAGTTTTAAGTCAACAGTAACCTTTGTGGAGACACAAACAGCTTTCACTGCTGCTAACATTTTTATATTCTCTCCATTGCTGTGAGATTGATGGGAAGACTGTATCTTACTGGCCCTTTGTGTTTCCTTATACAATAGAAGGTAGATGAAATATCTTGACTTTGTGTTTGCAATTCTAAGTGACCAGCTGCTTTGGTTGGTAGAGCTTCCCCTTAATGAGGAACAACAGACCAAATGGGCTATATGTAACTTTTGTTTTAGCTACCTGCAACTAGTTTGGCCCTGCAACTGGCCAGTTTATTTTGTTTTGAATTGAATGTGAAGCCTGGTGGTGTTGCACCAGCCTAGCTCCCTCTCTTTGTGTTATTACTTCGTTGAGGGCTACAGGAGGTCCAAAGAGGGGCAAGACACAGCTGAATCTGTCATTAGCTGCAATCCATCTGTTACTGTCAGGGGTGGTATTTCTTAGGTCTGTTAAGAGTAGGGTGAACCAATAAAAGTTGTTGGACTTGGAGTATCCTCTGTGGCAAATAGCACAATATTCATTAGCTTTGCAAATCTCGTGTGTTAATGATAGCCTGATTAGTTGCAAGTCTGAGCTATTGTGTAGTAAAAAGTGTGATAGTACTAACACTGTTTTGACACTTAAATGTTGAAATGCCTCTTGTGTTCTGAGCTGCATACAGCAATCCAAATTCTGTAATGTCTTTAAAGGACATTGGCTTTTAATACCAGTTAAGTTTTCAAATGTCTCTGAAGTAGACAAATAAGTTGGAGAGAAAGTTTTAAACTCCTATGCACAAAACTATAAAAAAATAAAAAATTACTTTCACAGCAAATATTTAAGGTGAAATGAACTCAAGGACCTCTAGGCCTACAACTGCCTAGTGAGGTGCTAGGCACTGTCTTCTGCTTTCTTCAGGCGTAGAGCTCTGGCACAGTTTGAATTCTGAATCAGCTTGAATTTGTGTTTGATCCCTGATTGCTAGAGGCAGTTCTGTATTAATTTGCTTCAGTCCTCTGTAATTTGTGGCAAGACATTTTTCATGTTAATGGTGGAAATGCGGTATAACATCAGATGAATGTGTTATGTGCTCAGTTCAAATAAATTCTAATTTTATGTAGCTTGCAGGCAGTTATCTGAAATATTCAGATACGAAATATTTCATAAAAAAAAGAATTATTCATGTATAAATGACATTACTATTCTTTGCCTTTAGGAGTGTAATGGTCCGACAGACATCTATGCTGCCATATCCCGAGTGCAGTCAGAACCAGAGAGTATTCGTAAATGGAGAGAGGAGCAAAAGGAGCGCCTGGAGCAACTTGGTAAGGAGGGTGTTTGTTGCAGTAGTGTTCTTGCTTGTAAATTAGTGGCAGCTTCTTAAGCAGTAGAATTCTCAACCATGGCTTCTGGCTTTTGGGAATTTAACATGCGTGAGTTTGAGTAGCAAGTCTGGATGAGTCTTCCAGTAAGCAGACTTAATACTGGTGTAGGAGTCAGCAAGGCTCTCTGAACCTTATGAGTATTCACGTGGCCTGCCCTTTACTTACAAATAAGCTGACAGAAGATGAACAGCTTTTATCAGCAGAAAAGAGTGAATAAATACTTCAGCCATTAGCACTTCTTTCAAGGATAAAGATCGCTAATCTTGTAGTTGCTGAGGCCATCTGTTGTCACATGGATCTTAATCTAATAGCTAAGTTAACTAATGAACTAGTAACTAAAGTAAATACAGCTATCAAATGCAGTGATATCTACCTGTGGACAGCTTCTAAGAGCCTACAAACTGGTATGCTTTTCACTTAATATTAGGGAGGAGGCTTTGCTCAAAATTATTTGGACAGAACCTTCTGTATGATGTGATTCTGGATAGAGCTGAGCTTCTTGCTCCTCTTGTGGGCTAGTTAAAGCAGATGAGCTTGTCCTGAACTGTGGGCTGCGTGTAAAAGCATGCTGACTGCCAGGCTCCCTCACTTTGTCTAAGCACAGAGGCTTTATTGAGCTTCGTTCTAGCACTAGGATAGCAAGGTTTCTGTTTTTGAACAGTTTGCAGGCCAGCAGACTTACTGAATCTGAATGAGTCTACAAATGCCTATCCTAAACTGAAGTGGACTGTCTCAGTTATGCAGCACAGGCATTCTGTTTAGCTAATCCTCTGAACGTTCATGGTATTTAGAGTTCTCATGGCCGAAATCAGGAAATCTCTTAACCCTTATCTGAGTAGATCAAGCAACTGTCTGCACTAGAGTGCACCCTGAGCCATCAGCTGAAATGTTAGCAAGATCCAGCTGGAACAAACATGACTGACAAATCAATTCTTAAATCTTTAGATGCAAACTCACGAAAGCAGGAAGCAGAATGGAAAGAGAAAGCAATAAAGGAATTGGAGGAGTGGTATGCAAGGCAAGATGAAAAGCTCCAGAAAACAAAAGCGAGCAACAGGTAAGTTTTCTCCAGCCCCAGCCATCCGAAGAGTTATAGTACTGAATATGAAAGTAGTGGGGGAGAGAGGTTAGAATACTTCCAGTACGTCCTAAGGCACTAGTCCTTCAGATCGTTAAAGTAACCTCTCCTACTAGGAAATGGGTCTCCAGTGGTAGGCTATCTTTCTAAGTTTTCTTAGAATCTAGATTAAAAGTCCAAGAATAGCAAGAGAAAGCATTAAGATAACAAACCATAATTACTGAAGATTCCTTAAGACACAAAGTTTGAACATGGCCAGAAGAAGTTTTAGTCTACCCACTTGTTTGCATGCTGCTAGGTGCACAGGTCTTCAGTGACTATAATTACCTACCTTAAGACTAGCAATCTTACTTGCTATTTTTAGAGCACATGGAAGTGGCCTTCTAGTTAGTCTTTGCTACAGGTTATTTCATTAGGTATCTTAAAACCTTTGGCTGCTCCTTAGAAGCATTTGAGAAATAACCTGACTCAGTCTGCTAGTGAAGAACTAAATGCTGACTGTGTCAATGTTGGGTTTGAATTGTCTAATTATGGGTTCTGGGGCAGAAACTAATGACATGGCTGCTGGTCTAGTAAACTCTTACACTTTTAGAGGCTCCCAGTGGAATTTTGACTTGAAGCTATGTAAAGGTAAATGTGATAGTACTGATACCACTTAGATCTCTGCTTCTGACCTAGGATTGCCAGTGTCATTCTGTCCAGGTAATCATCAGGGCTGCTTTATACTTTGGGAACCCACAGACTTCAAGATTAACTGTGTTTAGTTTTTTTTGAAACACAGCTTTTCTTATCAAAATGGCCAGCAGGTCTGTCTTGAGTAAGTAAAGTCTTACGAAGACTCTACTTCTTACTAAAGGAAGAAAGAAGGCCTACACTTCCTACAAAATTATGGATTTGACACTTCCATTCACTGAGGTACAGTCTTTTGGCTGGGCCAAGAAAGGGAAACAGGATTGGCACTCTTCTAGTTGGTGGCTAGAGCTCCTGATACTCCCATAGCTTTGTGGGCAGTGTTTGAGTGCAGGGTGTGCACTCTGGAGCAGGGTCCATTTAATAAGTGTTGCACAGAAGTAGTGTTTGGCATTCTCGTCAGCCTGGTGAGGTCTCTGTCCTAACGGTAGTTTCTGGCCACTGGAAGTAGCCTAATGCTAACACTGGGGCTCTAATCCTAAACTAGCTTGTCCCAACTTCTAGGATGTAGCAGAGCTGTTGTGTTGCCCTCTGAGTCAACAGCTTAATTGATACAGTCCATGTGGTAGCTGCTTTCCTGATACAGTAAGTCTAGGTGATACAAGGTTAATGTGCTTGTTTAAAACTGCTTTTAGCTGTGTTCCGTACTTCTCATCCTTATCTCTTTTTTCCTGCCTGCTTGCCTTCCTGTTGGACTACTTGCTACCTAGGGTGGCAGATGAAGCTTTCTACAAACAACCCTTCGCTGATGTGATTGGTTATGTGTATGTTGCTTAACTACTAATTCTGCTTGCTAGTCAACTAGGTAATGAGGAGTATCAGAAATAGTGCTGAATGTCTGAAGGTGACTTACGAATATTTCAGGGCTGTATAAGCTAATATAAGTAAATAGCATTTACTTTTTGGACTGCCTCTGATCTGCAGTATTAAGTGCAGATTTCCTGTAAGAATCCCATACACTGCAATGTCCAGCACTTTCAGATTAAGTCATAGCATACATACAACTGGCATTTTGGTAATGACTTTAGCAGCTTTAGATGTAGGGGTTTACAGTTGCTTCCAGTCCAGTGAACACTACTTGGCAAGATGCTTTGCTGGGTCTGTGGGTTAGTGTCTGCAGTCTCACATGGGTGCTGTATTTAGTCCTAGTCGCTTCCACAGAGAAGCACGATGTTTAACTCCGCATTCTCTGCAATAGGCATTGAGCTCCCGATCTGTGCTTATTTGCCTACATAATCAGAAAAATATTCAAGCAATGCTTGCATGTAAAGCTCCGCAAGCCAAGGAAGGTGGAAAGGAATCACCTGCCATAAATCAGGGTAGAAGAGGTACATGCATATAGAATTAGGATGCTATTAGAGAACAGATGAAAAGTACAAGGTGGTATTGGAAAATCAGCATTAGCTGCTAGGAGAACATTTAGGAGCAGGAGCTCTGTGTAGATATTTTGCCAGCTTAATAGATCAGTGAGAATATAGCCATGACTTTCAGGCCCCAATGAGTATGGTAGTTTCCGTGGAGTGGAAGGATTGCAATGTTTGTTGGCTTGTTCATGTGTTTTAATTTCTTTCCTTAATTTGTAGACTTGAATTGAAAGATGGCCATGCCACAAATTCTAAGGTGACACCTTTAGAAGGTGTCTTGATGAGCCATGGTCTGGCTTTAAGTGCATTAATATTGAAAGTCCAGTGTGCAATTCATTACCTAACTGTAGGTGGATGTAAACCAAGACTTGTGAAATGATGGATTTACAGGTGGTGTTTGATTTTTCTGAAGTCTCCTGGAGTTGATTTTGATAGATTTTTTTCAATAAAACCCTTATTTTCATATATCCAATGCAAATGTGCAGTATAAGTGCTGCGGAATAAAATTGGCAGCCTGTTTCCTCAATGTAGGCTAAGCTACTAGTGCATGTTCAGCCAGCTGATCATCTGCATTAAACTCATTCTCATTTTCTATATCTGACTTAAACTTTCTCTCCTTGTTTCTTCTCTTCACCTTTAAGCACAAACATAAACCATCCTTGCTACAGCCTAGAACAGTTAAGTAAAAAAATCTTCACTGCCCCTTAAAAGTGTCATGTCACATAAAGTAGCAGTGTTGTAGTGACCCTTGTCTTCAGTGGTGTTTGTAAGCTTATCATCCCTGTGAACAGTGCTGAACCCTCATGGGAGAGTCATCTTCACTGCTTTTTCTGTACTGCTTGTTGGAGTAGATGGATTTGGTTTGATCTCTTGATGCTTACTGCTCTTGCACTCGGGCAGCTACCAGGGCCCCACAGTTCACATAAACTAGATGCTGGAGTGTTATCCATGCATTGAAGCAATGCTGTTGGCAGCATAGCAATGCCAAAAGGATTCAGCTGGGAAGTCACTGGCACTAACCTGTGCATAATGTAAAAAGCTTCCTTAGAGTCTCCTTGGGGTGAGAGCAGGGGAAATGTGTTTATCCTGTGAGCTGACCTCAGACGAGTCATCCCCTCTGCCAAGATATGCTTATGCTTTAGTCTATAGCACCCACAAGCATGGGATTCATGACTTAAATTCCTTTTGATTCATGCTGCTTCACTACAGCACTGGGAATCATCAGCAGATAGTTTTATGATGGCCTGTAGGCCTTGGGGCTGGTTTAAATCCTCAAATGGAATCTGTTTTAAGACATGCTTGCAGGGAGTTGTAAATTTCCAGTTGGCAAGTGTCCAGTATAAGCCATCAAGTGGCAGAGGCTTAACTTGTTAAGACATAGGCATTTCTCCATAAATAAAATGCCTACATAGGAGTACTTTACTTCCTGGCAATTTGTGTGGTGACTCCTTAGGCAAAGACTCAGTAACTATCCTTAAAACCAAACACCTGTATTCCAACATTTTACACAGCAATCCTCTGCACTGCTTGTGCATAGCATACTACTGCAACCTACTTTCATCTCCAGGGTTGGGGCAGTGGGAGCTTAAGTAGCCATAATGTCCACAAGCAGCTGTCAGGTCACATTTCTTTATGAAACATGCTGAAAGAAACTGCATCCTGTAAGAGGGAAGGAGTGCCTTATAAGTTGGGGATTAACACAAGGTGCATTGCATTGCTTTCAGGGCAGCTGAAGAAGCCTTTGTGAATGATGCAGAAGACATTTTTCCAGGAACTGAGTGGGAACGTGTGGCTCAGCTCTGTGACTTTAATCCCAAGTCTAGTAAGCAGGCAAAAGATGTGTCCCGCATGCGTTCAGTCCTCATCTCACTCAAGCAGGCTCCGCTGGTTCGCTGAAGGAAAGCCCAATGGAAACACTACAAATGCAGTATCTTAATCTTACTCAGAGAAGCTGTGTTTGCAGTAATTGGATTAATTGTTTCAATGTTTTGTTTTGGTTTTTTTTCGGACCAAACCTCATGATGTATCTAGAGCTGATCATTGTTTGATTGCATGTTCTCCCTCATGTTTCCTCTCTGTGTCTGAAATGGAACAACCTTCAAAACTGTATTCTCTGTGCTATTGTGCACTAAG
Source organism: Morus bassanus (assembly GCA_031468815.1). Taxonomy (NCBI): domain Eukaryota; kingdom Metazoa; phylum Chordata; class Aves; order Suliformes; family Sulidae; genus Morus; species Morus bassanus. The sequence goes on from CM062600.1 coordinate 30,853,018, forward strand.
ATGTCACTTCCCACATTACTGATATTAAAGACCTGTTAAAAAGCAAAATGTGTTGACTTTGGATGAATTAAGAAGCTCTTCTGCTCTGTTTTGACAGGGGATGTTTGAATTGAGTGTGAGCAAACTTTTCTCTTAATTGCTAGTGATTTCACCTTGCTGGTGACTGACGAGCCAGCAATGCTCCTGGTCTCTGAGAGGCTGTTCTGCTGGTCTCCATAAGCTTTCTTAAAGCTCTTGAGAGCTTTAGTTTAAAAACTGCTTCCCTATCCAATTTATCACACAAGATAGAAGCTCTAGGAAACTGGAGTAGCAGGCTTGTTAAGGAGCTTATCTCACTTCTAGCGTAACTGTGGACACTGCCTTCTACAGGTAAGCAGTTCTGTGTAGTTTTCTGCTGTCACTCCAGCTGCAGATCTTAGGCTAGAAATACAATACAGGGCACTGAGTAGTTAAAGCCTTTGATATTCTGCTGCATATTCTATTCTGCCATGTATTCAATGCTGGCTTTGTATGCAAAGTCCTGTTGTAAAGAGGCTGTTTGGGTGTGTTTGAACTGTGTCCTTGTCCTTACTGACCCTTGCAGACACTTTCTCCCCCCAGGGTGGTGGACTGGAGATTTGGAGAGTGAGACAAAGGGAAGACTTGCTCTTACCGCTGCTCATCTACTGGGTTGGAGCTGTCTGTCGAGGTGATTGAATTGGAAACAAACTGATGCAGAAAATCTCTGTTCTGTGGCTTCCTTGGCTCTCTAATCTCACCCAGCATTCACAGGGGCCGTATTCTAGCCTTGCTCTGGTAAGACTTACCTTAGCTGTCTATCTTGTAAGAACAGTCTGTTCAGTCTCCTACATTATTTCACCATTTTTATCAAAGATACAGTAGCTGAACTAGTGTGTAGCAGTTCTGCTTTAATACCTTTTGTGTACAAGCAACAAGGTTAGTCAAGACAGTTTGAAGAGAGCTGCAGATACAGATTAAAGCTTACTAAGGTTCAAGGAGTTGCTGCACAGCAACTGTCTTACTAGCAGGTGTGTCCCTTCAGTTTATAAGACACTGAGTAAGTGGTTGCCAGTTTGGCTTCAATAGTTAAGCTGTACCTTACTGTTATGTATAATGACTGGAGCTATTCTCATGTTTGCAAGTGTATTCACAAGCTACTGATAAGTGGTGATGAAAAAGATAGTAGTCTACAGGTCTGGAAGCTTAATTCCATGGAAGATTAAAGCAGGAAAATATTTTCTGAACTGCACAGGGATACCACAGGTGAGTTTAATAGGACTGAAGTACAGAGCAAGTCCATAGAATACTGATACTCAGTGCTAGCTTTGACCAACTATGCATTCACCTTTACTGAAAACTTTGTTTATTCTACTCGCCCCAAAGCTCTATAAACAAAGGCTTCTAAAATGAATTGGTAATTTAATAAAGAAAACTCCACTGCATTAAACAAACAATGTTTAAAATGTTAATTTGAATTTACTGGAATTTGAAAGATCAACAGAGTAGAGGGGTTCCTGCAGAGTTATGGAACTGATTAATCACCGCATTGTCCTATCTCATATCTGTGCTAAGGACATGGGTTTGAGCTGCAGTCCAAGAAAATGGGCAAAGACTTTCAAATTCAAGGCCAAAGCAATGTGCTAGAAGTTAAAGCAGTGTTTTATAAGATGGTTTGCAGGGGCTAACAATGTGTCTGCTGTTTTTTGGTGTACACCATCTAGCTGGAACACTTAACAAGCAGCTCTCTGAGTTTTGGTTACCTCATCTAGCTCTTGTGCCGAGATTTAATTTTATATTCAAGTATGCTCCTCAGTCTCCCTCCTACCTCCTATATCAGTGCTGTTGCAGAATCACAGAAGGGCTGACACTGGAAGGGACCTCTGGAGGTTATCTGGTCCAGTCCCCCTGCTCAAGCAGCGCTGCGTAGAGCTGGTTGCCCAGGACCATGTCCAGGTGGCTTTTGAAGATCTGTAAGGAGGGAGACTGCACCATCTCTCTGGGCAACCTGTGGCAATGCTCAGTCACCTTCACAGTGGAAAAAGTGTTTCCTGAGGTTCAGGAGGAACCTCCCATGTTTCTGTGTGTGCCCATTCCCTCTTGTCCTGTATCTGGGCACCACTGAAACGGGCCTGCCTCCCTCTTCTTTGCACCTGCCCTCCGGGTATTTGTACACATTGATGGGATCCCCCCTGAGCCTTCTCTTTTGCAGGCTGAACAGTCCAAGCTCGCTCAGGCTTTCCTCATAGGAGAGATGCTTTAGTTGCTTAATCATCTTTGTGGCCCTTTGTTGGACTCTCTCCAGCCCATGTCTCTTGTACTGGGAGCCCAGAACTGGACCCAGCACTCCAGATGTGACCTCACCAGTGCTGAGTAGTGGCCTCACCAGTGCTCTGCTTGGACTTTCTGTGCCTGAGAATTATTTTAGATACTTAGACCATGTGACACTGAGCAAAAGAACACTCAGCTTTATTTGGGCAAGTCAAAGCCCTTGTGTGTGCTTCTGAACACTGACTTGTTTCCTTTGGAGGTCAGCATATGTCACTTTTTGTGGCTTCATGTGACAATTCTGTGCTACATCTGGCCTAGTTGAGAATAGTTATGCCTCTGTTTACTGGCCTTAACTTCCCACTGTTGCTGCTTATCTCCATAGCATATAGCTGATGCAGAAAACTGAGTCAGTCAGTGGAATCTGGAAAAAAACCTGGACACTTCCTATCCTTTCAGCACAACCCCATGTGCATGCGCACAAAGATCTCATGCAGCACTGAGAGAGAAGCTGCAGGGTCCTGCTGAATATGTCATGGTATAGAACTGGCTTTGTTTAACTTATGATCAGGAAGCAGCCAGCACCCAGCCAGTCTGAAATGATAATGAGCATTTGTAGAGAAGTAAGGGGGATGGAGAGAAGGTCATGCATGGGTTCATTAGAAAGCAGGGAGCCTACAAACAACTGTGCTGCACCTTCATCTTCTTAGCCTGAGGAACATGGGTAACAGTTTCAAGTAGCCATAAACCAACATGCTATGGCTTGCCTGTTCCTTGCTGATGTGTTTTTCTGAGCAGCTGGTAAAAAGGGAAATGTATAGTTTACTGGCTTGTATTTGAGAATGGACAAGGTGGGTGTCTGTTGTTTTTGCCAACAGAGGTTTATTCAAGTGGTACCTGTCCTGCAGAAGCTTGTTCCTCTGCAGAACAGTGGTGCTGCAGCAGCACATGGTGGCACTGGGTGATAGTGTGCCTGGGGCTGCAGGATCCTCAGATGTTAAAAGGTTACTGACAGCCAAGGCTTTTGTGGTCTGACTTCATAGGGGATGGTCCATTTAAGTGTTTGGTGTGTTCTAGTCCGAGAAAGGAAGGTGTTGTGGTTTAGCCCCGGTCAGCAACTAAGCACCACACAGCCGCTCGCTCACTCCCCCACCCTTGTGGGATGGGGGAGAGAATCGGAAGGGCCAAAGTAAGAAAACTCGTGGGTTGAGATAAGAACAGTTTAATAATTAGAATAAAACAGCAATAATACGAATATAATGAAAAGGAAAATAATGAGCGAGAGAGAGATGAAACACTGGAAGAAGAGGGGGGGGGGGGGGAAAAACCAAAACCAAACAACAAGTGGTGCAACCGCTCACCACCCGCTGACCGATGCTGCCAGTCCCTGAGCCGCGATCGCTGCTTCCCCTGGCCAACTCCCCCCAGTTAATATACTGGGCATGACGTCACATGATATGGAATACCCTTTGGCCAATTCGAATCAGCTCTCCTGGTTGCATCCCCTCCCCTCCCGGCTTCTTGTGCATCTGGCAGAGCATGGGAAGCTGGAAAAGTGCTTGACTAGTGTAAGCACTACGCAGCAACAACTAAAACACCAGGGTGTTATCAACATTATTTACATACCAAGTCTAAAACACAGCACTATACTAGCTACAGTGAAGAAAATCAACTATCCCAGCTAAAACCATGACAGTATCCACCCCTTATTCCATACCATTTATGTCATGCTCAGGTCTCATACTATCCAATACAACCTCAGTAACCACCACCCGCCTCCCCATCCTTTGATGACATACGCAGATATCATTTATCATTCCCGTAGTCTATGGACCATCCCTGTAGAACATCTGTAGAGGGTCCACACATGTCCATTGAGTTCATTCAGTCCATAACTTTGGGCTCCATCTACCGTAATAGTCTTTCAAGGCCGGAGAGATGGTCTGCGTGGTGTTGGATTGTTGCATGCTGAAGTCAGTCTTTGTTCCACCACTGCTACACGTTGCTTGGTTCAATCAAAGTTCATTCTTCATTAATTTTGGAAATTCTTACTATGATACCATTGATATGGCAAATAGCAACCATAGGAGTGATGACATACAATATCATATAGCAATTAACAGCATACCGTTCAGTTCATTGGCTATTTTCACCCAAAATCAAATCCCCTTGAGGCACACATTGAACTCCTCCATCCTCCCGCATCACCCACCAGGTGCACCCAGGTCCTCGAGCAAAAGCAATCCCACGAATGGGTTTGCCTTTGCCTGAGACAGGAATAACCCAGACGGTTTTCCCCAGCATATTTTTAACATGCACTACAGGGACTTTATCCCCTTCCACAGTACGTAAGAGTTCTGACTGGGCAGGCCCAGCTCGATTGGCAGATCCCCTAGTGTTGACTAACCAGGTGGCTTTTGCTAAATGTGTATCCCAGTGTTTGAATGTCCCACCCGCCATTGCTCTCAGTGTAGTCTTTAACAGTCCATTGTATCATTCAATTTTCCCAGAGGCTGGTGCATGATAGGGGATGTGATACACCCACTCAATGCCATGCTCTTTGGCTCAGGTGTCTATGAGGTTATTTCAGAAATGAGTCCCGTTGTCTGACTCAATTCTTTCTGGGGTGCCATGTCGCCATAAAACTTGTTTTTCAAGGCCCAGGATAGTGTTCCGGGCGGTGGCATGGGGCACGGGATATGTTTCCAGCCATCCGGTGGTTGCTTCCACCATTGTAAGCACATGGCGTTTGCCTTGGCGGGTTTGTGGCAGTGTGATATAATCAATCTGCCAGGCCTCCCCATATTTATACTTCAGCCATCGTCCTCCATACCACAGAGGTTTTACCCGCTTGGCTTGCTTGATTGCAGCGCATGTTTCACATTCATGGATGACCTGTGCAATAGTGTCCATGGTCAAGTCCACCCCTCGGTCGCGAGTCCATCTGTATGTTGCATCTCTCCCTTGATGGCCTGAGGTGTCATGGGCCCACCGAGCTATAAATAGTTCACCTTTATGTTGCCAGTCTAGATCTACTTGAGGCACTTCAGTCTTAGCAGCCTGATCCACCTGTTGGTTGTTCTGATGTTCTTCAGTGGCCCGACTCTTGGGGACATGAGCATCCACATGACGTACCTTCACAACTAGGTTCTCCACCCGGGCAGCAATATCTTGCCACAATGCAGCAGCCCAGATGGGTTTGCCTCTGCGCTGCCAGTTGTTCTGCTTCCATTGCTGTAACCACCCCCACAGGGCATTTGCCACCATCCATGAGTCAGTATAAAGATAGAGCACTGGCCATTTTTCTCGTTCAGCAATGTCTAAAGCCAGCTGGATGGCCTTTACTTCTGCAAACTGACTCAATTCACCTTCTCCTTCAGCCGTTTCTGCGACTTGCCGTATAGGACTCCATACAGCAGCCTTCCATCTCCGATGCTTTCCCACCAGACGACAAGACCCATCAGTGAACAGGGCATATTGCTTCTCATTTTCTGGCAGTTTATTATACAGTGGGGCCTCTTCAGCATGTGTCACCTCCTCCTCTGGTGACATTCCAAAATCTTTGCCTTCTGGCCAGTCCATGATCACTTCCAAGATTCCTGGGCGACTGGGGTTTCCTATTCGAGCCCGTTGGGTGATCAGTGCGACCCACTTACTCCACGTAGCATCAGTTGCGTGATGTGTAGAGGGGACCCTACCTTTGAACATCCAGCCCAGCACCGGCAGTCGAGGTGCCAGGAGGAGCTGCGCTTCAGTACCGATCACTTCTGAAGCAGCTCGAACCCCTTCATATGCTGCCAATATCTCTTTTTCAGTTGGAGTGTAGCGCGCTTCGGACCCTCTGTATCCCCGACTCCAGAACCCTAGGGGCCGACCTCGGGTCTCCCCTGGTGCTTTCTGCCAGAGGCTCCAGGTAGGGCCATTCTCCCCGGCTGCGGTGTAGAGCACGTTTTTTACGTCTTGTCCTGCCCGGACTGGCCCAAGGGCTACTGCATGAACTATCTCCTGCTTTATCTGTTCAAAGGCCTGTCGTTGCTCATGGCCCCATTTGAAATCATTCTTCTTCCGGGTCACTTGATAGAGAGGGCTTACAATCAGACTGTAATTTGGAATATGCATTCTCCAAAAACCCACAACGCCTAAAAAAGCTTGTGTTTCCTTTTTGCTAGTTGGTGGAGACATGGCGGTTATTTTGTTGAACACATCCATTGGGATCTGCCGACGTCCATCTTGCCATTTTATTCCCAAAAACTGAATCTCCTGTGCAGGTCCCTTCACTTTACTTTGTTTTATGGCAAAACCAGCCTTCAGAAGGATTTGGAATATTTTCTTCCCTTTCTCGAAAACATCTTCTGCTGTGTTGCCCCACACGATGACGTCATCAATGTACGGAAGGTGTTCCGGAGCTCCACCCTGTTCCAGTGCAGTATGGATCAGTCCATGGCAAATGGTAGGGCTGTGTTTCCACCCCTGGGGCAGTCGATTCCAGGTGTACTGGACACCCCTCCAAGTGAAAGCAAACTGTGGCCTGCACTCTGCTGCCAACGGGATTGAGAAGAATGCATTAGCGATATCAATTGTGGCATACCACTTGGCTGCCTTTGACTCCAGTTCGTATTGAAGTTCTAGCATGTCCGGCACGGCAGCACTCAGTGGCGGAGTGACTTCATTCAGGCCACGATAGTCTACTGTTAGTCTCCACTCTCCATTAGACTTCCGCACTGGCCATATGGGACTGTTAAAGGGTGAACGGGTCTTACTGATCACTCCTTGGCTCTCCAGTCGCCGAATGAGCTCATGGATGGGAATCGGGGAGTCTCGGTTGGTTCGGTATTGCCGCTGGTGCACTGTTGTGGTGGCAATTGGCACCTGTTGTTCTTTGACCTTCAGCAACCCCACAACAGAAGGGTCCTTCGAAAGACCGGGCAAAGTAGACAGCTGTTTAATTTCCTCCGTCTCCAAGGCAGCTATACCAAAAGCCCACCTGTACCCTTTTGGGTCCTTGAAATACCCTCTCCTGAGGTAGTCTATGCCAAGGATGCACGGAGCCTCTGGGCCAGTCACAATGGGGTGCTTTTGCCACTCATTCCCAGTTAGGCTCACTTCAGCCTCCAATACAGTTAGCTCTTGGGATCCCCCTGTCACTCCAGCAATACAGATGGGTTCTGCCCCTACATAGTTTGATGGCATTAGGGTGCACTGTGCACCGGTGTCCACTAGAGCCTTATACTCCTGTGGGTCAGATGTGCCAGGCCATCGGATCCACACAGTCCAGTAAACCCGGTTGTCCCTTTCCTCCACCTGGCTGGAGGCAGGGCCCCTCTAATTCCAGTTGCAGAATTCACAACCCACTTCTTGTGAATGGGAATCAGAAGTCTCTCTATTAAGATCACAGATAGAATCAGCACTTCTACTCGTCTGTCTGGGGAACTGCCTACTGGAAACTGGAGCAGCAACTCTCCTGGAGGTCCCCCCTTGAGTGGTTGTTTTTCCTTGCAACTCACGTACCCGTGCCTCTAGAGTCGAGGTAGGTTTTCCATCCCACTTCCTCATGTCCTCTCCATGGTCACGCAGGTAAAACCATAGGGTGCCCCGTGGTGTGTATCCTCTCTCTTGAGCAGAAGGACGCTTACTCCTAATGGCCGAGATACTGGTCCGTACAGGTGGGGAGTAGGACATATCCTCTTCAAGCTGCTGAACCTTCCGGGACAGTTTCTCCACAGCTGAGACGAGGGAGGAAGAGACATGTGCTTCATAATCCCGGAGTTTATCAATCACATCCTCTACCGTTGGTGCCTCTTCATCTTTCCAGGACATTACTGCCAGGGAGTTTACATGGGATGATGGTGCGCTCCGTACAAACTTCCGCCACATGGGTCGTGTGCACTGGGCTTCATCTGGATCTTTGGATGACTGTTCACTACCCAGGTCACCATAAATCACCTCAAGCACAGCTAATTCTCTCAGGTACTGGGTACCTTTCTCCATAGTGGTCCATTTTCCAGGGCAATATATAACATCTTCCTTGAAAGGGGTACCTTTCTTTCACAGCAGACAGGAGTCGCCTCCAGAGGCTGAGGCCTTGTGTCCCTTTTCCAGTTGCCTTGTCAATGCCCCCATCCCTAGAAAGGGATCCCAGTTGTTTGGCTTCCTTACCCTCTAATTCCAGGCTACTGGCCCCGTTATCCCAGCATCGGAGCAGCCAGGTGACAACATGCTCACCTACATGACGGCCGAAATCTTTTTGTATATCTCACAGCTCACTTAAGGATAGGGATCGGGTAGTTTCCGTCTCTTGTACAAGTTCTTCCTCTTCCTTCTCCTTTCTTAGTAACGGCACTACTTCTCCATCATCCTTTTCTAAACGAGTTGACTTTCTCTTCCAAGATTTCTTCTTGTGTATAGGGGCAACTGATACTGGCACGGGTTGATTCTCTGATTCAGCTTCAGTGTCTGTCATGGGTGTTTGAGCGGTCACAGTGCCTGTCGTCGGGCTTGGAGCTGCTGCAGCACCTGTTGTGGGGGTTTGAGGGGCCACAGTGCTTGTCGTCGGGCTTGGAGTAGCTGCAGGGCCTGTTGTGAGGGTTTGAGGGGCCACAGTGCTTGTCGTTGGGCTTGGAGCTGCTGCAGCGCCTGTTGTGGGGGTTTGAGGGGCCACAGTGCTTGTCCTTGGGCTTGGAATAGCCGCAGGGCCTGTCGTTTTCCCTTGGTGGTACTGAATACTGTTGAATAGGGCTCGGTAGGCATGGGCCAGGCCCCAACACATTGCAATGATTTGTATCTCTCTGGAATTGCTAGGGTGACAGCATACTTCCTCCAAATATTCTACTAATTTTTCAATATTCTGCACTTGTTCAGGGTTGAAGTCCCAAAACACTGGAGGTGCCCACCGTCTCAGGCATTTGCCCATACTATCCCACATACCCTGCCACCCATAATTATCGAGCCTTGGGGCAGATCTCTGGATGATATTCTTGAATTGCTTATTAACCTTAGACAAAACCGAAACAATCTGCCATAGGAGTATCAACAGATGTATCTTAACTACCCAAGGATGTTCAAGATACTGAGCAGTTGTAATGAAGGAGGAGACATTACAGAAGACGGTAGCTAAGGTGCCATTCTGTATTTCCTCCATAAAGAACCTCTCAGAAGAGGAGGTATAATTGCTAATTGTCTCCATGAGGTGGTAGCCGAAGTACAGTAAAGGCTTCCATGCAAGACCCAAATAACCGATAAAACTCAAGGCCAGTGTTTTAATAACAAATCTCCTAGGCAAAACATCTCTAACCACTGCAGAGCACAGCAAACTACAAAACCCAACGCCAATCTTTAACATGTACTTCAAAATCAGCATGGTGTAGGTCTGACTACTAATATCGAGAACAGATGAATCAATGCTGTGACCAGCAACTGTTATTATCTCAAACCCTTCGTGCCCCACGTTGGGCGCCAAAAAAGGACTGTTGTGGTTTAGCCCCCAGTCAGCAACTAAGCACCACACAGCCGCTCGCTCACTCCCCCACCCTTGTGGGATGGGGGAGAGAATCGGAAGGGCCAAAGTAAGAAAACTCGTGGGTTGAGATAAGAACAGTTTAATAATTAGAATAAAACAGCAATAATACGAATATAATGAAAAGGAAAATAATGAGCAAGAGAGAGACGAAACACTGGAAGAAGAGGGGAAAAAAAAAAACCAAACCAAACCCAAACAACAAGTGCTACAACCGCTCATCACCCGCTGACCGACACTGCCGGTCCCCGAGCCACGATCGCTGCCTCCCCCGGCCAACTCCCCCCAGTTAATATACTGGGCATGACGTCACATGATATGGAATACCCTCTGGCCAATTCGAATCAGCTCTCCTGGTTGTATCCCCTCCCCTCCCGGCTTCTTGTGCACCTGGCAGAGCACGGGAAGCTAGAAAGTCCTTGACTAGTGTAAACACTACCCAGCAACAACTAAAACACCAGGGTGTTATCAACATTATTTACATACCAAGTCTAAAACACAGCACTATACTAGCTACAGTGAAGAAAATCAGCTATCCCAGCTAAAACCGTGACAGAAGGGCTGCTCAACACTGTTCAACAGGGGAGTGTTCCATTAGATCTTGTATCAATAATGCAACTTTCACTGGCAATTTACATAATCTTTTGCTTCATGTGGCTGTTTACTGGGCACAGTTGGTTACCATGTGCAGAAATTTTACCTGGCTCAAGGCATGAGGTACGGATGAGGTCAAATGTTACTAGCTTTTTAAAAAGTGCAATATCCATATTATCACAGGCTTGTGTAATTAAAATTAAAGGAACCTTTGAAAGAAAATCAGGATATTACTTAAATTTTACCTTAAATACAGTCTTCGTACACTTTAATTAAGCACAAATTTGGCACTTTATTTGCACTTAATTTCTGTGGAATGTGCTTCATGCAAAAACAGCTGGAAGACCTAGTATTCAGAACACATGAGATAGAGTTACAGCGATGGTGAAAGCGGTGTGGAGATGTGTTACCTCTTTTTAGACTAATGGAGAAAAATATGTGCTTTCAAGCATGCAAAGCTTTCTTCAGCTAGCAGTAACAGCCTAACAGTAATTTGTGATTTGTTAAGGATACAACTGATATCTGTTTAAGGTCAGGAGGGTTGTGAACCCAAAAGCTTCCCTCAATTATGACAGCAGCAGAAAGAACGGGCTGTATTACTTGTCCTCTCATTGCCTTGCTCAATCTCAAAAAAGCAGTCATCGTTGTCTGATTCTTTTTATACCAAACTGCCATGTACAAGCAATGGGTGGTTTGGACACCATAGCAAAAATACATGGCTTTAGCACCTACACTTCAGCTGCCAAAGCACTAGTTCCAAACATCATTATCTGGAATGGTCCAAGGGGTGTACAGTCCAGGTGTTTTACCCTTACTAATGCCTGTAAACTCTCCACAGCATTTGAAAGGGACATAGCATCAGATTTCACTGATGCAGATTGAATCAGAGTATAAACTGACTGCACCTTACTGTCTGTAATGTGTTTCTGCGATACAAACTTGACAGTGCCTCCATTGGAAATATGTCCTTCTGACAATTTTGATAGACTTAAATGGAGGAAGGACAGTGCTTCAAGATCAGCAGAAGGCTGTGGCATTTGTTAATTTTGAGTATCTGGATGGCAGATCAAAGACTCAATACTGAATAACTAAACTTGCTGCTCAGGAGACCAAAAAGAAATTCCAAACTTTGGAATTCATCCAACTTGATGCTGTACTGATCAGCTTGCAAAGCATCAGTAATGATCTGTAAAAAGATAGCTAGCAAAACTTAACTGGGACCATAAAGAGGCCAGGTCCTGGCTGGTTGGGTTTCTATGTTTAGGCAGACCTGTCTTGGACAAAGCATTCTTTTTTCCACCAGGTGCAAGGATGAGGAGCAATGCAGTATAGGGACTGACAGAGGTCTTAGATTGGTTACATGAATTATAAGCTACAGCACTAAGAACTCCACTTCAGTTTTAAGTCACTTTCCAAACTTTTGGTATTCTGCAGCTTAAGTACTGCTGGTACTTGCTCATTATAAATATGTATAAATATGGTACTTGCTGATTATAAATATGCATGTCCATGAGGGGTCTCCTCCTGCCCAAGCTCTTTAGTGTCATATGCAATTCTGCTTAGAGGGCTGGACAGTGGCATTCTTGCTAAGGGTTCAGTAGATAGGATACTACATGCAGTTACCAGGGACTGCAAAACCAAACCTCTTCCTACAACAGGTAGTATTAGCAGATGCTGCTAATGCAGGTAATGAGAAGGCACTGCTTCTTTAGGCTCTGAAATGCTGATAATAGCTGGGGAAAGAGAGTTCAGCTATTGGCTTGTGCTTTTGCTCCCCTTCTTCCCTCCCAGCAATGGACACAAAGGCAGGTTTGCCCTTGCTGGAACCCATGACCATCATAGTATGGGCTGCTCTAAAGGACACAGGGCCAGCATCAAGTTACTGCCAGTACTGCAGATGTTCTATGAATATAGAATGTTCACCCTCCCTGCGATTGGATACAGTTGGGAGCTAGTGTCCACAAAACCTCTGGTACACCAAGTGCTTGAAGGGCAAGGGAGGTTTCTGAACAGGGGAGGAAGGAGAAACAAACAAAATCACTATTATGAAATTAAATATTGTCTTTTTATTCTTTTTGATTTTATAAACAGACGAACTTCTCAAGGAAAAGTGCAAGGACTTCTGTACCACTTGCATGGATACAGCAGGTTCTTGTCCAGTTGACAGAAAAAACACTTTCAAAAGCATTTGAAGAACCATTAACAGGACTAGACAAAAAGTTTTACTCGAAACACCTTTAACAAAAGTTATTTAGTCTTTCATGTTTTCTCTTTGCCTGTACCTTCCTTTCAGCTCCTAGGGAAAAACACATCTGGAGTCTGAGATATCAAAAATATCCTAGCTTCAGGAGGTCTGGAAAGCAAAACCCTGGTCCCACTTTTAGACAGGCATTCCCTGTGAGCTAAAGGCTGGAAGGATCAAATAACAGGGCTCCTTGCTGTTAGAACCTCAATACTGTTACTCCTGCCCTGAGCTACTATCACTGGAGAGCAAAGCTGATTGCTCCTTTGACTTGCTCATGGAGCTACTGGTCTGGTATTGAAGTTACTGGGAATCACCAAGTAACCCAAGACACACAGGAAAAGGCTAAGGACCCCTGGTGATATAAAGCCTGCTACAACTTTGCAAATGGTTAAGAGCCAGTATTTACCGATTCTGAGAAAAAACTATGATACAGAGGCTTGTGCAATTATTCCTGGAGATACCAAGAAAGAGATCTGGTGGTGCTTCTAAAGTCTGCTTATGAAGATGTGAGTTCTCAGTAAGCATTCCTTGTGGAAGAGAGGATAAAGTGAAGGCAACTTGTGTAGATTATCTCCCAGAATGAGCCAGTACAGTGGTTCACTAACAGCTATTCAATCCAAGATTACTGTACAGCACAGGGCAGTGGTTGCAGAAGGTTGTTTCATTTTGGTTGAAGAAGTTCGAGTGTGGCAATAGCCCTTTATATTCCCCTGGTACTAGTACGTTACTGGGCTTCTGAGAACATCATCAGTGGCGGCTGAGTTAGATGTCAAAATAGGCCACTAAAGGCAGGACAGAGGATGGTCCTGTGACTGTTTCTCCACAGTTATCTTCTTTCTGGGATAGCTGATCAGTTAGATGGGCCTGTTCTTCAGTTTTTCCTGTGTCAAATAGTTGTCATTACTACAGTATCTTGAAAGTGTGCTAAGATGCAGCTGGGTAAAGACAGAGCTATATAGCAAGAGGACTAGTTAAAGAAACAGAAACCATGGTTTACCAAGGCAAGCCTTCACTGGTATTTGACATACTTTGCTCCAAGGCTTCTGAATGCCTTGAAGGTGAGGATGAGGCTCAGATTTGACTTTCCATCCTGCGAGCTGATGGCGAATGCAGGAAAAGAACAGTGTACCTGCAGCCACCAGAACTACTGAGGAAATGCACTATGATACTCTGCAGTGGAAGAGATTTCTTGAAAGGTAGTCTTTATGCACAGATGTGCCACATAGCTGAAATTCAGCTAACTGGCTACCAATTAATAAACAGTCCCCTCTCTACTAATTTGGCAAAGTAGTAGACTAAGTCCCTTGAGAAAATCCAAAACAATAAAATTCAAATAATTTACTGTTGGCCATAGCCAGAAGACAAAGATGCTCGCTGCTACACTTGTCAGTTTGTTTGGCCTGCTCTGCAGGCTGTAAGCTCATGAGACCATGACCTTTTTCCTTCATATGCAAAGCTTCTAAAATGGGACTCTGCCCTCTAAAGATGATGTAATAAATAACTGCCTCCACCAAGTCCTTCATGGACCACAATTTCTAGATGCAGCCTTTTTGATTGTAGAGACAACTTCCATCATTTCCACCCACTAAAATTACTACCCACTATTAGTGATTACATCATATTTACTTTGTGGGTGGAAGCATGGAAAGTAAAAAGCTGGTCACATTGTAGACTTCTGCTTTCACATAGGTGGGAAATGAAACATGGATCCTGAAATGTTAGCTCTAATTTGACACACCATACACATGCTCCCCACCGTACGTTGAGATATGCTCATAAATAATTCAGCTGCCCTTAAAGCAACATATGGGCTTATCAACAGAGGTGATTAAAAACAACAGAATCGCACATTAGTTCCTATGAAGTCAGATGAAATTTAGGAAAAATACAAAAAGATAATACCTCAGTAAGGAAATGCTGAAATAGTTACTAACCATTCAGAACACTACTCTGATACAGTAGCTGCTCTCATCAAAGAAAAATTTCGGGCAGAGTATTCCCTCCACCCATTAGGAATTTCAGTAGTCCATTTCTATAATTATTCCAGATACCTAATATATTCTACGTGTAGTATAATCCAGTACCAGGCTAGCAGCTCCAAGAAGAGCAGGATCTGCTAGATTTGAGACCACCACATCCACAGTTTTAACAGAGGACAGAGCCTGTCTATTTATCACATCTTTGACAGCATTAACATAGTGGCTAGCTAGAACTCCAGAAAGGATCACAAGAGAGGGGTTCATGGTGTGCAGAATGTTCACAACTCCAAGGCCTAATGCTGTCCCAGCTGAAAAGATAAAATAAAAGAAATTAAGTAGAATACTCAAAGCAGTCCAAGCATCAGTTGTTGAAATAGGTCTGTCAGCAGCAAATGACACTGCCAGGAAAGTGTTCCATTCCATATGGCAGACAGTTTTGAGTTTATGTTATCAGACCATATGCATTTGCTATTAATTTTTCTTTCAAAAGTGAAAGAAAAAAGGCGGTTTTATTGTGCAATCATGCATTATCCAATTATATGGATGTGAAAGACAAAGCAATGCATTACCAGTCTTGTAAGCTAAGAGAAAATAGGAAAGCATCATTCTACCATCTTAATGCTATCAGCTATGTATGAAGAAGAGGACTGTGTTTAAAGCTAGTAAAACAGTAAAATATCCCATGTAAGTAATATGTAAATTGCCTTTGCTTGCTCAGACTAGCCATTCACTTGCCTATAATGAAATGTCTCCAAATTTTCGAGTATGAGAATGTTGAGACCTCACTTTTTTTAAACTCATCTTTGCAGAAACTCTTCATCTTCTCATTTATTGGAACAGAGACTTTTCATACACACTTCTGCTCACATTTCCTCCAACATTTATATTTAACATTTCATTACCATTAGTAATTTTATATAGAGAGGTCCTCAATGTGTAAAGTTGTGTTTGTAATGTTACAGTGCATTACTATTTCTGTATCCCCAAAAATCTAACCATGGGAGGGTTGCACACTTTGGGCTATGTTCTCACCTGTTCTGAGAATGCTGTCTGCTTTTGTGTTCCCAAGTTTAGCTGCTTGAATGAGATGGGCAGCGCTAACAACCTCCTCCTTCTTCATTGACATTCCTTCTACTAAAAGCAAATCCTCTGAAGAGGAGGAGAGAAGTCAAGAGAAAAGCATGGTGATGTGGTAAGTCAAGAAATGAAGGGTGACAAACAGGCAGTTAAGATCTTTACATCTGTTTTACTTGCACACTGAAGCCTGAATCCTGAGCAATCTATCCAACCCTGAGTTTAGCCAAAGCAGTCATATCCATATTATTCAGGGAACTACTTGTAGAAGCAGGGCATCAAACTCAAACAGTTATAGTATGGTAATTTACTACTCTTGTCAGCCCCAAAAGTTAATAAAATAAAATATAAATGTTCTCAAACTTAGAATCTAAGACTGAGAAGCTATTGGTGAAAGACGCTTACTGTGAAACCAAACCTCACAGAATGCCTATCAGATTACCTTACAGCATGCTTAAAAAGGAGAGACTAAACTCTACTACAGGCTTCTGGTAATATTGAGACTGGCGGTTCCAAATGTGGCTTGCCTGGGTATTGCCATCACTGAAAAACAATTGTATTGTACTACACAGGTTGTGGCAGCTCCTGGGTTGGTCATACACAGGAATCCTATCTGGCTGCCTGTACACATATTCTCATCTCCTCCTAGAAAAAGACAGCAGGTCTATTTTTCTTAATATCATCTTTGCAAACTTCTTCCTATACTGCAATTTAGTAATCATGTTTTCAAAAATAAAGTACATAGATACCATCATGCAGTTTCTTAGCTTCTCTCTGTAATGCTATTCCAGAGGCATATGCTTCTATACATCCTTGGCTACCACA
Source organism: Morus bassanus (assembly GCA_031468815.1). Classification (NCBI taxonomy): domain Eukaryota; kingdom Metazoa; phylum Chordata; class Aves; order Suliformes; family Sulidae; genus Morus; species Morus bassanus. The sequence continues at coordinate 30,869,513 of CM062600.1, forward strand.
CAAGCACTCTGGTCCATCTAAAGATACAACAATATGCCCAAGCTCAGCAGCACAGAAAGAACTACCATGGATCAATTCGTGTTGATGAACGATTCCACCTCCAATTCCTGCAAAGATACAAAAACTTGTATGATTAAAAAAAAAACAAAACCAAAAACCCACAGTTTTTAAAGGCCTAAATTCTGCAGGACATTGACATTTGCTTATTCTAACACAGGTAAGACAAAATATGTGCACCAGTGGTCTTCTGTACTAGAAACCAAAGATTACTGGTTATTGAAGAACTCTTCTTTGTTTGACACACCTAATAAGCAAGGTCATCGTTCCCTCCTATTCATATATGTATCAAAATGGTATAGAATGCCTTTCTTAAAAAGCCTATGGATGGTACTGAACTACTATGACAGATCTTTTAAGCTTGTGAGTCATGCTCTTTATGCACAAAACTAACCTTTCAAGTGGCCTTAAAATTTTGCATTTCAGAGGATATGTTTTAATGCTGTATTTATACAGCTAAACCGGTTTGCTGAAGAGCCAGGATGCTTCAATCTCCAGTCTTCTGCTGCCTCTTCCCAAACCCTGGGTGGGGATTCATCAGCTAGTTGTTATTGCCAATCATTCTAAAGGACTATATACTTAACAATGGAGAATAATTACCCCACATTTGTATTTGAGATATTATAAGCATCACCTCTTATATTCAGCTGCTTATCTTCTAGATACATATCCTGACCTGACTTGTATTGCTGCAGCTGGAAGAGAATTAAGCTATAAAGCTGAAAAAAGCAAAATTATTCCAGCTACAGTTGCTCAGACTTTCCTTATTTTGAAAAAATGGTTTGCCTGCATAGCTGTATCAGCAGAACTTCTCATTTGCCTGATTAAAAAGTACCTTAAAAGAAACAAATAGATAGAGTAGCAAAAGGATTTTTGGTTTAAGAACCTAATATATTAGGGTTTTGCAGGCACAGTGGTGGTGTTTATGCTTTTAAGACCAGCTGAGCCTCTGAATGATAGGGCTGGTATTTCGACTTTGGGTTTCATTGAACATACCCACCTGTACCAGTAATGAGTGTTACAAAATTTTCTATTCCTTTTCCATGACCAAATTTCCTCTCTGCTAGAGCAGCACAGTTTCCATCATTGTCCACCCAGACTGGCAGGTGCAGCGCATCAGATATTGGAGTTCTAAGATCAACAGAGCTCCACTCCTGAATGAGTTTTGTAGAGTGAAGCACGATTCCTTCTCGGGGGTTTACCCGTCCCCCTGTGGAAATACCTAAGTCCCAGAAATACAGGAAAGAAAAATCAAAACTAAGTCTGTGTAATACTTAAGTAAAAGATCTGTTTTTCTCTTTGCAGTGACAAGTATTTTTACTTATAATACTAGGCTTTGAAGCAGAGCATGAAAGTAAAAATTTCTAAGTATTACTGGCAGTGCAAATTCTGAATGTAAAGATAATTCATTGAACTCCATTGATCTAATCACAAAGCACCCAGTGTCTTAAGAATAACTAGATGGGTAATGGTTAGTGTTAGTCAGAGAGTTAATGTTCCTACTTCAGGCAAGATTGCAGCAAATCACTTAATACTTGTGTTTCTTTTTAGTCATGTATGAAAGACGTATAACACCAAACTGTCCAAAAGGAATTGTTAAAACCGTGGAACAACAGAAGTCTCCTGAAATTTGCTGTAACTCTCAAGATTTAGAACGACTAAAAATAATCACTGGACTTTGAGTAATAGTTTCTATTTAACAATACACTGTTTTCCAGAAAAATCAAGACTGTGTTCAGAGATTTGTCTACTGAACAGAACAATGGACAATAATAGACACTATTAGCCAAACCAGTTTTCTCTAGCTGGAGAAGCTTCCAAATCTGAGGGACTCTGTCAGGACCTCTGAAAAGCAGGCCACTCTATTATGGAGGTATTTAGCTCTAGACAACAAAGTTTGAACATTTTATATATTATTCTTGTACAGATTATATAATTGTCACTTATCTAAAGATGTTCAGAAAAAAAGGAGTCCCATGGTTAACATAATAATAGCAGCACAAAAACTACAAGACAAGTAGCTGAATTGAACCTTGAAGCTGTAAGACCCCTAAAAATCTCACTTTGTAAAAAACAAATAATCTGAGAACCTGTCAGCAAGTACCTAATAGAAACGACATTCCCCATGTCAATCTGTGAAGGTCTCCCTAGGATTTTAAGAACCAAATGTTTATTACAACAAAACCTTATTTAATACTTAGTTGGTAACTCAGCAATAGCTTAGTAGAACATGTCTACTTTTTCTAAATGCCATAATTCTGTAATTGATGTAAATGACTATAGGAATTAGCAGAAGCTATCTCTTCATCCTCTTTTCTCTACTATCAGCTCCAGAAAGATAACTTAAATACTGCCTAATAGCAGTAAACAGATAGCTCTCACAAGTACCTCTATGCAATATCTGTATATAGATCTGGGTCTCCTTTTGTTTAAAATTTGTTTTTTTTAAAGGTAAATAAAAAAATTCAGTAACAGCTGCTAGTGTTCTTTGAGCCTGATAGTCTACTTTTCCCTCATTTTCATAGAGCTGTTTTTAATGTAAATGCTTTAAGTGAAAAAAAGAAGAAAAAAAAAAAAAAAAAGGAAAAACAGCAAAAACCCAAAAATTGAAACTAACTTGAGCTGTTGCAATCTAGACTTATTTGATCATCAAGACAAAAAGATTTTGAAAATTATGATTTTTTTTTTTCCAGAGTCCTACTTTTTAATCACTCTGCAAACCTGTTTTGTATTAGTGGGAGTTCTTCAATAGACATTATGCTCATGTAGCTAGTATTTTGAGTGCTGACAGTAGTTTATAGGACTAAAAGGAGGAAAACACTTTTTTTCATTGCTTTCGGTTAGTAGCTCTTTCTCCTTATTCATTTCCAATGGTTATTACTTTTCCTCTTGCCTATGATAGGTGGAAGAAGGCCAGTGTTACTGATAAAAAGTCCAAGATTAAGTCCAGCCCTTCTGCTCAGCCTTGCAAAAATTTCTCCAAAGTTATACAAACTCTCCATCTTATGATTATTAGCCTTAGCGAAATGACTAGAGTCTAATAGATTAATCATTCCCATAGGAATTACACGTCATTCTCTAAAGAGAACTTTCAGTTTCAATTAGTATTCTGATTCAAACTATGAGTCTGAATGAGGCAAAGAGCAGCTGACAAAAATAGCCAGGTAAGACACTTCTTATTCTGTAGCACAACTCTTCCCCTAATTACTCAGTAATTGAACAGTAAGCAATCAGTCACAGAAGGAAGGGGACTGACGAATAAATGGGAATGTAATTCTTACAAAATGACAAACAAAAGGAAAATTTTTTCCCAGATACATAAACCTCTGTAAACCAGTTTATAGTTTCATTATCCTAATAAATGTAACTGACTTTAAACTGTTCCTAGATACTTGCAATAGTGACTACTCCAGAGTTTACCATCTTTTCTACAGGAACTATGAGGCTTTCAAGATTTAGCGTTTGGACATAATAAAATAATCTGGGTGGTTAAGTCGTGTGTTACCCAACAGATAGTCTGAAAGATTTGATTTGAAGGTCTGACATATTTCTTCTTACGCATTTATGTACTTAGCATTGTTTTGAAAAATACTTTTAGAAGAAGTTCAAATTAACTTTTCTTCCTACTCTGTGATTCAAGTAAGTTTTGGTCTGGGGCAAACTACTTTTCTTTTGGAGTATCTCTCAGCTAAAACGAGGATTTTAGGTTCTCCTTAAAAATCCAGGACACATTAATTGACATCTTCATAAATAACTAATATCTAAGACCAAAGCTCCCAGTCATCATTAAACTGAAGTAGCCCTGTCTGGTATAAACACACAGTTTAACTTGGAAATCTACTACAGTGTAAGTAAACCAGACATCAACAAAAAGGCTGCTTTTGTCTCTGTTAGCTGCAAATTTAATATAACATTTTAGCGTTTTTAGTCTGCCCTAGTGTAACTGAGTATTCTGCTGCACAGTTGATCCTGGCCATAAAAAAGGCTTGCAGACAACAGAGGAAACTTCACTCAGCTGCAGTTGTTTCAAGAGCTGTTTTGATATACACTAGGCATGACTCACAATTCTGAGACTGCAGGGAGCTTCAAAATCCACAAAATATATACACCACACATATCAGATATAGTTTAGATATAACTTAGCAGATTGCTTTCATGGCTGTTACAGACTGGGGCAACTTCCGTCTTTATAGTCAGCTTCTCATTTTCACAGACATTTAAAAAACTTTTTGTGTTAATATAAGACCTTCAGCTATGTAATATCTGTTTTAGAAAGATGTTTTAAAATTAACCAGTAGTGATTTCATTTCATGTTGAAAAACTTAGATGAAAAGACAAAGTTAGTATTTGTTAACTTACCTACTCCCAAAATTCTGCAGTTCACATTTACTGCCTCTGATGCAGCCTCTACACACATCTTCAGAATTAATTCTAGCCTGTCTTCGTAAGTTTTAGGGTTGAGCTGGGTATACTTCTTAACTATTTCACCCTATAAATTAAAAACAACAAAACGTGCCCCACAGAAACGTACTTCATGATAAAATTTCTCATCAATTTAAACTACAGGTCAACTTGCAAATGGAGAGTCATAACTTCTCTCCTTTTAAAAAAATACAGATGCATGCCTTAGATCTTGGTCCTACAGGCTGTTCTGTGCAAGATTCCTGACAACTCTGGGGGATAAGTTTGCAAGATTAGGCATTACATTCTGCTTCTGCAATCAACCTCCCCGGTCTGAAATGAAATACATATTTTAAGGAACACATGGATTGTGTAAGGAAAAATCACAAGAGCTATTGAAATAGCTGTTAGGAGTAAACCATAATACAACAATGCACTTAAGCTCAATACTATGAAGTGTTAAAAAAAGTAAGAGAATAGCAATTGCTAAAAAGGACCGAAAACCCATAGTGCTTGAAGAAGAAAACATTTCCAATTTGACTACATGAAAGTTTTGCATGGTGTCACAGACATTGCTATTTTACCAACAGGAGGAGAGTCAGCCAGAGAGAAATGCTAGAAATTTCAATGCAAAATTTACTATCCTTTCAGAAGCAACTCTTCTAAGCAATTATACACTTCTGAGTCACTTGAAATATTTCTGGAGTGCTGACTACTGTGATGTATGTTGTATGGGGGAGGGAGGGTCCAGGAGAAAGGGATTATTTTCAACCCTAGGAGTCATGCATAGTAATGAAAGCATTCATTATGCACACCTGAATCTGTAGGTACTAAGGAACTAATCTTAATGTAATGTTAATATCGCAGGATTAGGCCAGGAATGTTATTCTCCCTATTATATCCCCAGTATTCTACAATATATCTAAGTGAACAGCAGTGTATTAATACAACTAAGCAAAAAGGAGTAACAAAGACAGTCTATATGCAACATGACTGAGTCATCGTTGCCAAAATAGCTTGGCAAATTCCAGATGTCAATGGTTTATTAGATCCCACCATCTCAACATCACATCAGCAATAGGGTTTGGGGATTTTTATGATGTTTAGTTTCCTCTTCACTTTTGGTTTGGAGGGGGAGGGGAATCAGAGGAAGTTATTTTGGAAGACAAGGCTGCAGCAAACGTTACCGAAAGATAGAACAGCTTTTAAAAGGAGCTTTTGAAAACTCAGTTATTTTCCTCATGAAAAGAAAACTACACCTTCAACTCTGCCATTTCCTGTTAAATGCTTACATCTGTTGTGTAAATTTTATTAATAAAGTCTGATCCTTTTCGCTTTGACTTGCTAACATTTCAACATTCATAAATGCCACCTCAAGCTACTCTCCAAAATGGACAGGATTTTTTTAATTCTTTTTTTTTTTTTTTTCCTGGCTGTGTTGGCAGAAAATTGGTGTCAATTGTACTTCTAAAAAAATTATACTTTTAAAAGTTTTCTTTAAGACCTTGAAGATCTGCCAGACATCTCCTTTTAAATAAATGCAAAAATTCTGGACTATATCAGGTCAATTTACATAGCCCTTCATCTTTCTGCAGACAACTTACTTTTCTTTCTGGGTAACTATGTCTAACTGATCTAGTTATCTGGAAGTATGCAGAGTAACGGTAGGAGTAATTGTCCAATACCATTGAGAATAAAAGCCAAAGACTTCTCAACATGAGTTTTATTCAATTTATTCACATCTTTAAAGTGCTGCAAAATTCAGAATTTTTACAGGTCCTCGCCCCCCCTCCCCCAGGAATATGGGTATCTAAATGAGTTAAAATTCTTCAGTTCTAACTATCCTTTCATTTATCAGCCTCGATAAGAGTTATTTCAAATATTTTTACACCATCACCAACTAATTTTTATTCCATAAGCTTGAAGCTCTCAAGTTTATATAGAAAGTTTGTGCTTCTTTCATTGATCTAGATAATCAGCTGATGATCATGGGTCTATTTACTTGTTTCACTATATGATGCCTTTGCAAGTGATCTGGCACCAGATCGATACCGATGCCATTTTGATAGCCTCACTTGCTGCTTTTTAAGACTTAAGTTTTTGTTGTTTGCCAGGTATGAACTTTCATTTTTCTATGTTAGTTGTCAAACATTTGTAATATGTTGTCTATGGTAGAGCTATGCAAGCAATGCATACTGATTAGTGCTATGACACAGGCAAAGGAAAGCATCCTACTGTGCCATTACCAGAGAAATGGGGTGAGGAACTTCTAAGCATGGAGACCATTAAATCACACAGTATCCCTAAGCCTGAACATCTCTCCATATGGCCTTTATAAGGCTGTAACTTCAAGCCTATTTCAAATGGGTTACTTTTACAGAAAGAGAGGCAATTCAGACTCAGAACACACTCAATCTTAAAAGTCTCTATGAATTCTAGTGTATGTATCAAATTCTACTTACTCTGATGACGGTATTAAACCATCAAGCACCTCTTTTCATACATCAAAGGAGACAGTCAACACAATTAAAAAAAAAAAACAAACCAAAAACCCTAATAGGAATTTTAGAAGATCATCATACAACTCAAATCCACCATCCTTTTCCAATGCAAGATCAACAAACTATAATTCAGCTGGTTTTAAGAGACCTTTTTAAACCAGTTCCTACTATTTCAGCAATAAAGACACCATACCCTTCCAGACTATCTATTCCAGCTTCTCTTGCATTGACAGCTAAGCTGGATAATAAGAAAAAGTTTTAAATAATTGTCCCTTCTGCTGTATTAATATTTTACGACTTGTTCATGCACAAGTGAATCTGGTTTTTGTCTTCATGGAAGAGGCTTGTACATATCTGAAGGCTTTTATTCTTCTCTTCCCAGTCAGTTTCTTCTTCTCTAGACTAAACAATTCTAGTTTCTTCAACTTTTCCCTGTTTTCCATGTCTGTAATAACTATTGGTTTTCTCCTGATTCTCTCTCCAATTGGTCTCCATCTCTGTGGTGTGATGCATTACAGTGAACACTGTTCCAGCTGAGGCACGGCACTGTCTTACTGATTATACTTCTATGCAGGAAGATACTGAGAATTTTTGATTACTGGCTGTTCTTCTCTTGGTAGAAGAGATGCAAAATTCTGTATCTTGAACCCATACACCTTGAACCCACCACTGTCCCTCAGTAAATTGCTTTGCTAGATGCTGGTTGTTCCTCAGAATGATTCTGTGTGTCCATTACACGGCTGTCTAAGGCAGTGAGGAAGTAAAAAGACTGCTCTTAGGAGCCTCTCCCTTTTTTGCTGGACATATAAAAAGTTGCAGGGTGAATCAAGTCACCTTCTACAGGGAACCAACACATATAAAAGTTGTCATGTTCTTCAAGGTCTGTATGACTTCCCAGAGAGGGGGAGCTGCTAGGACCATGCACCAGCAAATGGGCTTTGCGAGTTTAACAGCAGCCTTAGAAGAGCAAACCAGCAGGCAAATTGTATCAAGTCTGTATGAGAGGAGCAACAAGTGAGGGAAAATCTACTTTACCCCTCAACAGCAAAAGCTGGTAGGACTGCTTTGTTTTAGAGCTCTTTTGCATCATAAGCCCATATCCCCACTGTAGAAACAAAACCACAAAGCCCAATGGAGTTTCCAGAATATCTAAAAGCACAACAGAATATTTACCTTCATACTGACAATTGCTACTCGGAGATTTGTTCCACCTAGATCCACAGCCAGAGCACTCTGTGTCTCTAGAATATGGTCAATATCTTGAGAGATATTATCTTTGACAGGAGGAAAACAGAATTTCTTTTGCAATGGCTCTTTGAGGTCAATAGATTTGAGGAACTTCAAAATCCTTGGAACAGCATTGCCATCTCCATATATTTTTGAGCTATAATGTGAAAAAAAATCAATTTACATGGAAACAACACTGCAAATAACAAAGTTCTTCATATGACAGAAGGCTGTAACACTGTGTCATTACAAAATTATGATATGGCTACTACGACAATACTGCAGCTCACACTACTAGAGTCTGTCATGGGATATGGTAGATAGTGCCAGTAGTTTGAAGATCACACAACACTGTGCAAGTTGGGCATTAGCTCCATTTTGGAATACAAAACATGGAATGTAGAAAACTGGAAAGCTAATGATGCCAAAAAAAAAATTTAAAGATTTTAATGAAAGGACCCTCATAAAAAAACTCTAAAATTATGGAAAGTTGATATATGTGCTGTATGTCCAGACAAGATGTACTTATCATACAGATGCCAAATACGTAATAATAAGTGGTACATTCAGGTCAGTTTGCAACATATAAGTCTGGTTTTAAAATATCATCATACATGGTGTCAGACACTTGGTATTACAGAATTCAGTTTTATTACTCTATTGAGGTTCTTAAGAAATACGTTTTTGATTCTTGCCCTTAATTAGACAAATATTATCTCTTGAAGTTTGTAAGAACTCATACGTGAAAGAACTGAGGGTCAATACTGTACAGCTGAAGAATAAAGAAAGGCATCTTGCTATAATCCCGCAGCTCCCCTGGAAGCTTGCACTCAGGGCTTGCTACGTATCATGCCTCAGGTCAATCCAGCTATGAAGTAGTGTGTCCTTGAGGCACAAGTCAGAGGTAGGCAGACAGGATGTTCTCCCCCATGCTGCTCCTATGGAACAAGCTCTCTTTCTTAATCATGCTAGTCTAAGCTAACATGAATTTTGTCTCTTGTCTTTCTGTTGGATGTCAAATTACTGTTTACTAGTTATATCAAAACACTGCTAGTAACATTTTGTAACAAATACTAATCTGCATACTGGACATTGCACTAGATTCTGAATGAGGCATGTGAAATGAAAAATAATTTGTAACCTCGGACTAGTGCATTAAAAGCACTCCAATCAAATATGATTAAACCCCTCAGGACTAAATGCTTTTTACTCTACTGCTTTAACATCCCCTTGAATGAAGCAAGATCAATGTACTTACCATGGATACTGTTTACCAAACTGCAGCTGTAGAGCATGCAGAATCTTATCCTGTGTATCAGCATCACGAACATGAAGAACATTTTCACCTAGATGACAGAAGTTAACATAATAGGACAGGTTAGCTCCTCAAATTACATTAGAGGTTAAGAACTGCTTTAGAAATGAAGAAATAATTGTTTTTGTTTCCTCTGAGCAGGAAAGACTCCAGCCAGATCTACATCACTCTTCATCAGTTATGTGCTTCCCCTCGCTCCCAATAAAGCAATGGTGACTCCTATGATATGCTGTCATGCATTACAAAACACTAGAGTAGAATATTAGCCTTCAACAGAATTCTATTATTATTTAAAATGCACGAATGAAAACAGGGGATAAATGGCTATTTGGGTTATATCTGCATATCTGTTAAATACCACAATACAGTTACTTCCTGAAGTGGTGAAGAGTTCGTATTAAAATTTCACTTTAAAAAATAGATGTCAAACATCAAACTAGCTATAAGGGAAAACAATTAGTTGCCTATTCTGCTAAATGGAATCCACTGCAAATGGAGATATACTTTAACTTGTCTATAGATAAAAGCCTCGTTATCTTAAAACACACAAGTAGCACTAACATGATACAGGAATAGCCAGCAAAGCTTTAGAATGGATCAAAAATTATGTTGCACTGATACTGCAAGATGGCCTCTATCAAGCATTTATTTGACTTTTTCCTGTGGAACAAAAAAACCTCAGAACGCTGAGGAAATTAAAGTAGTTAAACAAACATGTACCTGTTTCTCTTCCTGTCTGACGTGTCCCCAGGTTGATGACAGGTGTACCAAACGCTCCCACCTCCCTGACACCACAGCTGCTGTTACCAATCATACAACCAGCATGAGCAACTAGCTGAATGAACTGGTCAAATGGGACATGCTTTACTGCACGAAAATTAGGATGATGTTCAATGCCCTTCTTTCTCATCACCCGAACCATCTCTTTGCTTCCTACAGAAAAACAAGAGGTAGCATAAATTATTCAAGTTCTATTGTTAAACTGAAAGTCCAAACATGCAAAGGAACTAACAGCTGTTCATTGAGTTGCCAGCTCTGAGTTGTTTTTCTTCTCTTTTTATCCTCACAGTGTAAGTTGCAGAGCTGGGCATGTAAGCCCAAGTTTGAGCCCAAAATCCACTGAAAAAAGCATTTTTGTAGTTTTTAGTTAACTTAAGAGGCACTAATATTGCTTCTACATGTCATGTGGTTTCCCTTGATCTTCTTCCCCACACTGAAAAGCTGAAATGTCCTTCAGCAGTGTGAACATGGGGCTGCAGCAGATGCACACCTGATGCTGAGACCATCCAGCTATTTCCATCTGGCTGAAGGTTCTGGGATAAAAACACTCCGTAAGAACCAATGTATGCTTTAAAGACAATCTGTTGTGTCCCTCTGTCATGAAGGTATTTTACTCACCTGCATCCACATTAGGGAATAGAACAAGCGTTCTCTTGTTGAAGGAGATGAGTGCATCTAGTGTCAGCTCAAACATCTTTATGGAATGTTTAATATCTGTGGTTACAGGATGTTGCAGAGCAACTATATAATCCCTGGTTTTGACATCTTCACCTGTCCAAATGGAGCCCAAGAAAAGTTTTTCTTATTGGCATAGAATAGTAAGAGGACATACTTTTGAAACTACCAATGTGAAAGCCTGAACAGTCAAGGCACTGAATGGCATACCTAACACATAAATTTCAATGCTACAATAAAACTCAAGGGAGTACCAGGAGGATCTAGCTTGTTGTTTGCTTCTCTAAGCAAGTCTTGTAACTTCAGGGACCATTACCTAAACCCCAACAAACTGTTAACCTGCAGGCCTACATCTAAAGCTTTGCAGACCAGGGTCAAGAGCCTGTTCTCACACAAGTCTAAATCTGGAATAACATGAAAGCCCTGAAGCTGCTCAGGTTTTCTGTCAGTTCTTCATCCTCAAGCAAAGACTTCATTCCCATTGCTTTACAAAAGTCAGTCGTACTTGTTTTAGTACATTTGATAAAACAAGTTTATCTGCAAAATATTCACCTCCTGATCTATCCATATTCCAGCTTCCAACTACACAGGTTAATATGCCAATTAGGAGATTGCTGTGTCAAAGATAAAAAGCAACACAAACCCCATTGTTTACAGGAATTATTTGTAAGTAAATGAATATGAAACACCAAAAGCCTTTGGCACACGTTGCCCTGTTGCAGTACGTTTCCCAAAAGAATGTTCATAATATAAGTTCCCTTTGATTTTTTTTTTTTAGATTAGCCCTGAATAGCTCTGATTCTATTTAAATACATCCTTTACACAAAAATAACTGTTCATGTGAGACTGCTCTGTTTTTAAATTGTTCTGCTCAGAGAAATTAGCCATTTAAGGAGTATTTTTGTTTTATTTGGCAAAAGGACCAGATGTGTTTACTAGGACAGATTTGTAGCTTTCCAGCTGTACATGGTAGAACACAGATCAAAAGAAAAAGAAAATGTAGAAAGAAAGAAATACTAGATACTATTACTAAATATACTAGTTTTTTGAGAAGAAGCTGTTTGATAATCATCTGCAATTAGGCAAATTTAAACTTACTAGCAAGAAATCCATCTGTTTCTTTCCTGTACTTTTCTCAGAGCCACTGGTCAACAGATCCCACAGGCTGATAACCTAGTTACTGAGTTTGTCTACTGCTGAAACTCATGAAAAACATAAAAAGTGGACTGCTCACCTAGCCACATGCGTATAATACTCATGTAGTCCTTATTTTTAGCAGAGAGAAGCTTGTCATATGAGGGACAGCCCGCTAAAAGGATGCGGTCATGGTCTTCACACATGGCTATCAAATGTTGTTCTGCACTCCTTGTGCAGCACACGTGGTAATGCGCCAGTTTGGTTATAGCGTGTCTGATAGAGTCATCAATGGTCCCACTGACTTCCCCACCTTCAATGTGAAGAATGCGAATATTCATCAGGGCTGCAGATGTGGCCAGGGCCAAAGCATCAAATCTGTCCCCGTGAACTATCATTATGTCAGGTTTCAGGCGGTTCAGGACATCTGGTAACTTGACTAATGCAAGGCCCACTGACTCCACCATAGCTGCCTCATCCTCCCCTCTCACAATGGTGTGCAGTCTTGTATGAATATCGAAGTCATCTTGTTCAATCATACGATAGGTATTACTGAAGGTAAAATGAAAAGGGTTAGAGTAAATACAACTTGGTTTTACAGCAACATAGTGTGACATAATAACTTCATATTAGAATAGTTGTACTAGGTTTGAACAAAGGCCTGCTTATCACATCTCCTTCATTGAGGAAGCTAGTTTCTAAGACTTTAACAGAACGTTCTCATCCATATGAATATCTTCCCTCATATTCTAATCATGAAGTTTTTCTAGACACCTTTAATAAGGAGCCTTGCTGAACGTGTTCACAAATCAACCTCTTTGTTCGTGTGTTTGCAGAGACTTTCAGAGAATAGCTATGGCATGATTTCCTTTCAGGAAAGGTATTTTGACTCCTCATCAATATATTGACTTTGCTAGACAAATGTATAAATACAACAGATATGATGCAAAGCTGAGGCCTTTATGTTCAAGGAAAACGTCTTGCAGCTAGCATCCATTTTTCAGATTCTGTGTTTGAGTTGTATCAAGACTTATATACTGATAGACTTAAGAAATCACTGCACAAAGAGGCCTTAAGTTCAAAGAAAACAGGCTTTCACACTAACGAAAAGTTTTTCCACACATGCTACCAGCTTCATTCCGTAATGAGAAAGTTAAAACATTTCTTGAATACTGAGAATTGTTACTGTTTACAGTTACATATTTGTAATATGAAAGATCATACAGCTGTACAAGATTACCTGTCTTCCACATTCACTAAACCTGACCTAAGTAGTCTGCATACTCTGGCTGGATTAAGAGAGAAAAAACCCAGAAGTTTACCAATTTTGTCTTCAACACAGTCACTGTCTTATTCACTTTTAAACTGATTTGAATCAGACTTAATTTTCATTAAATCCACTCTGCCACTCACATTCCGCAAATGAATGTCTCATGATCTGCAAGCTCAGCTAAGATAGCATAAACTATGAAGTGCTGCGGCTCAGGTAAAGAAGCAATCTGCATCCTGCGTAACTGAAGAAAACCCTATCTATCTACTCAATGCTGCTCACTGCTGTAACACACAGGATATATTCCTACAAGTAACCTGTCAGGTAATTTGTTTTTAAAAAAAGGCAAATCCTTTTTATGTGAGTGAAGCAGCTCAGATTTTTATAGCATAAACTGCATTACATTTCCAACTCCATTTACAATTACCCTTCATAGACCTGTCTTTTTCCCTACTATGTGCATTTATTTTAAAAAAAACTTTCTTCTCTTTTCTTCTATGTTCTTTACCTCCTGAAAGGTCAAAATCTAGGGAACAAACAAGACTGCAGTTTTGGTGTTTTGTTTCTTTTACTGTCCTCCAAACATTTCAGTAAGAAACATTTCACAAGATCACAATCATTCGAGTTCTCTGTTGAATATCCTACTCAAATCACTGGAACACATATGTTTTGAAGACCCACTAATTCTCTGGGATCCCCCAGATTAAGGAGTGCAGGGCTAGGTCCTGAAAAAAAACCCCTATGCAGTACCAGGGTTTAAGAATACTTACAACAAAGCATCTAACAGAAACATTTGTGAGACCAAAATCTCTATTGCTTTGTGCATTACAAATCATTTACATCAGAGAGACAGGTGTTAAACACCTTGATATTGGAAAAGTAGTATTTCATATTACTTTGCACAAGTCTTGCAGACAGCAAAGGATTCAGGACTACTGAAAAATCAGGGCCATGTTTCTTCTCTTCAGCAAATGAAACGGGATTACCTTATTTCTCCAATCAGACGAGATGCAATTCAACATGCTAACCTGGCACAAGTTTGACTGGGTTTTTTTGGTTTTAATTAATTAAACCTTTAATTAACCTTATAAAATCAGCTTAGTTTTGTGGTGCTGAATTCACCTTGCCATGTTATGTTATTAGATGGAAACAATGTCCAGTACAAAGCAAGGAACAGAGCACTATACCAAGAATGGGTAGCAGTCAAACTTCCCGTCTTAGTAGTTTGAGACAATGTACCTTCCTCACACCCTAAGTCATGAAGTGCCAAAATTTCTTGCTGGAAAGCTCAAAAAGTGTCTTTACTTGAAGATACGCATAATATTTCTAAAACCTCAACAATGCTGATATGCTGCAAGCCTTATGCTGAAGTCTGATTTTGACTTGCAAAGTGTTTTCTATCTATTTCATTTACTAGGCCCAATCTGGTAAATGCAGAGCCTGCAAAAACCAGCCTGAGCAAAAACAACTGAACAACAACCACAACTCCAGCAAGAATATGCATGCTGTTCTTTCTGCCTTTTCTCCAGCAAACAGGAGAATATTCTCCTGGGACATGGGAAGTCCTTCCAGAGGAAGGGATTTGAACCAAGACATTCCATCGACCCAGGCAGGCCATCTAACTGCTTACTTATAGGGTGTTATAGAGGGGATCCTAATCTCCCCTGCCAAACCATAGCAAATATATTAAAGTTGTTCATTTTGTCAGAAAGAGACAACCTCCCTTTCCTTCCTCCACAGTCCTGGAAGTACGAACTAACAGTATTCCCCTGGGATATGGAATGTATAAGTACTTTCTCCAATAACTATGCAAAGTGGAAGAGCTGCAACTTAAAATGAAGATTACCTTTTCTCTGCAAAAATTAAAAACTGTAGCACATTTTCATTCAATAATCACCAGATTCTTAGGGATATCTGAATGAGCTGACTTTCTCACTTCATATAGCCTGTGATCCTGTTGAAGATCTCAATTACAGCATTTACACAAAACTTTCTAAAATTTCAATATTGGTTGAAAAAACCCTAGAAATATGCAATATCAGAAGGAGCTGCAAAATGAAATAAAATCTGAAAAAATATATTTAAAATTTTGTTGTGTACATTCATGATGACAAGGATTTTGCTACCTAACATTCATGATGTTATCAGTAACACCCCAGAAACATACTGACAGATACAAAAATTCACCTTACCCATAATCATCGATCAGGTGGGAACCAAGCACTACGACATCAAGCTCAAAGAACTGTGGTTCTGCCTTAATACCAAACATAATGGGAGCTAATTTTGAATAATCAGCACGATTGCAAGTAGCAACACAAACACGGAGTTTGTGGTTGTTTCCATTCTTCTCCATGACTTCCTTTTGTTTCTGTTTTGAAAGATTCTTGAAATACACTTCCTGAAATAATGGGGGGGGGGGGAGGGGGAAGGGGAAAGAAGCACCATTAATAATCTTTATAGCAAGTAAGTGGTACACTTCATGAACAGCCTACACAAGCGCAGCCCAGAACTGTGGACACATACTAGCTCATCTATTGATAACAGACAACTGATACCTTACAGTACCTATCATTAGAAGATTTTAGAAAAGGACAATTTTTTTTGTAGTTAAAACTCACTTAATACCTCTATTTATATAAATAATATAGAAAAATTTTATATAAACAGTATTTAAGTATTACTAAGCTCAGCTGTAATTAAACAGTAAAATTACTTTTTCACATCCAGATGGAAACTTCTGTATAAGTGGAAAATTTATTGATGCCTTAGTAAGTGAAAGAAAAAAATCTCATATTCCAAAATGACACAATGGAACAAACTGCTAAAAGATACAGCCACTGACAGACTCCGTAAACAAAAAGAGAAAGTTTTTGCCTGAGTCAGTTCACATACCTGTTGAACACACTTGGGTGAGGTAAAGCGAGTTAAACATTGACTTCTAAACCCTTCCATACTATTTTGCAGGTCAAAGGACATCAAGATATTCAACAATAGAATATTAGGTTACAATAAGAAAACAACTTTTGGAGACAAGCAGACAAAAAAGGATAATGATTATCATCAGGCAATTTGAAGGCTATTGGAAAAAAAAAGTGTTTCTGACAATTGAAATGCCACAGAAACCCAGTATCTTTACAAGCAACATCAACAATTACTGTAACAAGATGTTTTCTCTAGTCCAATTTTACAGCTTGTTTAGTAGCTGATTAAACTATGTAATAATTTTTAATGATTACCTATCCTCTTTTTACCATTTTGGCTTGCTGGTTTTTTTGGTGTAGTGTTTTTTTTTTTTTTTTTCACTTAGCAATTGGAAAAAACATTTCAGAGAAAAAGAAAAGCCTATTAAAAAAGGATAGAGTAATAACTCCCCCAAAATAACCCAAACTTCCTCTCCCCCCAAACAGAAACTAGTAAGTTGGTAGCACAGAGTATCAGACCAGGTATTTATAAGTTTTTTGTTGTTCTCTGTTCAAAAATAAATGGGTTTTAAGTAAGTACCATCCTTTTGGTATGAAATCTAACGTTATGTCAGTTTTTTACTCCAGTTTAATGGCAAGTAAACTTTTTCCAGATTAATGCACAAGGATTGCTCATCTCTGACTCAGAGCAGTATCAATCTCTCTACTGGTTTTGACAGCTAGAGAAGCTCTGAGAAGCTGCTATGCAAGCATGATAATACTGACATCCAATTTCATGTTCCTTTTATATTAAATTTTTTTCAGTAAATTTTTACAAGAAAGGCTATTGTGACATCCCACTCTTACAAAACTTAAAAAAAATCAGCAACTTTTCAAAGATCTGTTTTTAACACAGATTAGTTTAGGTTTTATCACACATAATGGAACAATGTTTTGGTGTAACAGTCATGTTAGGGTGATCAGGAATCTATCCCAGGTTGTCAAAGTTAAGAGACATTTCTAGTCTCCACTTGCAGTCCATTATGGCTCTGTAAAACTATGACTGGCAGTAATGTTTTTTCTAGTTTAACTCCAACAACCATGATTCCCAAGACAGCAGTTTACACTACCTTTCAGAATGAAACTGAAGTGGCAAAAAGCAAAGACAGCTGCCATGACTAAGCTCATAAGAAATGGCCTTTCTCATTTATTCAAGCAAAGCAGCTATGGCTATGCCAACCAACTTCAGCAGAATAGATACCGCCTGGAACTTCAGCATTTGATTACTATCATAACAAATTAAGCCAAGTTCCACGGATTCAGCCATAAAGTAATAGCTACTATTTGATTTACATTGAGCCCCTTCTTTGAACTGATATTTGAATTTTACTTCACAAGTAGCATGTTAATTAATCACTGTTTTACACTTTCAAAGGGTCAGATGATAATCCTTCAGGCAAATTAATTATTTCCTTATGCTGAAAACATCTGCAGTTATAATGGCTGTTTTAATTTAAGCTTGTCCTTCTTTTTGTCCAACAGATCTGAAATATTTTAAATGTATGTAAGAAATTCGGTACCTCATGTTGAAAATTTAGAGAGATTTTAGATGCTGTACAAAGGTGGGTCAGAGAGCATGTTATGCTGCATCACTGAGTGAAACCTGAAACCCCATTAGCTAGATTCTGATCCACTGCTTTCTCACTTCTAAAACAGCCTCTTTTTGGAGATGGTTCTGAGCAGGACATCCTGTCACTGGATACATAAAACCAGGTACTAATTCAAATAAAATAATGTTCAAGATGTGAAGGCCACTTCTGACATCCCTATAAACTTGTCTTTTGAACTGCATGAATAATGTTAGTGTAGTTAGAAGCAAACCTCTCACAAGACCCTTCAAGTCAGCCACTGCTGCATACATATTCTATACTATATAAACTGAGAAGACAAAGTAAAAGGGCACAGAATAAGGAAGTGACAAAAGTGAGTTTACCCAAAGTCTGCTTACTCCAAGTTACCTGCCTGAGCTAGAACCATCATTCTAACAAATCAGTTATCTTTTCATTTATGCAAAGCAGGCTTTTACGAAGCAGAATACTTTTCTGTCCTCCTTAACCTTCAACCAGTGTCTAAAATTCTAGAACCCTTCAAAGCAACAAAATACCATCTCCTAAAATAGTTAGTAAGTTGTAAAAAAAAATAAAACTTCATGGTTCACCATAACTACAGATCTACCAGAATTGAATCACTAGATCACACATCTTTGTGGCCACACAGATCACATTCAACTACAGTTGCTATTGGCTGCAATAATGGCCTCTTGAAATAATTTCGGAGGTGAATGTGGTGATACTTCAAAGGCATATGAACAGATCAGAATCAAAAGCAATTCATGCTACTTGTGCACGTCAACTTCCGTTAACATTAGGTTTCAGTAAACCCCAAAGAATTATTTTTAGTACTGCCTGCGCCTCAAACCTCTGTAACACAACTGATTCAAGAAGTTGCAAGTAAGCCTCACACAGGCCTTGATGCATACACGGTTTTTCTGCTGGTGTCAGTTTTAACACGCATTTTCCTGAAGAACCAAAATATTCACCCTAGCAAAAGGACACGTGCATACACCCACACCTACGGCCATTCTCTTTATTCCCCCAGGAAAGACTCACGCGCACCTCTCCATCTGCAGGGATTACCGAATCCTGTAGCTCCCCAAGGCGCACGCAGGCCTTGGCAAGGCCATTCCCGCTACACTCCACCACAGACCCGCGCCCCTACGCCCCGCGCAGGCCCACGGCCCTCATGCCCCGCCGCACACGCGTGCGCAGGCCCCGGCCGCGCCGCCCAGCGCCCACCCTCACAGCGGTGCCCCACGCGCATGCGCACCAACCCCCCCCCCCCCCCCCCCGGCCCCACGCTCGCTACGCCGCGCGACGCCGCCCACGCGCAGCGGGCGCAGCACTTCCCGCCCGATGAGGGCCCGGCGCCGGGGCGCGGCCACCGGCGGCCCCGCGGAGCTCCCGCCACCGCCCGCCCACCCACCCAGGCCGTTAGCCCGCGCCGCGCGCCCCTCCCCGCCCGGCAGCACGACCTGAGCGACCCCGGCCCCGCTGGGCGCCCAGACACCCCGCGTAGGCCGAGCTTCGCGGTCACCTCGCCGCCGCGGCGGCGCCGGAGCCGAGCGCATCAAAGAGCGAGCCGGCACGAAGGCCCCGCCCCCCAGCAGGGCGGTCCCGCCCCGCCTGAGCCCGGTGGGTGCTGGGAGGGCCCCGCGGCGGCGCGGGCCTCTGCCGGTAGCCGCGCTGCCGGGGCGTTTTCTCCCGGCCCGGCGCCGGGCGTCTTCAGAGTCGGCCTGCTCGGGCCGGAGCCGCCAGCAGCGTCGCGGTGGACATCCCCCTGAGGAGGGGCGGAGCACGGGGGCTGTCCGTGGTGGTCGTATGGCGGTGTGCCTTCGTAACGAGGAACCGCATCCTTGTGTCAGGACAGCCTCTTACTGTCGGTTTGTGTATGGAGTAACCTTGTGCAATACGCACCAGAGCAATCCAGTTAAAACTGCTGAATGATCTTACAGCTTAAGTGAGGATTACCATCATGTTAAGAGCTTTTAAAATAAGGGCTGTCTGAAAACGTATGCACTGTGGGGTTGCCTGTAGGAGATGCAAAGCAAAGCAATGCATGGAAGAATAAGAAGGTTGCCTGAACTTGCAGGCTGTGAGGAACTATAGCCCTCTATGGTTAGAGCACCTGCCTGTAGCTCAGGAAGAGTTTCTGGGCGTGATGCAGAATTCCATGACTTCAGTGTTAAATTCAGCCAAGAATGCCTGCATTTCCTTAAATCCTGTTGACTTCATTGGCATGTGACGCAATCAAGAAAGCTGTTATATGAGCTGTCAAGTATTGCTGATCATCTGTGTGTTTCGGTTGATTGTAAAAGAGATGCGTCTTGTTTTCCTACACTGGATGTGTTTTGGGGTCAAAGTAGCCTCTTACTAGTGAGACTACTGTGACTTGGATCCTGGTTCAATACCCTAGGCACCATGTGTAACAACAGCAACCTATGCCTACTGTATTTTGGTATGGAAGCACCTAAATAAAACATTTTGGTAGCTAGTGTCACACAACCCTAGTAAAATGAGAATTCTTTACCCATTTTTCTACCTCTGATAGATCGTATATTTGCATGGCTGAAACCTGACAGTCTAATGTGGTAGGGCCATCCATCTGATCAAGCCTGTGCCACATTTAGTTGTTTGGTACCTGCACTCTGACAGTAGTTTTTCAGTCCAAACTGTATCTTTGTTCACCCATATTATATCTGATGTGTCTCAGATCCCTTTTGCTTTTGCCCTCTACTTCTCAGAAAAATTAGCTTTAATAGTGACTCCTGTGTCTAACATACCTGAAAGAAAATAGATGCAAGGAGTGTGAATGGTTGCATTCCTGTCCTCTACTAGGGAGAAAAAGTTGACTTTTCTAGCAGTTATGAGTATTTGTTCAGAAAGGCTTTGAGGAACAAATACTGAAGTCAACTAAAAAAAGATCTTAAGTAGGAATTATGGAAATGTAATTTAAAAAGTAAAGTAATTTAAAAAGTAAAGTAAAAGTCCTTTAAGACTTGCCCTAGAGGATTTAAAATTCTGAATTGACTGTTTCCCAAGAGAGACAGAAAGAACATCTGACGGTGACATTCATAAAATACTCAGACAGCTGTGGTCCAATGAGTCATAACTTCTCAAAGCCTCAGTATTTGGAGAATATTGCAGCACACCCACTTCTCAAATTACTGGGGATCTTAACTTGAAATACTGACCAGAGGTAGTAATAGCAACTGGAAGGCACCTTAGGTTCAATTCATGTCCTGCTTAAGTTGTTTTCATTGTTCTCTGCATCACTAGATTTTCTTTGTACATCTTGCACATTGCTTAAAAACGTGTGTGCGTTCTGGAAATGTCATTATAAATAAGTTTGAATTGTCTCCTGTGAATGCTTTTGGGTTATCATAAGCTCACCAGTATATCTATAGCTGGTTTTGCTGAAACAAAATGCTGAGGAAGAGCCTGAATCGTATCAGAGCATGAAAGTGTGTATATATTTACAAATTCAGAATTATACTAGTACTTACGCAGCTGTAAGCAACTGCATTGAGAGTTAATTAGTCTTACAACAGTATCAGTGCATCTCTTGATGTGTTTTTTCCTGAAATGTTTTAATGGTGTTTCAGCATCTTGCAGCACAAGCTGCAGAAGACAAGGGAAAATTTATGCTCCTTTTGCTTACTTCTCACCCACAAACCTCAGATATTATATAAACAGGATGAAGTTTATCTTGTGTTACTGAGAGAGCCCTGCCCCAAGTCTCTCCAGCAGAGACAAATGCTCTCCAGAAAGATAAGATAGGAGGAGAAGCCTCAGGCCATAATTTGCCTGCTGCCTTACCCTTTGCTGCTCAAAATCTCTAAAGACACTGTGATGGCCTCCCGTCCTTGCCAAGCCCAGAGGCAGTACTGGGGCTCATTAGAGTAGGACCTCAGTGTTCACATTAATTCATTGTCCCTCTCCTCATCAAAAAGCTATGCAGAAATGGTAACAGCCTTGCAGGGACTAAACAGACATTAATACACAAAGTGTTGGGAAATGCTGGAGATGAGGACCTTACTTCTTTCTAGAGAGGTCATGCTACTTAAGATTTGAATAGAAGGACTAAGATCATCTGGTTTGGTTTGCAGCTGGCTCAAAGATCATATTCTTTGGAAACCCATCCTGAAAGAGGTGAAAGGTGCTAAACTGTGGTCTGACAAGGGATTTGTCATTGCATGACTATGTCCAGGAGATGGATAGTGTGCACAGACAGAGTCAGTAGCACTGGGATCTTCTGCACTGGGGCTAAGCACCATGTTACTTCCTCCCTCCTGAAAGCAAAGGAATACGTCTTTTTAAATCAACATCTACGTGAGGTGGAGCTTTAATTACCTCTTCCCTTAAATTTTCATTTATTTATTTATTTATCCATTTTATTTATGTCAAAACCAGTTGCTGAGTGTAAGAAAGTGAAAACTTAGCTGATTTTCAAAAGCAACTAGCAGCAGCTGTCCATGTCAATTCTGTACTGTCCAGCCTAGGCTGGGGTGATTCTTGTGATGGAATTTTCCTCTTACTGTGCTGATGCCTGTGCTGTGCTTCTAAACCCCTTGATCATCAGTCAACATGGTTTACTTAAAAAAAACTCGGGGTATGTTCCAACAGGAATGAATAGAGCCACTGTACCTACTCAAGAGTATTTGGACAGAAGCCAGTGAGGAATCAACTTGATTGGAAGCTGTCGTCAGTAGGTAAGAACAGTGGGTAAGTCTGCCAAGTACCAGATACCAGTTTCCACCTCAGCTACAGGTGGGAGAGTTATTTGTTATGCATACTTGGTTGAGGAAACCATGCAGAATTAACAGCCAAGTTATCTGGATGCAAATGGCTCCTATATGTGAAAGACCAGAAAGCAAATTCTGTTAAGCTTTCTCAGTTCTGGTCACTTCAGGCTTTTATCACAATAACAAGTTGTTTATATTTCTTAAAAGAGGCAAGTTTGCACGACTGAGCTTAATTTGCTATGCAGCTTTCAGTGGAAGCTAAACCTAGGTAATTTCTGCTTCATTCCTACTGTATTATCACAATTTTAAAGATGGAAGATACCAAAATTACCATGTTCTAGTGGGGCTGTGGCTCTAATCTTCTGTCCTGCTGTGCACCATGCAGCCCTCTGCCCTCACACCAATCTTTCTTTCAGTAGGTGCGAAGAGACTAAAAGTGGATTGTGTTGTCTATCCAGAGAGGAGCAGCTGTGCATGTGGGTCTGTGGAGGCTTGCGAGCTCTAACAAAGGTGCCAGTCTTGGAGCAGGAAGTTCAATGGGCCAGAATTTGGGAGAAAAGGAGGGGAGGAGCCAGAAATGATCATCTAGTGATAAGACTGCCTAATTTTTCCACATAAAATTGACATACAGTGTTGAAAAGAAAGTTAAATGGCTGGCAGTAAGGAGGAATACTGCATCAAACTCTGGCCTCTTGTCACTATTAGTAAATACCTCCTGTGTTGCAAACAGGTCTAGAAGTTGCTATTTGCTCTTCTTGTCCAGCTAGTATCTTTTTTTTACATCTTCTTATCCCTTTTGAGGCTCTACACCATCCTCCTTGAATGCAGCTGTGTTTTCAATGTGACTGTCAGCTGACAAATATTTGAAACATGTCTTCACTGGTAATTCCTAACTTCTAATTTTAAGGGGTAATAATACTACTACATAATTAACAAAAAAAAAAAATCTGTTAAGCAGAGATCTAATGTCAGGACTAAAGAATGACAATAGTAAACATGTATTTCCACCTTTTTTCCATATTAAAAGAATTTGTTTTGTGTGTAGTTTGTGGACTTTTACTTTGGCTATTAACTGCACTAAGACAAAAATGAAAGAAGAAAATGTGATTGTAAAGATGGTTACAGTACAAAGCATATAGTCAGTTTACAGTTTCAGAGACAGATAAGGGAATTTTGAGAGACAGAATATAAAATGGGCAAAGAAGTACAGGTGTAGCGGTTCACTAAGCAAAGGGTAAATCCTCCTGTCTTGGAACCTTGTAACACACTAGGTATCACCAGCTGAGTTATTCAAATGTCTTCTTTAATCTCATGACTTTTGCAGCAATCTTAAATCCTAAACTATTACATGGCTATCCTGAAACAATTTCAGATTTTTCATTTGAAAAACTTGGCAGAGATGTAATGGAAGGCTCAAATGCCAGTCAAAAGCACAGTGTTTTCTGTATCAGGCATTACACAAAAGTATGTCTTTGTTTTTAATTCTGGGTCGAGAATAAAATGTCCTCATTTTTTGTTTAGAGTATCTATAGCCCTTATTTTCATTACCAGCAATCTCCAGAAATGGTTTTGGTTTTCCAAACATGAAACAAAAGTCAAGGAAAAGTAAAAATAAGTACACAATTTTAAAAGAGGTACTATCTCTAAAAAGCGCATAGAAAGCCTTCAACTAACAAACCTTCTGTAAATGTGCTTTACTTCAACAGGAAGCCAGAACCTTGTAAATGATGAAAAGCAGATCTTTGGAGTTCAGGATGACATTTAGGAAAGAAAAAACCCCCCACATGTTAAATGGCCATTTACTTCTTTCCTTCCTTCTTTTTCATACTTATCTGGAAAAAAAGTCACATGAAGAGCATCTGAGTCAGCTGTTATTCTGACTTAACTTTCAGGATAGTCTAATTTTCTCAGCTGGATTTGCTATCCATGTTCATTAAAGCTTTGATTTAGTACTGGATGTTTTAATGAAAGATGGTCCAGAATTACAAAGAAATAAAAGCAACTGCTAAAATACTCCCTGATTTTGCAGGAAGGGCAACTCTCCTGATGCACGTTCTAACTTCAACACGCATGTCCGTCAGCTATGCCAAGTCCCTCTGGGAAAGACCATGCACCATTGAGAAACTAGCAGTCTATTTTCTCAAGGCCCTCTGTGCGCCAGGAGGTAGAAGGTAACCCAAAATCATGTGGTAACAGATCACCTTCTGACTGGCCTGGCTGCTGAGGCAGTATTATTAGAAACTCCTCAGCCTGAATGTCCCTGCCATTTGGCAAGTGAGACACCATGTTGTGAGAGGCTCTCCCTCTTACTTTTCCTGTGCTTTTCTGAAACCTCGTGTATGTCTGAAACACAGTTATGAAATACTGACATTATGTAGCATGCTTTGATGACTGTATTTTCTCATACAAAGTTCTATGAGCGAAGTTAGTCTTTTACAATGAAACTGTAAGAGAAATCATCCCATTTGAACAGGATTTTCAAAAGGACATTTTGTATTTTCAGAGCTAAGTACTTAGTGGGAAAAACACTACATTTGGCTTCTACCACATGAAATCATTTATATGGAAAAGATTACAGGGATCCTTGACGCTGCCCTAGTGTCAGTTTTACATAACCCTAAAACCATAAAAATCCCCTTTCCCTAAGCAGCACAGTGGATGAAAATCTCCTTTCCTAAATTACTTCCCATAGTGTGGGCTGCCAACCTTCTTACTAGCTAAAGTTCTCCAGGCTGCAGGTAGACGTGTTAAGTATGATATGCTAAAGAAGCAATGCAGCAGAGGTGAGAAATCTTCTGGTAGAAGAGTGCTCCCAAGTCAAAAAGTCCATTTAGTTTTTGTGTACTAACATTCTGATTGAAAGCCTTGGGGGACATGCGAACTTTCTATAGTTTCCATCAGCATCCCTGATTTCCTTAATATGAATAGGGAGCTTTGTTAATTTTCACTTCTGTCCCTAAGTAGGTTTACTCTTTAGCATCTGATGTACTGACACAGTGGTGTCACATTTGGACTTAGAGCACCATAGGGAAACAGTGCTACAAGGCAAACAATGTTGTCAGTTAATGTCTTACTTAAAAATAAGGACAATGGACATATTTTCAGTGCTTGGTGGAAATCTATTTCTTTAAAGCCTAAATCCGAGTCCTAGATAGAAGCCTTCAGTGGAGAATATCCAAGGTGATCATATTTCTCCACACCTCCAGATCTCAGGGAGACCTAGAGCCAAATCTGAAGTCAAAGCTGCCTGGGAGGCAAGAGGAAAGAGAGGCTATGTAAAGGAACACTTCAGAGAAAGAGGCATTTCCAGCTGACATGGTAAGACATTTGGATTCAAATGGAACAGGCCTTCTTTGCGTAATAGGCACACACCTTTTCTTTTGTATTTTGGCAAACATCACCTCAGATGCCTTTTCCACACCCTTTCTGCATGCAGAGAGCCATGTCCCCTGGTAGCATGAAACAGCTGACAGGCAGCCAGAAAACCTGCTCTACAGGTGGCTAAGTGAACAGCCTGGGGCAACAGCATCAGCAGAACTAGTTTCTGCAGTGGGAGTGCTGGCCGAGGGGCAAGGAATCAGGACCACCCCCTGCGAGCTTGGCTGGCTCTTTGACCCTCTCTCCAGTGCCACCTTCCTAACTTTTCTGGAATTGCTGTCCCTCTTCTCCCTGCTGCATGCCTCTCCTCTGCCTTTTCCTCAATGTTGCTTTCACTTCACTTGTTAGCTGCATGCCTTCTGAGAAAACCTACCTAAAAAATTACCCCGCAGACCTCAAGCCCCCTTGCATTCATGTCTCTTCCACCACGCCCTGTCCATATCCTGCTTGGATGTGGATCCTTTGAGGAAGAAAGATGCCTTTCTTCCCACTGTGCCTGTCCAGCACCTGGCATGGGTGGGGCCATTCCTCATTGCCACTGGTACATCAGCAAAATAAAACCGATTAATAACCCTAAAAGCCCTCACAAGACCACCCTCCAGGTAGTACTGCAACATGGATGAGTGCAAACCTAATGCCTCGTCTCCCACATAACAGACAGGGAAGTCACATTGACAAGGAATAGCTTTGGCAAGGTCACCAGCTCCCCATAGTTGGCTATGGGCTTAATAATGAAAAGCGAATCCAGAGAGAATGGGCACAAATGGGCAACCATTCAGCACCGTTCTGCGGAGGACTTCTAAATGCCCAGCACATTGCACAGCCGCAATTCTCATACGCCAGATGGAGAAACGGAGGCACACAGACGGGTCCCGCGTCGGCCCTGGAGACGGCACCTGCCGCGACATCCTCGCCGAGCGGGTAGGGGAGGGGAGGGTAGGCTCGGCTCCCTCCCAGGGTTCACCGCACCCCGGGCGCCGGCTCGCCGTCCCACGCCGGGCTGCCCTCGCCCGGGCCGCCTGCAAGCACGGGCTCGGCGGAACGCCGCCTCCCCCGGGGAGGGCGCGGGCCGCCTGCCCGCCGCCCGCCGCCCCGGCTCGCTCACCCGCCCGGGGCGCGGCCGCTGACAAAGGGCGCCGCCCGCCGCCCCCGCACGGCGGGCGCGCCCGCAGGCGCTACCCCGGCCGCACCGCCGGGCCCTCCCCCCTCAGGACCCCAGCCGGCGGCGAGCGAATCAGCTGACTTACGTGGGGGCCGCGGGTGAGCGGCTCCCGGCGCGGCGGCGCGTTGGTCCCCATGGCGGCCGGCGCCCCTCCGCCGCCGAGCCGCTTCCCGGGCGGCTCTGCCGCTTGCCAGGCCGGGGCCGCGCCGGGACCGCCCCGCGCCGCAAGCACCGCCTCCGCCCGCTGCCGGGCGGGGCCGCGCTCGGCGGGGGAAGGCGCCGGCGGGGCCGGGGGTGGGTGGGCTTCGGCCGGGGCTTCCCGGCTGTTCTGGGGTAAGCCCGCGCCGAGCCGAGCCGCGCCGCGCCGGGCCGCGCCGGCGGCCGTCAGGCGTGCCGGGCCCGAGGCTGTAGCACGGTGTTTGCAGAGGCCGTGCCGGTGTCCCTGCAGGGCAGCGTGGGAAACGGGGTTCTGTGCTCGGGGTGCTCCGCGCGGGTGGCGGTGTTGCCTCCTGGTGCGCTGCTGCGTCTCGGGGAGCCACTTCCCTGCGGGGTACCAGCCGCGCGCGCACAGCAGTCAGGAGGTGCAGGCGGCCTTACCGCTGTTAATCCTACTCTGTGGGTGTTACAGCTAGTATCGATGACACCTTGTGTTTTTAACTTTGCGAAGACTACCCAGATCTATTCAGACAAGGGGGACCTATGGCCGCCTCAAGGCAAGCGGCTTCGGAAGCATGTAGGGCACCTGCATCAAACAAACAAGTCTTCCAAGCACGGGTCTGGAAGACAGCAGCAGCAGAACTTTAGGAGTCTCATTCCAGCTTCTTAGCTTCACATACACCATTTCAAGGCTGTGTCTTGCTGTGGCTTGTTTGCAGTTGTACTTATGTCACCTTGAAGGTCCTGCGGCCTTGCATGTTTTCCCTGTCCCAAGGGAGTCCTACAGTCACCCCTTTCACACCGGGCCCGGGGCTGCTGTAGGCACCTCTGTGACCCCTGATTTCAGGGCCATCTTGGAGTACTTGCAGTTCTTTCCTAACTGTCTTTTGATCTCCGCTATGCAGGCCTGAGCGTTTGCAGAGAAATTACTTGTCTCCAGCCATTCTCTCCTTTCCTGCTTGTTTTTCCTGAAACACACACGTTCAACCTAACACATAAATTTATAGTGGAAGCACTCCAGTAAGCAGGTCAGTGTACAGCACCTGTAGATTTTACTGATTGGCTCTTCCTCTGTGACCAGATTTAGGCCTATACACAAACAATTTAACAGCAGTGGCCTTGATTATTGCTGAGAGATTTCTTTAACTTGGGAACAATGTGCTATGCTGATACCTGTTTTAGTTAATCCCTTTGTAGCCGTGGCAGTTTATAATTTTTTTCATTCTGTTAGTAAAGTGTGTTTCTAGCTGCTCATTTTATCCTGTTATGTATCTAGAAGGCGGACTGGTAAATAAAGCATCAGAACAAAAGGAAGAACAATAAAGCAGCAACAAAAGACTTCAAAAGAGTGGGCACTTGCAGAATCAGAGATCAAGGAGGTACTGTATTAGTTTGCTGTGAACCATATGCTGCAATTTTTTCCCGTTTTCCACATACATACCAGCGTGATTTTTCTTTCACAATGTATTTTAACTGTGAGTTCTTTTGCTGTTAAGTTCTCTGCTTTTTTTGTCTCAGAAAAATACCTCATTTTTTCTGTCTGCAGTCTAACCTGAAACCCTTCAGTGTTACACTCCGTTCTACTGAAGTCACATCCTCTACACGTGTTTGCAGCTCCTACTGCTTCTCAGTACTGAAACATTCGCTTAAGAGATTTTCTTCTCCCAGGGCTGCATTATGCATGTGTATATGTGTATGCATACACATAAATATATATGCAGGTATATGTTTTTTAAACATGTGTGCCAGTTGTGGGAGATTTCAGAAAACAAGCTGTATTCAAATTTCCCTGTATCAGATACTTGGCTTCTAAAATTTCTCCACTGTTGACGAAAAAGGACATTAGATTTGGAGCTTGAGGCTCTGTTTTTTTCCTAGGACAATACTACATAGAAAGGAAGGCCCAAATTCCCTTGGGCTTCTCCAAGGCCAATTCCCTTCTTACTGTACTTTTCCAGTTTAGCAGACATTTGCCTTCCTGCTTCTCCAGATCTCACTGATCATTTATTTGTCTGGCATGGGACCTTTACTTCCTACTCTCCTGATGATTAATTCACTTCCAGAATGATGGGCCTTTGTTTTGGATTTATACTAACGTTAAGTTCATTTATTTAACTCAGTTGTTCCTTTAGTACTGTATTATGTAGCACTGTGGAAAATTTAAGTCTGTCAGTAACTGTGTCTGCTGGGCCACCTCTGTGTTCGCTTTACCTCCTAGCATAAGGTCTCTGTCTTTTGCTTTTCCTGAAGCTTTGCAAAAGCAGGAGCCCCAGAGCACAGGTTGTCAGCCTGAAACATTCTTGAGTCTGCTCTGAAAACTAACCAAATGCCTTCAGACAAATGAGCACACTCAAGTGCTTGCAGGAACAGTCAAGTGTTCTTGTCCTGGTCCGTTGTTCCATATAAGTTGTACTGGTGCTTTCCCCAGTGTGCAGGAAAACATGACCACAGGCTTCAGAGGTGCAGTAAAGTACTCCCAAGGTATTTGAGGCTCTGCACCAAAGCAGTATGAACAGCTCAGTGTTACATGCCTTTTGTCTTGGCTTCCATAGCTGAAAGGTCATTGTTACTCTCAGGCAGGCTCTACAGACATACGTGTATAGGCATGGTAACACATAAATATAAGGCTTTATGCAGGAGGGATGGCTGCTGGGTGCATAAAGTGAACCTTTGACAAGGTTTTCCCTCACTATCTGTTGTGAAGAAATTTGACCTAAAATAAACCCCCTTGCAATCCAGCTGGTCCTCAGATGTCAGAGGGGCTGGGGGCAGCTGGACTTGGAATCTGAGTGATACCCAGTTCAGCACTGTTAGTCTGCAAGGGATTCACTAACAGTATGATCACTATTAGTCTAGTCGTGCCCAATAACGCTTCACAGCCAGATTCACTAATAGTAAAATACAGGTTTCTGTCAGTCCGCGAGGGATTCACTAACAGGACAATCACTATTAGTCCAGTCATATCCAATAATGCTTCGTGGCCAGATTCACTAATAGTGCGGTTTATTGAAGCGACAGAAATACAGGTTACTGTAGGATTGCCGGTGATAAATACACTGTCTGCAAAGCATGTGCAAATATAAAGCGCTAAAACACAAAACACAAAATAACAAGCTTGTTCTCTACATTTCCCAGGGAATCATGCGGTATAACCAAGTGTTCGAGTCTTACCCAATAGGCGTCCCTATGGGGGAGAAGAGAGGTTCAGCCCATCAACTGATCCCAGTAGTCCGCGACGGTATCTTCCCCAATGTCCCTCTCTCTTGGGGTCAATTTTATGTTTAGGTGGAGCTTGAGTGACTCTAGTCATACATACTTTCATTATTGATTGGTGTAGAAATTCCTTGCTTCAATTTAAAGGTATAGACTAAGAGAAATTCAGAGCACATGCTCATTGAGGGGTGGTCGCACCTTGGAGGTGGGTAACTTTGGGTTGGAGGTGTGTATTTCAGTATGAGGTTATAATGAGCAAAGTTCACCCACAGGGCATGATGCTACTGTGCTGGTTCAGGCATGGTTCCATGGTTCCATCCAGCCCCTGGATCTGCAGTGATT
Source organism: Morus bassanus (assembly GCA_031468815.1). Classification (NCBI taxonomy): domain Eukaryota; kingdom Metazoa; phylum Chordata; class Aves; order Suliformes; family Sulidae; genus Morus; species Morus bassanus. The sequence continues at coordinate 30,900,388 of CM062600.1, forward strand.
TATGGATGAGTTTGGCCATGAAGCCTTTACTTCACTCCCTCCTCCAGTTATCTCCCTTAGATTAGGACACTGAGCTCCCCCAGTGTTCCCAACATCTAAGAGTGCAGGTGGTGTTGCTTAGGGGACAATCACTGAACCAATTTCCAGCATGCCAGCTGCATTCCACTCTGGAAGTTAACTTTTATGAAATGTGGATATAGCTTTAGCCTCAATAATTTCAACCTCAATAACCTCACCCCCAGTAATCCTTCCACACTATCCCTTGGCTTAGAGTAGCAACAGGTCATTTCTGTGGTATGTCCACAGCTCCTTCTCTGCCCAAATGACAAATATACGAGAGGGTTGTATTCCTCCTAGTCTTGACTGGGCTTGTGAGGCACCTAAGGATGTACAAGTTATTTGGGTCTAATTGGGTGCCTTTCTTCTCACACAAAACCAGACCTTCAGGTGCCATATCTGGCCTTGTCTTCTGGACTCTCCTTTAGAGAACAAGTCTTGGTAAAATGTTGTCACCCAATGTCCACTCAGTCTACAGTCCAGAAAATTATTATATTTTTAATAACATTTTGACCAATTTTATTTGGCAGAAGTTTCAGTTTCTCCCCTCTTCCCCCCATTTATTCAGACCAGTGGCTTGGGTTTGGAACACCCCATGAACCGGGGTGTTCTTCTGAGGAACAGGTTGCATGGTCAGCTCAAACTGAGCTGCTTGCATTGCTGGCCAGGTTGGGCAGCTGGCACGCAGCTGACAGCAGCCTGGCTGTCTGGTAATGGGAAGGGAGAAAAAAAGGCTTTGCCTTTGTACAGTTGTATGGGTTATTAAAATGACGGGTAGTGTAGTGATATATGGGATATACACTGATGGCTTCAAACATCTGTGCCTGTTCTCCACACCGCTCCACTGGCTTTTCCTATTGGAAGGCAGGTAGCACCACCCTTTCCCTGCTAATTTTGCCTGGGCTTTCAACAACTTCTTACAGGTTCACTTGGTCTCTGTTTTGCAGTTTATACAGTGTGGAGTCCTCTGCCCTGCCCAAATGTGGAGGCATTTGGGACCTGGAAGTTTTGCAGAAAGATTTTTCTGCTCCTGTGTGGGAATTCAGAGCCCTGAGCTGGTGTTGTAGGAAGTTGAGAGTAAGTGTTAACTCCTCTGTCCCCTTCTAGGATATGCTTACTTCTCTCTGCTTTGGGCCCAGGATGGATAGAAGGTACTTTTCAAGCAATCTCTGATTAAACAATTAACCTTGCTATACTAGCTTTTCTTGTTCTACCCTCCTCTTTGTCCCCTTATTTGCCTCCAGGCTGTTCCTGTGAAAATAGCATGTAGGCAAAATCCACTCAGAAAAGAGCAGACACTCTTAATGTAGTTCATGCAGGCTCAGTTATAAAAATGTCGCTGCAAACACTGCAGGAATTCAGTACAAAAATTAGGACAGTAAAGTTATTGAAGGAGAAAGAAAAAGAGATGGTTTCTACCAACCACTGCAGTGAGGGACTGTGGACTCCTCAGGCCAGCTGGGGCCTTCCCTTTTCTTCCCCTGTGTAAGAGCCCAGCCAGACTGTGTGACAGGAGTGGCAAGGGGATTCTGGGCCCACAACAGTGGGAACTCTGGGTTGAGAGGGAGACAAACGGGAAGGCTCTGTGTGGAAAATCCCTAGGCTTGCAGGCTTGATAAGACCCAGTAGCTTGTTCAGATTGAAATAGATGATGAATATTAGCTCACTCATATTTGAAAAAAGGTCAAAGCTTCATCCAAAAGTCCAAGGGTGCTAACATGGTAAAGGCACTTGAGTTTCTGTAGGTAGTGGCATACAGTGTGGTCAATGGCTAATACATCTAGTTACCCACAACTCATTAAAAGTAAAATCAATACCATCTGAAATATAATAGCATCTCTCTGCTACCAGGAGCAGAACATCACGTTTATTTGCATGTCCACAGCCTGTTCCAGCACTCAGTGGAATCATATCTTACTCCTGAGCCAAGCTTTGGCTAAGTTCTCTGTTGTAATCCCAATAATGTGGCTGTATGTAATAAGGTTCTCAGAGTAATGGTTTAGTACACAAGCTATGAGGCGCCAGAGAAAAGCATGTTTACTCTTGGTTTTCTAATTTCAAAAGCTTCAAGCTCTGCTGGACCTGCAGAATCCTGCTTAGATAAAGTTCAAGGAAGTATTTGTAATGGTGGTTATCTTCCGACTGTTCAGACAGCATTGAACTACAATCCCTGCTACATTCTCGTGAAGCACGAGTCTGGGAACAATACATTCATATAACTAAATATGTATGGAAGCAGGCTGGAGGTAGGATTCATTAGAGATGGCATAGAACATTTACCTAGAAAACAAGAAAGACCCATCTGGTGTCCTGTATTAAAAAAGGGGTCACATTTTTCTTACAGGGTTTTACCTGGGGAGATTGCAGATCCCCATATACCTTGGTGACTCAGATTGACGCTTGCTCTGGTGCTAGAAAAGGCAAATATAAGAACAAATATTTTGAGGGAGTTGAGTGATTAGCTCAAGGAAAGCCACATGGATTTCAAAGTTCTTTAAGGAGGCCTGTGACTGTATGTGGGAGTCATGAGGTCTAATTAATCTTTCAGGAAGCTGATCCATGTGACTGTTAGGCCAGCTGGCCTGTAATTTTTGGTGAGAAAAAGCATGCAGAAAAGAGCACTTGATTGTTATGGAGAGAACACCACTGTTAGAGGATGGTCCTCAGACAACCTCTGCCCTTAACCAAACCTGGGGAAGATACCTTTACCTGCTTTCTACCTCACTGCTGTGATGGGTTATAGCAGGGGGACCAGCCAAGATCCAGCACTTTCCAATAAACCCTGGTTCTTCACAGTGTTGACTGTAACAGAGTGGCTGATGCACCAGAGGGTTGTGCTGCTGTTTAGCGGGACCTTGACCTCATACAGTTCAGCAAAGAAAAGTGCAAAGTCCTGCACCTGTGGAGGAATAACCCCATGCACCAGTATATGCTGGGGGCCAACTGGCTGGAAAGCAGCTTTGCAGAAAAGGACATGGGGGTCCTGGGGGACACCAAGTTGAGCATGAACCAGCAATGTGCCTTGTGGCAAAGTAGATGAATGGTATCCTGGGCTACATCAGGAGGAGTGTTGCCAGCAGGTTGAGAGAGTGATCTTTCCCCTCTTTTCAGCAGTGGTAAGGTCATACCTGGAGTACTGTGTCAAGTTCTGAGCTCCCCAGTATAAGAGAGATATGGAGCTACAGAAGGTAGTCCAGCGAAGGACTGCAAAGATGATTAAGGGTCTGGAGCATCTTTCATATGAAGAAAGGCTGAGAGAGCTAGGACTCTCTCAGAGAAGGCTCAAGGGGGAATCTCATCATTGTGTTCCAATATCTGAAGGGAAGGTGTAAAGAAGAGGGAGCCAGACTCTTTTCAGTCGTGCCCAGTTACAGGCAATGGGCACAAACTGAAACACAGGAGGTTCCCTCTGAACCTCAGGATACACTTTTTTACTGTGAGGGTGACTGAGCCCTGGCAGAGGCTGCCCGGAGAGGTGCTGAGTTTCTTTTCTTGGAGATTTTCAAAAGCCACCTGGACATAGTCCTGGCAGCCACCTTTAGGTGGCCCTGCTTGAGCAGGGGGGTTGGACCAGATGAGGTCCAGATATTGCTTCCAACCTCAGTCATTCTATGATTCTGTGATAGATGTTCTGAAGTATTGAAGACATGCAAAAGATCCTACAGGTCATGTCCTGGCAGCTGAAGGCCATGAAGGATGCTTAAAGGTCTGTAAAATTATATTAGACACCTATGTTTAAAAGACTGAATTACTCCTTGAGTGTGTCTTGGCATTAACTTCTCCACAGAGCAAACCTGTTCCACCCAGCATTGTATCTATGGAAGGGCAGGGGCAGGATGTGGATCCTGTTGAAGAGGAAGATATTTGACTTATAGGTGTTGGTCCATTTGGTGTGTCAAATGACACATTGCAGAAGTTCCTGCAGTTTTTTCCGAAGCGTGAACTTTTTACATTGTTGTTTTTTCCATTTTTTTTTCTTCGTCAGATTTTGATTCTATTGTTTGGTGGTTTGGATCCTTGTAGGACCAAGTGTGTGTTTAGCTTTTATGGTGTCAAGGGACAATTTGAAACATGTTGCCTCAAATATCAAGGTAGAAAAAATCTGGGAGCCTAAATACCTGGGCCTTGCTTCTTGATACTTCAAAGGTGGAGATTACAGTCTTGGTGGCTCTGAGCCAAGTGCCTGGGACTTGGTGCTTTTGGAGAGAAGGTCTGGGCCAGGAGACTTTATAGAAGTTGAAATCAGGGTTGGGCACTGGTGTCTTTAAGCTGAGGGACAAGGCTTGTGGTCCATTTGGGATTTGGGGTGTGCTGAATAGCAGGAGAAAAACCCTTTATTGATGAGAGAAAATTTTCAGGATTGTACTACAGTTGCCTACAGGCACACAATCTTTCCAACCTAGATCACCTGCCATCTCATCCTGCCTGTTTCTGACTATAAGCTAGATTAAAACAGAAAGCTACTGGAATGGATACCATTGTACTGGATTCTCCTCTGTGGAGAAATTTAGATCTTTGTTTGGTTTGGGCTTTTTCCTGGTGCAAACTATGATTGACAGGACAGCCTTGCCTTCATGACCATTTTTTACTGTCGGATCATTCCCAAAAACAGAAGGCCTAATTCTGTCATAAGAGTTTAAGTGAGGATCTGAAATGTACTGGATCTATACCTCCAACAGATCTTTGAAAATCCAGGGGTGGGAAAACAAGCCCTAGACAATGTAGATTTCCCCTATATAATGGATAGAGTAGGCGTATTTGTGGGCATCATGCAGGAAGGATCATATAATACAGCCAAACTGAAAGGAGTATTTATTAAGCTAGTTTTCCTTTAAAGACAGAAGGGCAGAGCCATCTTCTTGCAAGTCGCTATTCTTGCTCTAAATGCAAGGGGAGCAACACTGGTTAGTTATACTGTGTGAGAGCAGCCCTGAAGGTGAGTTCATACTTTATGTTTGAGATGAACAGGGGACAGAGCAGGTCTTTCTGTTCTTGGTGAAGGTATTTGCAAATGGGTGTGTGGCTGACACTCTTCTACAGAAAAGACAAAGCTTTTATACATATTGAGGCTAGTTTTTTTGAGTTCACCTCAAGAACAAGTGAGATCCCTAATTACTTCAGCACTTTGCTCATCCAAAATTACAGGATGCTGTACCAGCAAAGTGCTTTGGCAACAGTGCAGCTCTGTGAGTAGACATGTCATACACATGTACCACTTTTGCCCCAAGAGCAAGATATGGTATCCCAATAAAAGTCCAGGCCTGTGAGACAGCTGAACCCCTCCTGTGGTATTTGTGAGCACTGCTTTGTTAGTACTGCTCTTTGGCACACTCCTGCCCCTCAGAGCTGTGTTGATAGAGGTGCTGGTCTCAAGCTTCCTTCTGGGTCTTTCCTGTGCAGGCCTATGTCAGAAGCTGACAGTACAGCTCCTCATTGCAGCAGTTCAGTCCGGTGCTTTCATTCCCCTCTTCTGAATGTCTGTTGAAACCTGTTCCTGAGGCAGAATTGAAGAAACCCTAGCTCTGCAGCTGAGCTTCTCTATGGCTATATGCTGCTGAGCTGAGGGAGATCCTGTCTGTCTGTGCCACAGAGAGACGGGAAGGCTCTGGAGGACGTTCTGGTTTATGTTCTGTCTTCACTGGGTTTTTAGTCCAAGTGAGGACCCTAGCAGACTCCTTTCTTTAGGCAAGGCCAGCAGCCTAGTGTAGAGGGAGGATTTAGGAAGCAGAGATGTAGGGTATAAGTGACACCTCTTCACAAATTCTGCAGTGAAAGCCTACCTCATTCATTTCACCAGGCTTCTCTGACATTCACTGCTGTACAGACCCAAGCACAAAGTCCCGAGGTAAATGCCCCTCTAAGCCTTCAAAAGAGACTTTTCCAGGGCCCCAGGGTGTCCATCTTCATAAATGTCATGCATACTTCTAGAAAGGATAAGAAGGCATGTGCAGAGTGCACAAGTTTCAAGCATTCGTAGCATTAACCTTACCGAAAAGTTTTGCAGTTACTCATGTATGGGCTTTCTGGTATCTGAAAAGTTTTTGAAAATGTTTTATTCTTTGCATTTTAATTACCCCAAAATAGCCAAACTGAAATACTTCATAAAGGAGGAAAATAAATCACCTTTGAGAGAGTAGACTAGAACATTTCAGACTGAAAGACATTTTGTTTGAGCAACTTATGCACGATGAAGAAAGTCAAAGGTGCTGAAACATATAGCAGGCCTAGCTGAATTCTTCTCAGCCTAGTTTTGAAAGCCATTTTTAACAGCTAGGTCTTGCTGAATTTTAGGTGGGGGAGGGCAACTTTTTAAAGCTACTTTGGCACTTAAAATGTAGAAAGACACCACCTGTGTGGGCTGTTGCCTCTTCCTCTGTGCCAGAGGACTTTCAGGGGTAGTGTGTCACGGCACAGCAGGAGGCAGAGCATGGTAAGCAGCATTTCTTTTGCTTTCTTCCTCCCTTTAGGTCATGTAGTTGTTTGCACTGCTTAGCAAACTGCTGCTATATGTTCTGCTGCGAGTCTAATGGCAGAGCAGGAGGGGTGGGTGGAGGGCTTTTACTCCTTGCATATGACTGGCTTTTATTAGGGCTCTGTTTAAGCTGCAAAACTCAAGGGCCCACAGTTCTCCTAATGAAGGAGCAGCAAAGGATAAGCACAGCTTTGCAGTATGGCAGAAGTCTGCAGTCAGGGAGAGAAAGCTGTAATACTTGTGTGAGAATGGCATGCCTAGCACCCAAACAACTCAAGATTGCCAATATTTGGCTAAAATCTGCAGCATATAATACCTGACACAGACCAGTCTTTCCCTTCTTGAAAATTACAGATAAGAACAAGTCAAAAACAGGTCACAGAACCTGCTTCAAGCATTCAGGAGTGAGCAGGTCAAAAGGCAGGGCTGTGGTCAGATGTCCTGCTCTGGATGCTGGTGATCAGGTAGCTTCCAGCCACTTCTCCATCACACCTAGGATGTCCACCACCACTATATAGGTGGCTGTTCTTTGGCACAGCCAATCCATATGACCCAGTTTAAACACATATTTGAGCAGACCCTAGATCGCTGTGACACCCATCTGCATGCATTTGCGCATTCAAGTTGTGCTGGCCAGACTGAATGAGTAGAAGTCTTTTGAATTTAACTACTTGAATTTAACTACTTGAATTTAAGCATATACATATTCCCTTTTGAAATCAGTATGGAGTGAACCCACATCTTGCTATTTTGCTGACTGTTGTTGCTCACTCATCTTCATTCCAGTTGTATCGTTGGGTCTCTCTTCTTTGAGAGAGCTTTGAAAAGCTACCATGTGGGAACACCTTACAACTTTAATTCTGCATGTCTTTCTCAGTCCTTAGGGGTTCTCCTTGTAAGGCCATTTGATGACTGTAGGATGTCGCTTTCAAAACCCACAGACAAGAAGGTATGTGTGTAATATTCCCTTATTCATGCCATTTTATCAAGTGTGTTCACAGGGAAGTATGTATTGGTAGGTGAAATCATTCATGTCAGAATTAATAGCAGTATCTTTTGCCTATAAACACTTCTATAAGCATAGAACATTTAGTACATAAGTCCAAGATTCTCAGCCGTTGAAGGCAATGGGGCATCATTCTCCCAGAGGATTCTGCACAAGGACCTGTTCCCCACACTTCCTACACTCCCTACAGCAGGAGATGTTGTACCCTTCTCCCTGCACTGAAGCCCTCATGGTCCCTTTCCATTTCAGATGGAAAAATAATTCACTCCTGAACCCAAATTTGGTTAGGTAATTAATCATGACCATGTGAGCAGGATATACTGGCTTTTTGTCAGAGAGAAATGAATGCTGCTTCTTCAGGACAGGTGAAGAGGAGTGATTTCGTTCCCTTCCACTTCCTAGATCCACTAGCACTAGAAACTTCCCTTTATTATCTTTTATTTACCTAGTCTCCAGGGACTTAAATTTCATGTGCCCCAAAGATGTCAACAGAAAGTGACTCACTTTTCCTTTTCAGCATAGACCCAGCTGATCTGTACCTGAATGCTTGTTGTTAGTCAATCAGTACCTTAATGAAGGTGTGTTGTGTTTGCTCTTTTACCTGTATCTCTTTCAGTATATCTTTCAGAAGGGGTCAGGAGGGAATTACATCTTCTAACAGAGATCAGGGAGGGATTTTCTCTCTAGAAATTAAAAAAATCTAAAATGCATTGCGTCAAAATCCTCCATTACCTTTTTGGGGAATAAAAGAATAAAAATAAAGTATCTAGGATGCTCTCTGCTTTCCCTTGCTCTCTTTCAGTTCATTTGAGCCCAAATTCTTTTTGGGAGGAGAAACACAAATACATTTCCTGACCCTGCAAGGACCCTATGATCTAAGGAGACTGTCAGAGAAAAACCTGTGCTGTATCCTGAAAGTTTGCATACCTATAATTGCAAGAACAACGGAGTCCTTCAGTGATTCCTTAATGGTCTAAGCTTAGGGACAGTTAGGAAGGCCATGAACATCTTACCATGGCTGTTTTGCAGGGAAAGATTGCCTCTGAGAAATGCTGTGTGATAGGATAAGGTGGGGACTTGCCTGTCAATACAAAACACTCCATAACCAGTCACAACAACTGGTTTAGTGGAGTAAAACTAGTGCAAAGCAGCAGGGGGAATACTCACATGGGTCAGCTGGGTTGATTCACTCTGTTGAGCTTCATGGTGTGTTTTATTCAGGTCTTGCCAAATAGGCTGTGCTAGGATGTAAGGAGTCAAAGTGGAGCTGAGGTGTGCAAGGACCAAGAAGAGCTGTAGACAAGCGTCCAGAATTCATCTGCAGCAGCAATGAAGGGACCAGGAAGAACCGATTTTAAGAGAGAAAGCCAAGTCCCCTTTAAATTGGCTAGCTCTGGCACTGTTACCAGAAACTGAGTATTTCACAGCAAAATTACCACTCATTCTCACAAATCAACAGAGATTTTTATTTTAATATGCCAGCCAAGCTGAAAAATGTCTTCATTTTAAGTTGATTGAAAGCTCATCAACCAAATAAAAATTTCTGTCTGCTGACCACTCAAAACCCTTAAGAGTTTTGTTCAGGGACAAAAAGTTTCAGTTAAAAGCAAAACGTCTTTCATTTTTGTTTGTTTAAGACTCAGTTGAACTAATGTAATGAATTCTTGTTACAGATTGAAAATGGAAACTTTTTTTTTTTTGGAACCATGAATATCTGACATTTTGGGAGAAAAACAAAACATGCCTTGCTGACCAGACAGATTTGTGTTTGAGCAAATTAATTGTTTCACTGAAATCTCTTCCTTTCTTAGCAAAAAAAGTCAGTTGAATTTTTTTGTTTCACTCTACCTCTCAGTTGGGGCTTAAGAAAACATTCATGAGCTCCTTCTGGGAACAGCTGCTAAAATCCTGCCTGGCATGGCAAATTTGGCTTGTTGAGCTATATTCTAGTCTCTCTAAAGTCAGGGAGGGTGATGTAATATAAAAAGCTCCCTCTCAAAAATGAAAAGAACTGTGTGTAATTAACAAAACCAAACCTATGCAGTCATCTCATAGGATTTGCTGTCCTCAGGAGACAAAGCTACAGACAGTCGGAGGTCAGAGAAAATTGCAGTGGTTGAGGCTGTTTGGAAAAATTATAGAGGCCTGGTAGTACACGGCCAGGATACCCCCACAGGTCTTTCTTTCCTCCTCCTGTAGTCAAATCCTGGCTAAACACTGGTTACTCTTTCACATCTTGCAACCAGGAATTGCTGGGGCAAAGCAGATGTGTGAACCATTGTGCTTTTTTGCACCAAATGCTGGAAAGTTTTACCGGTGAAACAGGTTAACTTGGCTCTTTGTGATTGCTCCAGTGAGAGAGTGGTCCTGGGGTAGTAGCTCTGCTGGTGGATCAAAGGAGCAGGTAACATGGCAAGGGAGATAGTGCCAAAGGTGACGTAGGAGCTGTAACAAGCTCCACTGTCCTTGCTGGATCTGTGAAAAGGTGCAGCAAGCACCCTGGTATTCCTTCAGGAAGTGCTCCATCCTGCAGTGGAAATCCTGCAGGATGTTTGCAGCCTTGCTGCTATCTCAGAAGCCAACTGTTGTCCTGCAAGTGCTGGCAAAGAAGCATGCTGTTGTAATCTCAAGCACTATGTCAGTAACATCATTCTCCAAGTTCTCATTTCTCCAAGTCAAGTAGGAAGCCTGTCTTAGATTTTTTTACCTTCTGGCGAGACAAGGAATAATTTAACTCAGGAGTTTCAGTGTAGTTTATGCCTCTTTAGTGTTAGGATTGGTTTGCATGTCAGATTCTCCGGGAACACTCACTATTGGTAATTAACCCAGAGAGCCTGTGCCACAAAATACTTTATTACGCACAGCTTGTGAATGGGTTGTAGTCTGTCATTCAGGGAGAAAAGACATTTTTAAGCACTCTAAATGGTGGTGGGCATCTAAATGGTGCTTCATTCTCATGTTCTGTTCAAATGGTGTCACTAAATTCAGCTTAGGAACCATTATCTATAAACTGAGAGTTGGTTTACAAAGTTCTCTGATGGAACTTAGCATTCAGTTCCTACTAAGAAGAAATTGGATGAAACTGGGCACCTCTAATCCCCAGGAGTTCAGAAAACCTCAGTTATTTTGCAAAGTAATTTTAAATTATTTGCTTTGAAAAGTATTTTCAGTCCTCTGCATTCAAAAAATACTGATATTTACTTAAAATCATAAAGCAATATATTTTACCTTCTTACTGTCGTCTTTGGGTCTTTGAGTCTTTCAGGTGCCCTTTTTTTCAAGGTTTTCTCTGCAGCTGTGAAGGACAGAAACTTAATTTTTGGTTAATAAGGAGCAAGTCAGATGATGTGATTTCAGGAGCTGGGACTTCAGGCAAAATACACAGTGCTTGACAGTATAGTTAGTTGAATCTTCTGTCTTTAAACAGTACCAACTGTGTATCTGAGGCTCCACATCAGGCTCCTGGAATGGCCTGGGTTATCTGCTCAGTGGGCAATGTGCCTCAGAGGTTGGTTGTGTAAACCACAACTCAAGTGACTCTGCACAAAGCATTCCTTTATATATATAGGGCAGAAATTCCTGTCTGACTGTGGTAAAAACCAACCAAACCCTGCCCCATTCCCAGCATTCACTGAACAGAACGCTGAGGTGACCCTGCTGTTAGTCTGTAGGGGAACTAGAGAATAGTGCCAGTTTTCCCTGGTACATTTTCACATCAGCTGAAATGGGAATCCATTCCTCTAAGTTGAGCCTCATTCCTATAATTGCACTGTTATCATCCCCTGGGTACTATGTTGTTGCAGACATAGCCTGGGAATGGTGGACAGAGGCTAGTGGGGGCGTTTGAAGAAGGGCTAGACTCTTAGACCTTTTGCTCCTGTCCTCCATTCCTACTACACTCCTCACTGACAACCCCAAACATGTTTCAGTCTAGAAGGGTGGGAAAGGGCTTTTCCCGGGAAGATAAGTGGGATTCCCTCCAAAATGCTCCCCAATGTGTGTGTGTGTGGAGGGCAGTTTTAGGTCTCTGTTGTAGGTTAAGACCAAGACTCTGGTTATCACAGAACCTGGAATGTGGATGAAAGAATCTTTACTGCCAGAGTTGAACCTTCCTGCTGGATCTTGTGGACTGTTTCTCTTGGTGACCCTAGTCTTGGACAGCTCTCTTTGGGATGGGAAAAGTGTAGCAAAGGCCTCCCTGACAAGCAGCAGACTCTAACTGAAAGACTGCCTGTCTCCCTGTCTTTCTGCAGTCAGGCAACAGGCAGTGGGAGATGTCTGGAAATAGTTTTCCCTCCTGTAATGGCAAACCTGTCCTGCACAAGCAATCCAGGCATTGTAACAGGAGACAAAGCAACCTTTCTGACACAGCAACAGCAAATTGTGATTGCATTCAGTCTACCAGAACATGTTAGGATTGCATACTGCAGTAAGAAAAACAGTAAAGTCTTTGAATTTGCAGGAGAATAAACAGTGATCCAAGAAGTCTGTCTCCAAAATCAATTGAGCATGTTGTATTGTTTCACCAAACCAGATTAGTATTCAAATTGGGAATTCTCCAGGAACGGACCTATCCAGCCAAGTCCAGTGAATCATTTATGTGATCTTTTGAACATCTCCAGTGCTACAGTATATTCTTCTGAAAGCCTGTAACAGAAGTCAGTCATTGTTGTACTAAATGCTATAAATATGCATAACCAGCCCTTTCATAAAATACTTCACTTCAAATGAGTTAAAAGAGGAATAGCAGCAGGGACATAAAGCCATAGGGACATTAAACCATTTGCCCCAAATTTAGTGGTTGCACCAGGAGCATGTCCTACATTTCTAGACTTCAGTTATCACCCTCTCTGTTGAACTACGCTTCCCCGTGGTTTTGTGTTAATATTGTGTCTGAAGCCACTTCCACCTTATAATCACATCCACCTTAAGAAATCAGTTATGTTGCTGAATCAAATCAGTATGTTTAGTGGCTTATATTTCCAGCTGAATGTCACTGTGTGTTGACTAGGCAGAAAGAGAGATACCTTTGCTTGTGTTTTTTTTCTACTGATAGGCCACTGAGCACAGTTGGATAGAACATTTCCATCAGAGTAATACCCTCTGGGAAATAAAATTTTGAAGCAGTCAAAGTGATCCACTAAACTGCTGTACTTCCAACAAGATCTAGTTTAAGAAAACCAAATCCAAATAAAAATTGACCCTAAGAGTTGTGACCTTCTATGTGAATCGGTTTTATTTGACTAGGTCCATTTGAAGCAATAAGACTAAGCAGAGTGGTGTTGTAGGAAAGTGCATAGAATCCACAGAAACTAAAAAAAAAAAAAAAAAAAAAATATTTTGGTTCCAAAATGATGTTTTCCATCTTGAGTTGGGAAGAATATATGAATATGAAATACGAAATGTCAAGTGTTTCCTATAGCTTTTCTTCTCATTGTAGGTATGAGTCAGTATAGGAGGGTGCCCTGAAAATCCACCTGCATTCCTTGGAATGAAGGTCCAGTGAAACACTTCATCAGACAGCACTTAGAAGTAGAGCAAGAGCATGTTTGCAACCGGTGTTGCATGTTGCAAGGAATACTTATTGCAGATTTCAGTTTTAAGCCCTGAGAGGCTGAAGACCTTTGAATAAGGAAATAAACTTTCAAGCAAGGCTTGCTGTTCCTTTCTTCCCAGCCTTCTATGCTGTGTCCACAGCATTGAATATTTCCTTCCTTGCCAAAGTCCATTCACAATATCATGCAATAGCATGCAGCATGAAATTTCCAACGAACTACTCAGGTAGAAAATGAGGCTGTCATTGGTTACCTTGCTCTGCTGAAAGCAGACAGGCTAGACAGTGATGGCAATGGTGCAAACTTGTTGGGTCTGTTGCACTGGTAGAGCCTGGGTGGTATTTCTCAAGTGACACTGGCACTATGTGATAGTCATCTCTCTAGGATGATCCTGACAACCATGAGTCCTGGAGTGCTGGTTTCACCCGTGAACCTAGCAGAGCTGTTTCTGGTGTTCGGCCTCTGTACTTGGAAGCCAGAGCTTTCAGCCTTCTTCAAGTGATTACCAGAGTCCAAAGATGGAAGATTAAATTAAACTCAGCAGAGGTAGCATCACAGCATGGGGAGGAGACCTCCCGCTATGCAAGGGGAATGATTAGTAACCTGTTGTTAGTGTTCTCTGGTGGACGGCAGTGAATCACCACACATAACCCACACCTTCTTATGTGTAAATAGTTTTCTGAGACACAGAAACTGAACAGGTCCTCCACAGGCCAAAAAGTGTTTATTTTCCTATTTTTCCAAGGAAAGCACCATATTCCTTATATGTCTAATGAAACCAGAAGTTGCAAGGCAAAATGTTGGGTTATCTGGAACACGGCCAGGGAAAAGCTAGCCTTTTTAGGCAGGATGCCAGTTTTAATCCAGATGGACCTGTGAGAAAAACGGGCAAGGCTGGTTTCACCTTTTGATGGACAATTATCTTGCCACTTGACAGTTTCAGCCTATTCAGTGGGTACTGCCTTTAGTCTTTCAAGGGGTCCTAAGAGAGCTAGGTATCTATGTTTTCACTGGATTTTCTCCCATTCCTCTTTTTAAATGAAGTAGTGGGATTCTTTCTAAACATCTGATCTCCTTGGCATGCTAAAACTTTTTGTTGTAAAATGGATTCTGCAATGAAAAAACACACATTTTAAAAAGAAATATTTTGTCAAAGTTAGGTAATGATTTTATCTTTCTTTGTCTTGTTTTCAGTGATACTTTCTTCTTCATCTTTTCCTGCAGTTTATTTCTGTTACTAAGTCAGCAGACAATTCTGTTTGTTATGTTAGGTTTGCTTGATAAATATGACTGAAACATGGGGGTTTTTTAGGCCAGAGATGGCATGCAATTGTGCTCAGTATTGCAGAAAATGCCTCAAATAATTCATGCATGCCTTAACACAGATAAAAGCATGAGGTGCGTGCAGAGCATATGGCAGTATCACATGCAGTGTGCTGTCATTGTAATTAATCTGGCTCAACTGGTCTATGATAGCCTGGTGTAAGTTTTAGATGTTACTGATACCATAAAATCTCTCCTAATCTAATCAGAATAAGACAATAACCATAAGGAAGTAGACCTATGGAAGCTTGCATCCCCTCTGGCTGTCCCAACACAAGGAGAGAGGAAACAACAGTGATGTTTCCCACAAAACAGTTTCTTACTGTGTGAGCCTAGGAATCCAGTGTCAGTCTTTTTTAACCTTTTAACCAGGTAACACTAGGGATGGCCATTACTGCCCACGTGGCAGCACAAATATTTCTCTACCCATGCAGGGCAATGTGGTGGTGGGAGAGAATCTAACAGACTTTGGTTTGGCAGGCTTGGGGAAACTGCACAAGCTCCTGAACGCTTCTCTGGTATTCTGATGGTGGGGTGTGGTTTAGAGGAAGCGGAGCTCATTTCGGCCACATTGCCGTCATGGGGACGCGAACAAATCCCTGCTAAGGGGCATGTGAGGGATAGAAACCAGCTGTGTTCAATGCAAAAGACCCCAGAAGTTGTGGGAGTCATCAGTTCACTGTGATTTTGACCTCAGAAAGCTAGACCTATGGGGAGATGCAGTCAGCAAACCTCTGTACTCTAAACCAGTGGAAGAGGTAGCATTTTTAGAGATTTCTCATCTCCCTTCTTTACAAAGATTGTTTAAATGTGCATAAATTGAATTTAAAGTAATTTTAAGGGGTAATTCTCACAAAATGAGACAGTTTGACTGCAAATCTGCTTTTGGCCTTTTCAGTTTATTGCTAGGAGTCAAGACAGTTTTTGTTTTTTATAAAGTTGAAACTTTTTGTTTGTTTTGGGAAAGCTGACTTCCTGCCTAGCTGGCAAACACATAGTTCCTCACACCTCAGGCTTTTAAAAAACCATGAAAAGTACTCAAAAAAGGCATTCAGCCCACCTGCTTCTGATCCCTCAGAAACTTATTCTCCATTGTGAGGAATCTTGTCTTTTTTTTTTCTTTTTTTTTTAGAAAGCAGAGTTGTTCTCCAAACGGGACCTGGGATTTTCTTAAAAATTCACAATATTTGTGATACCATTTGCAGACAGCTGAAGGTTACTGTGTTAGGGGAACAGGCAGGATATGAGTATGTGTCCCACAGTCTCACAGACCAGTCTCCCTCCTTGCAATGAAAGGTCTTTCTGGAACATTTTCCTTACCAGAAAGAGGAGAGAACTTAGCCAGTTTTACAGAGGCTAATTTCAGGACTGAACTTTGCTTTTCTGGTTGATTTTCCTTGCTGCCAGTCCCATGGGGCCAGATTTCTGCTTAGAAATTGCATGTCTGGCAAATGCAAGGAGTAAGACTTTCACAACCTACCTCCTCTTATTTCTGCAGCTCCACAGTACAGCAGCCTTTTCTGCTTCTGGACCCTGTGCACTAGGGGCAGGTGGCTGGTTTAGTCTGTATGCAGCCAGGCTGATGCATACAGCTTCTGTTGCCACGGAGCCAAGGGAGGATGGAGCACATGCAATAGCTTGCATCCGCCTTGCAGGACCTAAGCGTTCCCTGTAGCCCTAACAAAGCTCTACCTCTCAGCACTGCCTAGAATACGGTCTTGTCTACTCTGTGTACCTCCAGGAGACACCTGCCAGAGAGGAAAAAGGAGAGAAAACATAAAGGAAAAGTCTTACGTCCTATTTTGGGAGGGAGGGTTCCCATTGGAGTTAAAGTGCCAGTCCTTTTTGCAGCATAGAGAAGTGCTCCCTTAGTAGAAAAACAGAAAAGCCACGTGTGCTCAGAACTTCCCATCACAGCTATGACCTGTCAAGAGAGAAGAGAAAGGACACATGAGCCCAAACTGTGCTGTGTGTCTTATTTCTGTGCTTGGGGAAGGTGCTTCTGTTCCCTCCAAGTGTTAGCTATCTTTGAGTGCATTGAACAACATGGTATTACAGAGCCAGGGTGGGGAGCCAGGGCAAGTGTCTGGAGATGAGCTTGTAAATCATAGAGAAGAGACTCCTGACAGGACAGAGCAGCAAATGGGAAACTGGGAGAGGTGTTTTGCATTTATGAAAGCGAAGGAAAAATTAGAGTCACTGTGTTCCTGCCAGCTGGAAGCCTCACTTGGCACACTGAGCTTGGAGATGGCTCATTTGGCTTGCAGCAAGAAGGAGCAAGCGAGCAATCCTCATTTCTGCAGCCAAGTGGAACAGGAAGGTTCAGCTTACACTGAGTCTGCGGAAGTGCAACGAGACAGTGCACTAAGCCAAAGCGAGTACAGAAACCAGACAGCTCAGCCCAGTGGAGAGCACCTTCCTTCCCTGGGCTGCCTACTGTGGTGGAAGAGGTAGAGGACAGAGAGAGTCTGGACAGTAGACCTTCATCCTCCAATCATCCTGCAGGGCCCTGTGGTCTGGATGTTAATTGGAGCATGGCTCTTAGTGAACCATGTAATGTCTAGGCTGCACCTCTGGAAATTTCTGGCCACCACCCTTGTCTGATGGCCTCACACTCCTTGTTGAGTCAGAAAACTGGAAAAAAAGGGGCATCCACCGCAGACAGGGACACATTCCCACCCGTACCCCAGGCAGCAATTTCTGGGAAAGGCAGACCTGTGCACAGAGTCCTGGCTTGGGGGGACAGGCAAGAAGAAGCTGAGAGATTATGGTTCAAGTGCTGGCTGAGGTGAGGGATTTAGGTTAACACTCCCATTTCTTACCTCCTGTTGTGGTCTAGGATAGGTATACTTTGTGCCTCCCTTGGAAATGGGATCACTTAGTTATCTTCCTTCCCATGTCCTTTCTTTTCCTAATGGAAATAATTGGCAGGGCCTTAGGTTTTAGCTAGCCACTCCAGTCAGAGAAGACAAACAGATACTGACTGAGGCTGTACGTAAATAAAACTCAGGAGGTGCTGGAGTGAAAGGCCGAGCTGACCCAAACTGGTGAAACTGAAGCTATGCTGGCTCCTGTTGAGTGACAGTTGGGCTCTGTGTGTTCCATCAGGAATTGCAGTATTACATTTTGGGTTCTTCTGCCCCTGTATGCTTTGTTATTTAGTACAATAGTGACCTCTGATGCCAAGATCTCCCATAGCCTTTGTCCTCCAAAAAATGCTTAACAGCTGTGGAGCTACACTGTAGTCAGGAAAAGAGCTTCCACTGTACTTGCCAGTGTCAGCCACCTTGGGCTTCTCACATTACAGAGTCCAGAAAGGGCACTCAGGCTTGTGTTCGTTCACTACTTAGGCAAATTCCACCCTCTTACTCCAACTGAATGCCATTTTGAGAATTGTTATGGTACAACTGAAAAATTTGATTGCAGGAATGCAGTCCTGCATCCCATTACACTTAATTTGCCAGTGTCACTCTCTTATCTGAGTGATGGGCATCTCTAGACTGTTGCAACCCCTTGGCTGTCAAAAACATAGCAGGGTCGTGGGCACCCCTGGAATCATGTTTGGCATAAGGGAGAATGTTTTGCAGTTGAGGAAGGACATACCAAAGAAAAGTGGCCAATCATGGGCAGGGAATGAGGAAGTGACAATGCCAGGAAGCGTCTTGTGAGGGCTTCAGCAGCAGTCACTTAAAATGGCAGGACCCATGGCTTAGGCAGGCTGGTACAGTGGCTAGAGCTCGGCCTGAGGAGACAAAGGCTGCTTCCCACTGATGAGGAGGCCAAGCAGAGCAAAAGCAGTCTGTACGGGTGAGAGCTTGCACAGCCTGTGGTGTCATGGAATGTGCAAGCACATACAGCATACTGTGTAATGCTAACAGCAAGGCTACAGTCCTCTGAACTGTGTGTCTCTCCAGGACTGCCCTTCTTTCCACAGAAGGGAGCCAGCTTTTCTGCTGATAACCTGTTTGAAACTCTGACTCTAAACTAAGGTTAATATTTGCCCCACCTTGAACACCAGTGCTCTCTGGGAATCCCCCTAGCCCATTCCTACCTCATAAGGAGCTCCCTTTCTTTGGAAGGCCTTACTCCTTTCCAACTCACCTTCACTGTTCATCAAGGTGTCACGGTCCTTTTAAAAAAGATATCTGCTTTGAGCAGGTGCAGGAGTCCCTGAACTGCCTCGTCCCTGTCTTTGTCACTAACAGGAGGGCAGCTGAATTTCCAGACTGAACCGGCCCTCGTTGCCGTGCAGGTGATCACCTCATGTGGAGTAGCAGTGACACCCGGTGGCCATTAAGTAAATTCGGAAAGTCCCTTCCACCTGAATTCCACCTTCCTCTCCTCCCTGCCCGCGCTTGGTGCATTTGCAGGGACATTAAATACAGGTTGCAGTAACATGACACTCACAAGCTCTGCAGATAAATCTCATTGAACTCCTTCACACCTTTCTCAGCCATCCAAGGCAAACCATGAGCAACAGATTTCTTTAGTGTCCTGAGAATTGTGGAATCAAATGCCAGTCGTATTTGTTGCACAACACAAGAATAAAACATCTCTGGGAGATGAAATATCAGATCTTAGAAACAGGGTGTGTGCAAAGGAAATTACTCCCCTGAATTAGCTGTACCCAGTTTATAATCCCTAGCAAGTAGCAGAAGATTGGAATTATTGTGATTTGTAATAACATACTCCAGAGCTGCCCAGAACATCTTTGTAAACCTTGAAGAAGACAGGAGTTAGACTGTGCTGTACACAGGTGAGTCTGTCTTTGCGGTAACAGGCAAGTACTTGACCACAGTTAGTCTGATCATCAGTAGATTTATCCCTTTTCCTTTTTACATTGAGAAAATTGTGAGTTATGTGCAAGCAGGAGAGCACATTTTACAAAATTACAGTCAAAGCTGGCAGATTCTGTGCAGCCTCCCTAGCCTACAGCTGTACACAGAAGTGTTGAGGCTGGCAGACACCACTTGAGATCATCCAGTCCAACCCCTCTGCCCAAGCAGTGTCAGCTAAAGCAGGTTGCCCAGGATTGTGCCCAGTCAGATTCTGAAAAGCTCCAGGGCTTCAGACTCCACAACCACTCTGGGCAACCCAGCCCAGCGTCTGACCACCCTCACAGTAAAAATGTCTGTTCTTGTATGAAGATGGAATGTCATGTATTTCAATTTGTGTCCATTGCCTCTTGTCCCATCTCTCAGCACCACCAAAGAGAGCCTGGCTCTGTCTTCTGTACTCCCCTCATGAGGTATTTATAGACATTGATAAGATCTCCAGGCCTTCTCTTCTCCAGGCTGAACAGTCCCAGCTCACTTAGCCTTTCCTCACATGTCAGATGTCACAGTCCCTTAATCATCTTAGTGGCCCTTTGTTGGACTCTTTTCAGTATGTCCATGTCTCTGTTTTACTGAGGAGCCCCGAACAGGACACAGTACTCCAGGTATGGCCTCACTAGTGCTGAGTAGAGGGGAAGAATCACCTCCCTCAACCTGCTCAGGTGCCTGGGGTTACTATTCCTCAGATGCAGAACTTCACATTTCCCTCTGTTGAACTTCTTGTTGTCCCATTTCTCCAATCTATGTCCTTCTGAATGGCATTATAGCCTTAAGGTGTATGGCTACTTCTCCCACTTTTGTGTCTTCCACAAACTTGCTGCAGGTGCACTCTACCTAACTTTCCAGAGCATTAATGAAGATATTAAACAGTATTGGCCCCAGTACAGACCCCAGGGGATACAACACTGGTGACCAGCCTCCAGCTGGACTTCATGTCACTGTTCAGAACCCTCTGGGCCAGCTGTTTAGCCAGTTTTTAATCCACCCCAGTGGCCACTTACCTAACCTGTTTTTTTACCAGTTTCTCTTTTAGGATGTTATGGAAGACAGTGTCAAAAGCCAACCTAAGTCAAGGTAAACAATGCTCACTGCTCTCCCCTCATCCACCAAGCTAGTCAACTTCTTGAAGAAGGCTATCAAATTAGTTAAACATAACTTCCCCTTTGTAAATCCATGCTGACTACTCCTGATCACCTTCTTCATCACCTAGATCATGTGTCCAGAAACGGTTTCCAGGATTAGTTGTTCCATCACCTTCCATGGACTGAGGAGACCTGGACCAGTCTGTGCTTCCCTGACTCTTTCTTCTTGCCCTTCTTGAAGACAGCATTGAAATTTGTTCTCTTCCAATCCTCAGAACCTGTCCCACTTGCCTTTCAAAGATAATCAAGAGTGGCCTCCCAATGATATCCGCTAGCTTCCCTCAGTACTTTTAAGTGCAAGCTGTCAGGTTCCATCAACGTCTGTATGTCCAGTTTGTCTAAGTGTTTCCTTACCTGACCCTCCTCCACCAAAAGTAAGTTTTCCCTGCTCCAAATTTTCTTTCTGGTTTCAGGAGCCTAGGATTCCTGAATGCTGGTCTTATCAGTAAAGGCTGAGGCAAGGAAGGCATTGAGTACCTTGGCCTCTTCCAAAGCAGTGTAATACTAAAATAGGTAGCAGGAGCTGCACTGGTAACATTAAATAGTTTTTCACTTATTGGTGTAGAGGAACAACATGCAAACTTTCTCCTTTGTTCATGTTTTTGCTTGAGTCATAAGGACAGCAGTATTTGTTCAACTGTGTTTCTGCCACAGAGCCACAGAGCATCAGCCAGATCTTAAGTGCAGTGTACAGCAGGGAGATGAGCAGAAAGGGCTGAGATGCTGGGGTGTGCTTTTGGCAAAAGGCCTTCCTGGGTGCAATTCTCTCCTGTCCTCCAGACAAGCAAGGTCCATTGGAATTCTAGATGGTTGCCTGCTGTGCTGCAAGTCAGGTACACTCCCTGCTAGAGAGGGAAAGGAAACTGCAGGTTTTAAAAAGAAAACAGGTGGCAAATTTTCCCAAAACTTCTAGCAGTGCTAGAAGATACACCCTGTAACCACTTAAGAGGTTCTCAAGGACTTTGCTCTTAAATGACCCAAAGGTACCCAGTGGAGACAGTTTTCCAAATGGAAAAATAAACTCCCTATAATACTTACTAGAGGAGTTAGGAGAGAGCTGTCTTACCTATGGTTGCACTAGTTGTGATGCGCTCAAGATAGCCAGATTTTTTTCCTTCACAGTAATAGCTGGATAATTCTCTGCAGTGAGCATATCCCTACCCCATTAAAAAAAGCTAAAGGGGTCATTTCTACTCTGAGTGACATATGCTCCCACCAAGTGATTTTATGAATTACTCTGTAGGTCAAAACCCAATTCACCTCACTCAACTCCAACAAAACTATATCGAGGAAGTATAGAGGGATCAATCCAGAATCCACCTAATGAATGCTGCTGAGAAAGGTCATTGCATATGTAAACTCAATTTTAGCAAGTAATTTTATTTAGGCCAACTCTAACTGCTTAGATCAGATTTGTACTAGTCATTTTTATGAGCTATGGTCTTCTCAAGCTTTTTTATTAGATTTGGTCCTCAATAAACTGCTGATGAAGCTAGAGTTTCAAGTTCATCACTTGTTACTGAAATGCATTTTTATGTCATGTATAAAATCCAGCTCTGCTGAGTTGTGACCACACATTGGTGTTGTGATGCTGTTGGCTGATCATGATACTGTGAACAGCATGGCTTGTAGCCTTTCTTTGTAGCCAAAGTTAGGATGAAAGAACATGTATTTCTGAAGCAGGCATGTGAAGTAAGAAGTTGCTTTTTTAAGCAGATACCCTCAAAGACTTGGCAACCCCATGGCTCACTCTGAACAGCTCTGGCAGCTTCATTGCCTCAGACTTAGTCGACCTGGCCTTTTCTCAGTCCTTAGCACTGCTACTTTCTTCTCTGTGCTACAACCTGATCCTGGTGTGCAAAGGATGAGCATGATATTTCAAGGCCTTACTGCAGTTTTGGTGAGGACATTGCAGGGAAGGGTACTCCCCGAGGGCTGAGCTAATCAGGACTGATCCTAAATACCAGTGTCGGTCTAGCCAAAATATTTTTTTTCAGTAAGGGGAACTCAGTTCAGACCTTTTCTGCAAGACTTGTCTGCATCTGTTCTAATGGCCAGTCCAGACACAGAGTCATAGAATAACTTAGGTTGGGAGGGACCTCCAGAGGTCATGTAGTCCAACTACGTGTTCAAAGCAGCTCTAAACAGATCAGGATGTTTAGGACTGTGTCCAGCTGACTTGTGACTACCTTCAAGGAGGAAGATCCCCCAAAATCTGTGGGCAACATCATCCAATACTTGACCACCTTTATGGTAAATCTTTTTTTCTTAATATCTGATCAGAATTTCCCATGTTCCAACTTGTGTTCATTACCATTTGTCCTATCATAATGCACCTCTGAGAAGAGTCTGGCTCTGTGTTCTCTATACCCTCTGACCTTGTAGTTGCAGACAACAATGAAGCCATGCCTTCACCTTCTCTTCTGTAGGCTAAACAGACGCAGTTCCTTTAGCCTTTCCTGACGTGCTATGTCATTCAGCTCCCTGACCGTCTTAATGACCTATGCTGGACTGGCTCCAGAATGCAAAATCATTCCTGTAATGGGAAATGAAGGTGATAGAGAGCTGCCTTGCAATGACATCTGCACTTTGCTGGATGCATTCCATATGGACCCATGGACTTGTGTATGCCTAAGTAATATCTAGCCCTATCTTCCTTTTCTGTATGTACTTCCACAGACGCCTGACAACAACCCTTACCAGGTAAAACTGATGCAAAATAGCACTGAATACTTCAGCACTTCCTCTGTCCCTTTTCATTACATCTCCTGCCCTAAGCAATGGGCCCATACTCTCCTTAGTCTTCCTTTTGCTGGCCACTCTCTTAAACAAACCTTTCTTGTTCACCTTCAAACTCCAGATGAGCTTTCACTTTCCTGATTCCATACCTATGTTAGTGGGCAATGTCTCTGTAGTCGTCCAAGGTAGCCTGTCCTTGCTTCTACCTGCTTTGTACTTCCTTTCTGTGTTTGAGCTCAGTCAGGATCTCTATGTTTATTCATACTAGCATTCTGCCATGCTTGCCTGACTTTCTGCATATTGGGATGGACTGTTCTTGTGCTTTGAGGTGGCTGGCTGCGAAGATAAAACAGTTTTCCCAGGCCCCGTTAACCTCCGGGGCAATTTCCCTTGGGATTCTTCTAAGCAGGTCCCTGAACGGTTCAAATCTGTTCTTCTGATGTCCAGGGTTGTAATTCTGCTCTTTGTCTTGTTCATTCCTCTCAGGATCTTGTACTTCGCAGTCCTATGTTTCCTGCAGCCAAGAACGCCCTCAAACGTCTCACCTGTAACTAGTTCTTCCTTGCTCGTAAGTCACAGGTTGAACAGAGGATCTGTCCATGTCAGTGCATCAGTCACCTGCATCAGAAATTGCCTTCAGCACATTCCAGACATATTGTGGTTTCTTGCCAGCAGTTGTATTGCTGTTCTAGCATGCATCAGGGTGCTTAAAGTCATCTACAAATATCAAGGCCTGTGATGGTGAAGCTTTCTCCAACTGCCTAAATAAGGTCCCATCGGCCTCTTTCCTGATCAGGTGGTGTGTAGCAGGCACTGACTACAACATCACATGTGCTGATTTATCCTCAAATCCTTACCCACAAGTTCTATACTGCTTTGTCACCTGTCCAAAGGCAAACCAATATGTATTCAAGCTAGTCCTTCATGTCCAGTGCAATCCCTTCTCCTCACCTTCCCACCCTATCTTTCCTGAAAACCCCATATCCCTCTATTGCAGCACCCCACCATTGCAGCTTCGCTCTCCTATCCCACTGGGTCTCTGTAATGCCAGTGAGGTCATAGCTCTGCAACTGTGCATGGACTTGTAATTCCTCTTGCTTGTTCCTCATGCTTCATGCATCCGTGTACAAGCATTTGTGATAGCCTGCAAGACATACTGCTTTTACAGTGGAAGTGTGAGAGCTTCCCCTGTCAGGCTATCCCCCACATTTGCTTAGCCCCATGTGCCCTCACTTCCCTTCGGGTTACAGTAGCCCTCCCAGGCATAGCTATTTTAAAGCACTCCTCACTAGGTTAGCAAGTCTGCTTACAAAGACAAGTCTTGCCCTGCTTTGTCGGATGTATCAACTCCCTGCTCAGTACTCCTCATTTCTTACAGAAAGTCAGTGGTCTTAGAAGCCACAACCCTGCTTTTAATACTTACTATACAGCCAGGTGTTGGCCCACATAGTGAGTCCACTTCTGTTAGAGTATTTCCCCTTTACTGGTGGGATTGAGGAGACACCACCTGGGCACCCATGCTCTTCACCTTCACCCTTGCCCCAGAGGTCTGCAGTCACTCATGACGTGATTCAGGTTGCCCTGGCAGCCTAAAATGTTTCTCAAAAATATGGCTTTCCAGCCTAAAATATTTCTTAAAAGTATCATAAAAGTATTTTTGAAAAAAAGAATACCTCTGTTTTCTCTGGAAAAGGAAAAAAGAAGAAAAATTCCAGGTGTAAAAAGTCCACCTCATTACAGGGGTAGATGGGCAGAATCTGGCTTTAACTGTAATTAACTGTAAGCTGTTCAAGGCAATCTGCAAACAGAAAAAAAATAAAGTTCATAATCTATAATATTCACTCTGAATTATTTGCTAAGCTCCATAGAGTGAGCTGATATTCCTCCTAATCTCTTTAACGTCTGCCTGTTGTTTCTCTGTGCCAGAATTTTATCTTCCAGATATGAGTAAAGAATGATTTACAGTGTAACATTTATAGAACAGAGTATACTCATTTCCCCCCTCTCTAGTTCATGAATTGTCTGTGAAGTGATAATGAAATCCTCATCATTTTGGCAAGCATTTGTGAATTTTCTTTAGCTAATCTTGATTCACTGTAGATATTCACAGCCCTCTTTGACCAGTCCTGAAGGCCCTATAGGAATATTTGAGTTTCTTCCTTGGGTGACTGAAATGATGAATAGAGTTTGTGAGAATTTCAGATGACATGCTTCATTTCTGAAAAGAAAAAGGCACTAAAAGGCACAAGATCCTTACATGTAAAAGTAAAAATTAAACTCTTTAAACTGAGGTTGAAGGCTGAACAGGAGTATTTATGGAAAAATGAGGTTGAACTTTAATAGGTTTACACAAACCTTATTGTGGAAGAATGCTGAAATTTAAAGAAATAATTGGAATAACAAATAAACTCTCAGGCTTTTATGATAAAATGTGGGCAAACTCTAGATGTGACATTACTTGATAAAAAGGGAACACCACTGTATTTGCTGTGGCGGATTTATTTTTTGTCTCCCCTCTCTCGCTCTCTGGATCACTCTCTCTGCCGTCTGCCTCTCCCCCTGCCTTCCCTTGTCTTTCTCCCTTCACTCTTTCTAATTCTGTGTTTCTGTTTCTTCTGTCAGCCTCTCTCAGACTCTTGTCCACCATCTTCTCCTTCTCTTTCTCCTCTCACTTGCCCCTCCCTCCCTGCCCTCTCTCCCTTTCCTGTCTCTGTTGCTGTCTCTGTTTCTCTAAATGACTGCCCAAATGTGAAGAAGAACTTCTTCTCCCAAAAACTTCCCTGTTTTTTCCTACACTATTGGATGGTCTAATTAAAGATGCTATTTTTCTCCATGCACACTCTGCCTGGCTAAGCACAGTGTAATGCAATCATAGTCATGGACATTTTAAACCTACAGGAAAGCAAGAAGCAATTATTTCATTTGAACTACCTGCATTAAAGACATGATCCCCAGCAAGAAAGGGATACTCTGAAGCAAGATGGTGCAGCTGAATTAAATTGTTTGATGAAAACTGCAAGGTCAAAATGGACTTTGAGAAGCAAAAGATCTCTTTCTTCTAGTACAGAATATCTGATAAAGCTAAGAAGCAGTCTACAAAAAAGTGATATAATTAATTCACTTATGACATAAGGCTAACTAATCTGGAGAGGCTGGCTGCATGGTTGGAACTGCTACATGCAGCTTATGTGAATGAAAAGTTGTCAAAATTCGTGAGGTCCCAGGCAAATGGAGAAAGGGTTTGTCAAAACCCTTCTTGTATGATCCTTTGTTCCCACTTTCCATGTGAAGGTAGGGTTTGAATAATCTAAACATGGCACATCAGGAATCTAGGCCAGATTTCAGTCCATGTTTAGAGGACAGTCATTGTCTTTGCAATGGCCTTGTTCAGATGTTTGCTTCATCACACAGATTTGAACCAGGAGTTGTCTCAAATTGGCACCTAAATTTGTCAGCGTGGTTTGGTTCCTTTTTTTTTAATCCACCTATTACAGAGATTTCAATTCTGTCTTTTTTTTCCTGTCTTTCAACATGATCTTACAGACTTTTCTTGCATTAGATAAAACCATGAGATGTAGGCTGTAATTTGACAAACACATTACACTAGTATAGACTGGGACTCTAAGCTGAAGAAATTGTCCAAGACACAAACTCAGACCACCATCTTAATTGTAGTCCTCCATGTACTTAAAAGCATGTCTTTTGCTGGTACATCAGAGGAGTCAGTTTTGACAATGGTAGTAGGGAGGAAGAAGAAAGTGGGCGGTTTCTTTTGAGGCCATGATTTTGATACATGACTTCATAACCAGATTTCATTCCAGACTCTGATCAGATTTTGACCATGATGAAGACCTTGAACCAAACTTATCTGCTGTCTCTGCAGTGTTTCGTGACAGTTTGTCAGTTCTTAGATACTGTGATCATAGCTGAGAAAATGGTGAAGGATACCATAAGATTCATTTCCCTTCTGTAGATTCGCAGAAGGGATTCAGTAGTATGTTTGCCTGTGATAGCAGGGTTGGTTTTGATGATCAGAGAAGTCCCCTTCTCTCTCTTCTTTCTGTAGCCTTGAAAGGTACACCTGCAGAGATCTGGCCTCATCTTAGATTACTAGTTTGTAGAACTAGAATCTGTTGAATACTGGTCACTGTTGAATTTCTACTGAATCAGAAGCCGAGTTTTTAAACAAGCCCTTCCTGGCTGTTATTTCATCCTATGGGGTCTTGCTTCCTTCTCCTGCTGAGGCTGATTTCCTACTCTATCTTCTACTTTATCTCCAATTTTTGTTTTTGATAAGACATCCACCTGTCTGAGAAATTGTTCCAGGTCATTTCTCTCCTTACCACATGCCCATGTTTTGACATGGGAAGCAGCATTTTTCCAACGAATATTTCCCAGGTATTTTCCTGTGCATTTCTCAAAGAATCTCCATCTTCTACCTTCTGATTTTTGGCCCCAACCCCTTTGGCTTTTATCTTCTTGGGCTGGTTTTGCTTTTGCTCTTTCTATTCTAAAATCATTGCTTCCTGACCTTGTCTTAATTCATTTCCTCAAGGATAGTTCAGGCTTAGTTCAGTAGAAAATGGTCACAAGGCCATTTAGTTAGCCACAGATTTCTTCTTTGCCTTGCCACTACAGATAATTACACGACTGTGGAGAAGGGGCCTATATGGCAGGTTTGTCTGATTAGGTGAAACACAACTATTAGATGTCATGGTGCCAGACAGAAGGTATTGCTGTGCTATTTGGGCAGTTCTCCTGCATAGTATTTACCAAAATATCCCAAATTGGCTGTTCAAGTATTACACAACTCTTTCCACTCCTGTTTTCTGCAGTGGTGGTCCTGTGATCTCTGACTGAGACTTCCCTGGCAAGCCTGTGTCCCCACTGCCTTTTATGTCTCCAGACACTAGCCAGACCAAAGTGCTGGACCTGGCAATTCACTCCTTAAGTAAGTGTAATCCTGACACTGATTTGTGACTCAGCTATTGGTGAAACAGGCAGGGCCTTGAGCTAGTGCCCAAAACAGGATGCCAGTATGGAATATGTAGGGTATCATTTCCTTCTATTTGACTCTCTGTTGCTGACGTGAGACACTTGTTCATGGGAGGGTGATTCCCAAGCTTTCCCTTTGCAATGGAATGGGCTTAACTCACCTTCCTGCAAGGAGCCTGAAAAATCTCCCTGGATGCATGCATCTTGACAAGTCAAGTGCCACAGCAACTCAAAAACGAATGCTTCAGTTTGGGGATATTTTGGGAAACAGCTGCTCCCACTCATGTTGACAACCTGTTGTACATCCAGAGAGTAGATCTCTGCCAGGAAAGGACATGGGTATTGAAGATGACTTCAGGAACAAAATAACGACTCTGTGAAGGACTGAGCTCATCTTTCCTTTCATCTCTGCACTAGTAAACCAGCACTGGGTGAAACAGCAAGACAAGGTGAGGCTCTCCTTTTCCCACTCGTCACATCTTTGACATAGGGACTTTGACGATTACCGGGTGTGCAGGAACTGCATGTGCTGGAGATGTTTGCTAGAGGAGAGCAAGTGCGACCTAGAGGAGCACCACACAAGAGTTACCTGTTTATGCAAAACTGTTGGGATATAAAATACCAGCTTGCCACTGACCTGCAAATCATGACCCTAATTCCTACATTTGATGAGAGACTCCTATGCTGTATTTGTGTTCCTGATAGTACCACCCTGCTGCAGGACAAAGCAAAAGCAGTGGTCTGCTCATATGGATTGATCACATCCTCACCCAAGTTGGCAAATGTCCGAGAAACATGCAGCTGTTATGGTTATGGCCATGCAAATTTGCATTTGGCAGGATCCTCTTGATTCATGCAGCTTATCACATTAGCTCTGGTCATCCTTCAGTGGCCAGTCAGGAAGCAAAGTCACACCTTGGGAAGTCCTGGTAACACAGAAGGATATATACCTTCAATGAAATTGTTTAGAGGGCATCTAACAACTCTGAATTTTGCAAGGAGATGCATTATCATGCAAGTCTGGGTGAGTGACAAGTTCACCCTTATCACTGTTACAATTGATTTCTGTTTGTACATGAATCCCATCTTTTCTCTGAAGGGAAACAGTAGTTTGTCCTCAGGGTCCCTCTTACTTTTCCAAGTTAAAAAATCTTGATGATCCTTTCAAAAGGAACTGTTATTTGTTATTCTTTATTGTTCTTCAAGTGAACTATGCATAGAAGTTTTATGTCATACCCAAGGAATATTAGAGATATCCGAAGTCTTTCCACAGGGTAAACTGCCTGAAAGCTCATAGACTTAGGAAGCTGAGATCTGTTGGCAGAAGTATAAAGAGGGGATTTTTCTTCTTTACAAATAAAGGGTTCAAGTACATTCAGTCTATTTTTTAAGCTGCAGTTGTAAATCAGAAGAGACAATCTGAAAAAAGAATTTAATACAGAGAAAAAGTGGCTTTTAAAAATACCTCCCTCTGAAACAGTACCTTGCATTTCAACTTTTGAATCATTATTCTCAAATATCTGCAAGTGCCCAGTGTGATGGAAATTCACCATAACAACCACCACACCTTATTTTATTTTTATATCCAGGGCATTAACATCCTGCTATGGTTATGATTTCTGATACTTCAGGGGATATGTGAAATTCCTTTGGATACAAACCACCTCATTCATGGGCTGTATCAAGCTGCCTGTGTAAGTACTAAAAGTTGCCTTCTTACAGGACACCGTTTCTTGAGAACAAAGATACAAAATAAAAGATGCCAGTAGCCTTAGGACATGTAGATTTTATTGAACATTGCTGGAAGCCCTTACACACACATTTTTGGAGGCTGGAAGAATATTCTGAGGAAGGATTGCTCCTTGCTTCCCCTGTTCTTGAACTGTTCTGCAGATACCCACTTCTGGCTATAATATGAGATGAGATAATAACAGATGACCTCCTGATTAAGAGGTGTATTGAGGTATTATGTTGTACTCTGTTACTGTTTAGCCCTATAATACAGAATTGCCATCGCTAGTAACAGGCCGTAACCTTTGTAACCTTTGGTAGTAAGCTACTACAAGGCTTGCTTTACCTGAACTTAACAACATGTATGTAAAGCTTGTTTCACCCGATTTAGCTGTAACAGCAATTTTTGTAGTTGACCAGGTGCATATTTGTTTTACTTTTGCTTAGCTTTGTATGGTTTTATCACTTCAACATAATGTAGTGTAGAGAAATACACGTTTGGTATGACAGCAGAGGCCTTGAGAAGTGGAAACAGAGGATGTTGTGTAGAGGACCACAGGCATGGGATGATAAGAGATGGGGTACAGGGGTGACAAGAAGATGCCACAGCTGTGTGTTCTGCTTCTAAGGTCCATACTGGAGGTCCCAGAGTCAAGAGAAGCACTGTGGGGGGAAGCCTGAGAGCATCTGACTTGATGCTGGCACTGCAAATCAAACAGCTGTAGTCCCATAGTGCCACAAGATGAGGCTGTGTCAGAGCATTATTTTCTAGGCTGGTCTGGTGTGAAAGCACTTAGCTTCTGCATGTGTGTACACAGGAAAGGCTGACAGCTGCTAAGACTTCATAAGACAACCATCCCAGCGAGAAACAGAGCTCCTGTAACCCTGTTAAAGCCCCAGAGCAACTGCATTATCTACTCTATGGTGATGGCTGATATTTAATCTATAAGGTTAGACAAAAGCTGAGCTAGCCTGTAGCTGTTCAAGGCAGAACTGATTCTTTCTAAAGCATTCTTTCTAAAGCATTCCTGACATTTGTTTATCTAATGTTCTCTTTCTGTTTCCTGTAATGGGGATCCTCCTTTCCTAGGAAGGCAGCATTTGGATCACATTGTTGTTGCCGTTAGAAGATATTTTCTCATATCTGATTAATCTCTACCATGGTGCAGTTTCAGCACACAGGATTTGTCCTGGGTTTTTTTGCCACTCTGAAGCATTTAGGGCTTGTGTTTCTTCTGGCTTTCCATCTCAACTAGGAGTGCCAGAGAATATCTTTAAAGAAAGATGAGGTTGTTACAGAAGATCAGGAGATAAGGCCTTATGGAAACAGCTACTTACAATGCTGTAGTCAAGGCCACTTACAGGTACTTCAGAATCCTTATTTGGCAAAGACCATCTCTTTGTGGCTGGAAGCCAGGCTCTTGAGTTTCTGCCTCTGTTTAATGAAGCACATGTTTCTCTAGGCTACTGTTTGAAAAGAGAACAAGGCCAGTAAGAACTAGACCTCTAAACACTGAAGCCTTTGTATTTAGGAGTTTAGTTCCTGTTTAGATGCCCAGCTCCTACTAGAGAAAGAAGTTTGCAGAACGTGCTGGGTAGGAAGATGCTCTGTGCCATTGCCTGACAATGCTGCAAGGGCCATTGCCATATGCTGCATTGGAGCCCATAGTGAAAGGATAACAGGGAAAAGTCTGAGGGCAGGTTAAGTCAGTGGCAAACTGCATCAATATGGGTCATCTTTCTTGACCCAGTGTTGGAAAGACACAGATACATCCTACGCATAGCTCCAGCCCTGCTTACAGCACAGTATGTCAAGATCTTCCTCCTCTTCTGCTCCTGATAGGTTTCTGATTTTCTGGTCCTTCAGTAAGGTGCTGTATCCAGACCCCAGTATTGGTGATGGGTCTCCTAACTGGAGAGTGAATAAAGGCCTGAAAACTATCTGCACCCCTAGTGAAGCATACAGACAGCTTGGTTATAACCATGGATTTATATTGCTGAAATATCCATCCTGTCCCTTTCCAACTGGCTTCCTGGGTCCTGCAGGAAGCAAAAGGCAATGTTGCAACACCAGGATAGCCCCTTAAATAAACTTTTTAAAGGCCATTTGGTGTTGGTGAAGCTGTTGGGTATTTATGCCTAGCCCAAAATGAGGTACAGCAGAATAACACAAGTATTTGTGCACTTTTGCAGTCACCCTTCCAAGGCTGCTCCCCGGAGAGCCTCCCTGAAATAATCCATCACCCAAACTGTGACAGTAAGCATACAACTCTTGTTACAGAGGCTGCTTCAGAGAGAGCTAGAGAGAACACCATTTGGAAGGAGACTTTAGCCTTATGCTTTTGGCAGTGATGTCTGCTCCTTCTGGCTCTCAAGAGAAGTTGTCTGTTTGGTTTGTCTCCATGGGGGGGTGTTTGGTGAATGAGGGAGGAAAGAGCATTCTATCTGAAGAGACTGTTTAGACTGCCATCTTCCTAAGTCAGTCTACAAGATGATACAGGTTTTTAAGTGCTCAGCCCAGATGAGGCTCTGATAGAAGTTTCCACTGAAGAAATTGGCATAGTGGAAACCTGTCAAGAGAAGTGGCAGGCCATTGTAGAGCTGACCAGAAGACAAACATTCTTTTCAAGCAGAAAATACAAAGTTCTGAGATCTATTTTTGTGATTATGCTGAACAAAACCGAGGACTTTCTAAATCTTATATGGCAATATTAAGACCATAAGTCCTCCCTTTCATATGACCTCAACCCCTCTTGACATACCTGCATTTATGTCTCTGTTCTGTGTTATACTGTTGCTCACACTTGTCTGAAGTGGGTATAAACTACTAATTAATTGACAATATGCAATGTGGAAGTTTTTACTCTCAGCTGGAAAGACTTAGAAGGCTCTTCGGTGTGTGGAATAAGGCTATCAACAGGGAGAAGGTTAGGTGTCTGACTTTTGCCAATCATTAAAGGCCTGCCAAAATGTTGAGCTTTGGACAGAAAGAAAGCTGAATCACCAAGAATATCTTGGACTTTAATATCCTATCAAGAGGTAAGAACCCTGGAAAATGGGTTTGCCTTCATCTGAGATTAGAAATCAACATGCTTTCAGGAGTTATAAAGCAGAACAACTAAATGAGCTTTATGTCTCTATGGAAACTGATAACGAGGATATGCCTAATAAGCAAGAGATACAGCAATGTGACTGTATTTGATATTGGGCAGGTAGGCTTGATTAGAGCGAGGAACATGAATGTAATGTTGCAATTTAATTGTGGCACCTTCAGTCAGGGACTGAGAGCAGGGAAGTGCATAAGAGTCAGAAGACAGTCAGGCGAGCCTGGAGAGCTGATCTCAAGGGTTGGATGGTGTATTGGGAATTCTGCAGAAGGCACTGTGTTTGAGGAGTTAGTGATCTTAAGCAGGCCATGTCTGCCCTATTGGGCTTTGCACTTAAGCCTTGTGTAGACTGTGCGCTAGCTTGAGTAGGTGCTGTATGGGAACCTGCAGCAACGCCCTGTGCTGGACTGCGCTGTGTGTGGGTAGGTGCTATGACAGATATAACATCCCAGCCTAGTAGCTGAACAGCTTTCTAATATAACCGTAAGTTATAAAACATTTGAGAAAGGTAAACTGTATGTGGATGAGGGGATGGAATTTATTGATCCTGACCAGATGACCATTGTATGTCGAGGAGTTAGTGATCCACAATACAGTTAACCTGAGCATGTCCAGGCCTGTGCTGGGCTGGGCTGGGCATACACCATGGCCTTCATGCTTGTGTTGTGCTGCACAATCCCTTGGCTGCAGGATAAACTCAGCCAGCTCATTGTAACAAGGAGTCTGTAGACAGCTCCCACTTGGTGCCAGTGATTACTACACCTGCATGGCTTTGCCTTTATCTAACTGAGCAGCAAGTTCTCATGAGAATACCCTTTACAAATAGAATTGTTTTCTTGTAAGAAAATAATATAATATTTCAAATGACCAAAAAGATAAAAACTTCTCTCCATGGATGGGATCTGTACAGCGTGCTGTGGGGAAAATCCACCCAGAGTCAGTTCAATGCTGCAGGAAAGCAGGGTTCTCAAGACACAAAGGAATGTAAGATTTACTATCTTTATTCCTCTTTTTGTTCTATCTTATTGAAACAGCTATTTTATTACACTATTTGTTGTTGGGCTTTTCTTATTGAGATCCAGAAAACACCCTGCAGAATCTTTGCCCCTCTCACCCCCGGCCCTTGCTGGTGCAGAACAGATGGCATTGCATGGGCAGCTGTGAGCTCTGTATGGATGCCCTAAGTAAGCAACATATGGGAAGAAAAATACAAGGGAGTTTAGGAAGCAGAGGTCATGGTACACCCAGCTCACCCCTTCTTGACAAGGATTGCCTCAAGGTGGAAGCACCAACGTATTCCTGGTCCTTCAATGCATGAGTGGTAAGCAGGCTTCCTGGGGCAACAGGAAGTTGAATAGACAGTACTTTTCAGAATAGTTTTGGGGTACACTAGGGGGAAGGCAGAAGATTTACTTTCCTGCTGATAAGAAATTCTTAAGTAGGGAAAGCGCTGTGGAAGGGGTAGTTTCAAGCTGAAAAGCTCTGACAAAGCCTCTCTCCTATTTTTTTCCAAAAAGCAGTTGGGACCTGGGGAAGGTAAGAAAATATCTTTCCTGAAAATTTACCTCAGAAGTGTGTGCTGATAAGTCAGCGGAGCATCTGACCAACCATCTACCAAATCTTGTGTCCTTGCATCTTTTCAGTTTGGTGTGCATATATGTATTTGTGTAAAGGCATATGCACACACACGAACATGCACACGCACATAGACCTGCTGTTTTCTGAAAAGATAAATTTGGAAAGTGAAGTCATTCAGCTAGCTAAGTGCAACTGGTTTTGGTACGCAAATTGCTTCTCTGCTCCTTTGTCCTCCACGTGCAAATAAATCTGCAGAGTAACTAAACCAGAGCCATCCATTAGAAAGCTGTTCCCCGTGACACAGTGAGTGTCATGCCTGAGTCTGCAACAGAGAGAGGATCTCTGTACAGTCTTATGCAATATGCAGCAAGAGTTAGTTATTAGTCCTGCAGTTTGGCAATACTATGGACAATTTTCTTCTTTTTTTTTGTCAGTGATATAGAAGTTGCTACTGTGATTCATTTACTCCCATACTCGGGTTTTTTTGAGGATGTTTATGCTGTCATCATAGCAGACAGATTCCCTGCTGGGAATCCTACATGGTAACAGGTATTAAACTCCTAGACCTTTAAATTCTGTTTTGTAGTCTTGCTCCACACCTCAAATCATTTAATCTTGCTTTGTGCCTGCTTCCTCCAGGGAACTAATCCTCATGGCATTTCACTGCAATTGAAATCACACTGCCAGCCAAAGCAAGGCTGGATGATGTGTTTTTTTAATATTGTCTGGAGTCAGCAAAGCAGAACAGATTTTGGGGACAGGGGTTAGGGATAGTGGGTAGGCAAAGGAGATACCACCACAGGATCTGTTTCCCAGCTTGACTTTCAAGGGACTTTGAAGCAGGGCCAGAAATAGAAATGTCGCGTAACAGGGCAGAACTGGGCTCAGTGTTGAGGAGGAACCCTTGTGCTCCTCCCCCACAGTAGGCTCAAAGAGAAAATGACCTATTAAACCTGTCATTCCCCCTTGGATAGTTACAGACCCAACAGATCTTGAGAAATGTCAGCATCAGGTATTTTAATCATAAGAAGTGGGGCTCTGAGGCACAATCCATATATTTCTGGGGCAAGTGGCAAGGGATGAGCTGAGCTGCTAGTGATGTTATGCCTGCACTGTAATCGCCTGTCGTTTCTGGGAAGGCTGGATTTATGATTGTTTCTGGCCTGTACTTCCTCCCTGCACATGGTCATTGCATTCCAAGAGAGAATATTGAGGCCCCATTCTGTTAGCCTTTCAAGTGAGAGAAGAAGGCAGCTGGGCCAGTGACAAAAAGGAGGCAGAGGAAAACACTGGCTTTCCATATGCTGATCATTCTCAGGGCTGTGCCTTTGGGAGGCTGCAGTGAACTCTCTGCAGGCTGTCTGCTATGTTCAGTCACTCAGATGGGAGCTGGTACTTTGTCCAGGATCAGCACCCACTCAGGAATTCCTAGTGGGTCACCTGCCATAATGCTCTGTCTGCTGCTAAGGAGAGGCATGATGAACCCACATGTGAACATCCCAAGTAATTATGTGATCACTGTGTTGCTCCACAAGCTGTTGTGAGTGGAGCACATCAGAAATAAACCTCAGTTGTCGAAATGGGACATTACCTGATGGTTCAAGGCTGGATTCTTATTCCTTGAAGCTGCATATTGCTTTTAAGTCCAGGTATTTATTAGATACACAGATGGCAGGGAGCAGTGATTTAGGAGACTCAGTTCTGTATCGGGACTGCAGTGGCCTATTCAGTGTGCCAGTGATGAGGGAGAACGGGTGACAGATAGATATCCTGCCTTCTAATCTGTGGTAACTAATTTTACAGGTTTTTCAGTTTAACAGGAATTGCTCCCTTCCTAGGAGGGACAATGGGGTATACCCATAACAATATATGTAATTTAACCATAACTAATACCTTGGTCTTATTTACATACTTTATCATCCTCATAGGGAAGCTGAAAGACAAGCACCTTGACCACAGTTACTAAGCTGTGGTTGCCATCTGCTGATGCATGTCTTCAAGCTGTTAGAAATGGTCAGAATTTTTCCACTGGAATACTGGTTTAGCACAAAAAAAATGTTTTGTTCTTTTTTTTTTTTTTTGACTGTAACTGAGTTAGTTTTGCTACATGTGTCTACTCTCTGCAGACCAATTCAATTTCTCAATTGCAAATCTAAGCATAATAATATAGGAAGATAAGTGTATCAGTACTACCTCAGATGAAGGCCCCCCCCCAGCTAAGCAGCTCGGCTGTCATCATGTACAAAAGCTCATGCTGAGAGGAGAATAAGAACAGGGCACATATAGCTGATATTTCCCTTGAGGATTCCCCAGCTTCCTCCTACTTTTAGCTCAGGAAACTCCATGAACTCGATGTGGTTTTCTCATTTAGTAAGTCTCATGCAAATACTTACCCATTTTCCTTTAAATACTTGCCAACTTTTTGCAATCACAGCATCCTTCAACAATGAATTCCACTAACACCCGAATTGCAATTTCAGCTGTAAGCATCATGAGAGTAGTATCTTTTCCCCATTGTATTCTGCATTCCTATTGAGGTTTTCTAAAGTGAATACATTTTCTACAGTGTAAACACAAAAAAGACTAGTGTGCTTCAGGGAAATGTTGTGAAAACCAGGGACACTGAAGTCAGGAGGGTGTGAGACACATTTCCAGCTTTTGTAAGTCACTAAATTTCATTGGCAAAATGAAACCATACATCAGGTGAAAAGGTAAAATTTTCAGGTTGCTTCTTTCTCTCTTGCTGTCCAAAGAGCAGTAAGAGGTGGGCTGCTTCACAGGGGAAGGGAATTCAGAAGCTAAGGGTGAACACAGCACAGGCATGGACACTGATCTCCCTAACAGGGTGCTGTCCCACAGCGCCTGAAGAAGGATAGCAGTAGCTACAGTCTGACAAGAATCCAGTGCTGGCCAGACAAATCCACAGTGATGGTCAAACCAGGTACCTCGTCAGGGTCAGCAAGATAAATGGTCAGGCACAAGCATGACCACTGACTCAATGAGCTTAAAGGTCTTTTCCAACCTATATGATTCTGTGTATTCTGTGCAATACCTACGGAGTAGCTCAGGCATGGATCAATGCAGCTCCCAAGCCAAGGGTTGAAGAGTGTGTGGGTAGAAGTCCCAGATGAAGCTTTTCACAGACCTTTTTATTCAGCTTTTTCCCAGCAGTCCCAGGTTACAAGGCTGTACCGTGTCAGGGCTGGACTGGTACACAGGCAGCCAAACCCTTGGAGAGCAAGAGATTGCAGAGCCTATTGGTGCACTCAGGATTCTGATTCTCCTTTTCCAGTTGGCTGCACATCTTTCCTTTTCCTGGTAGGTCTCTAACATGAGAGACATCTAACCTTCTGTGACAGTGTGATTTACTGTTTTTACTGAGAAGCAAGAATGAGCTTCTCTGTCCATTACAGATAGTGGCAGCTCCTGTTGATGTGTACTCTGGCTGGCTGGCAAACCCACACAGGCTGATGGGCTGGCTCACAGAACAACAATAATTGTTAGAATTATGCCTCTGGTTTTATGGCATCAGGGCCTCTTAATTTGCAAACCCCTATCAAGCTACTTATTTTCAAGAAACCTGCAGAAACTTTGTATCTTGGATTGCCCACGGCTGAAGTAAGTTGAGATAGACAGATAGCTAAATCCATATGTCTTTAATGAATTAGGGCCTCTGCCTCTTATGCATAGCCTTAGGTGTCTGTTTTAATGGGCTGAACCTTTCTGAGAAGATGAAAACAAGAAATTGCCAGAGAGAAGAAAGAGTGGCTCAACTACTACTTCTTAACACAAGCTTCTGTCCATGTGGAAACCACTAGGAAGCTATGCACTTTAGGGAATTACCTTCTTTAAAGGAAGAATAATTGCTTGGTCCTGTGAGGAATGATGAATAGACTGGTGCTGACCATCAGTTATGCAGTCTGCAAAGATGCCAGATTTTGTGAGCACTTTGGCAGCATCACACCAAATCCCAGCAGAGAATTAATCTGAGTTCTAGGGAAGGACTACTTTAATAGTGGCTTCCAGACTCATGTGGCTTCCTCAGCGTACCTGCTAGCTCAGATCATCACCCTGTTTTTGCAAGCCTGCATCAGGAGTGAGCATGTTTCTTTCTACATATCTGAGAGACAAAAGAAGTCAGCTAAATTTCTGAGTTTGGTGGCCCTCATATCCACAGAAGACCCTAAATGCTGACTCACAAACAGAGGAGGGCTACAATGATCAAAACATTTAGGTTGTGTAGGTCTTCATCCCCTATCACTCCCTAAAGCTACTGGGAGCAGCCTGTGAAACACCTCTAGAACTGCAGAGCATTACATGGCAATTGGTGCTGATTTGGGATTACGAATACCATTCCCTGGGCTTCTTTCAGCCTCTCCAAGCTCCTGTCTCTGGGTACCCTTGCTTGCCTTCCTTTTCCCACTTAATATTAAACCTTTCATCTCTGGGAAGGTCTGGGCAGATTTGTCTCCAGCTGAGACTCTCGGCTTGCTTACTAAAAAAATCCTTCTCTTCTTGCTCTCTCCTTTATCGCTGTGAGTAGGCATTTCCTAGTGTGAATTCAAGCCTAAGACAAATAGTAATTTTGTACTTTTGTATTTTGCCATGAGCCTGGGGGGTTGATGGACCTGTGGTAGTTTCTTACAGTAAAAGTAGGTTTTATTGCTGTCTCAGTAGAGCATGTTCACATATTCTCCAAATACATAAACTGGAAAAAACCAAAGTTTTCCAAGTAAGCTGCAGCCCTCTATTTTTAGAGATGGCTAAAAATGACCAAGTTATATTAGGAATAACCTGAATTATGCACAAGTCTAATTTTATAATTCCTATTGATTTTGACACTGAGTAAAAATGACAGTATTTTCTCAGCTTTGAATGGTTTTCAATAACTACATGCACTGCCTTTTTGGTATCTATTAATAGCTAGAAGAACATCATTGTAATGAGGAAGTTAGCAATATCTTTTGGTTGGAAGTGTCATTTAAGCAGTCTCCTAAGCAGTGTATTAAAATTACTAGTCTGGGACCTTAGTGGGAGTTGGAACTTAAATCCTATACATGACTTCAAAAATAGTTTAGAGGGTGACCACCACAGACTTTCACTTTGCTCATGAAACTCAGTACATATGTAGGGGACGTTCCATTTTCCTGGTGTAGGAAATCTGTTTAGGTATTCTGGCTGCTCTCATGCTAAACAACCCCTCTTGAGGCAAACTGTTGAGGAACTGAAGGTGCTTTGCTTTCCATGCCTCATGCCTTCTCCCTACTTCAGAGGGTTTCTCAACAACTTTTTTTTTGTTTGTTTCAATGGTATTGTTCATGTTGTGGCAGGCAGAAACATATTTGCACGCCTAGCACCCTGGAAAGCAACAGAGATGAATTAGGAGTTTCTCCTCACTGGTTCTCAGTGCTTTCCTGTCATACCTGTGTCACCAAAATTAAGGGGAGAGGTAGATTCTTTAAGGATCCTTGGTAGAATAATCATGGAACAAAGTTGTTTTTACAATCAGAACTTTATTTTACCTGGACCCTCTGCAGATTGGCTCATTTTAACACATCACTTGATCTCAAAGTACACATAGAAGAAGTCGCTCAGTCCTCAGTGGAAGTAGCCAATGGTGGAGGTGTCCTTGACTGCTGGGGGATCACAGGCCTGCTCTCCAGCAGCTGCTCTGCTCCTATACACACCTGGGACTTGAAGCTATGCGTTTTAATAGGCAGTGCCCACATGAGGTTATGCTTCCATTTTCCACTGTTTGTTACTCTGACTGGTCTGGTGCCCAGGACACTTTTAAAGGAGGAGTGGGTATGTGACAAGCTTGTTTACGACTAACAGCCAATTGTGTCACCAGATGGCACTAGTCATGCAAATCATAACACCAGGGGTTAGGAGTAGGGGGTACCAGTCACAACCAGAGACAAACATTTGGCAGAAGATAGGTATGTGCTTCACCTTCATTAGGAGTTTCTATCAGAGCCCTTTTAAAGACATCTGAACTCGCTACAGCTTATTACATTTGAGTTAAGGTGGGGAAAAGCCTGAAGTTCCCCAGAGAGGCAAAGGCTAACAAGAAACCTGAGCTCCCCAGGCTCAAAAGCTGGGTGGTTCTTAGGGTTATTGGCCTGTCAGTCATGAGATGCAGTCAACTGTAGATCTGGTGAACTTCCGGAGGTCTCCTGAAGGCATTGCAAATACATACCTTACAGCCCTCTGAAGGCATTCTTAGTAGTTTTGTGGCTCCCATGGCTAACACCATGTCTCCTGTTCACAGCCGTGCCCACTGGAGTCTGCTTGCAGTGTATGTTCATAGTAGGCACTGCATTGGTGTGTCCAGATGAATGCTGAAGGCCTTTAACTATTGTTCCCCTGTATTCCTTTACTGGGTACGAGGCAAAATCAAGAAAAGGAAAGCAATGTGAAAAAAGAGCTGCTACTCTGTATGTACCAATGCCCAAGCAGAATTTGAGTACAGGGGTACAAAAGATCATTTGAAATAGCTTTGCCGATTCTCTGAAGGTCAGAAATAGCCCGAGATGCTCACTGCAGCAAGACCATGGCTGGTCTATATTCATTCCTCCTTCCCTCAGAAGACTAGGGTTGAAGTAGTGAAAGTGGTAAGAATGGGGAAAGACTTGTGTACTCTCCACCACCTTGCAGTCTCCCCACTGCCATTGATCAATTCTTGTCCCCTTCTCTTTCTGTCTGAAAAGGGCAGAGTTATCTGTCTGTTGCTGCAGCTGCTAACCAGCTCTTTAATTTCCTGCAGTACTCTATGCCAGCATGTGAGGACATATAGTGTATTCAGAATTCTGAACTCAGTTCTGGCTTTGCAACAGCTGATTTTGAAGTAATAGGAGCATGATTGTCCTGCTCTACTCTGCACTGGTGCGGCCTCACCTTGAGTACTCTGTGCAGTTTTGGGCACCACAGTACATTAAGGTTATAAAGCTACTAGAGAGTGTCCAGAGGAGGGCCACAAAGTTGGGGAAGGGTTTAGAGGAGAAACCGTATGAGGAGCAGCTAAGGTCACTTGGTTTATTCAGCCTAGAGAAGGGGAGACTAAGGGAGACCTCATTGTGGTCTACAGCTTCCTCACAAGGGGAGGAGGAGAGGCAGGCGCTGATGTCTTCTCTCTGGTGACCAATGATAGGACCCGAGGGAATGGCAGGAAGATGTGCCAGGGGAGGTTTAGGTTGGGTATTAGGAGAAGGTTCTTCACCCAGAGGATGGTGGAGCGCTGGAACAGGCTCCCCAGGGAGGTAGTCACGGTGCCAAGCCTGACGATATTCAAGAAGCACTTGGACAACACTCTCAGAGATATGATGTGAATTTGGGGTTGTCCTGTGCAGGGACAGGAGTTGGACTCGATGATCCTTGTGGGTCCCTTCCAACTCAGGACATTCTATGATTCTATGATCTCTTAATTTCCTGTGGCCTCACAGTGATTCAGATGGAGAGCAGACCTACTGAACTGGAGCACGGGCATCCTTTAGATACACCAGTAGCCGGAAAAAACTCACCATACTACCAGGTACTGTGGAACATGCTGGTTATGACCCACACATTCTGCACATTGTCACACAGAACACTTCTAGAAGAGCAGCTCATTGGGGATCTACAACATAGTAAAGGCCTTTTGTCTACTGCAGTACAGTCCCTTCTGAAGCACTTGACTGAATTGCTAACCATGCTGCTAATTGTGCTCTTTTAACATATAAATCACTTTCCTGGCAATTTCAGAGAGGATGATCATATATGTCTGAGAGCAGAATGTGACCCTGTGATCTAGGAAAATTACAAAACCAGCCTGCTGCCTGTGAGATGGCTCGAGGCCAGTTATTCTTCATTATTAACTAATCACATACACTTTGGATTGTCCTTTCTGAAAGGACTTAGTGGGGAAACTAAGAAATTTTCCTTAGCTCTTAATCTCATGCAGTTCTTAGCCATGACACCAAAGGCACCGAATCAGAACAGCAACATATAATGTCTGCTTGGTCTTGATGTCAGTGTCTACCCAGAAAATGGACCTGTTGCTAAATTGAACCCATTGCAAAACTCTCACCAAAGGCAGCAGGAAAAAAATAGGTCAGAATGAAGTGTTCCTGACTACAGAGATGAACAAAGTGTTCTACCTTGCAGTTTGCTAAAGAACTCATGTTTGCTAGTGCTTCATAGCCTCATAAGACGCTTAGGGATGTAGGCATAAACATGCTTCAGGCACACCCATTTCCAGCAGTAGATGAGGGCTGGTCCCAGTTTTGATACTTTCAATAGAAGACATGTAGTATTGATCACAGGGGACTGAGATTCTAGAGGATGTGACTGTCCACCCACAGCAGAAAGGAAATTCGTAACATTTTCTGCTCCTCTTTGCACATGCAGCGTTTAATGCTGAACACCATATTTATGTGTTAGTATGGTTTAGGTTGTTAACAACAATTCCATGGTATCAATTTTCCCTTTTTGCTTTGATTATGTGCATTCTCCTTCATGTGTACTTCACAGATTATGCCAAGAAGTGGAAAAAAATAGTAAAACAGAGAAGCTGATATGACCCAAGCAAAATGAAAATTGCACTATTATTATCTTGAAATACTAGGTGGAATTAGGGGAAAATAATAAATGGTTTCATGCCACAGAAGATGAATAGAAGTTGACTGTTCATGTCTTTTCTGGTGCAGAACCCACAGTAATGGTATGAAACTAGTTGCTAGCAGCTTTAATACAAACAAAGCAGATGGTTCTTCATTTAGTTTGCAGATAGTTGTGGAAGTCCATGCTGTAGGATGTTTATATGATTTCAAGAAGGATATTGAGCAAGACAAGGAAGACAAATCCTTAGAGGGTTATTAAATAGATAGTCATCAGCTGTTGTTTATGATTTGCCTGGCCCATAAACTGTTGCAAACTGTGGAAGTACTGGAGGGCAGTAAACTATAGGGCTTGATGTATTCTATTCTTACCTATTCACCTGCTTTTGGCTACTGTGAAGGACAGGACACAGGGATAGTGGAATTGTCAGTGTGGTCTAGCATAGCCTTTCTCAGGTTCTTCTCAACAAAGCTGGGCGAGAGATGCAGAAGAGCAGAAAAGACAGGAATTATCTAAGATCTCTGTAACCAGCGTGGCCAAAAT
Source organism: Morus bassanus (assembly GCA_031468815.1). NCBI lineage: Eukaryota > Metazoa > Chordata > Aves > Suliformes > Sulidae > Morus > Morus bassanus. The sequence continues at coordinate 30,944,066 of CM062600.1, forward strand.
GAACACTTAGCTTGACAAAAGAAAATGCTGGGAATTAAAAAGATTGAAATTCTTTCAGAAAAAATGAGGGAAGTCAAGTGAAATAAAATATGATAGTATTTGAATACAACTTGAAGAAACCAAGCACTAAAAAGGTGTAATCATGAAATGCAGCAGAGAACGTTCTTTAATTGGGAACTGCTGCAGCTGCTATTCTAGACACCAAAGCGGGTGCAAAGAGATAGCAGGGACTAACATGGGGGTTTTCATAGATTAGTGATGGAAAGGAGACAGGACAGGATTTCATCTTGCCCAGGGGATGAGAAGAGGCCACAGTAGAGCGTTCTTGGCTAATTGAGATTTGAGTGCACAAGGCTGGGACTTGAGTCATATCTCTACTTGCCAGAGGGCTTTGGATCTGAGTGGATGGAATTCTGTCCCCTCAAAACAGACTTCTAGTTCTGCTTTAGACGGGCCTGTGTATCCCACCAGTCCTCCAAGATCTAAAAGGGCAGGTGCCTTCCTTAGCCCTTTGTCATGAATTATGGGCACTTGTGGGTGACTTAAAGACACCCAAGATGTCTGAAGATTGGGATTATATGGTATACTATTGGCACTATGCACTGTACTCTGTACAATGGATTTCAGTAACTGTGTCCCAGCAGGTAGCACACAGAAGTATGGCTTTTTGGCAAAACCATGTAACTACTATCCAATGTTCTAATATGTACCTAGAACTCCCAGGTTTTGGAACTCCACTGGGATACTGAGCTGCTGTGGTAAAGAGAACCCTGTAGTTCAATATGGTTATGGAAGTGCAATATTAGCAGAAGAGCAGCAACAACCATAAACAACAGTGTTAAACCTTCTAGAACTATGCAGAAAACTCAAGCCCTGCAGGTTCACAGAATCTTCTTTGGCCCATTTATCTCACTTGTGAAATAGCTTACCAGAAGCTTTCCCAATATACAAAGGGAGAAGGTAATCATTTGGATTCCTCAAGCCTGTTGTATTACAAAAAGCAAGAGCAATAGAGGGGAATAGGAATGGGAATAAAACTACAGTGGTACCAGCACTTACAAAGTTTGGGAAGGTTAAGAGCATTGTGAATGTACCACAGTAAAATATCTTCCATGTCTTCAATGCAGATCCACCACATGAGTTCCAAAACAGGGGGAGGGCAAAGATTTCAAGGCTTTGGTATCAGGTCATTCCAAAGGAATCTTCATATATCATACCCACAGCACAGTAAAAACCACTCAGCAGGAGGCATGATAGTAATTGGATCTCAGAGTTTCTATTGTCATGAGAACAGTAAGGCGGAAAGAGAAGTGGGAGTGCCAGCACCAGAGAACAGTTTGGCTGGTAACAAGTAAGCTGCACAGGTTAATGGGTTCCTAAGTCTGGAAAGAAATGGTGGGAGCAGAGATCGTGTGTGAAGGGTAGCAGCAAACCACACTTCAGAGTGATACCTGGTGACATGGTGTGGAAAGAGCTGACTACCTGGCCAATGAAGCTCTGATATGCGATGTCTTGCCTGGAAAACAAGGTAGAAGTATAGGATGATGTACCATTGTGTCCTCTGCAGCCCCATGGTATCTCCCTGAGGAGGAGTGTCAAGCTCTCAGCTTCCTATGCCTGACACTGAGACATAGGTGAGGGTAAATGGTTTCCAATGCATGGCCTATTATTGCACTGATAAGTGATGTTAAGGATCACGGCTTGGGACAAAAACGGCATTCAGGGACCGTTTTTCCTCTAACTTGTATTTTAATCTGGTAATTTCATTACCCTTTTCATTACATCGATTACCCTAGCAGCTTCCTGAAATTAACAGAGATGCTTAGCAGATACCGAGGATGTTTCAGGGCTGCTTTGAAGAGCAATTTAGACCTATTTTTGTCTAACTTTTCTGAAGCCATGAGACAGAACTCTGTCTCTGTTCATTAAAAGAATTACTTTTGCAGCTACTAATACTTTATTCAAATCTCTGATTTATAAAAAGAGGTTTTATTTAAAATGCTCTTGGCTAAGTTGGGAGGGTTGATTAAATCCCAAACAAAGATTAAAGTCACATATGTTTCATTTTATTTTTTAATAAAAATAACATGGCTTTGGATCATTTAAATAAGAGATGGGCTTCTTAAATAGTATATTACTTTTTAGAATTCAAATAACTATTGACTTTTGTCATCTATTGAGTGTGTAAACTTTTAGGGTTCTGTTGCAAGTACAGATTTATCATTTTGGAAGAGAAATCAAAGTTGTTGGAAAGAGTGATTTCTTTTGCTCTTCCTCTGATTTCACTATCATGATCCTAGATGAAGAAGTTAGTTGAGGCACTGGACCAGGAATGGCAAGAACTGTGTTTCCAACTCTGCAGACAGTCCCTGAATTCCTTGGGCAGATTGCCTTTTCAACCCAAAGGAGTACAAAAGAATATATGTAGAAAAACATGCTGGGAATAACATGATGCCCTTGACAGATACTGACTTTCAATGGACAGTAGTAGGAGTGGGGTGTTCAGGGACTGCTTGGGTCTTTGAAACACAGCCTACAAAAATGGTAAATGCTCGTCTTTTTACAGTTACCTTTTTTCTTCTATGTGCCTGGAAGATGAGATTCCCCTTGTGAGGATTTTTGGGAAAGAATCAGCCCCTGGGTTATTTATGTCCTTTCCACATCTGAAGGACCTGGTGAGAAAGGAGAGGTGGGATGAGACTTGAGTGCCTTACCCTAAGCAGGCAGAGATTGCTTTTGTATCTCCAGGACTGCCTGGGAGAGCTCGAGGTTTGTCTGATCTCCCAGTGCTCATCTGTCTGTCTTCTACCCTCTCGACTGCTCAGCCACAGATCAGTGCCCATTGCCCTCATAATACCTTCCTGGACAAATGGTCTGTAAGCTTTGTCTGGCAGTATGGTCTGCTTTCTTCATTGCAGATGGGGAACCAGAAAGAGTTAGGGATTAGATCGTCAACCTCATCTTCTCCTCACCACCATGCAAAGGGGTGATTTATATTTTCAGAATAAGAGCAGTTTGTTTCAGGCTGCTCCAGAGGACAGAGATTATAATAATCATGCCTGTCTTTTTCCAGTAGGAAATCTTGGAACATTTTGCAGAGGAGACCAGGTGGCCAGGCTGTTTCTCTCCAGTGTGGATGCAGGGGCATGTCACAGGCTGCCCAGGAGCTGAGTCAGAGCAGAATTTGGGTGTCATGAGTCCCAGTCCAGTAGAGCATTGGCAAGGGGGCAGGCATCATGCCTGTCTGTGTTGGTTACAACACAGACAGCCTGGGCATGGTGGGAGCTGAGGGCTGTCTGGGGCTGTGGGCCTGGGACCTGGGGGTAATAACACCATGAGCAGCTCAGGGCCTGGCAGCCAGGCCCATCCCACTGCCCCAGCCAGGAGCAGGGTGGCTGAGGGCACTGGAGGCTGTTCCAGCGACAGGCATCAGGCACCTCCCAGGGGATGGGGATAGGTCCAGGCTGGGCTGGGATGTGGGCCCATGGCGGGGCCCGGCTCAGCAGGGCCCATGGCTGAGCAGGGCAGGGCAGGGCTGTGGGAAGGTGGAGATGGGCCCTGCTGAGGTGTCACTGGAGCAGGGGCTGATGGCCCTGTGGGCTGGCATGGGGTCCTGGGCCGTGGACAGGTATGAGGACCCCCAGGGGACCAGGCTGTGTCAGGCAGGCCCACTGGTGCCCTTCAGGCCCTGACACAAACTGACATGTTGAACTCCTCCCTTGACATGCTTCAAATGTCAACGTGGATGTGAATATCAGTTAGTGTGAAGCTTGTGGGCTTCTGAGTACTATTTTGTGCCTGCTACCTAGAAGCTGGGTGAAGCTGAGCTTCCTATGTGATCACACACATCCAGGTGATGAGGCTTTATGAAATCTTGATGAGCTTGACATTTCTGACACAGCAGAACTATAGAAATACTAACCCCATGTAGTGCAGAAGCTGAGGGTTTAGGAGGGAGCAGAGTGTGGGTTTCTTTCTTGGTGCCAGGAGGAACAGAGTAGATCTTTCACCCTCCCCCAAAGCTTGTTGAAGTAGATGGAGAAGCTCCCACTGATTGCAGCAGGCATTATTTGCTTTTTCAGTTATACTCTTTTAAAGTAGCACAACTTAAGCTTTCTGCTCAATCTGTCTTCCAGTAGGAGGATGCAGGTGGTCTGGCAGGATCAGGTGAGGTTGGGAGTGTCTATGCTGCAGTCCAAACTTTTAGCACAACTATGGAACACTACTTCCCCTCCCACTTCAGCTATTTTCCTTTTCTGGCTGAGGAAGCTGTTGCTGTAGAGTTGTACCCTTCACACCTTCCATTGTAGATCATGGTGGAGGGTTCTAATATAAAACAAGGAAGGAAATCTGCAGTAAGTGAAGAAGTTCCAATGATAGGTCTGTCAAAGTAATAGGTCACATCTATTTGAATAATACAAAGAGCAGAAGTGAATCCTAAAGTAAAGAAATCAAAGAGTTGATAAAGAGTGAAATGTGAACAGACCAGTTCTGGGTCTTCTGTTTTCCTTCTATCCAGTGACATCTCCAGAATGCCTACAAGGCAGATGACTCTTAAGAGATATCATCAAATTTAAGAATTAAATTTTGCATGGTGTGGAAGGGATGTTTCCCCTTAAATGTCAGTCTCCTAATAGCAGAACAGCTTGCCTGCTGAGGTCCAATATCTGTGACTCTATAGCCAGGCAGAGAGCATGTTTTTCTCTCTGGTGACAGTGTGATGTCCTCTCCTTCAAATGGTAATTACACAGTATGACAGATTCACTGCCAGAAGCTCCAGGCAGTGAGGCACAGTATAGCTTGGGGAGATGTTAAAGCTTTCAGTCTCCAGGTCTATCAGCTCACCTCATGCCACCTCTTGCTGTAGAGCACAAATTTGCTGCTTAGAAAGTAGGGAGAGAGAGCCATAGTAGAGCATGGCTATCTCCTAAGGGAACAAAACCCCCAGCAAGCAGGGTGTTGTCTTTGCAAAAATATTTGCATTATGTGTCTGAGAACTGGAAATAATTATCCGTAGGTAGAGTGTGATGTCAGGCAGAGGCTTGGAACTGAAAGTGTACTGTGTTTGGGGACAAAATTATGTGTGTTTGCTGGTTCTGTTCATTTTGTTGCTGGCTGTAGGAAAAAATATACATGTGATCTTGTGGGAGATGTTTGACATACCTGTGGGATTGACTCTGTGATTGGAATGAAGGTATGAGGTTCCTGGAGAAAACACTTCTTTCCAAGGAATTCAGAGCAATACTTCATTCAGCAAGAGCAGATTTGATATGCCACTCAATAGCAAGAAACTACTCTGGAGTGTTCATGACATCTTCCCTGCTTCTGGAAAAAAGATGTATTTTTTCATGACATATGGCTATTGGTGTGATGGTAGCTCAACAGTGGCAAGTCCAAAAAGATTTCAGCTTGTGAATGAAGATGTAAGACTTTCCCCTGCTTTGTTGAATGTCAAGTGAAAATTGCAGAGATTTCCATAAAGGAGGAAGAGGTGCTTCTTCTGGGTGAGCACAATCTCCTCTATCAGTGGAATTAATTTTGCAAGCAAGATGTTCAGGGTTTAGCTTTGATGCTGTGGTCTGTTGGTCACACTCATGTGGCTTTTGCCAAAGCCTCCGGCTCTGATAGCCAGCATTCATCCCAGCATTTCAGCAAGGAAGATCAAGGGTATGCTGAGATACTGGTGACACTTTGAATGAAGATACGACAACCAATACAGATTTCCATATTAGTGCTATGCTCCTCTATGAAAGAGCCCAACTATCTAGTCAGTAAGTTGGATCTCATACTGTGATCCCAGCCTATTGCCTGTGCTATGGTTTTATGCTATGCTCTGCGCAAGGTTGTGGCATTCTTACCTTCCAGCAAGGCTAAGGCTTTCTGTTAATTTCCTTCTGCTGAGGTGTCATCATGTTCTCTAAAGGTGTTCACTTACTTGCCTGCTACCAAGTAAATTCCTTTGAATGCAATGGATCATACTGGGTTAAAAAGCCTGTCCAAAAAAAGCAGTCCTGACTTCAAGTACTCTATTAACAGAAGGTAAAGGTAGAAAAGATCAGAAAGTGAAAAGAACTTAATAAATACAGTTCTTTCATATATAAAGTCATGCTTCTACATTGTGCCTTGGAAAGTACAGAGATAAAAGTCGCCAGTGGCTTTAATGGCTTGTGAAATTTGAAGCTGGGAATTTGAAGCCTTATGTTCCTTGTCTTCATCCCTTACACTATGCAGTCAAAAGGGCTGTGCTCAGCATTTTTCGCACCACTGCATTTGTTTCCATCTGAGCTACAACCACTGCTTTGCAGCCTGGATGTAGGGGAGCAGAGGAAGAACTGACTGCAGAACTGTGAAGCAGCTGCCCTGCTCATGTGAACAGTGACATGTGAGTGTCATGGAGTAGAACTATGTGAGTTATAATTCCAGATCCAGCCTGACAAGAACCTGACATCAGTTCCATCATGTAAACAACTTTAAGCAGAGCTTTTCTGCAGTGGGATATGCAGGGGTCCTTCTGTGGGGAACAGTCAATGGAACTACCTGAAAACATTGACCAATTTATGCTATCTGGGAGGCAAAACTTAAGTCTGCCTTAAGTAAAGGCAGAAAATTCACCCTAAATTTCAAATGTAAGAAGCCAGAGACATCACTGTGTTAAAAGGCAGCTATGAAACCTAGAAAGTTTCGTGATGCTGTGATTGACTCATAGTAGTTCAGGTGGGGGTGGAAGAATCAGGTCTGTTTTGGAATAACTTGGGAAGATTCTGAATTTGGATTTGAACATCAGATGAGGATTTTGTGAGCATTTTTAAAACAAACTTTTCAGTTTTTTTAACATATGTTTTCAGTTATAAGAGAATCTCAATTTTGGTTTCTCCTTCTCTCTCTCTCTCCCTCCTATTCCTCCCCAGAAGACACCAGGGAGCTGATTTGAACTTTGTTCCACCATCAATGAGAACCTCTATAAACTCCCTAAGTGTTTACAAGGAAATTTTTTATCAAGTCTATCCAAGTCTCATATGTTAATCTAGATTATTTCTGCTCACAGTGGTGCTCAGTACCCAGGCTTTGTCAGTTAGCTATAATCCAAGGAAAGGCAGAGATGTCAGTTTTTTAAATGTACCTTAGAAAGTACCTTGTGCACTGAAAAGTACCAAAGACATCTATAAAAACCTGTTCTGGGTCAGTAACTGGCAACTTGTCTTGTGAACTGCTAAAGAAAGAATAATCCTGTATTTCTTTTTGTCATACTCTATTTTGAATCTCAAAAGCATCCTAGTCTTTGGAGTTTGTGTACAGGCTGATGGAAGTGTGAGAATGGAGCACTGAAATACCTGGGATTTTTCAAAATCAGGGGACAGATGCTGAGGGACAGACAGCCTCCAGTGTCTTTCTGAACTAGTTCATATATGTGGTAAATGCTCCATTTTGTGTTCAGAAACAACCTACTGCCTCTTGCTTGGCTTTTATGTTTTTCACTGCACTTTCCAGAAGGAGACTGTTCCTAGATTATCAATTAACAGCCTGGAAATTTCACTCTATGGTATGAAATATTTCAGTGCAAATTTTTTCATCTTGTGAGAGTTTATTATTGAGATTTTGCTTTTATTTTATTTATTTTCTGTCTGAGAGGAAAAGGAAAACAAATGACATTTTGTTTCTGGCTTTTAAAAATAAACGTAGGTGTTTTTTCTTTTCAAATCCAGAAATGTTTTACAAAAAATGGAATTTTTTTTTTTACCTTTCCAGCAACATGTACACCTCCTTTTCTCAATAGAAATTATCTTTTGGAGAAACATAATTTAGATAGACATTTATTCACCAGAATCAGTGGAAAGTCCCTCCCTCAGCTGGCTGTATGTTTAGCTGTTTCCTTCCCAAATCAAAAAGAACTTTATAGAAGAAGATGCTTTGGGATCATTTGGGCTGGAATGTGACACATGGTGTCTATATTTGACACAACAATGCTAGGCAACTGAAGACATCTTTCCAGTCTGGTATCATTACTTCAACGTACTTCTTACCTCAGATAAACAGGCTGATTAAACTCTTTTTTGTTGAAGCTCCAAACATTGACTTGGTTTAACAGAGAAAAATAGAAGCAAATGTAGCTAAAAAGAATTTAAATTGCTGATGTTTTCCACTTGCATGGCTTGTATTTTCACATTGTACAGACATGTAGTTGCATTAACTGTGTTGTGCTGTGTTTATTATACTTGGTTCATTATACTTGATGACCAATGCCCTTGGTCTTCTTTTCTGGATTTTTTTATTTACCCCTGCTTCCTCTAGCTGACAAGTGAAACTCTGAATGTATGAGAGCCTGATACCACATTATCTTCTTTTTATATCCGTGTACCTATGTATTAACGTAATTGCTGGAAGTAATTAGCAGGGATAATTGCCTAAAGAAGAAGATCTTTGTGCAGAGAACATGTAAACTCTTGTGGCATATTTTGAGGGGAGGGGTCTCTGCTGTCTATAGCTAGGTTAAGCTCTAAGAGACATTTGGATGGGTACTTTTTAGCATCCAGACATTTGTACTGTCTTTTTTCTGTTGATGGCCTAGATCTTGATGAATTTGCTTCTTTCCAGGAAGAGATCCTGATGATGCCTTCGTCAGAAGGTGAGTAGATGTTAAAGAGCTTACTGCCCTTTACATGGACAATTTAGTAAACTCCTGCAGCTGTCACTCAGAAGTTACTGCACTATATTTAATGAGGTGACAAAGAGAAATGTCACCTGGCTGAGCAAAGGGTTTCATCCTGATAGGTGTTCTTGGAAATTTGTAGGCAAAAAACACTGCAAAAGAATTAGCTATTCATAGAAGATGAGAACAGTGTAGAATAATTGACTTTCTGGTGGGAGGGATTTTTGAATCTCTGTGCTTTATATAATGCCACATTTCTCTTTATAACCACTTGGAAAAAAATCTAGTAGTGTTTTAAGAGGTTAAAGTAATTTTTCAAGAAGGCTTTATTTTGGATAATCGCAACTCAATATATACAAAATAATATGCTACATGTAATGTGCTTTCGACCCGTCTTCCATTGACATCAGAACAAATTCTTGCTCTTTTTAATGCTATGTGCTCTGAAATCCCTTTCTAAAGAATCTATTTGTTCCATAATGGCCAAACAGCTGTGACATAAAAGAAAATCGGAATAATGGAAAGTCTCTAATGGTACTTCACCTTCCTGTAGTTGCATTGAAGGTAGTCAGTAACCTTTTTCAAGGTAAGGAATTTTTCAACTAAAGGAAGCCTATTGTATCAGGTATTTCTGCTGCTTCACACCCTGTTATTCATTTACAATGTATGCATTTATGACAAAATGCTCCACTGAAACTTAGACTAGTGATGGGAAAATGGGGTGGGTTAAGTCAGTTCAAACCCTGCTTTTATTCTCTGATGCCAATTGCAGCTGCCACACATTGATCTGAAGCAACCCTGTGAAGAGGTGCAAGAGTTTCCATAAGCAGCTGGTGGTCATGTTGTGCACCTCCAGAAGCAGAGCCCTGCACCTGTAATGCCTTTTGTTGAGTGACATGAAGACTGGTCTTGGCATTTCTTTCTGCCCTAGCTCTATACATTCGTGGTTTATAAACATTACTCACAAGGTACCACATGCTCATTTATGTAAGATAAAAACCTTGAGGGAGGAAGAGAGATATAAAAAGACAAATATTTACCCCATCTTCAGAAACTTCTTTCCTGAAGATGAACATATGACTTTGTTTCTACAGCTAATCTTCTATAAAATCCCTTTTCTGCACATTTAATTAATTCCTTACACCCACTACCCACTGCTCAGAGGCAGATCCTTCTCGTTACTAACTCCACAAAGCCATTATCCCTTAAGGTTTCTGAAAGCATAGTGAATCAACCCATGGTTTGAGGGGTGCAGTGGGGGTTGCTCCATATCTGCAATGGGCTCTATTAATGAGCCATGTTTTCTACTTGCTGGAGGTGACAGAGTGACTATAGGGATGCTGTTCGCCACTGCAGGGAGAAAACACATGCAGTCGAAGCTCAATTAGATTTGAAGCTGACCAGTACCGTGAGGGACAATAAGAAGGGCTTTTTTAAATACATTAATGGCAAAAGGCAGGCAAGAAATAACTTTGGCTCATTGCTTGATGAGAATGGTCACCTCACAAGCAGGGACATAGACAAGGCAGAGACATTTAATGCTTTCTTTGCCTCGGTCTTCAACACTGATGGTGGGCTCTGGGACCCCCAGAGCTCTGAGCTAAAGAACCATGGCTGTGGGAATGATAAACTCCTAATAAACCCTGAACTTGTGCAGGACTTGCTGCTCCAGGTAGATCCCTATAAGACAATGGAACCTGATGGGATTCATCCAAGGGTACTTAAAGAGCTGGCAGATGTCACAACAAGAACTCTCAATGATTTTTCAGTGCTCTTGGGAATCTGGAGAGGTCCCAGCTGACTGGAAGCTGACAAACGTTGTCCCAATCCTCAAGAAAGGCAACAGGGATGACCCCGGTAACCATAGGCCCGTCAGTCTCACTTCTGTGCCTGGTAAAATTATGGAGAAGATTATTGTGGGAGTTATTGAAGAACACCTGAAAGACAACACAGTCATTGGTCCTAGCCAGCACGGGTTCATGAGGGGGAAGTCCTGCCTAACGAACTTGATTTCCTTCTATGACAAGGTTACCCACTTAGTTGACCAAGGGAAGCCAGTTGATACGATCTTTTCAGATTTCAGTAAAGCTTTCAATACTGTCTCTCACAGTATCCTCCTGGACAAAATGTCCAGCATACAGCTGGATAAACATGTAATACAATGGGTGAGCAATTGACTGACGGGTCAGGCTCAAAGCGTTATAGTAAATGGGGTTACCTCGGGCTGGCAGCCAGTCACTAGCTGGGTTCCACAGGGATCCGTCTTGGGGCTGGTACTCTTTAATCTCTTTGTAAATGACTTGGATGCAGGACTTGAAGGAATACTAGTTAAGTTTGCTGATGACACAAAATTAGGAGGAGCTGTTGACACTCTCAAGGGCAGAGAGGCCCTGCAGAGAGATCTGGACAGACTGGAGAGCTGGGCACTCACCAACCATATGAGGTTTAACAAGTGCAAGTGCTGAATTTTGCACCTGGGGCACAGCAACCCTGGATGTACATACAGACTGGGGAACAAGAGGCTTGGAGAGCAGCTCTGCGGAGAGGGACCTGGGGGTTCTGGTTGACGGCAAGTTGAACATGAGCCAAGAGTGTGCCCTGGCAGCCAAGAGGGCCAACCGTGTCCTGGGATGCATCAAGCACTGCATTGCAGCCGGTCGAGGGAGGTGATTGTCCCACTCTACTCTGCACTGGCGCGGCCTCACCTTGAGTACTCTGTGCAGTTTTGGGCACCACAGTACATTAAGGATATAAAGCTACTAGAGAGTGTCCAGAGGAGGGCCACAAAGTTGGGGAAGGGTTTAGAGGAGAAACCGTATGAGGAGCGGCTAAGGTCACTTGGTTTATTCAGCCTAGAGAAGAGGAGACTAAGGGAGACCTCATTGTGGTCTACAGCTTCCTCACAAGGGGAGGAGGAGGGGCAGGCGCTGATGTCTTCTCTCTGGTGACCAATGATAGGACCCGAGGGAATGGCAGGAAGATGTGCCAGGGGAGGTTTAGGTTGGGTATTAGGAGAAGGTTCTTCACCCAGAGGATGGTGGAGCACTGGAACAGGCTCCCCAGGGAGGTAGTCACGGTGCCAAGCCTGATGAAATTCAAGAAGCGCTTGGACAACGCTCTCAGAGATATGATGTGAATTTGGGGGTTGTCCTGTGCAGGGACAGGAGTTGGACTCGATGATCCTTGTGGGTCCCTTCCAACTCAGGACATTCTATGATTCTATGATCAAGACATCAGGAGAGCACCATGAGGGGACCTGCCTTGACTGATCAAGTTTCTCCTTGATTTCTTGCATCACAGTTAGAAATATAGTGGGCTCAGACAGATTGACAATACTGTGCTTGGCAGCCAGCCAGAGCAGGACCATCCACCACCTAAGCAAGCTGTTCTCTGTGCATGGTGCCCTTTTGTGTGCAGTAGCCTGAGAGCAGCAATGAGCCATGGCAGGAGGTGTGACAAGAAGTGGGTCCACATCAGCACGTGGAGAGTGTGCACCAGTGGTCAGTGTCCAAACAGAGTTACTGCCTTTTGTTTCTGCATTCAGTAAACAATGTTTCATTCAGCACCTCTTGTCCAGACACAAGGACTAAAAACATTCACGGTGTAAAACAAAATGGAAGATTTTTAGGAAAAGATTTGTGGGGTTTTCAGCTTTTCAGGGTTTTGCGGGTGGTGATTTTATATGTTGGTTTTTTTTTTTTTTGTGGAAGAGAGGTAATAGAAAAAAAAGAGTGGAAATATATATATTTATTTCTTTTATTTAGCATCGGACTGATTTTTTAACATACTTTTTAACCAGAAAATAAACAACCAACCAACCAACCAAAAAAGAATGTCCATTTCAGCGAATAAGAATAGGGGGGAAGGGGAAGCCTGTAATATTTATTGCTCATTTATGAAATCCAGAGATTTCTGAATAATACTGTAAAAAGGGGGGACACGGAGACTATCTCTATTGAAAATATTCACAGAAAATATTTATTGGCTGGTCCTCTTTTGGTCATGAAAACTAACCACATATTTTTAGTTTCAGATACTAATTTGGCCTTAAAATCATCACCAAGATGAAGGAGAAGGGTGACTAGAATCCAAAAGCATAGATCATAGTGCACATGTCATTACAGATTGGTAATAGGAACTGCGAGGTGGTGATTCCAGTCTTATTGCGGAGCGTTTCCTACGTTTCCATTTAGCCACGTATACACCATGTTGTCTCAGTACTTGGGACCAGGCTACATGCCTAGCCACAGCAGTCGTCTTGCAGTCGGTAGCTAAACACTTTCATTGTTTGAATCTGGGGCTTTATCTCAAGTAGGTTTCCTTGGAGATCAGTTTAAGCAGTTACACTAACTCTCCTGCATCTGAGTTATTTATTCTATTTATTACCACCTGTATCAGCTAGGCATTTCAATGTAGTGAAATCATGGGCTCTCTTACTGACAACATGGTCCAGAAAGCAAGGCTGTTTTTTCTGAGACAATCGTACATTCTACACTTGAATAGGTGGGGATGAGTTGTGGCCAGCACTGGGCAGTGGAGAACATTACCCTTTATCTTTTCAGTATAGTCCTTAATACCTGCTCAACTCCCTCTAAAGGTATTTTTATCCACAACTGACATGTTATTTCCCTTCCAAATAATTCAAAACTCTGACAGAAGAAAGTTAATATACTATAGGAGACACAGGAAGGGGAGATACCTCCTCTCCAAATTGTCCCGGAGTTCTGCTTGGGAATTTTGGCATAGTTGGCCTCTGACAACATTTGGCCACTATTGTGTGGTGTACAGTCCAATAGATCCACCTAACCTACAGCATCATTCTTAGTATCTTCTGACCCTAGATATTGTGACATGATCTTATTTCATGCTGAATTTTACAGGCAGTAAGTGTTCAGGACAATACAAGCATTGTTCTTTGCAAGAGTACAGCTGTCTAAGTACCTCCATAATACCTACTTGATTTTAACATTCTTGATAGCATTGACATATGTAGAAGAGGAGCTTACATAAAACAGCAACCTGAATTTCTGTGTAGGTGAGCCCTCACCTTAATTCACAGTGAATACTGAAATAATTTTTAACATTACTGCTCCTGTTGAGAATTTTTCTTGTGCCAGGACATATTTCAGGCTTCATCTCTATGAGATGTATCATCAACCTACAATATTAAATGTTGTAATATTTCCTGTTCCTTTCTCTGATCCAGATTCTAGAGTCAGGGGCCATATGAGACTATCTACTTCCATTTGACAAAACCCTAGCTCTAGCTCTGAGAGTCCTGGAGAGGGTGACAGAACAGCAGAGGAATCCATGCTTCATAAGCCATAACTATGCAAGTAATCTTTTTTCTCTCTCTCTTTTTTTTAATGAATACATAAATTTCTTGGTTTTGAACTGGATCTGCAATTTTCTGATGACCTTGCTTATGATTCGGAGGCAACTGGGATCAGTCTTGTTGTGTGGTGCTTCATACTGGTGTTAGCCCCTGCTCATCAAACTGGCCTATGCCTGGAATCAAACCAGCCAGCAGGTGTCTTGTTAAAGAAACCAAAGCGATACCTCTTACTGACCACATGAAATCCCTGTCAGTATATTTTAGCAAATGTTAAAAGCCCCATCCTCACCACCTCTTAGTCTCCACACACTCATTTGCACAACATTTTTGTATTTGATCTTTGTTTTGTTATATTTCAAATCCTCCTGCAAGCAGAACATGTCACAAATCTTTCTCCCCATCTTGCTTGCAATTATCCCCACAGACAGCAAATACCTTCTTGGTTTTCCCATAAGCCTTCTGATGCAACATTTTCCTGTCACTACCCAAATTCATTAGAAAGCACCTGCTGATTTGCAGGAAGATGTTTTTTATTGGCCATGCTACAGCGAGTCCCACATAGAAACAGGTTTTCATTGCCAGTGCCTCTAGTAAAAAAGTCCTGTCACTTAAAGGCACGCTTCTGAAAGCAGAACATAATCTCTGGCAAGGAATCATGTGTCCTGAGTTTCTCCCAGTTAATGCAGGAGAGCAGGTGTTTGAATATCAATACATATCTGTGTAACAGATGGACTGTTGCAGAACGGTGACCATACAAATAGACGAGCACAATTAGCTACAAGGGGATATGTGAGTATGAAATATGTCATAAGAAGACTATCCAGGACACAGCCAGGGAAAACATGGACTGCTGCACATTCCTCTTCCAACAGAAGTTATGTTGATGGATCCTCTCATAAAGCCCATTCCTTTCAAGCTGCAGGCAAAAGCCCACCCAGCCCTACTAGTGCATTTACTTGAAGATTGGCATCAGAGGAGGAGGTTCTCCCAGGCGTATCCACCTCTCTCGGCCAAGACAATAGAGCAAATGTACTACTTCTCAGTACCAGCATCAAGTAAAATTCAGCCCAAGCTTTTCCTCACCAGGTCTAAGCTACAGCGATGTGTTTGACCCGCAGTAATTCTCCAGTAGTCCCTTGATCAACCTGTATGCTTATTCTTCATTCCATAACTCCCACAGGCTTTTCTCTCTTCTCTTTTCTGACATGCTTTGGTCAGGGAAGCAGGGAGTTGGAGACAGGAAGCAGAGGAGGTGGGAGATTGTGTGCCTCCCCATGCCCAATTCATAGAGATGCAGACCTACAACAGCGTCATCCCTAGAACCTGATGGTATAGATAGTTATTTCAAACTTTCCTGGTTCCTTATTCAATGCTACCTCATGGCCGGGCTAACATTTGTCATCTAAGCGCTGAATTTTGTTTGCTTCACCCTCAATTCACATGGCATTCTTCAAGGTCTAACCACTGGAGAAAATGAGTTTGCATTAGTGGGTGTTATAGCAGGCTCAGGATAACAAGGAGAGGAGACCTTCTGCTTCCAGCAAGGGCTTCAGTCTCTTGCACTGCTGCGGCCCTTCTGTATCCTTGCTTTCATTGCCAACACAAATTTTTTTCCCAGCTCCGATATTATTCTATCATGTCATTTCTATAGGTGAAAGACTTTTCTTTGCAATACCATGTCATGTCCTAACAACTTTTCTCCATGTTGTGGTGAAGAACTGCATCAGAATGTTTTTTGCTTCCGGAGAAGCAAAAGGGTTTTGCTTCTATCCTTCCTTTCCTGCCAGTTCTCCAGTCTTCCACCAGTCATCAGGCCAGATGGAGCACTAATAAATTCTTCCTTACCAAAATGATGTGATGTTTACAGGAAGGGGACACCAAAGAAGTTACAAGAAACAGCATAAAATAAATCACATTCACTCCATCCTCAGTTCTGGTGGCAGCACCCAGACTCACCAAACAGCAGCTCAAGCTCCAGGGCACTATAGAGTCGTTGCCAAAGAGTGCCCTCATCTAGGGGAAAAAAGGCTAAGATGAAACCTAATACTACAGTTTAGATGAAGCAGGAGCATGAGAGCACAGGATCAGCCAGGGCTCAGTTGCATCTGAAAAGCTTCTGATTGCCTGAAGGCTCTGCAGACTACTGGTTACCCTTTTAAATTATCTTAGCCAACACCTAAATCAAAGATTCCAACATGCCTTTCACACCTCATTAGCAACTCCCATGGTGTCTGGTTAGAGACTCAGATAAGACCCAGCCTAATGTGCCTGAGAAGAGGCAGTACAGTTAAGTTCCTTCACTGACTATACCCGGCTGCTTGAATGAAGAGGCCTTCTATGATCCGCATATAGTTGCGGCTATGGAGAGCTCATGAAAGCAACATTTGACTGATGAGAATGCAGGTCCTGGTATTGGAAGATTCGGGAAGAGAGTGGGCAAAGGCACAGCCTCTCTCGTACACCGATGACCCAATACCGTGTGGAAAAATTATTGATTTTGTTGAATATTTGTGCAATTGGATAATCATACCTGATGTCAGACTTATGGGAATAGAATCAGATTCTCCAGACCTGACTTCCCAATGAAAATTAAAAACTCACAGATTAGAACTGTGAACACAGCACAACTGGGGAACAAGTGTTTGAACAGCAGTGACAGGAATTCAACACTTTGCAGGATCAAAGTTCTACAGAACCCTCCATTCCTGCCCACTGGCTCCAGTGACTTAGTGTTTCTAATGAGGCCTGATTCTGCCAGTTATTTATTTTGGAAGAGTACCTGTCCCTCTTGTGTTGGTGACAGCAGTAATTATTCCATAACGCACTAATTGCTCTGAGCTGTAGCATCGTGGTCTACAGCTTCCTCAGAAGGGGAGGAGGAGGGGCAGGCGCTGATCTTTTTTCTCTGGTGACCAATGATAGGACCCGAGGGAATGGCAGGAAGATGTGCCAGGGGAGGTTTAGGTTGGATATTAGGAGAAGGTTCTTCACCCGGAGGATGGTGGAGCACTGGAACAGGCTCCCCAGGGAGGTAGTCACGGTGCCGAGCCTGATGAAATTCAAGAAGCGCTTGGACAACACTCTCAGAGATATGATGTGAATTTGGGGTTGTCCTGTGCAGGGACAGGAGTTGGACTCGATGATCCTTGTGGGTCCCTTCCAACTCAGGACATTCTATGATTCTATGATATCCATTTCCTACTGAATTTTCCCTGCAAGACTAGTGCAGAGGATGTGGCTCCTCTTTTGTAGCTTCCTCTGTTATTTACACCGTTGCTAGAAGCACTTAATTCCTTGCTGGAACTAAGCAAGTTGCCAGCAGAGGTTGTGAGGTTGGACTGATGAATGGAAACCCTTTTCTCTGACTGTTCTTCTGTTTTTCTGCCTCCTAGGATGGATTAGTCAATATAAGTAGCTGCAGGAGGCAAGGCGATCTTTTATCTCCACAGAGGAAATTTGAAAGGTGTTTCAGTTCCAGCTGACTAGAATGATGAGAAAATGGAAACAGAATGGCTGTGGGGTTGGGGGGAAGGTTCTGGTAAGTTGTTTTGCCTTTCAAAAAAAAATTTATATTTTAATCAAATAAAATGGGAATTAAAAAATTCAGGTTGAACCAGGTATTGCACATCGGCTGTATTTAAAAGGGCGTCTTTAGGAATAAAGAGGTGCTTTTCAAGACTAACTATAGTTTAAACAAATGCTGTGGAAAAATCTGTTTTAGTATACAGAGAACTGAGTGAATATGACTGAAATTTCTAAAAGACTTCGTGTTGCAGAAGGTTTGTCCAAAAATTCCACACAGACCTGTACTAAACTGTATTTACAGACTTATCTTTTGTATTTGCTCCTTAGTCTTGGCAACTGAATTCACAACACCCTTTTGTTAGCAGTCCTGTTTTCCCAAAAAAGCAGGTTAATTCAGCCGGTATGCAAAACAGGAAAATACACAAAGAGTGGAGGTATTTTATTAATTTAATATTTGCACAAAGATGGGTACTAAGGTAGTAACTCCACAAAGCTAGCACACCGCACCAAGAAATTACAAGTATTTATACAGTTAAATGTGGCAGTAACAGCTACCATTCACACCTCTCAGGTAATCATTGGTTAGTTTCTTTCTCACTTCACTTTAAAGGTACAGCTACCTTTAAATTTGCCATGCATGCTCAGAGAATAAGGGGCTTATTTGAGTAGGGGGCTTTCTGACCTATGGGCATGATTTTTAGTATTATAACGAGGATGGTTTACCTGAGGGACACTTAGTTTTAGTTATTATCAACAGGCATAAACACCCCAATTAGTTGTCCTCCTTGAATTCATACTTTATCACTCAGCTTTCGGAGTCTTCTGAGGTGGAATGTTCCCTTTTATCTATCTCTCAGTTCTTCTTCAAGGACATAGTCGTAAAACAAATGCTTCCCTATCTCTCAGTTCCCTCCTCTGCCCAATTCTGTTTTGCAAAGCTCACATAGTCCATTGTTATTATTTAGTGGAAAATTTAATTTTCTTCTGGATATCAGTCCTCTACCTGTTTCAAGGTATTGCAGGGTAGTTAATGCAATTTTTCCTGACTTTCTTAAGCTAGAAAATTATGTGATGTGATTTATTTAGAAGAAGCCCATGGATCAACATTTTCAGCCTAAAATCTCATTGCTTACATCTGAATTCAAGTTAAGCTAAGCTCTTGGCATTGCTGGTTTATATCTATTTTCCCTTTTTGCTTTGATTCCATGGGATTGTAATAACATGCAAGTGTGAAGGCTGAGACTGTGTGTTTGTGGGTCTAAAGCTGAGGGAAAAATTTCAGGTAGGCCTGAAGGACCTTTTGAGAGATGGCTGTAACCATAGCTTTGGCTGGAGTGCTAAAGATACAGATTGTGCCATGATGATAGGTAATAAATATTAGAAACACAAGAAGCATGCCTAAGGTATGGAGAGAGCTTTATAACAGTATTGGGGGTTTCTTAGTGCCTGTTCTTAGATTTAGGCTTGGGCCTGATAAGAGGCAGCTGGCAAAGGATTTGGGCAGGGCCCAAGGATTTATGCTAAAGGCTATGCCTTTAGGCTGCAATTTTCTGTGCAGTGGCTCTTGGGTGACTTGAGGCACTCAGGTCATAACTGAAACTGTCCAGAAACAGGTGTAAACAGACTCAGACTGAGCAGAGGAGAGCCTGGCTACACATTTAACAATGGAGGCTGGCCAGCTTGTATCTGAGATTGTTGGACAGGGAGAGAGCACCTGTGTCTACAAAGACACAGTGACCTGTGTCTACAGCAGACCAGTATTAATGGAAACTGTGCCTGGGTGGAAATTGGCAGTAAAACAGGGCAGGGTGCTGGGGCATGATCTTTACATTACTGCAGATAAATTTTTATGGCCTAGAATTTAGCTAAAGCTCTGGAAGAACAGGATAAAACATCTGATGCTTGGTGCTGGGAATGTTTTCTCCTTTGCCTGGAGCCTGGCTAGGAGGCTGGGGGCTGTGCAGTTTGGGAGCAGTGACCCTACTGGGTTGCTTAAGAACAAAAAGTAGGAGGATGCAGGGCTGACTTTAAAGCCTGGGTTTGAACTATCACCTTTCCTCCCAGGGGTCATATTCCCACATTCCACTCCCAAAGGAGAAATTAAATCATTTGTCAGATGAAACCGTACGAACCCAGGTCAAAGTCACAGCTCACAGTTGTGAGCTCACAGCTCACAGGGTGTAAGGGGTGTTGGGACCAGGTGGCATGTGCTATTTCTAATTTGTCTCTTACTGCTCAGACAGGAAGAGGCACAGGCTCCTCCTTTCATACCCTGTCAGTCTTGGCTACTCCAGTAGCACCCAAAAAACCTGTATGTTACAAGCGTACAGGTCAATCTGAGGGAGAAGCAGTTCACTGGATTCATCAGGCAAACTTTTCCCTTCCCAGACTGCACTGTGGGAGACAGTGATGATCTTCGTCCTTATTCCTTTCCCTCCTCTTTAAGTCATTGTGATTCAGCATTGATTTGTGTAGCTGCAGACATTGCTTGGCTTGAAACCATGAACTATTAGCAGAAGTTGTACTTAAAAATAAACCCTCTTTCTCATACGCTCTCTCTGCCTTGTCAGATCTGCTTGGTGCTGCACTGGAAACAGCAGAAGACTTTGAGAATCAGCTTCTGCTCTTTGCAGAGCTGCAAAGGTGGGAGCAGAGAAACCCTTCCACCTACTGCACAAAAAGGAGTCTGTCCCCCAGCTGCACCAGCATTGCTGTGGTGTGCATGGGACATCAGTAAGTCCATGCTCGGTCAGAGCATTCTGACTTTTACCTGTGGCATCTTGAGAAGAATTTGCTGGGAATGCCAACCAGCAGACAAACAGGAGAGAAATGGTGGCCTAAGACAGGGCCAGGAACCGTGAAATGGAGCCTGGGAAATGCTATGCTTCTTGTCACACGTGGAAGGTGGCTTTGAACAGCCCTGAAGATGTTCTGAAGCTTAATCCTAAACCCAGTTCTCACTTAGAAGCCGTAGTGCATACAGCAAAGGTACAAGGTAATAATCAGACCCCAGGAGAGCTAAAAGAGCTTCCTCTCAAACCCTAGGCAACAATCCCACAGCTGTGTTCCTCCGCACCAGATGAGGAACATGAAGTAACAAGAGAGGAAATCTGTGGCTTTTGGGACAATGAATGCATGGGATGCAGAGTTCCCAGCAGGAGGGAAGCTATGGAGTAGCACAGTGGATGGGGATGTGCCATCATGCAGGGTCCCCATTAGAGGGCAGCTCTCTCAAAAGTAGCCTGGCAAGGAATCTCCTGGGTCCTGACTTTCAGTCACAGTCCCTGTATTATACAACACAATGCAATGTTTGATCATTAATCAGGGACAAAGATCCATGGGAGTCAGGGATCACCATGGGCATGGGCAACGGGAGGCTAAATGGTGACTTGGGATTAATTCCTGTTTTATCCCTAAGTGCTTAGTATCCTGTGCCTTGGTTCACCCAGATAGGGATGCTAGATAGGATGGTTCCACCCTTACTTCACAGGGCTGCTGTGTCAGTGAATGAATTTGAATAGTTAAGAAGGAGCCATGCTGTACATGGTACACAAGTAGGAATAAAGGCCTCCCTGCACTTTTTACTACTTTCCAGACATCTACACATTGGTTTTTCCTCTGGTGCTTTTCCAGAGTAACTCCGTCAGCTCTCTAAGCAGGGGAACAGAGGCTCAGTTTGACTGAGACCAGCCTCAGAAGGTCGCAGAAGGAAACATGAGCTGGCCTGACTCAAAGGTTTTGGTGGCTTTGTAAATGTCTATCTCCCTTTAAGACTATGAGCTCTGATAAGATACTGGGTGGACTAGGGGAGTTCATCTTGGAAGGATGTGCTCTTTCACTGTTAGCCTTTAAATATAATCATTGATAATAATAGCTATTAATAATAACCTTGACTGAATTAAGCAAGGTCATTGCAAGGGAAAGAACATCTAAATTTTTTTAGCTAAAGCTGCTGCATGCACTTATTCATACTCAATCCATGGTTCATTGGTTTCAGTTGCCCATAGCAGTGCTTTGGTGGCTAGCCATGGCACAGAGGTATGGAACTGGGTCTTTGGATGCTTCATCAATGTCCATGCAGACAGTACCCACAACCTTCTTTCAAATTTATATGCAGTCTTCAGCCTTTGGAGATGCCTGCTGTATTCAGTTTTTTGAACTCCAGCAATGTTGCTCTTAGCAGTGCTACCGTACCTATAGGATTCTGGGTACAATTGCCACTCTTTCTGTTATGTGGAGGGCTGATAGGGCTAGACATTCACAAAACCATTGCTTGGTCTGTTGTAAATAAACTAGAAAATTAGATGCTAAAAGCTAGGGATTGATCCTTTGCCAAAGCAGTCTGTGACACAACATCTGATGTCTGTTATCAACATGAGATTGATTATAGAGGTAGGTAACAGGATGATATGAACCTGATGCATGGAAAGCATGGTGGGAAGAAACAGAGTCCTTTTCAGATGTGGAGTTCTCTTGAAGGTGACAAGGCCACTATCTTCTGGCTCCTCGTGTTATGAAAAGCCTGGGCTGCTTTATACATTCTGTATGTTTGTGTGTGTTAAGCTGTTGGAAAAATCAGGCAGGCTCCCAAGAAGCCTGAAGAAAGGCCTCTTTTTCTGACTCGTGCCTAACAGGGACACTGTCACAGGAAACAAAGCAGACACCGTCCCTAAATGCATTGCAGAGTCTCAGATTTTCTCCTACTCTGTGACTGGGTGTTGCTGCATCCTAGCTCTTACTTAATGCAGAGGCTTACAAGGCAAGAGGGAAACCACAGTGCTGCTTGTGTGTGGGGTCTGGCTGTGTGAAGCACAGGGATAATGAGACTCTTAGGCTAAGTGCCTCAGATATGACAGAAGAGGTACATCTTTAGATGTATCACAGACAGTAAATGATATTTATTCTTTCTGACAGGGAGCAACAGGATCTCTTCAGGAAGAAAGGGGGAGTACAGGTGGGGCTGAATCCAAGGGAAATCATGCCTATGGTTAACAGAATCACCAAAATGTTATCCTTGCTTTTTGTCAGGATGTGAAAATGTATTCATTCATGTGATCCTTGTAAAGCACAGACTCATTCAGGACTATAGTTTCCTGATGATTAATTTCATGACCTCCTAGGGAAAGCTCCAGTGTTCCCACAGCTCACTGCAGCTTTAATTTGGCACACCCAGAAAAAATTCTCACTGGGGGCTGAATAGCATGAGTAGCACTGCCAACACGTTACAGGCATACCAGATGTTTCACAGTTCTGCAAAATTGCACTAGCATTTTCTACAGTGGGTTCAGACACAGCAGTAGTACAAAAAACTTGCTTGCTAGGTCAGAAAAGCATACAATATTTATCAGACAAAAATGAAAGCAAGTATGCAGTTATTTGTGTGATGAGGAGCCAAATCTGTAAGGAAGTTTTAACATATACTTTTTACTTCTCTCCAAAAGATAAAATGGAAATACAACAGGCTACTAGTAATAGAAGAAGAATCCTGGGAGTAGATGAGAGAGAGAGCAGAGCCTGAGGGAACAAATCTGTCTCCCTTTCTTGTCAATGTCTTATTCACGATGTCAGTCTTGACTTTTGCTGAAGTCTAGTCCTTGTCCTCCATGTCAGCCTGAGAAAAGGTCAAAGCTAAAGAATGCACCTGAGGCATATTCAGCAGCAAGTTCAAACATGAGGGTTTAGAAACTTGATAAAATGTTGGGAGATGATAGAGCATCACAGGTGTACTTTTGCTTGATGGGGCAGTCAGAGCAGAGTATGATGGGCATTACAGCCAGATGGGACCTTAGGTCCTTCTGCTGTTCCTTAGGCAGTGTAGCTGAGGACTGCCTCTTCTGCAGACTGCAAATGCTTCCCTATGCCTGAAACCAAGGTGCTTGGTATTTCTTCCTTCTGGAGCTTTGGCTGGCACTCTCTTTATAGTACAGGTGGTCTCTAGCCCAGCTGAGACAGTAATTCAAAAAGTAACCCACAGACTGTTGATGACCAAGAGGCTGAAGTTTCCTTAAGATATGTTATGTCTGCTGCCAGACAGTGTGCTTATGTGAATGGAATGTTCAAAGAAGACATTTCAGGGGTAATGTGTGTGTGAAAATGACAGATTTTTGCAAGAAATGTACTAGATTTCAAGAAAGCATTTTTGAAGAGGTGCCTGCAAATCCTAGCTGGGATTTTCTCAACAAAACCGGAAGAATCGAGCAACCTCATAGAACCCATAGTGTCAGTAATGACATGGTACAAAACCCAGTGCTGGACCCCAATACAGAAAACTGCACAACTGGCTGACCTCCCAACTCAGATTCCAGAGGCTGATAAAATCAGACCAACAACCTAGATAGAGCAGCACAGGCAGAGAAGGAAGGAAATATTCCTGAAAGATAAAGATTGTTCTTCAACTCTCTGGTGTTTGTAGACCATCTCTGGCTTTATCCCACATGAGAAAGTTTCTGCCTCTTGCAGCGCAGACTGCAGATAAAAGTGGAGCTTCCACCAAAATCATTCTCATGACCAAAAGTACTTCTCAGGACCCGCCTGTGTTTTCACTCCCTGGACATATACATCTGGAGGACAAAGACTAGAGCCATGCAGTCTCATCTTTCTGCTGCTGGTGGTTTTAGAGATGGTGAAGCTGAATGGTTGTGATGATTTGGGGTTGCAGCCACTCAGCTGACCGTGGCAGGCTCACCTTTTTTTTTTTTTTTTTAAAAGAGAAGAATCAGGGAGAGGAAAGACAGAATGGGGTCCAGAGGTAAAGAAAAGACAAGGCTTGCAAAACTAGTGGTGTGAAACACCGAAATACCTTTGGGAGCAAGTCTTAGAATCATAGAATCATTAAGGTTGGAAAAGACCTCTAGGATTATCAAGTCCAACCGTCAACCCAACACTACCACGCCTCCTAAACCATGTCCTGAAGTGCCATGCCTACACATTTTTTGAACACCTCCAGGGATGGTGACTCCACCACCTCTCTGGGCAGCCTGTTCCAATGCCTGATCACTCTTTCAGTAAAAAAAATTTTTCCTTATATCCAATCTAAACCTCCCCTGATGCAGCTTGAGGCCATTTCCTCTTGTCCTATCACTACTGACTTGAGAGAAGAGACCAACACCCACCTCACTACAACCTCCTTTCAGGTAGTTGTAGAGAGCGATAAGGTGTCCCTTCAGCCTCTTCTTCTCCAGACTAAAGAACCCCAGTTCCCTCAGCTGCTCTTCATAAGACTTGTTTTCCAGACCCTTCACCAGCTTTGTTGCCCTTCTCTGAACACACTCCAGCAACTCAATGTCCTTGTACTGAGGGGCCCAAAACTGAACACAGTATTCAAGGTGCAGCCTCACCAGTGCCAAGTACAGGGCACGATCACTTCCCTACTCCTGCTGACCACATCTTGTGGTCCTTGCACACCAGCTCCACCTCTGCAAGGGTGGTGGTTTTTGCTTGTTTTTTTTTTTTTCAAAAAAGGGCTGCAGCATTGTGCCTTTCCTAGGAGCAATCTGCAGGATCTTGGTTTCCTTGAAGGACTGGATCTCACCCATGAACTTATGTAAGCAGCTTGACATCTTGATAGCTGTGTGTGAGAGAGAGAAACTTAATGGTGTTTATAAAAAGTGGAGGCTGATACAAACATGGCTTGCCACCAACTCTTGTCCAATAGTCTGTAAACCTAGTAATATTGTTGTTAGTACCTACAATAAAGTAGATAAATTCTTGCATTCTCCTTACTTAAAATATTCTGGGGGTTTTGTGGGTAATTTTTGTGGGTAACTGGACAGATAACAAATTTCTCCATTCCTCCAGGTGAGGTGATCCTTGGAAACGGATTCAAGATCTCTCCTCAGACTCAATATCCCAGACTAATTTTCAAAGACACAAGTATTGCAGGAGGGCACTGGCATGGAGGAGTGCTTCCCACACCCAGTGTTAGTCATGACTCTTTCATATGCAACAGGACAGAGGGAAGAGTTTACACTGGGCTGATGTGTGGGACCGCAAATCAATGTAGCTTTGCTGGAGAAATACTGGTTTATACTGAATAAGTACCTGTGCTTTCTATACTCAGAGCACAAAAAACTGTTCAGGAAACAGTCTGCCAAGGAGAAGAGACTGTGCACCCTCTTAGAAAGCTTCTTGGGGATCTTTTGTTCTTCTGAACATACCTGGCCAAACAAAAAACAAACCCACTCATGTAGATGTAACTGTCCACCTACTACATTACTGAGAGTAGCGAGAGTTATTTGTGTTTGTCAAAATGTTGTTACTAAGGGAATTTTTTTTCTAGGAACTCATTAGCCAAGATCGCTGCCTAAATTCTAGATGATGCACTTTTCTTCTGTAGCTTTTTAAGGTGGACTATTTTTAGAGCTGGAACATATGTATTTGAGGCTAGCATCAGCTGCACTGTGAAGCTAAGACAAGTAATTACAGTGAATTGCTCTAATTTTCCTGGATCTGCTCAGTTTTTCATGTGAATATTAAAGCATTTTGTTAGAGGTTGTGTCTAGGGAGAATGGGCCACGCACAGAGTAGTAAGCTGAAAAGAAGAGTTTGCACATGCATATTTCAGTGCACTTGTGCATTTGTTGGTGCATCCATAGGTACACATTCACTCTCTCTGTGAGTCTTCATTGTAATTCAGCTTTCACCCTGGTGTAACTCCATTGGTTGAAATGGATTTCAGTTCTTGTCAGGGATGGAAAATCAAACCCAGCAAAAATAGTTTTCTTATTTTCCAAGAATAATTCAGTGGGTAAAAGGAACTGACAGTGATTTTTTTTTTTATATATATAATTTTTTTGCCACTTGCCGTTGTCTGTTTCACTTGTGAAGCTGCAAGGCTTTAGCCACTGCCTAACAGGTTTGGAACTTAGATCACAATAAATAGGAAAAAATTCATTTCACACAGACAGTCTTCAATTCCAAAAGAATACACAGCACTTTGTAATCAAACCATCAGCCTGATCTCTCCTGTTAACTTCTGTGCAAATTCATCAGGTCAGGATTGCTGGCCTGGCTGCATGAAGGCAGGACAAAACCTGATTTTACCCATTCACTTGTGGCAACACCTCCAGGCCTCTGCCAAGCTCAAGAGCCCATGGAATAAACCCACAGCCTTTTGCAGTTGTTGTCCTGAAGGGAGGAAATATCACCTGAGCTGGGAAAGTTTTCTTCAAAGGCACATAGTAACAGAGACATCTCCAGGTTCTCCGAGTAGTATCCTGCTTTCCAAATCATCTTGATTTAGTTCAGTTAACAGGGTGGATGACAGATTACACCTAAACTCACTTTCTTACAGTCCTGTAAGCAGTCATGACCTACCTGCCAGGGAGATTCCAGCTTCCTTCCAGATGCCTCCCTGACTGAACAGCATCATGTCAAGAATGTTTCACATCCAATCTGGAGTTTCCTGAGATGTTAATAGCAACAGGTAACAGCTATTCTGACTCAAAAAAAAAAAAAAAAAAAAAAAGAGGCTTACCTAAACCTCATATTTTGCCTCTTAGGGAATGCTTGAGAAATTATTAAGCAAACATGGATTTAGAGGAAGATCTTACTCTTGTCATTTCCTCCCAGCAACAAGTCTATTTTGCAGACTAGTGGGCAATGCTACACAGTAGATGAATCCTTCTTGCTATCCCAGTGCAGAAGTGTTTGCACAGCTGAGCATTAGGTGATGGTGGAAACCTAACATTTTAGTCAGTCAGCTTCTCTTCAGGCAACTCATGTTCTCTGTCTGCACCGAGCTTCCTCAGTCCAGAACCCAGTGTATTCTGACTCCATCTTGGTTTTCAGCCAAAGCATGCCATTGATGTCTACTCCTGCTCTCTGCCCCTCAAAAAATAATGCCTTGCTGTGTAGGCAGCTGGAGCCTAGGGCCCCATCATTTTTCCATTCCTGAGAAGTCTCCTTAGTGTGTATATTTGGAGTATCTGCTTATCTCAGTCCCCCCACGGGAACTGTTACTAGATGAGGTTACTGAAGATTTTGCCCTGAATGTGCAAGCCATCCTGATCTGATCCTTATGGTTCCAGAAAAAAACCTCTCTGCTAGCCAGATCTTAGTGATTTTTGCTACTGAGCCATAATATCATGATATACAGAAAACACAAAAACTCCATCAAAAGGAGATGTTCTAAAGCCTATTTTCTCCCTCCTTTCCTTCACTTATTCCTAACACCCACTCTCCACCCAACGCTGCTTGTAATAGTGTTCAGTGACAGATTCTGCTCCTGCATATTGCCCAGACTTTTCCCGGAAGGATCACAAATACCTTCTATCTTCCAGTGCTACAGCCTGGCTGGTTTAGCAGAAATGCCATAAGCTCTGGCACACCACTGTATGTTAAGAACTGATTAGTCTGCCCACAGGAGCTGTTCAGTCAACTCTCTTTGTGCCTCCAGACACTAGACAACTCCTGTTTTTCCTGAACTAACAATACTTACATCCTATTCCCCCCAGACATCAGGGCCTTGCCTTCTAGTGACAAAACTGTTTTCTGCAATGACAAAGTTAATTGCTAGCAGCTTTAATAGCATTAATCATGCTATAAAGTTATTTGTATTCTTGACATAGCACCAAAAGTAATTCAATATGAAAAGCATTGAAATAATGTATTTGACCATTTCTCCCTGCTGCAAAGAAAAAAAAGATATATATTTGGTATTGAAAAGCAGTTTTCATTTAGGATCTCTCTTGTTCTCTCTGTGTGTAGAACTTACATTTGCATACAATTATATACACATTTGGAATCTTGGAACAAGTTTCTTTGGAACAAACACTACATCACACATATAAGAAAGATATTAATAATGGCTTGAAGGTGACAATAAAATCAGCATTTTTCTAATAAAGGTGAGAACACATAATTTCTGTTACTTGTAGAATAATCAGCTGGCTGCTTGATTTAATAGAATTACAGCTGTGATGAGAGGAATGGTAAACGAAGTTCAAAATGGATCAGCTTTGTATCAGCAAAATTACACCTGAGACTTTGCTAAACAATAAAGTAAAAAGCTTTCAAACCTTGCAATTTGTGACAGGCTTGGAGACAGAAAGAGCCATCAACTTTAATCAACCTGTATTGGCACAATCTTGCCCAACAAAAAGCAGTGTCCCCTATGGATCTTTCTCTGCACAGTCTCTGTAATCTGCCAATCTTCTCTTTGCACAGAGACATTAATTTCCAGGTGGTCCATAGTCAGTCTTTGAATAGCACTATGCATGGATTTTTATGCGCTGCTGAACTCATATCCTTTCCATGACAATTCAGAGCTCATCAGAGGACAACTACTAGACAAGTCACACAATCCATCACCAGTGGAGTTACAGGATGCCATTTTACAGTTTCTTCATCTTAACTAGCAAGTGTCTGAAAAAGGGCAGAGTCCCTGCTGCAAGGAACAGACCAGATAGTGCAGGCATTTGCAGGTGGGAGAGGAAGGCTTTCTCCACACTCACATAACCATAATCTCTCCTCCTGCATCTGTGTAGGGCCTGCTGTCAAGGCAATCCAGCAGGCAGGTTCTCATGTTGCCACCTGCATGCTGCAGTTGACATGGCCATGCATTGTGAAGCACCAGAATGAGCTGCTGACATGCAGAGATTGAATGCAAGCTCTGCCAGATGAAAGATGGATATCCAAAGCTACCAGGTCTGAGGCTGGAGAAAAGCATTAGGCCCAGTATATGTCTCTGATCACTGCAGAGAGACAGTGAGCTGTTTTCAAATATGTGCTATACATGCAAGCACACACAGATCTACAATGTGGGGAAGGAGGTGACGGCTTACTGGTATCCATTTGTCATGCCCGTATCACTGGCTCCTCCAGAACATTTGCAGGTTCAGAGGATGTGATAACATCAATCAGAGGAGGCATCAGCACAATCCATAGTTTTGTCCTGGCCCAGGGATGTGCCTGCCAGGATTAGTTCCTGAGAAAGCATAGTGTTAGGTGTCATGAATGAAGGCAATTACAGAGGAGATGACACTGACTTTTGCTAGAAGCATATTTAAAAAGACCTTTCGCTCTCATTCTGCTGAAGGAGGCTTGCCGACATTCCTTACAAGGATGTGTGGTATCACCGCTGACCCAGCCAAAATATCCATTGAGGTTCATGGCAGCACTTAATATTTCTAGCTTTTGGGATATTGACAGAAGGGACAGACTTTGCTGCAGAGGAGTCTTTGGATCTACAAATGCATAGCCAGCCTCCTCCTCCTGAGCTGGGAGAGAACTGTGCTCATTCTAGAACTGGGAAAATGCCTTACCGCCCTGTCAACACTTCAGTCTGCTGGCACTCTAAAACACATATGTGCCCACAGTGTGCATATCCTCACCCTCTCTCATCAGCCTGCAGTCCATTTGAGTGGACACTGGTGGGTGTCAAGATGATGGGCCCAGACTCTTTTCAGTGGTGCCCAGTGACAGGGCAAGGGGCAATGGGCAATGGGCACAAATTGGAATGCAAGAGGCTCCACCTGATTATGAGGAAAAACTTTACTATGAGGGTGACAGAGCACTGGAACAGGCTGCCCAGAGAGGCTGTGGAGTCTCCTTCTCTGGAAATATTCAAAACCCACCTGGACGCAGTCCTGTGCACCCTGCTCTAGGTGTGCCTGCTCAGGCGAGGGGTTGGACAAGATGATCTCCAGAGGTCCCTTCCAACCCCTATCATTCTGTGATTCTGTGATTCGACTGCATTCTTTCACATCTCTTTTTCATTGAGTTCCATCTGGGGAGTGGCTGATATCAATGCTTAGTTGGACAGCTAAACAATGAGATTAAATGATTAAAAGCTCCCTCTTCAAAACATTTCTCCTTCCCTGTTATGAAGTTCCTCATTTGTCTTTTGATTGTTTGATTGTCTTTTCTTTGTGAGGAGGAAGAGAGATACAGCTCAATGGATACAGGCAGGCAGGCAAACAATAACATTCTTTTATTAAAAAGCAGAGCTTTCTTGATAGTGAAGTGTTTGGTACTCAGAATAAATAATATCCTGAACTACATAAAATACATATGCAGCAATCATTCACTGTACACAAATCAATGTGGAACAGACATTTATGAATTATATTCTTGCCAATCTTGTTCAAGTACGTTGACCTCATCTTGTTCAATTATGGTGACAGGAGCTATCCCAGTCTTCCACTCTCTTCTCTCTGTTTTTCATGAACACTTGAATCTTGGTGGGAAAGTTTGGGGTTGGATTTCCCCATACAGGAAGTGTCCTGCCCCCATATGTGACCATGGGAGTGTTATAGCATATCAAGCTGACCACTCTCAAGGTGAGCAGCTTGGCTGTTGGTGGAATGGGTGGAAGCTTTTCAAAGCAAATGCTGCTCTCTGTCTCCCTGCAGCTGAGTGCTGCAGACCAGCTGTCTCCAAGTGAGGCTGTGAGGAAGATGCTGGTGGTGGAAGACTTTCAGGTGGAGATCTGTGGTGTAAAGGTGTCAGTCTGCGGAAAGATCAAACTGTCACATAACAAATGAAGTTATTGACATAATTATCAGTCCTGGGGAAATCTTAATAAGAAATCTCTACTTTCCCTCTTGTTTCTACCCATTACCCCTTACAAAAACATTGAAGAGAACAGTAACAAAGCAGAGGTTCCCAAGGAATGATTCCACCTGATCCCAAGGGATCCCAAGGGATTCCCTAAGCTGTAGGTATTTAGGGAAGTGGAGAGTACTTTCAGCAAGGAAGAGAGAGATCAGAGCAATGATGAATGCTGAATCAGTGTCTCATGTAACTACAGAGGTGCAGCACTGTGCACCTGTGTAGCAGGGCCACAGCAAATTCACACTTTTAATGCTAGTGTTGAGACAAATTCCAGTGAGTATACTCAGGAAAAAGAAATGTGGAGGAAGACTGACTATGTACACCTTGAAGTGACTTGATTTTGAGAGTAATTAAGTTTACTGCTTAATCAAAGGCTTTCAAATTAAAAAATGGAGCCAATCAATATCATTTAAAGATCATCAGACACTTGCAGGATGGTTGATCCAGGCAGTGGTGTTCAGGCTCACTACAGAACAATTCCATCCAGGTTGCAGGTGGATTGTTACTTCTGTACAGATGGGAAGGGAAGCACTAATGGAGCAGCTGAATGCTGCTGCAGTTGTGAATGGTATTGACAGCCACAAATTACCACCTGCTGCATTAGCTGTGTAGCAAAGGGGCATCTACAAATAGCATCAGCTCCCCCTCACTAAGAAGTCCCACTGAGAGTAAGATAGATCTCCTTGTCTTCTGTTAAATCCAGGTTGCTGCAAGGCATCAGCAGGGTAGGAGGGGGAAGCAATTTTTCTTTCTCCTGAAAGCGTGCATGTTCCCTCTGCCTGGAACAGCTTACCTGCAACTTCCCTGAGTCACTTCACTGTAGAGCCACTTGGTCCCCTGCTGGAGCAAGTGACATTGCAAATATTTATCTGTGCCTCATCCAGCCTTCAGGACTGGTAGGTGTCCATCTCAGGCCCTTCTCATTCTACAAGATGGGAAGGCTGGTCTGAAAGCTGCCCAAGACTGTTCTGCACACTATGTCACTTGTGTGGCAGAAAAAGTGTGATGGAAGGTGCAGTGTGTGAAATGATCTGACTGTTTTATCCCTTGTTCTGTGGCTGGCAGGGAATTAACTTTCCTTAGAGAAGAGGAGTACAAGAAAATTAGGACCCCTCTTTTTATTTGAACATCCCAGATTCAGAGCTCCCCAAAGCTTCTGTAAATACAAGTATGTGCCTGTACACCCTGAAATCCTGATTGCAGGCATAGAGGAGTCTGCAGGATTTTTCTCAAGTCTGGCACTAGTTTAGGGTTATTTTTGGGTTTGGCACCAGCCCAGGTAGATGTGTTGAGTGGATATAGATGCCTGCAAGGCTGCAGCAAAGCTGTTATGTAAAGCCAGTAAAACTCCTGTGTGAGGAAGCTGAGTGTGCCAGCCCCAATAAGTATGCTGCATTTAATATGCTGTCAGCACTGTGTTCTGTGCATTGATCTTCCCAGCGGTGTTCCCACTGAGGTCCAACGGAGCTTTGCTGCTGTCAAAAGAAGTAAGAGTATGGCTGAACTGTTTGCTATCATTTCTCCAGGAATTCACCTGTGCTTAAAGCATGGGGAGGAAATGAGCTGAGAAGCTTCATTTGTAGCTGAGGTATTGGGTGATACACATCACAGGGCATAGTGCGAGCTTCCTACCGTGCAGAATCCAAAACAAAGACATAATTTCTGTTCTTGTGCAAAATGTATACCTTCCCCTTGAACACAAATGGCTGAAAGTCTGTGGAGGAGGATTTACCTTAGCACACCTTATTTCTCAGTCTTCCCTAACATTGCACAATTGACTCAACACAGTCTCCTTGCATCATACCTTTCATCCTGATCTTACTGTATCATTTGTTCCTGCAATGTAAAAAATCATGGATCCCTTAGAAAACACAATGGTTCCCTATTCCAGGACATACCTGTTGAATTTAACTAGCATATGACTCTCATGGCTTTTCCTTAACCACAGAACAAAATCAGATCTTGATCCTAAACAACTGCTGCCACTTTCATAACACAGATTTAAATCTATTTTAAAAAAATGGGAAGAAAACACATTTTTTTCTGGTAAAATCTGCTGTACTTTTATAGTGTCGCATACTTGGCAAGTGTGATTGTGTTGCTATAGTAATCTTAAATTATGACTGGGATGAATTTTTACTCAAGGCGAATTTAGAACTCATCTGGCGCAAAAACACCTTATCTACTTCTCTGAGCCCTGGAAAAATGATTTGGATCTCCACAAATATTTTCTCTGAGGCTCCAGTTTTCCAAGAATCTCTTTGTTGTCATTTTGAAATTATGTTCTTTATATGTGCCCCTGAAATACATTTGAATTAATCAAAACGAAAACCTCTGAGTGGCACAGTACCAGTTTCAACAGTGTAGCAATCAGTGAGTTTTTTCTCCTCTTGTTGCCAGAGAGGATGAGATGTTAGTCACATCTTCCAACAGTCCTGAAGTCAGAACAGTCATTCCTTCAGTTTAACAAAGGGAGGTGGCAATAAAGAGTCCTGCTTTTGAAAGAAAGAGCTTTGTTTTTTATGTTATGATGTATAGGGACTCTCTGTATCAATGTGTCAGGGTCCTCTGTCTCATGGGAAAAATATCTCAGGCCCTGTCTTATTAACTTCAGACAACTCTGTCCTTGGTTCATCATCCCACCCAGAGACCCCTGTCTCCCTTCATGAAAGTGATAACTGGATTGTACCATCAGTATTGAATTCTCAAGTGTTTCACTACCAGAAAGTCCTTTGGGTGAAATCTCAAATGCAGGGGCTGGCACTTGTAAAGGTCTTCCCCAGTGTTGTCTATGTCAAGAATCCTGCTAGAGAATGCTGTGGCCCCATTTTCCCCCATGGAAACGAGGGAGGGTTGAGCAGGGTTGTACCTCTCCACAGCTTGTCATGAAGCTGGACATGTCTTTTGACATGGGAGTGCAGGCACTCAAATTGTAAGCCATGGGCTGTGCCTCAAATGGGAGTCTCATATTTATAGTGCTGTGCACTGAGACCATCTTTTGTGATCAACATATTTCCCTTCTCTAGCTGCATTCTGTTTCCAAGGCCAAACCTTCT
Source organism: Morus bassanus (assembly GCA_031468815.1). Taxonomy (NCBI): domain Eukaryota; kingdom Metazoa; phylum Chordata; class Aves; order Suliformes; family Sulidae; genus Morus; species Morus bassanus. Next base: position 30,978,183 of record CM062600.1, read on the forward strand.
GGCAACAGCTTTGTCCTGTTTAACTGTACTACAGGGTATATCATGGTGTCATTAGCTCTGCTTAATTCTATGAATACCAGTATGCTTGTTGCGTTGTTGGAGAAGTCAGTTTGACACTATGGGCTTTTATGAAGGATAAAATGCAGAAACCTATAGAAAACTACATGTGCTTGTGGAGATGTAGCATAGAAATTGATGTGATTAAGAATTAGATGCTAAAACAAATTAATAAATAGAAAATCTAACCTTTTCACCCAGGTAGACTTGGAGAAGGAATAGTAGGCTAGTCAGCAAGAAGGGCTTTTTAACGCCTTAGAACAAACAGCGCCAAACATAACAGGAGCATAGCTCTAGGCCATGCTTTTGCAGCTTAGGCACATTGGTCTGTATATACCTGTACTTTTTTCTGAGCTGTGGAGCAGTTTTCATATTCTGTGACCCTTCCATAAGTGTCTGGAGAATAAAGAAATAACAACTGAAGAAAAGAATGGCTGGAGAAGTAAGCTTGGACAGTTGGGCAGGATTCAAACTCTGATCTTCGGCAAAGCAGAGACATACTAGCTTCTGCTCATACTGGTATCACAAAAGGGGAATTAAGAGCCCAACGCTAACAGAATTTGTGTGGATTTCCAAGGTACCTGGGAAACTTGCCTTCCTTTCAGCCTTGCAACACTTCATTCTAATACTTCTATCAGATAAAATTTGCCTTACCTGTTTCAGTATCCCTCCTGATATCTGCATATATCCATGACACTGTCTCCATTATGTTTCTGAAAGCACTCCCCAAAAGAATATTTCCTCTGTGAGACTGTTGTACACCTACTCCTTCTGGTTAATTTCCTAGTTTTGACTGTGCCAGTTCTCATAATATTTACTATTTGGTATTTATTATACAGATGCAAAAATCCTCAGGGATTACCAAACAAGCCTCAGTATCTAGTTCTCCAAAATCAAAGACAGTGTCCCTAAACCTGTCTGCTCCGCTTCTTGTCCCCCCTCACTGCTTTTTTAGAAATCCATGTTAAAAGTCAGAAAAGATATTCTGAACTAGAATAAGACACAATCAAAGATTATTATGTTTTTCTTGCATGGACAAGACGTGTAAATGCAGACAAAAATAGGCCTGTTTTTCAAGTCACAGCCTGAGCCTTAAGTGTGGTTTTAACTTCTTTCCTTTCTGGCTTGAAAGAACAAAAATCTGCAGGTATTTACTAGGTAGCTACAAGATGATAAAAGCAGTATGATTTCAACAACAAAGCATACCTATTCCGCACAACTTTCACAGTCTAAAAGATTTTTTCATTTCCATTTATACTTAGTTGGTTTCCTAACACCACAGAGAGGTGTCAGAATCATTCCATGTGAGGCATACTTTATTGTACAGAGACAGGTGAATTTTCTTCTTTCTTCTGTGCAGTAGCCTGAGTGGTACCTCTTCCAGTGGGCAGGTTGTTATAAAGACAATAAGGTGCTTGAAGTGCAAGGCATATTCCTCTTTCTGTGTCCATGCTACTTCCAATCTGCTAGCCATCCAGGGATGCTTATTGCAAACAAGACCATAGTCTGAGCCGTCATCCTAGGGAGTGTAGATATCTGATATTACATATCAGACCTATTGATTCCTGCCAGACATATACAAATGTTCCTAAAAATCTGGCAGGAGTATACTTGTCAGTTTATCTCCAGAAGGATCCATTGGTTTTGTGAAGGCAAAAGTTTCTTGCATTAACCTACAACAATTGCCTGAGTCTTTGTCCCTTGAAATTTCCTCTCAGCCTAACTCATGCTCTAATCCTGATCTATAATGTGAAAAGTTTGTAAAGCTGGAACTTGACCTGCCTCAGTGTTTAGGGTTTATCTGGCCTCCAAGGTTCAACCTGTTGCTGCTCTTGAGATTGTCTTGGGGAAGAATGGATACTCCCCATACTAGATAAGACAAAAGTGCCTACTACAGTACAAAAACAGAAGACATCTTTGGAGTGCCTTGTTTTGTTACCTGTTCTACATGTTTATAACCAACTGTGGAGCTCATTGCAATTTTTCAAAAGTGTGCATTGGATAATTCTCTCTTCTGCCGGCATTACGAGTTTTGAAAACTAACTCAACATTAAAAGCTCCTTATGAAATATTATCTCTGTGTTTTGACCAAAGGAACAGAGAAAAACAACAAGCATCCTCTCTAATGACTAACAGAGTAATGGCATTATTGCAAAAAAGCACATTCTTTCTTCGTGTCTTAGTCCAGCAAAACTTGCAAGGGATACCAAGCATGTCTGCTTACTTACAGAAGGTGCAGACCTGAATCAATTCTGTTGATTTCAATCTGGGTTTGATTTTCATTTATGTGCTCTTTTGCATGTATGTAGTAGGAATGTCTTATTTACAGATACAGGCCTACTTGCAGCCCACAGTAAGTTTAAATGTGTATTTAAAATAATTCCTGCCCCTGAACTCACTGGAGTGGTAGGAAACGAATTAAATCTTGTGTAATGTATACTATTAGCTTTTTAAGCTGAACTTAGTTACATTCCCCTTTTCCACAGTTAATATGCATATCAGAGAGCATATAATCTTTTAAAGGAATAAGTTCAGCAGAAGCATAATTATTTTGTACTAACGCTGCCTCTTTAAGCTCTAACACAGGAATATATTGGCTATGAATAAATCTTGGTCATTTATAGATATATTGGAAAATCTAGAAATGTCAATGGCTTTGTGAAGAAATCAATTTGAAGGTTGTGGGAGTTAACCTTTGGCTGGCTGCCATATGCACACCAAGACACTCTCTCACTCTCTCTCCTCAATAAGATAGTGGGAGAAAATAAGATGAAAAATCTTATGGGTTGAGATAATGACAGGAAAATCACTTATCAATTACTAGTTCACCCACCAGAGAAGGGGAAAAAAAAAATTAGTGAAAAGTAAACCTGTAGGATTTTCCGTCTCCTTTTGTAATTTTTTTAACTGGTACCTTCATTAATTCCAGGTCACAGTGCCAGAACTGATATTGACTTGCATGCTTATGCTTAATTAAATGGTGAAATGTGACAATTTTTGCTGAAAACAGGAGCTGGGTTTTCCTGTGTTCAGTACTGCAAATGTGCCTTTCAGTTGCTTTTTGGAACTTTACCCGTTTCATGCAGACAAAGTGGCAGAACCCATTTATGTAATGTTTAAATTGGAGGGCCAAGCATTCCAAAGAGGTGTATGTCATAGAAGGAAGCAGCAGTGCTCATGCTTTGGACAATCAGGAAATCAAGACTCTGAGACATGCTGCAAAGTGTATGCAGTTTAGACAAATCCTACAACTAGCAGGCTGCAACATTCACACTCAGAGGTCTTGGCCAGGCTGAGATATTAATTATGTTATTACTGTCCCAGCAAAGACTGTCTCAGGCCTAGAAATGGTATAGCTAAGACTTTACAATCCAAGTAGAAGTAAGCAATATTTGAACCATGAAGCATGTAGAAATTAAGTGACTTGTCAAGGTCATCCTGAAACTTTGTGTTAGAGCCAGGGATTATAGCCAGTTCAGCAGACTGAATTGCAGTGCCGTTTGCAAAGATCTTGAGCTGCTTGCTGGCTTAAGTCAAGGCAAGGGTACTGTTGCCATGCAGCCTCCTTCATGAATACCCAACTCATAAACTGTTGACCTGGTAATAAGGCAAGAGATAGAATTCTACCAGCTCTCACCAGTTAGGCTTCTGGCCTGAGAGGCATCACCTGAGGTTTGGTTCACCCTGAAGAGCAAGCCACTGCTTTTGTTAACCTTTCCTGCCAGCTGCTGTAGCCAGTAGCTGCACCAGCCTCCCACTTGCTTTTCTCTGCGAGGTCTCGGTAACATCCTCTTCAGAGAATGCAGCTCCTCAGCTGGACTACAGTGATGTAGAGAATTCACACATGCTTCTAGCAGTAAAAGAGACTTCTCCAATGAAAACCATTCTCCCTCTTTCTTCTAGATATCCTGCAAAATAGCTATCAACAACATAAGACTGAGGTGACATCTCTCTTTGGGGACCTCTGGACAGAGCTGTGTGCCCATATATCTTTCAATGAAACCATGACTTAGGTAGTTCCTCTGACACTGTGGCAGGTCTGTTTTTTGTCACACCTGAAGACTGGAGATTAGGTCTGCTCACACTTGTCCTTTAGTCTTTTTCATTTAGCTGCTCCTCAAAAGCTAACAGAATGCTTCTCTTGTCTTCTCACCCTGTGAGGCACTCAAGGAGAAGATGATCTCCACACTCAGTTCTCAAGCAGGAGACTTGATTGGTAGAAGTTGCCTTGTACAAAGCAGGTCAAGCACTCTCCTTTTCTTGAGATCATCCTGCAGCTGTGGCTGGTCTTACTCACCATTTCAGAGTGGAGCAGGGATTTGACAAATTCACAAATTTGTTAATCTAAGGTGAAAGAGGGAGACAGAGGCTAATTAGAAACATCCCTATCAACAGAGAAAGAGCTCCCTGCTGAAACCACAAGCTGGATAAATTCTCAGAGGCTTTGGTTGTTGAAAATGTCCTTTTGATTTTTCTTGAAAGTTCAGCCTTGGAATTCAGGGCCTGTAGGGCAAGGCTTTTAAACAGGGGAAGGCCAGGATTTCTATGTTGTCTTTGGAAAAAGTGCTTAAAGTCAGCTAAGTTTGGAGCAGTGGCTAGATTTTAGCAAGAATTCTGGTTGACAACATTTGGAGATGAAGATAAGGCCTCTGTGTGGAAGTCAGTTCCATTCTCAGTACTACTGTTGAATGACAGAGCTAAGAAAGTTGTCAAAAAGAGGTTTGGAAAAAGAAATAATGCAGTAATGAGTAGGAACAGGCTGATGTCTGACAAGTCAAGGATATCTAAGAACCATTTCTGCAGAACTAAATTCAGACAGGAAATAAAAGAGCACCTTTAGTGTTAATTGCAGGTGGTGGCTGTGGGCGGGCAGTGATACAAGAGAGACAGTGGGACTTTTCCTAGTGCACACCCCTCTGGTGTATTGCAAACATGATTGTCATAGGGACTGAAGGGAATATATGAGCAGTTCTGTAGCAAGTCAATTCCATGGCTCCTTTGCCTCATATCCTAGCACACAGTGCACTGGCCGTGAAGGTAAAGAGGAGGTTGTTGCTATGAGCATGTCTCCTGTTCCCTGTGTCATTTATCAGCAAGCAGCAGTTTGTCTTTGAAATGTGACAGCCTCCTAAGGGCCACCCAGGGCTTCTTGAATGGATGAATCATGATCACTGACTGCTCACTGTAAAAGACCCATTTTTGGGGGGAGAGGGTGGCCAGATATGAATCCCAGCTCTGCTGGAGTGAGTGCAATCTCGCCTCAGCAGTCTCTCTTCAGATACTGTCAGGGCCTGGACCTGGCAGCATCCTGTGAATTGTAATAGTTTCCTTAAATTTTATTCTACGGCAAAAATAACTAATAAAAAGAAAGCAGGAAGAAAGAAACTAGGCACTCTGCAAACTCTGATTGAACAACAAGATGTGTTTTTATCCCCATTTCTGAGCTTTCTGCCTTGCCTTTGGCAAGGCATTTATTCCCATTTGAACTAAGTTGCCTTTTGTAAGCCTTGGCGTAGGAAGAGGCAATAGCTTGTAAGGTGATTCAGCTTTGTCAGGTAAGTAACTTGCAGCTTGGGAATGTGCCTGTGCTTGTAATAATCAGGATCAGATTGTCTGTAACATATGGAGGGTAGGTTAACAGAACGTGGTCTGCAAACAACTGCAAGACTTGTTGGGTCTGGGGAGTACGTAGACACACACCAGTCCCACATACAAATGCCCTGAGGCAAGCAAACGAGACAGGACTGAAAATAGAATAATAAGTGGAGATTCATTGCTTAGCCTCCTTTACTACTATGGATGTTTGCCTGAAATAGTTATAGTGGACATGTTTTTAAGATGCAAGATTTTATAAAACAATGAAATGTATTTTACTAGCATTCAACTGTGTTACTCTGTGGAAAATTCAATGACCAGAAAAAAAAAATTTCTATCGTTACTGTTTTGTATAGAAAACAAACAAGAGTTGTCATACTCTTTTTGTAAAGAATACTTTTCAGGTCTCTAAATTTTTTTTTTTTTTTGAAAGATGCTTTATTCAGAGAAAGTATTTTTTGAAAAATCAAAATTCTAATACCCTTATACACTTTCTACATGGCCTTTACATGAAGAATACCACAACATTTTCTCAGAGAATCTTCACCATTTTTCAGCCCCTATTTTCTGTAGTTAAGAGCAACAGTTTGACAATGTATTAGCAATAATAATATAAGGTTTCTAAGAAAAGCAATTTCAGGTTTTTCTAAGTACTCAAAGACTATTTTAACTCTTTATTGCATTTCAAGAAGTTATATGTTAGAATCAATCTTTTTTATTTTTAGATTTCCAAAAGGCAGTAGTTGTTCTTGGGTTCCCCATTAAAAAGATATAATTTTTTTTCTTTTTTGCATTTAGGTTTATTTAGTGATGGAGGTCTTGGTGGATTCCCCGCCCCCTGCCATGTATTTCTGCATCATACTTTTCTGCTCTTATATTCAGTTTAAAACCCTGCCTTCGCTTTCTGAGTCTTTGCTGAAAATGTGAAGGAAGAGAGCTGTACAATGGACAAAACACAACAAGTGATGAGCTATTTACAGAGGAGCTCGGCAGATCCTAGTGAAGTATTGAGTAACTCTTTCCTGGGAATACATTCTTATTAAGCCTCTCTGTAGCTCCTTTGCTGTAGCATCAAATCGCTTACTTTGGTTTGTCACTTAATTAGCACCAAATCTGTAAATTGTTATTGGATAATTACAATGTTTAATTAACTTTTGAAAAGGTATATGAGGTCTGTAGCCCTTGGGAAGAAAGTTTTAGTTTGCAAAACCTTTTCAATAAGAGTATTCCACTTAATTATCTACTGTTAAAACTTTCTCCAATAAAAAAGCTACTTGCTAATTGAGGACAGAAGAAAGAGGCAAATTTCCTTTCCTGAAGGAGAGGCAAATTGTCCATATGTGCAGGCCTCATGGGAAGGCAATGTTGTTTCTTTTCAAAGTCTCTGCTTTCCATCAGAGGCAGGACACTGAATTACAGTACTATGGGCCTGTCCCATGTCCATCCATCTGTCTAGAAGGCAATGGATTGTCTGTCTCCAGACATTTAGGTGTGAGGTAACTACATGAACAAAATCACACCATCAGTGACAAAAAATTTAGATTTTTTATTAAGTGGGAAGCATAAAACAGGTTGTTAGCTATTTCTCTTCTAAGATTGCTCTTCTATCATAGACACACATACAACTGTCTAGGTCTATGGCCCTCCAGTCCAGGCTACACTGACACCACAGAACCAGGGGAACTCAACAGTTGTGATGACTCTCTGACATCTTTGGATGACGCTCACTTGGCAGCTCAGGTGCTACCACAGTGGCTGCACCATGGCAGCAGCCCTTTGCATGATGCTGAAGGGCTGTGTGGGCATGCTGCCCACTAGAAGGTCTTATTTTCACTGGGTATTGCTTTTTAACTTAGATGGTGGGCATTGGCCTACAGAAACTTCTGTGGAATCTTCTACTCAGAACTAGATTCAAAGTGATCACCTGGCTGTACCCTTGAAATCGTGGGTGAAACTTCCAAATTCTGATGAGCATGTATCCTTAAATTATTTGCTTGATTGTCTTGGGCCACATTTCCAATTTTCACTAACAGTGCAAAAAGAGAAATTTACCTTTTTAAACACAGCAAGATTAGATTCTCACTTAATCCCACGAATCTAGTAGCTGGGACTTTAAAGAAAAACAACAAAAAATATGAGACCCATAATAAGGTGGTGACAAATCAAAAGCCCATCTACAGCTCCCCAAAAGCATAGGGCTATTGTCCATCTTACAGGTCTACAGATAAATCCTATGGCCTAGATCAAAGTTCCTAGGACAAGGTTTTCACTAAAGACACAGATTCTGTTGTTAAAATTCATTAGGTATCTTTCTTCCAGATGAGAATCCTAACTTTTATTGCAATACCCAAGCATTTAGCTTCCCTAAATTGCTGCGTTTCCAACTCTGGGAGTAATGGATTATTTTGTTCTGGTGGCAATAACAGAAACACTGAAAAATAATTATTTTCTGGGTGACATACCTATTTTCTTCAGTATAAACTGTACTATTCTATTTCCTTATTCTGAGTATTCAACACTATTTTCCTGGTACTTCTTCCTCCATTCAGATTTATTTTAAAAGCAAAATTGTTATCTCAGAATCAACATCTGGAATGTGTTCTTTACAAAATAAGCAAAATGATACAATGATAATTTCAGCCAAAATCATAACATAATTTCCAACTGCACTTCAGAAAAATTCTCATAAAGTTATGTGACCCTAAGAGGGTACTTTGCAGTGAATTCTCTCTTTACAAAATATTTTCTAGCTGTACTGTGTGCTCTCTGACTTTAGTAAGGGAGCCTAGAGTCATCAACGCTGCTGTAAAGCTGAATGGCTATTCAGATAAGTGATTTCACTGAGACTTACAGTGCAAGAACAGGGCCATGGCAGAGCAGTGCAGGGGCACAAGGACATCCAGCTAATGAGGGAGGGAGGTGGTTTGTAAGCCCATGAGTCACCAATAAATCTGCAGCAGCACAACATTGCTTGCTAACTTACAAATGGTGTTGTGGAAAATGCATCACCTCAATGATGAGGAAAATGAAAGTTATTAATGGCAGTTCCCTGTATATCCTTAAGGGCAAATCTTTTATTCTGTGATGCCTAGGTATATAAACATGGATTTGGGAGGAGCAACTCCAAAGTCCTGGAAAGGGTGGGAAATAACTGTTTCCTCAGGTTTGGCCAGCTCACCTGAGCTCAGCTTGGCATCAGATGTGCAGCATGTCCCCTTTCTGCACTCTCTTTTTCTACCTTGGCTACTTCTGTTAAGGAAGTATGTTAAGAGTATGTCACATGTTCCTGAGATGATATATTACATGAGATAATACATATCAAGTGTTTACACATAGCATAATAGGAATGAGCTAGTCCCTGGAAGAGTTAATGTCTTTAGAAACAGTGATGTGTCATTTGCATAGAGCTGGAGTCTCAACTGTGAAAATCACTAGGTGATTACATCTAATTATTTGGCTATTCAGGTGTTCAAATTCGGAGGTAAATTCATCAGCAGACCTGGGAATAAAGTAATGTTTCGTACAGGAATGAAGTCATTCCCAAAGGTAACGGCAAAACAGTGGGCTGCAAGACCTATTGTGAGGTGTACCAGGCTTTCACTTAGGGGCTTTCCACAGGCAGAACTGGAATACTTTGCCAAAATTTTACCCCTGCCCAGTGCTTTTCTATTCTCAAAGATTTCTATGCAATGTCAGAGGGAGCATGAGTGGTATATATATTCTTCTAAAGAGGAAATCTGAAATGAAGAGAGATTTGTATGCTGCATATTGTCCTTATTTAGGAAAGGTTTGAATAAAGCTGGCTTATTTTTTTGATATATTGTACATTTAGTTTTTATAGAGAGGTGAAGAAGGAAAAAAGAAAGCAAGAGCAGGAGAATTGTTGTGGAGTGATTGTAGTCATATTAGTCAAACTGAAGTTCATAGGACATTTGTGTATATAGCTGTATGAAGAATAATCTTTTCAAATTTAAGGGAAAAACATTAAATCATGCAAAATGAAAAATGTGGTGTCGTGGTTTAACCCCAGCGAGCAACTAAGCACCACACAGCCACTTGCTTACTCCCCTGCAGCAGGCTGGAGGTGAGAATTGGAAGAGTAAAGGTGAGAAAACTCATGGGTTGAAAAAAAGACAGTTTAATAGGTAAAGCAAAAGCCCCACGCACAAGCGAAGCAAAACAAGAAATTCATTCACTACTTCCCATCAGCAGGCAGATGTTCAGCCATCTCCAGGAAAGCAGGGCTCCATCACATGTAACAGTTACTTGTGAAGACCAGTGCCATCACTCCAAATGTCCACCACTTCCTCCTGTAAAACCCCACAGATTGTGAAATAAATTTTATAATGTCATTTGAATGAATACATTGATTGTTTCATATAAGGTAAAGAAGCCTCAGAAAACATGGAAAATAGCATGTAATTTATTAAATGAAAGAATCACTCTGGGTTCTGTGGCCAGACTACAGGTGAAGTTCATGATCCCTGGGGGCACTGGCAAATTTACATGTGCGTAACCACAACGCATTAGCCTATCAGGGTGCAGTGCATATGGCAAAGTGCATCACACTGGGATAAAGGCCACTGAGATCACTTCAGCTTGGGGGTTACTGTTGTGTCTCTCTCCCTTTAAGTTGTTTCCACCATGTTTCCTGGCTCTGTAAGGCTACATTTGCATTGCCATGTAGAATATTACCTCCAGGTGCCCTTGAGGCAAAATGGTCCCTTGTCACTCACTGGCCAACCACAGAAGTGAGGTTTCTGGCATTATGGTTGCTAGTAGTATTGGGGGAAATCTTAGGGTACTTGGAGCTTGGAAATCCTGCCTCCACAAAGACCATTCACAACAATATCAATAGGTCCTAGCTCCTCTCAGCTTCCAGCTTTCCTATTTGCCCTTCAGCTGCTGATATGCAACATCAAAGCTGACCAACATTCTCCTTTCACAGTGGCACTATGTTCTTCCTAGAATGTCTTGGATGTTGCCCATTGCTAGAGCAGATAAGATCTACATTCCTCACAAGCATGAACTTACGCTCTCCAAAAGAAGCAATTATGTGTGGCAGGGTCCCCGCAGTCTTGGATTCAGGTTTTTCTAGGACCCTGTGAAAAGGAACTCAGTGGATGCTTGTCTGATTTTCCTCCATTGGTAATACCGAAATACTGGACAAGGTGGTTCATCAAGAATCTAGGACTGGACAGACACTGACTGTAAACTTATCTTGCTATATTCTTCCAGCATTGAACTACCTCCTAGCAAGAAAATGGCAGATTTGCAGCTTGCCCAGGTGATTTCTTCCCTGTAGAAATCTGGACTAGAAAGATAATAAGCAAAGCACAGGGCTGAACAAAGTTGTGAACCTGTATTCTAGAGCATGAAGCTGCCAGAAAAATGTCACACCAACATATCCTTCCTTTAACAAGTTTAATATAAATTGAAATTCTATATTTTATTAAAATTTTGTATTCATATACAAATTAATTAATATGGCTTCATCCTGAACTCCTGTAGTATGAAGAGCAGGGCTAATTGCTGGAGAATCAGCTCAAAGTCACCATGGTAGCAGAGTTATAGTCCACTGTTACAAATACCATGTTTGTGCTTGTTCTGCTGTGCTCACTGCTTCAGATCTATCTTCCCTTCAAAGTGGAGAAAAGGAGGACTTACAAAAAAGCATGAAAGTGCAATATACTTTTAAGCACTTGACAGTGCTGCAGAGAGAGAACACAACAGCAGTAGCATGCAGCTTTCCTGGTACTTCTGTGGTATGATACTGCTGGTGACCTGCAGTAACAATCACTGAATCCCAGTGGTCAAATCCAAGTAAGATTCTGCAGTATGGGTGTCTCAAATTTGCCCATTTAGGTGACTAAGCATAGACTTGAGGAGAGTCATTGTGGCTTGTTGAATGATCATACTTTCCTTGCAAACCTAAGTTGTGATCTATTCAGGTCCCCACTTTTCTCAGATATTTATGCCCACAGATAGATCCTCTTTGGTACAACATGGCTGTGGTTTACACTGCCATGGGTTCTTACAAATTGTTTTGACTTTTATTCTTCCCTGTAAGAGTCTCTAGGTTGGGGGGATTGGTTTTTTGCTTGTTTTCAGTTTTTGTAATGTTCTGCTTAGTGATTAGGTAGCGAGGCTCAGTGGGAAAGACTAACTAGTGTGACTAGCTGCTGAATTTCTGGGACAACCTGTATCATACCAGTCTCAGGCTCAGGAAACACACGGACAGTTTTAGCTTCAGCTCATAGCCTAGAAATTACTAGATGCACTTCAATTCAATAGCAGTTGTCAAACCCGGTAGAAAATCAGAAAGAAATGGGAACTAGCATGATTGGTTTGCCTCCTGACTTAGGCAATGAACAGTAGTGGATGCATTCTTGGTCACACGGGGGTTTTATTTCTCTTCGAAATCAACACCCTGCATTATCCTCACTATGTACCTTTTTGATCCTTACCTCTGTCCAGAGTGAAACACATTGTTCTGTAGCTGGGAATCTTGCCATAGTTTCAGCCAGCAGCCAGAACAGACCATGTCCCTCGTCACTATTTACTTTTGAGACTTCTGTGTTTTTGTTTTCAGGAGGCCTTCATGGGAGCAATAGAGAAGACAAGCAAAAACTGGCACAGTGTGGCAGTGTTGCTGATTCAGCCTTCCAGAAATGAAGGCAGCACCTCTCTAGGACAAATAAAGGACAGGCATCTGTGTTTGGGACAGTACTATGGAGCCACAGTACTACAGAGCAATGAGTGGTACAGAGTAGTGACCACTAGGCCTGTAATCTTTATGAGAGTTTAATGTCAGAGGTGGAGTTTGCCTTTTTAGAGGATGCATGGAGCTCTGCCTAGGGGTGGATGATGAGACAAATGAGAGGTTATGGGTAAGGATTAAAGAGCAGTCCAGTATGGGTTACATTGTAGTGTGTGTCTTCTGTAAGTTGCCTGACCAGGATGAAGAATTGGATGAGGTCTTCCACAGACAGCTAAAAGTAGCCTCATATTTGTAGGTATTAGTCCTCATGGAGGACTTCAACCACCCCAATATCTGCTCTGCACAGCAGGGTATAAGCAATCTAGGAGGTTTCTGGAGAACATAAATGACAACTTCCTAACACAAGTGATAAAGGAGCCAAAAATTGCTCTGCTAGACCTCATACTTACAAACAAGGAAAGGCTCACTGGGGATGTGAAGATTGAAGGCAGTCTTGCCTGCAGTGACCATGAGATAGTGTAATCCAGGATCTTGACAGGAGGCAGGAGAGCAACAAGCAAGATCACTATCCCAGGTTTCAGAGTAATCTTTGGCCTTTCCAGGGATCTGGTTCAAAGAGTCCTAGAGGGCCCTAGAGGGAACGAGATTAAAGAAAGCTGGTTGATATTCAAGGATCGCTTCCTCCAATCACAAGATTGTTGTCGTCGGTTAGCCCCAGTCAGCAACCAAGCACCACACAGATGCTCGCTCACCCTCCCCTCCCTGGTGGGTTAGGGGAGAGAGTTGGAAGGGCAAAAGTAAGAAAATGTGTGGGTTGAGATAAGAACAGTTTAATAATAAAATAACATAATAAAATAAAATAAAATAATAATAATGATGATGATGATAATAATAGTAATGAAAAGGAAAACAATGAGAGAGTGAAAAAAAGAACAGGAAAAACAAGTAATGAAACTGCTCACCACCTGCTGACTGACACCCAGCAAGTCCATGAGCAGCGATCGCTGCCCCCTGGCCAGATCCACACAGTTTATACATTGAACATGACATCATAGGTTATGGAATATCCCTTTGGCCAGTTTGGATCAGCTGTCCTGGCTGTGCTTCCTCCCATCTTCTCTCTGGCAGGGCATGAGAAGATGAAAAGTCCTTGACTAGTGTAAGCACTACTTCGCAACAACTAAAACATCAGTGTGTTATCAACATTATTCTCATACTAAATCCAAAACACAGCACTATAGCAGCTACTAGGAAGAAAATTAACTCTACTCCAGCCAAAACCAGGACAACTGATCACCCCAAAGAGCAGGAAGTCAAGCAAAGATACCAGGAGGCCTACATGGATGCAGAAGATGCTCCTGGCAAAACCCAAAGACAAAAAGGAAGCATAGAGATGATAGAAACAGGACAGGCAACCTAGGAGGAATGAGGAGATGCTGTCTGAGCATGCAGAGACACAGGACAGCCCAAGTCCAACTGGAGCTGATTTTCTCAAGGAAAGTCAAAGGAACAGGAAAGCCTTCCATAAGTATGTATGCAGCAAAAGGAAGATGAGGGAAAATATGGGCTCACTGCTGAATGGGATTGGGGCCCTGGTAACATGAGACTTGGAACAGGCTGAAGTACTGAATGCAATATTCACCTCAGTCTTTACCAGTAAGGTGGACCTTTCTGATCACTGACCCCAGAGACCAGGGGCCAAACTGGAGCAAGAAGGGCTTGGTTCTCTTCTTGTTGGAAGTGATTGAGGTTAGGGAATACTTAGGTAAATTGGACATACCTACATCCATGGGTCCTGATAGGATGCACCCATGAGTACTGAGGGATCTGGCTGGTGTCATTTTGTGTCCATTCTCAATTATCTTTGACAGATCATGGTGACTGGGAGAAGTGCCTAAGGACTAGAGGAAAGCAAATGTCACTGGTATCTTCAAGAACAGCAAAAAGGAGGACCCAGAGAACTATATTAATTCAGCCTTACCTTGATCCCTGGAAAGCTACTAATAACATATGTAACTCATAACTAATAACTAATACTACAGTAAGCTCCCTGGAGAGCTACTAATCCTGGAAACCATTTCCAGATGCATGAAGGACAAGAAGGTGATTGGGAGTAGTTAGCATGCCTTTATGAAGCATAAATTGTGCTTAACCAACTTGATAATCTTCTACAATGAAATGACTGGCTTGGTAGATGAGGGGAGAGCAGAGGATATTGTCTACCTGGAGTTCAGGACTTCAGTAAGGCTCTGACACTGTCTTCCATTAGTTCATCAAAGCAAAGCTGATGAGTAGACAGTGAGGTGGATTGAAAACTGGCTGAATCATCAGCCCCAGAGGATGGTGGTCAGTGGCACAGTCTAGCTGGAAGCTAGTCAGCAATATACCTCAGGGTTCAATACCAGGTCCACTCCTGTCTTAACTTATGATCTGGGTGATGGCACAGTTACCCCAGTGAAGGACCCTTAAGTTGATTGAGGGACTGGGGCATCTCTCCTACTAGGAAAGGTCAAGAGATCTTAGCCTGCAGAAGAGAAGGCTTGGGCAGGTCTTGTCATTGCATAAAATACCTAAAGGGAGAGTGTAAAGAAGGTCATGCCAGGTTCTTTTTGGTGGTGCCCAGTGACAGAACAAGAGGCAATGGGCACAAACCAAAACACAGGAGGTTCCTCCGGAGTATAAGGAAACACTTTTTCACTCTGAGGGTGACAGAGCATTAACACATTTTGCCCAGAGAGGCCATGGAGTCTCCATCCTTGGAGACAGTAAAACATATTCTGGACATGGTCCTGGGCAAACAACTCTAGGTGGACCTGCTTGAACAGAAGGGTTGGACAAGGCCAGAGGTCCCTTCCAGTGTCAACCATTTTGTGATTCTGTGATTTCATGAAACAACCCCCACTTCCATTACCCGGTTAAAATGTTATCTAGACTTTTAAGTTTGTAGTTATTTCTGGGGCTCTTACTGCCTTGTCTACAATGTAGTCTTAGAATATAAATCCTCTTTCTGCAGGTCAGTGTACACAGCGAATGGGGATATCACTGGAGGGAAGAGAGGGGACAGTCATCAGATAGACAATGTCATTCTAAAAGGAGTCTTCAGACTGGGAGAGTCATCTCATTCCACAATAGGGAGTTTGCACCGCTTGGTCTTCAGGGGAGGAGAAATTAGGAATAGAGGAGAGAAGGAGATCAGAGGAAAGATCACTGTTGGCAGTAATGTTTGCTATTTCTAGCTTTGGGAGTCAGCCCCACTAGCTGTGCGAGTCCTGGGTTATGCTGCTGCACCCGAGGGTGACCCATCCTGGTTCATTCATTACAAAAGCCCAGCAGAGATCTGCTGCTCTTCTCCACATTACCACTT
The DNA here is from genome assembly GCA_031468815.1 of Morus bassanus. Classification (NCBI taxonomy): domain Eukaryota; kingdom Metazoa; phylum Chordata; class Aves; order Suliformes; family Sulidae; genus Morus; species Morus bassanus. The sequence goes on from CM062600.1 coordinate 30,993,920, forward strand.
TTACACATATTTTGCTTTTGGAAAATGCTCTTTCCTCATGACACTTAGTGTAATGACTCTTTGAAGCATGTGAAGCTCATGGGTCACTACAGTGTTGCAGTGGAAATCTCCCCATCTTGGTGTCACGTCATGGATTGTTTCCCCAGTGGCTGCTAACATGTAAGGGAACTGAGTGCAATAAGAGATGGAGGAGTTTCAGAAGCAGGAGCAAGGCCCAGGAATGCACTGAACATCAAGGTGTGACCAAACTACTCTGAACAGTCCAATAGATAGGAAGTAACTAAAGGAGTCTGTAGTACCCTTCTTATAGTCTTTGTTTTTAGAGATTGGACTAAATCAGCTTGATCCTGCAGGCACACCATGCTTCTCTCAGTCAACAAGAAGTACCTGTTGCATGGGGGTCCTTGAACTCTGTCAAACTGATGTGAGCCTGATGATATCAATATAGATTTACTTAGCTTATTTTATCTTAACAATACTATGTCATAATGAAGTAGGATATGTCTTAGAACAAAAACCCGCAAATGAGTGGTAGTCTGCCTTTAACAGTCCATGAAGGACTATTTAGTGGTCCCAAGTTTAAGCAAAACTAGGAGAAAAGTAATTCTGGAAGGGGGAGATCATGACCACCAACTCAAAGACCACATACTCAGGAAACATGGCAACTCAAAATGTTAAGGAAGTAGAGGTCTCAAAAATCGTACTGGGCATGCGTAGTCATTTACATGGTAGGTGAAGAATTTTAACCAATCATTTAACAGAATGGCAATGAACATGTATTAGATGATTAATATCTTGTATAAAAATAACTGTTGGTTTCTACCAACAGTGTGCAGATTTGTACCTGGCAACCATATCTGCGCATTTACATAATAAAGGAAAAATACCTCAACTCTGTGTGTAAACTGGGTGACAAACACCGAATAACAAACCTCAAGTTTTGGGACAACACTGAGACAGAGAAAAGAAAGTGAACAGTTGTAACCTCCTCCCAAAATACAAGTTATTAGTGAGATCTCAGCTATGGAGAGTCGTGGTAGTTCCTGGATAATCCTCGCCTGCCACAATGCTGGCAGGCAATGATAGAGCAGAGAGCAGGATTTGCCCACAAGGAAGAGCGATAGTAAGTACAACCTGTTCCCTCATTTAGAAAGCATGTGCAAGAATGAAGATGAGGAGGTAACAAGCAATTTAGCCTGCTGCAGGGTGATGATTGGGGTGATGTAAAGAGAAGTCAGTTGGTGCTCTGTGAACACAGGCATTAAGTCAGCTGGAGTACGCAGTAGTGAGTAAGGAAGTTAAAATGAGAATCTCATTGTAATGTGGGCTGAGTAACACACTGAGTTGCTACAAGGCTATGTAACCTTGAATCCACTCGAGATGTACAAAGGGACTGAAAAGCAAAGGATAGATGCTACAGCTCAGAGCAATTAGTGCGTTATGGAATAATTACTGCTGTCACCAACACAAGAGGGACAGGTACTCTTCCAAAATAAATAACTGGCAGAATCAGGCCTCATTAGAAACACTAAGTCACTGGAGCCAGTGGGCAGGAATGGAGGGTTCTGTAGAACTTTGATCCTGCAAAGTGTTGAATTCCTGTCACTGCTGTTCAAACACTTGTTCCCCAGTTGTGCTGTGTTCACAGTTCTAATCTGTGAGTTTTTAATTTTCATTGGGAAGTCAGGTCTGGAGAATCTGATTCTATTCCCATAAGTCTGACATCAGGTATGATTATCCAATTGCACAAATATTCAACAAAATCAATAATTTTTCCACACGGTATTGGGTCATCGGTGTACGAGAGAGGCTGTGCCTTTGCCCACTCTCTTCCCGAATCTTCCAATACCAGGACCTGCATTCTCATCAGTCAAATGTTGCTTTCATGAGCTCTCCATAGCCGCAACTATATGCGGATCATAGAAGGCCTCTTCATTCAAGCAGCCGGGTATAGTCAGTGAAGGAACTTAACTGTACTGCCTCTTCTCAGGCACATTAGGCTGGGTCTTATCTGAGTCTCTAACCAGACACCATGGGAGTTGCTAATGAGGTGTGAAAGGCATGTTGGAATCTTTGATTTAGGTGTTGGCTAAGATAATTTAAAAGGGTAACCAGTAGTCTGCAGAGCCTTCAGGCAATCAGAAGCTTTTCAGATGCAACTGAGCCCTGGCTGATCCTGTGCTCTCATGCTCCTGCTTCATCTAAACTGTAGTATTAGGTTTCATCTTAGCCTTTTTTCCCCTAGATGAGGGCACTCTTTGGCAACGACTCTATAGTGCCCTGGAGCTTGAGCTGCTGTTTGGTGAGTCTGGGTGCTGCCACCAGAACTGAGGATGGAGTGAATGTGATTTATTTTATGCTGTTTCTTGTAACTTCTTTGGTGTCCCCTTCCTGTAAACATCACATCATTTTGGTAAGGAAGAATTTATTAGTGCTCCATCTGGCCTGATGACTGGTGGAAGACTGGAGAACTGGCAGGAAAGGAAGGATAGAAGCAAAACCCTTTTGCTTCTCCGGAAGCAAAAAACATTCTGATGCAGTTCTTCACCACAACATGGAGAAAAGTTGTTAGGACATGACATGGTATTGCAAAGAAAAGTCTTTCACCTATAGAAATGACATGATAGAATAATATCGGAGCTGGGAAAAAAATTTGTGTTGGCAATGAAAGCAAGGATACAGAAGGGCCGCAGCAGTGCAAGAGACTGAAGCCCTTGCTGGAAGCAGAAGGTCTCCTCTCCTTGTTATCCTGAGCCTGCTATAACACCCACTAATGCAAACTCATTTTCTCCAGTGGTTAGACCTTGAAGAATGCCATGTGAATTGAGGGTGAAGCAAACAAAATTCAGCGCTTAGATGACAAATGTTAGCCCGGCCATGAGGTAGCATTGAATAAGGAACCAGGAAAGTTTGAAATAACTATCTATACCATCAGGTTCTAGGGATGACGCTGTTGTAGGTCTGCATCTCTATGAATTGGGCATGGGGAGGCACACAATCTCCCACCTCCTCTGCTTCCTGTCTCCAACTCCCTGCTTCCCTGACCAAAGCATGTCAGAAAAGAGAAGAGAGAAAAGCCTGTGGGAGTTATGGAATGAAGAATAAGCATACAGGTTGATCAAGGGACTACTGGAGAATTACTGCGGGTCAAACACATCGCTGTAGCTTAGACCTGGTGAGGAAAAGCTTGGGCTGAATTTTACTTGATGCTGGTACTGAGAAGTAGTACATTTGCTCTATTGTCTTGGCCGAGAGAGGTGGATACGCCTGGGAGAACCTCCTCCTCTGATGCCAATCTTCAAGTAAATGCACTAGTAGGGCTGGGTGGGCTTTTGCCTGCAGCTTGAAAGGAATGGGCTTTATGAGAGGATCCATCAACATAACTTCTGTTGGAAGAGGAATGTGCAGCAGTCCATGTTTTCCCTGGCTGTGTCCTGGATAGTCTTCTTATGACATATTTCATACTCACATATCCCCTTGTAGCTAATTGTGCTCGTCTATTTGTATGGTCACCGTTCTGCAACAGTCCATCTGTTACACAGATATGTATTGATATTCAAACACCTGCTCTCCTGCATTAACTGGGAGAAACTCAGGACACATGATTCCTTGCCAGAGATTATGTTCTGCTTTCAGAAGCGTGCCTTTAAGTGACAGGACTTTTTTACTAGAGGCACTGGCAATGAAAACCTGTTTCTATGTGGGACTCGCTGTAGCATGGCCAATAAAAAACATCTTCCTGCAAATCAGCAGGTGCTTTCTAATGAATTTGGGTAGTGACAGGAAAATGTTGCATCAGAAGGCTTATGGGAAAACCAAGAAGGTATTTGCTGTCTGTGGGGATAATTGCAAGCAAGATGGGGAGAAAGATTTGTGACATGTTCTGCTTGCAGGAGGATTTGAAATATAACAAAACAAAGATCAAATACAAAAATGTTGTGCAAATGAGTGTGTGGAGACTAAGAGGTGGTGAGGATGGGGCTTTTAACATTTGCTAAAATATACTGACAGGGATTTCATGTGGTCAGTAAGAGGTATCGCTTTGGTTTCTTTAACAAGACACCTGCTGGCTGGTTTGATTCCAGGCATAGGCCAGTTTGATGAGCAGGGGCTAACACCAGTATGAAGCACCACACAACAAGACTGATCCCAGTTGCCTCCGAATCATAAGCAAGGTCATCAGAAAATTGCAGATCCAGTTCAAAACCAAGAAATTTATGTATTCATTAAAAAAAAGAGAGAGAGAAAAAAGATTACTTGCATAGTTATGGCTTATGAAGCATGGATTCCTCTGCTGTTCTGTCACCCTCTCCAGGACTCTCAGAGCTAGAGCTAGGGTTTTGTCAAATGGAAGTAGATAGTCTCATATGGCCCCTGACTCTAGAATCTGGATCAGAGAAAGGAACAGGAAATATTACAACATTTAATATTGTAGGTTGATGATACATCTCATAGAGATGAAGCCTGAAATATGTCCTGGCACAAGAAAAATTCTCAACAGGAGCAGTAATGTTAAAAATTATTTCAGTATTCACTGTGAATTAAGGTGAGGGCTCACCTACACAGAAATTCAGGTTGCTGTTTTATGTAAGCTCCTCTTCTACATATGTCAATGCTATCAAGAATGTTAAAATCAAGTAGGTATTATGGAGGTACTTAGACAGCTGTACTCTTGCAAAGAACAATGCTTGTATTGTCCTGAACACTTACTGCCTGTAAAATTCAGCATGAAATAAGATCATGTCACAATATCTAGGGTCAGAAGATACTAAGAATGATGCTGTAGGTTAGGTGGATCTATTGGACTGTACACCACACAATAGTGGCCAAATGTTGTCAGAGGCCAACTATGCCAAAATTCCCAAGCAGAACTCCGGGACAATTTGGAGAGGAGGTATCTCCCCTTCCTGTGTCTCCTATAGTATATTAACTTTCTTCTGTCAGAGTTTTGAATTATTTGGAAGGGAAATAACATGTCAGTTGTGGATAAAAATACCTTTAGAGGGAGTTGAGCAGGTATTAAGGACTATACTGAAAAGATAAAGGGTAATGTTCTCCACTGCCCAGTGCTGGCCACAACTCATCCCCACCTATTCAAGTGTAGAATGTACGATTGTCTCAGAAAAAACAGCCTTGCTTTCTGGACCATGTTGTCAGTAAGAGAGCCCATGATTTCACTACATTGAAATGCCTAGCTGATACAGGTGGTAATAAATAGAATAAATAACTCAGATGCAGGAGAGTTAGTGTAACTGCTTAAACTGATCTCCAAGGAAACCTACTTGAGATAAAGCCCCAGATTCAAACAATGAAAGTGTTTAGCTACCGACTGCAAGACGACTGCTGTGGCTAGGCATGTAGCCTGGTCCCAAGTACTGAGACAACATGGTGTATACGTGGCTAAATGGAAACGTAGGAAACGCTCCGCAATAAGACTGGAATCACCACCTCGCAGTTCCTATTACCAATCTGTAATGACATGTGCACTATGATCTATGCTTTTGGATTCTAGTCACCCTTCTCCTTCATCTTGGTGATGATTTTAAGGCCAAATTAGTATCTGAAACTAAAAATATGTGGTTAGTTTTCATGACCAAAAGAGGACCAGCCAATAAATATTTTCTGTGAATATTTTCAATAGAGATAGTCTCCGTGTCCCCCCTTTTTACAGTATTATTCAGAAATCTCTGGATTTCATAAATGAGCAATAAATATTACAGGCTTCCCCTTCCCCCCTATTCTTATTCGCTGAAATGGACATTCTTTTTTGGTTGGTTGGTTGGTTGTTTATTTTCTGGTTAAAAAGTATGTTAAAAAATCAGTCCGATGCTAAATAAAAGAAATAAATATATATATTTCCACTCTTTTTTTTCTATTACCTCTCTTCCACAAAAAAAAAAAAAAACCAACATATAAAATCACTACCCGCAAAACCCTGAAAAGCTGAAAACCCCACAAATCTTTTCCTAAAAATCTTCCATTTTGTTTTACACCGTGAATGTTTTTAGTCCTTGTGTCTGGACAAGAGGTGCTGAATGAAACATTGTTTACTGAATGCAGAAACAAAAGGCAGTAACTCTGTTTGGACACTGACCACTGGTGCACACTCTCCACGTGCTGATGTGGACCCACTTCTTGTCACACCTCCTGCCATGGCTCATTGCTGCTCTCAGGCTACTGCACACAAAAGGGCACCATGCACAGAGAACAGCTTGCTTAGGTGGTGGATGGTCCTGCTCTGGCTGGCTGCCAAGCACAGTATTGTCAATCTGTCTGAGCCCACTATATTTCTAACTGTGATGCAAGAAATCAAGGAGAAACTTGATCAGTCAAGGCAGGTCCCCTCATGGTGCTCTCCTGATGTCTTGATCATAGAATCATAGAATGTCCTGAGTTGGAAGGGACCCACAAGGATCATCGAGTCCAACTCCTGTCCCTGCACAGGACAACCCCCAAATTCACATCATATCTCTGAGAGCGTTGTCCAAGCGCTTCTTGAATTTCATCAGGCTTGGCACCGTGACTACCTCCCTGGGGAGCCTGTTCCAGTGCTCCACCATCCTCTGGGTGAAGAACCTTCTCCTAATACCCAACCTAAACCTCCCCTGGCACATCTTCCTGCCATTCCCTCGGGTCCTATCATTGGTCACCAGAGAGAAGACATCAGCGCCTGCCCCTCCTCCTCCCCTTGTGAGGAAGCTGTAGACCACAATGAGGTCTCCCTTAGTCTCCTCTTCTCTAGGCTGAATAAACCAAGTGACCTTAGCCGCTCCTCATACGGTTTCTCCTCTAAACCCTTCCCCAACTTTGTGGCCCTCCTCTGGACACTCTCTAGTAGCTTTATATCCTTAATGTACTGTGGTGCCCAAAACTGCACAGAGTACTCAAGGTGAGGCCGCGCCAGTGCAGAGTAGAGTGGGACAATCACCTCCCTCGACCGGCTGCAATGCAGTGCTTGATGCATCCCAGGACACGGTTGGCCCTCTTGGCTGCCAGGGCACACTCTTGGCTCATGTTCAACTTGCCGTCAACCAGAACCCCCAGGTCCCTCTCCGCAGAGCTGCTCTCCAAGCCTCTTGTTCCCCAGTCTGTATGTACATCCAGGGTTGCTGTGCCCCAGGTGCAAAATTCAGCACTTGCACTTGTTAAACCTCATATGGTTGGTGAGTGCCCAGCTCTCCAGTCTGTCCAGATCTCTCTGCAGGGCCTCTCTGCCCTTGAGAGTGTCAACAGCTCCTCCTAATTTTGTGTCATCAGCAAACTTAACTAGTATTCCTTCAAGTCCTGCATCCAAGTCATTTACAAAGAGATTAAAGAGTACCAGCCCCAAGACGGATCCCTGTGGAACCCAGCTAGTGACTGGCTGCCAGCCCGAGGTAACCCCATTTACTATAACGCTTTGAGCCTGACCCGTCAGTCAATTGCTCACCCATTGTATTACATGTTTATCCAGCTGTATGCTGGACATTTTGTCCAGGAGGATACTGTGAGAGACAGTATTGAAAGCTTTACTGAAATCTGAAAAGATCGTATCAACTGGCTTCCCTTGGTCAACTAAGTGGGTAACCTTGTCATAGAAGGAAATCAAGTTCGTTAGGCAGGACTTCCCCCTCATGAACCCGTGCTGGCTAGGACCAATGACTGTGTTGTCTTTCAGGTGTTCTTCAATAACTCCCACAATAATCTTCTCCATAATTTTACCAGGCACAGAAGTGAGACTGACGGGCCTATGGTTACCGGGGTCATCCCTGTTGCCTTTCTTGAGGATTGGGACAATGTTTGTCAGCTTCCAGTCAGCTGGGACCTCTCCAGATTCCCAAGAGCACTGAAAAATCATTGAGAGAGTTCTCGCTATGATGTCAGCCACCTTTGATGTTTGAAATCTCTTTGATCAAGGTCTTTTTGCAGCCCATGCTGCAAATATGCACTAACTGTGCAGCTGTTCTCCTAATGCAAAACAGTTCCAGTACCTCCAGTCTGTGAGTGTGCAGAGTGTGACCCTACCCTGTGAGAAGAGGGAAAGAGAGATTGTGTCCAGGGTTTGGAGAATGGATTAAAACAGTCCTGATGTTTCCTTCTTGCCTTTAAATACATCTGTTTGAATGTCTCCTGTCATTGTGGGCCCTCAAGTGAGGAGGGAAGATGTTTGTGGTCTCCTGCAACTGTGCACTTGAACATGCAGGTCTTGTTGTTACCTGGGAGGTAACAAGAACTGATCTCTGGGTCCTGCTTTTTTTCCTTTTCAATCTGGGGTGTACCTGCAAGGATGACTTTCAGAGCAAGCCTTGCCGAGGTGGCAAAAAACACTAGCTATGAGTTAAGATAGCCATGTTTTGTACTGAATCATGGGCCAAGTGCTAGAATGCCTTGGCAAACTCTGTCTCTGGGAAAAAATAATTTTCCTCAGGGTCTAAATTTGTCCTTGCCTTTTGTCAACTAATAATTAGGTAGAATTTGTGTTGCCTTCTTCTTGCAGGATGAAGACTAAGGAGAAGAAATTACTTGCATTTTTGCAAGGTATATTCTGATCTTCTTCCGTTAGTCTAGGAAGTAATCATTAATGTCTTGTTTCTTGGGTCCCTTAATTTAAAACAGAGTAGAATTTCTTCATATTGCACTAAGATGAGATTTCCAAATTCTCAAGGCAGTTGCCCCCTAGTCATGCATGGGAATAGCAGGAAATCCGCACGAAACACTGCTAGATCAAACCTTCCCTTGGTTGCTTTGGAAGGTGCAGAAAGTAAAGCAGTTTTTTCCCCACTGAAGTTATGCCACTTCAAGAGCAAAAACAGTTGCCAACTGCTGAAAATGGCACGTAAAAGCAGTATATACCCAACTTTACATCTTCCAGAGGAAACACATGGTCTCCCAAGTTACAGTGGGAATCCTGAATAAAACACTAAGCATGGGATAACACTGTCTTTTGCTTCCTACTATGTATGAAACTTGAAAGCAGCTTCAGAGATCTGTTGCTCAGGGCTGTGCAATCTCCTTAAGGTGCTATGCAGCCTAAGAGTATAGTTCACAGCCGGATCGCGCTGGAGAATTCCACCCGTCACAGTGCAGGGTTTGAGTAATCAATCTATAGATGTCCCAGGCTACAGTGTCTTCAGGAAAAGAGTCTTTATGCCAAACATATGCAAATGTCCAAACATACAAAGCCGTCCAGTTTTGGGCAAGTAGCCAAAAGCAGAGCTTCTTTCCCCCAACTTGTCTTATAATTCTTGGACTTAAGATTTGTAAGTTAGGTAATTCATGCTAAATTCCGTCTTTTGTACAGGCCTGCACCTTCACACATGCCTACTTATTTTTCACAACTGTTCTAAGGCTTCAGAACACTTAGGAAGGAACTTGATGTAAATATGCATATTTCTCAAGATGGAGACAGCTTACCTGGAGGTGCTGTGGACATTTCTCAACCAATTTTGATTCTGGGACTCCAACCTCTATGGTCTCTCAGGGCTCGGTCCAGTTTACTGCATAATTTGATTAACAAGTACTCAACTTCATTAGAATCTGGGTGATCCATAGTAAAACATCTTGCCTACCCATAGAGGTAGACAAGTTGTGTACAGAGAGAGGAAATGTCATATTAGACCAATTGATAGAACAGGAAAACACAGAGAGAATTTGGGTCATGGATACCAAAAATCTATTGTTGTTGTTTGGTCTTAGAAAAGCTGCATACTTCTCTGCAGACTTGTTTTTTTTTTTTAGAATTCACAGCTACTGTAACACTGCTCCCCAGGGCTCAGTATTTGGGCCAGTCTTGTTTAATATATTTATCAATGATCTAGATAAGGTGATCGACTGCACCCTCAGTCAATTTGCAGATGACACCAAGTTGGGCAAGAGTGTCGATCTGCTTGAGGATTAGGAAGGCTCTGCAGAGGGATCTGGACATGCTGGATTGATGGGCTGAGGCCACCTGGATGAGATTCAACAAGGCTAAGTGCTGGATACTGCACTTGTGTCACAACAATCCCACGCAACACTACAGGCTTGGGGAAGAGTGACTGTAAAGCTGCCCAACAGAAAAGGACCTGGAGGTGTTGGTCAACAGCTGGCTGAATTTGAGCCAGCAGTGTGCCCAGGTGGCCAAGAAGGCATCCTGGCTTGTATCAGAATTAGTGTGGCCAGCAGGACTAGGGTGGTGATCATCCCTTTCTACTTGGCAATGGTGAGACTGCAGCTCAAATACTGTGTTCAGTTTTGGGCCCCTCACTACAAGAAAGACAATGAGGTGCTGGAGCATGTCCAAAGAAGGGCAGCAAAGCTGGTGAAGGGTCTAGAGCACAACTCTTATAAGGAGCAGATGAAGGAACTTGGGTTGTTTAGTTTGAGAAAAGGAGGCTGAGGGGAGACCTTATGGCTCTCTAACTGAAAGGAGGTTATAGTGAGGTTGGTATTGGTCTCTTCTCCCAAGTAACAAGTGATAGGATGAGAGGAAACAGATTCAAGTTGCACCAGGGGAGGTTTAGATTGGATACTAGGAAAAATTTCTTCACCAAAAAGGTTATCAAGTATTGGAACAAGCTGCCCAGGGAAGTGGATGAGTCACTGTCCCTGGAGGTATTGATGTGATGTTTAGCAACATGGTTTATTGGTGGACTTGGCAGTGTTAGGTTAATTGTTGGACTTGATCTTTAGTGCCTTTTCCAACCTAAATGATTCTACAATTCTATGATTAGTGATGGATCAGGGACACCTTAAGCAAGTCCTGTGCTGAGAACTTTCCAACTGAATCTGTGCATCAATCTCACTTGCGTGAAAGAGTTCCTTGTTCTTGAATTTTTGTTACACTGGCAAATTCTCAAGGAAAACTTCCCAGTTTGAATGAATCTGCAAGTCTACTGGGGAAAAATGTGATCTCTCTCTGTAAGATCATTGCTGTCCCCCAGCCCAGTGTGACTCTGAAGATTGTGCTGACAGAATCTACTGACCAGAGCTACTATTTAGAGTACTTTGCATTTCTTACATAGTCAAAGTATGACACACATGTCAAAGCAGTGTGCTGGCTACAGAAGAGACCTTACTTTTAAATGCTTTCCCTACTCCTTGGTGTCAGTGGTATGTCATGTCATCTGTCATGTATCATAATGCACTGCTTATTCAAAGCACTGGAGAAATATTCGGTTACAGTTACAGTCACCTTCGGTTCATGGGAAATAAGAGTCACAGAAAGCAAGGAGGGCTTCACCCTTTTGTGGAAAGTGAGTAAGAGTTGGACTGGGAAGGAGATAACACTGCTTTTTTTGCTCAGAGGTCTCTTCCTGATCCTTTCACAGTGACCTGCAACCTCCAAGCAGGGACAATCCCACATCAGCCCACATAGTTGTGTTGTTCCTTATGCCTGTGAGACCTCTCTGGCATGGGGCCCAGCTGCCTGCGACTACTGTCACCACTGTCTCCAAGAGACATGCATGTATCATCAGAGCACTTGTTCATGGAATATCAGTGCCAATGGGAACCCACAGGTGGTCTTTTTCAGCCATGGAGAATCATAGGTCTCCATTATCATTCCCTAGATATGAGTAGTTATGTTACATTTGCCTCCACTAAAGCTTAGCTGACACTTTTTTGCCCAGCTCTGTTATATTTCTGGGGTCCTCCTGGAGTTCCTTATTATGGAATCAACATTTGTCTACTAAGTGGTGGTAGTGTTCTCTATAAAGCATACATGTGTTGATGCTGGAGCCAAACTCCCACCCAACCGCTTGCTCACTCCCACCGCCCTAAGGGGAAGACGGGAGAGAATAGCAAGAACAGGAAAGCTCATGAGCTGAGGTAAAGACAGGGAGACTGCTTACCAATTACCATTGTGGGGAAAACCAACTTGACCTGGGGAAATTAGTGAAATTTATTGCCAATTTAAAAAGTATATATATAATTAATATATTATATGGATATTGCTATAATATATATAATATTATAAAACATTATATAAATAAACCAGAAAATATATAATTAGAGATAAATATATATCACATGATTATATATTTTATATCTATATAATTATAAAATTATTTCTTTGACCATTGGGAAATAAAAAGAAAAAAGCAAAGAAGTGTATGGAGAGACTGATTAGATTGAGCAGAACTGAACATGATTAATGACTCTACTGCACTTCTGTCAACCCAAAATAGCTTACAGCTTAATTAGATCTTTGGCAAGTTGCCAGCTGCATCTGAAAATGTGAGATGGTGAATCTGGCAATTTCTTTTTCTGCAGGTGAGTTCTGCACAATATTAAAACAAACAAACCCCAAATCACTCTCCCAAGTTTTCAGTAACTCAAATTACTGCAGTGACAAAGTTATTACTCATATTTGGGCTGACTAACACTTTTGTAAATCCTCAAGTGTGTTTCCTCTGATCTAGCAATACTTTTGAACAAGTGAAATGTTTCTTTTTATTCTGATAGCTTCTTTTCCCTTTTAGTTAATACAGGGAAAAACCTGACACATCAGATGTATTACTTTAGCCATTGCTACTCCCAACTGCTCCTTCAATAGGACAGACACCAATATATCATGGAAAACAATTTATTCCAAGCACTTCTCAGTGCAAGTTGCCAGTTTCACAGGCAATCTTGTGCAGGCCTTTCCAACTGTTTTGCCTATATTTTCCATAAAAAGTCAGCTCTGCTTTTCTGAAGGTCGCTTAGACTATGTCTCTAAATAAAAGTGTCTGTCGCTAAGGCCTGGCAGCCTTGTTCATATACACACAGTTAGTCTCCTCTCACTCCAAAACAGAGAGGACTCAATCCTTGTTATGGTGCATTTCCCACAGCACTTCACACCCTGTTACGTACATACCATCTGCCTTACCACAAGCAAATGACTGCCACAGAACATCCTGTACCCTGTGCAGGAGGGCTGGCAGACACCCTATTTCCTCCTTGTCATTTTTCTATCAGCTTCTTGGGATGTTCCTATTTCTGGCCTTTGAAACCCGTCTGTGGGCCTGGTTACTGATGCTAATCCTGCTGGGCAGCCCTAGAGAAGGGGCTTTGCCTACCATGCTGCTGAACATCCATGGAGTAACTGGAGTATGCCAAGTCTGGCCTGGGCACACACACAGGATGCAGAAGGCTTTTTGGTCTGCTGCCTTCAGGATGATGCTCCAGATCTTTGAACTGGGAGCTCCAGCATGGAACTGTTGGTTTGCAGAGCAGACATCCAGCAGAACTGCCATTCCATATTTGCTTCCTAGTCCTGTTTTCATGAAGGAGACACAGAGGGAATGTCTCAGCAGGCCCTCAAGGCAGCAAATGAGTCTCTAAGCAGCTCTGCAGAAGACCCCTCCTCCCCCTTCTCTGCATTGTTACTGTATTTACCCAAGTATTTTGGGTGTTGTCTAAAGAACAGGAAGGACAATTACATGTAAATCTACTCCTGACATGGAAAAAGGCACCACTGGAAGCAAGTTCTTTAGCATTAGTGTCACAACACTATTAATTGTTCTGCTCTGAGCCAGACTTGATACCATGTAGTTGTGCTGAAGGCTCTGCTCTCTGTTCTGCCTTGGGGGTGCCAATACTTGGCTGTGCTTGAAGCTACAGGGAGAACTTCCTGTCAAGGAAGATACTGGAAGATACTGTGATCCTCCATGGAGCTTGCTCGCACAGATATATTGGTGAACAGAGTGAACTTTTCCAAGATGACAGCTTGTCTTTGAGCAGTGTGAGCCTTAGAGTATAACCAGATGAGATCTGATTGTGTTTCCTCCAGGAGAAAAGTTGCTTAATGATGTTACTTTCCTCCTCCTACACCTCCAGAAACAAAGAAGATGAGGAGGAAGAACACCCTACCTGGCAGCTGCCTTATCTAGGTGTACTGAGGTCTTGGAATCAGGGTGAGATAACCAACCAAACCATTCCCTTTGTGATTTGAGTGAACTGCCAATTGGTATCAAAAGAGAATGGGATTTTGCTCTTACTGCCAGATCTCCTGTGGATGACATTTACATACAAGCAGTGTACTACTTCAATGGCAGATTACTAGCAGTGTGGTTTTAGTCCCTGATGGGATGCACGTCAAGGAACATTTTTCATCTCCCTATCTTTGTGATTTGTTTTGGACTGGGACTGGTCATCACCAGTTTCTAAATGAGGCATCCTGGAATTTTGTAACATTATAATGTTTTATGTAAGGCAAAGGATGACTCCTCATGCCACAGAAGAAATATGAACTACATGAAATTTTATGTGACTTTTTTAACTGGGGGGTAAAAATAAATTTGGGGGTCCTCAGAAACATAGTATGTTTCTGGCTTCATTTTCAACAGGAAAAAACTGACAAAGGATTACAAAAAGCTCATGATGAATCACTATCGGTACTGATGTGGCTCAAAACATAATGTTTCTTTGCAACATGCTGTGTTTAAAAAAATAAATGAATGCTTAAAATGCGTTAAACCATTTTTTTAGGACACATAATCATCTGTTTAGTCCCAAGTTGAACTACCTTGGTTTGCCTCACATATAATTAATTTCAGACTGACTAAACCAATTTTTAAAAATGTTTTTCATCTCATCAAAACCTGAGTTATTGATGCATAGCTGATTACTTTTCACAGGTTTGGAACAGGTTTGTTACAAAGACACAGCAGAAATTTAACTGAATTGAACATGAAATATGCAGTTAGTTACTACCAACTACAATTACATTTTTTCTTTTCTTATCATTATTAAGGTCATGTCTAAGCCATCAACATCTTTCTTCCTTGTATTTCAGCTACTTACTCTTTCTGTGTCTCAGTTAAATGAAAGCCATCTTTACCTAATGAATTATTTTAACTCATACTTCAATTGTGGAACTCACTGCCAGAGGATTTTGTCAGAATTGTAAGTGGTCTCATAAAGGGATTAAATGCTGTAGTGGGTACTTTAACAAACGAAGATATGATGACAGTCCAGATATTTCAGTGCAGGAAGTTTTTTTAATGCTGTTTCTGGTGGAGGCTGAGGATGTATAAAAAAAAAGAAGTCACTTTACACATCTGTATATAGGCTGTAAAAGGGGACAGGATACACAATCAGGGGACTTTTAATTTGATTCAAGAAAGCTGCTTTTGTGTTCACAGCAGGTCAATAATATTTACTCTGGTACATTCCTTTTTCTGTGTTTGATGTATTGCGGCTATATAGTTTGCTCAGATATCAGAAAGGATTTTCTCTGTTTTCTGCCAGCTTTGGATGTTATAGAGATATTCAGGATGCAAACTTGGTATTTAAAGTTTCTTATTAGTTCTCTCAATACTGTGGATACTGCCTCTTTTGTAGCTGCATGGGTGTTTGCTGCTGTAATAAAGCAGTGAATAGTCTTCATCCAACGAGGAGCAGTGGTATTATGATATTTCTGTCCTCAAAGTACAGGGAATGGATCTGCTTCTCTTTCCTCAGACACAATCGGCTGAAAAAGGGTAGCTTTCATCCAGGTTTGACTTGGCTGTAGTGCAGACAAAGAATGCGCTGGGAACAGCGAGATCTGTCAGCATTTCCAGCATCACTCAGACATTCACATCAAGTGGAGTCACCAGATGGTTGAAAACTGTATAGGTACATGGAAGCTGCTTCTCAGAATTACCTTGCTAATCCTGTTCTGATGTTTAGTTTTTCCAACACCATGAAAGAAGAAATTCCAATGCTCAGGCCAAAAAAGCCCAGCTTCTTGTACGCTTGCCCACGAAGAATTTAGTTTCAGATAAAGATAATGATAATGATTATAATGGTGATGGTAATAATGAGTTAATAATAAACATTTTTTCCATTTTTTATTTAGATATAATTTCTCTCTGTGGTGTCTCTAAAACCTGGACTGCCAAGCAGCAACACTGAGTGTCATAAAAGATTTTTCTTTTTTTAGTTATTCCATGTGGTGGTATGGCCCTGCTATGGACACACAAGAAATCTCCAATTGTTTTATAGTCTTCCTCACATTGTCCTGTCTTCAATGCTTTGAAAAACACGTATTCATTGCAATTCTTCTTCCTAGATACTGTTTGTCTTTGCTATGGGTGCTGGAAAGGAACTGAATTTGTGGCCTGTTTGAATGGAGAAGAATAATTTATTGCTTTTCCTGTTCAATTTCTTTAACAAAATGTATCAAAAACATTAAAAAATTGTATTTAGCACCTTCAGGGAGGTCCCTTTCTTTCTGCTTCGTTGTATTCCTATGAATTGCTCTTACTGTTCAACTCACCATAAGTAACTAATGCTTTTCATGACCGATACTCTTCCTCTCCCACCCAGCAATATAGACACCCTGCAAAAAAGTGAATTAAGCTTGAGATTTGACCTTTCAGAAATGTTGCAGAAGATTCTACAGTTAGAAAAAAACCCAGTTAGAAATGTCAGATTCTTAGTTCCAAAATGGTCAAAATGAACCGATTGCACTCATACAAAGGCTTTTTCCAGATATCTGTTCAAGATTACTTATTCTTCTCCCTGAAATTATATGTCTGCACACCATATTTTTCCTTCTGGTACTTTGGAAATTTCTGGGTTCAAAACCATTTGGTTGGAAAATGTCCTGCCAAACCTCAGGCTTTTTCCTCTTCTCTTTGTCCCTTTGCTTGTCCTTCACAGGCTCTAACCATGGCTTTGCTGGTGAGATGAAGTCACTGTCACTGCTTTCATACCCTTGTGCTTCAGGGGAAAGGTGATTTGCTAGCAGCGTATGACTGAACTGGTTTAGCAAAAAGTGTGCATTCTGTGTAGGAACACCCAGAGTTGAGGTGTTGGGCCTCTCTTTTGGCTATTCTATTTGGCTTTGTCCATGTCCCTTCAGACAGTATTAGTACCAGCACCCACAAACATCAGAATCAGAGGCATGTAAAACAATACATGCTGATTATGAAGGGGGGTGGAGGGCAAGCAGGAGAACTGTCTGGGGATCACAGTATGAGGCAGAAAGACATAGGGGTAGGAGGAGAAAGTGTAGTCAGCTATGCAAAAGAGAAAGGTAGGAGCAGAAAGAGGTCACCAGGACCCCAAATAAATTGTGATTGTCAGCAGCCTGCTGCAGACATAACCTATTCACTTTCAGCTACCTCTGCAAAGATCTCTTTTTATGCATTAGATCCAGTCTTATATTAAACAAGGGATGCACCAAGGGCTGCAAAACTGGAAATACTAGCTTACAAGAGTTAATGGAGAGGATTGGCCAGTGATAACTGCAGTGTAGAATGACTAGAGAATAATAATAAAGTCTGAACTGAATTACGAGAAGATTCTCTGGGCTGGGAATCAGCATGCAAAACAAACAATTGAAATCCAGTCGTCTACAGAAAGCTCTGTATAAGCTGAGGAATATTTCCCTTTTTGATTTCAATAGATCAAGACTCTGTATAGGAATAAAAATAATTCCAAGGATACATCCCACTAGACTTTGAACAACAGCTTTAGGCAATGAGTCAGAGAGTTTCCTCCTCCTTTAAACTTTGCTCATTTCACTGAAGTTCCCCATACCATCTTTCTGAGAATGACTCATAAGAGCTTAGCATTCACCGGAAAAGACTCAACATGTTTCTAATTAATGCCTGGTCTGAAGGATCTTTGACATTGTCCTGTAGTTGGTTTTGAAGATCTTTTTTGACCTAGATTGCTTGTGATCAATATGGAATGACTGCATAGAATGTTTCAGCTATATCACTATACCATCCTGTTTTGTGACAGTGGCAAAGACTGTACTACATTTTTGGAAAATCTGGTTTCCTGCATACATCAATCCCTGTTATACTGGATCAGATTCCACCTGATAGCTCTGATGTCAGTGACATACTCTACCCCAGATTGCTCCCTTGAAATTCTCTATTGCTTTGAGTTCTTTATCACAGGAGCTGGCCATTTGATTTAGGATATTGAGTATTTTTAGTTTTATTATGATGGTGGGTGCTGCTTTTGTAGTTGCTGTTATCCTTCACTTTGTAACCTTTTTGTGCAGTTTCTCAGATTTTTGCTGAAGCCTTCAAGCAGTATTTTCCAAAAACCATGGCTTCCAGTCTAATTTCTCCCTCCGACACAAAAATTTCTTTCTTCTGGCATATGCACATTAACAGATTAAATATCTGCCAAATGTCAAGAGCCACTGGTGTTTTGAAGAAAAAGCAAGACAACCAAGACAGGAAAATTGTGCTTGTTTCAGAGTCCATGGATGGCTCTGAGAAGCACATAATTTTTAGTAAGAACAAATCTGTAATAAACAAAGCAGCACAGGCTGACTTATCAGATGTACTCAGTCTGTAATGAAGACCTCAATATCAAAGAACTGACCATGTTCTTTGTATCAAAACTGCTCCTTTTAGCCTTCAGCTTACAGCTATACTCAATGGTTTGCAGGACTGCTTGTACAACTACTTCAGTACATCAGACTTGGTTGCCAGCTCTTACAGCCTGGACAGTTTAACTTGTACTCATGGATAAAACAGTCAGCTCCCAGAAACACTGTTTTTATGTTCATTTCCGTAGTTCAGCTTCTAGCTCGCCACCTTTGCAACACTACTAAGACATATAGAAAATACAAAACAGGAGAATGTATGACACTGAAAATATTCCTTTCCTGAAGCTCACCATGATTTACTTTGTGACAGCTCTTTAAAAAATGCTCACAAAATGTTTGCGAGTTACATCAGGTGATTTCTAGAAGAATTGTTGTTTCTTTGTCATAAATCATGTTTTGATACTCTGTCTTCAGAGATCCTTAAAAGATAAGCTAGCAAACAGCTACAACTGAGACAGAAAAATGATTACAAGTACACTGTGAGCACAGTAGTGAAGAAACTTTAACATGAAGAAAAAGGAAAATGTACAATAGTATGGGTT
This sequence comes from Morus bassanus, assembly GCA_031468815.1. NCBI lineage: Eukaryota > Metazoa > Chordata > Aves > Suliformes > Sulidae > Morus > Morus bassanus. The sequence continues at coordinate 31,012,745 of CM062600.1, forward strand.
GCTATGTGATATCCCATAACTGTCAGGAGTACCACAAAGTTAAAATTTTGCAAGGAACTGAAAACAAGAAGGGTTAACATGGCCTGGCAAAGAGTGAATAGGTAGACCTTTGTGATTGCTACTACTCCTGCTCCTGGAGGAGGGATGGATGGCTGTCTAATAGTAGTAATATGATACAGGAATAAGCTTAGGGTGAAACATTTAAACAGTTAAAATATCTTCTTTATAATATGTGTCTTCTTTCTTTTGTGTTTGTTCCCATTTGGTGGAAATATCTGTTATATACCTCGTTTGACAGAGTAGAATACACTTTATACCTTCAATTTTTTTAAGAACAAAAATGCGTCTCTGAGACAAAAATTATGATCAGATACTGAAGTCTTCAAAAGTGCTATATGCTCTGCAAGCAGTTGCATATTCCCGGGACTTAAAATTGTACTCACTTAATATGGGGGGTTGGTAACATGGATCTCAAGGTATAGGAACAGATATCTCCATTAGTAAATGCTAGCTGAAGAACAAGAACAAAGTAGGAAGACATCTCATAATTCCCATGGCAAGTCAGTGGAGGGAATTGAAATGAGGACAGGCTTGGAGAGATGTCTGAAGACAGGAGGGAAGAAGAGCCTTTGCTCAACCTAGGAATAAGGATGTGAAGGGGAACGCTTATTGCCGCTACATCTGCCTGGACAGATATCTCAAGGAGACACTGATTAATTCTTTTAGTTTTGATCAAGATCCGAATGGTTTATTAACCACACATAACCAGGGAATGATACATTCTGGATACAGACTGCGTTTTCTGTAAGGGCTTCTATAAGTACATACTGACAAAAAAAAGGCTGGTGAAAGTGCAGGCCTGCAGGTGAATGAAGTGGGAGCCCTGCTGACACGGGACATTGCAAAACCTGAGTTACTCAATGCCTTCTTTGCCTCAGTCTTTACTAGCAAGACTGGCCTTCAGGAATCCCAGGTGCCAGAGACCAGGGGAAGGTCTAGAGCAAGGAAGATATACATTGGTAAAAGGTGATCAGATCCAGGACTACTTATACAAACTGGAAATACGGAAGTCCGTGGGCCCTGATGCACCCACAAGTACTGAGGAAGCTGACTGACATCACTGGAAGGCCACTGCTGATAATCTTTGATTTATCACAGTGATTGGGAGAAGTGCCCAAGGAATGGAGAAAAGCAAAAGTCACTGCTATCTTCAAGAAGAGCAAGAAGGAGGACTCAGGGAGATACAGGCTGTTCATTCTCTACCCTGGGAAGGTGTTAGAGTAATTAATCTTGGAAATCATTTCAAGCACACGAAGGACAAGAAAGTCATCAGTAGTCAGCACAAATTCATCTATGTGAAGTCATGCTTGGCAAACTCAAAAAACTTTTATCATTAAACCACTGGCTTGGTAGATGAGGGAAGAGCAGTGGACATTGTCTACCTAGAGTTCAGTAAGCCTTTTGACATTGCATCCTGTAAGATCCTTATAGCAAAGCTGAAGAAGTGTGGGCTGGGTGAGCAGACAGTGAGGTGGATTGAAAACTGGCTGTACGGCTAGGCCCAGAGGGTGGTGACTGGTGACATGAAGTCTAGTTCAAGGTTAGTAACTAGTGGTGTACCTCAGAGGTCAATTACTGGGTCCCATCCTGTTCAACATTTTCATTAACGATCTGAATGATGGCTTAGAATGTACCCTCAGCAAGTTTGCCACTGACATGGAACCAGGAGGAGTGTCTGATATACCAGAAAACTGTGCTACTATCCAAAGAGACATGAACAGGCTGGAGAAATGGACTAGCAGAAACATCAGGAAGGGGAATTATAAAGTCCTGCACCTGGGAAGGAAAATCCCAAGGCACCTGTTCATGTTGGGACCAGCCAGCTAGAAAGCAGCTTAGCAGAAAAGGACCTGGGGATCCTGGTGGAAACCAATTTGAATGTGAGCCAGCAATGTGCCCTTGCAGCAAGGAAGGCTAACATTATCCTGGGCTGTATCAGGAGAAGTGTTCTCAGCAGGTCGAGGGAGGATCCTTCCATTCTCCTCAGCATTGGTGAGGCCACACCTGGAGTGCTGTGTCCAGTTCTGGGCTCCCCAGTACAACAGAGATATGGACATACTGTGGAGAGTCCAGCAATGGCCCACTAAGATGATTAAGGGACCTTTCCTCTCATGTGAGGAAAGGTTTAGAGAGATGGTACTGTTCAGCCAACAGTCTTAGCTAAGCTAAGACTAGAGGCAGTGGACACTAACAGAAACACAAGAGATTCCTCATGAACATCAGGAAATAATTCTTGTCTGTGAGGGTGACAAACCATTAGCACAGGTGACCCAGAGAGCTTTTGGAGTCTCCCTCCTTGGAGACCTTCACAAGCTGTCTGGAGGTGACTCTGGGCCACCAGCTCTAGGTGGCCCTGCTTGAGGAGAAATGCTGGAACAGGAGACCTTCAGAGATCCCTTCCAACCTCAGCCGTTCTCTGAGTTTGTGATTCTATGATCAGTATGACAACAGATAAACTACTAAATGTTAATAGACACTTTCTAAACTCCAAATTAATAACTTTCTTCCGAAAGCCCTCCCCCCGCTCCACACTCACATGGTTATGTGCAGCCCCATCTGGCACTCAGGACATGTGAACTACAGGCAGCTCTTTTTCCTGGCAGCATGATTCTTCTGCCACAGTTCCCCTCATGCTATAGGAGATGCAGGTGCTTTAGGTGCACCCAGGCTGCTTCATGCAGTCCATGCATGCCTATACCAGCAGAAAAATTGCCGTGTGGTCCCTGTGCATAGGCAGGGCTAGTCCCCATGTGCTGCACCCCACCAAGTACCCTACAAGCTGGAGTGTAGCTGCTGGCAGTGCTTGTGGGGAGGCTGATCTGCCAGGTTGTGACGATCCGTCCATCACAGATGGGGGGTGTGACAGCAGGAGCCATTGCTTGCACCGTGAAACCTGGTCTGACTGCTTCTCTGACCTCACTGCTCCCCTCCAAGGTCTCTCCCCACCATCATATTTTCATGCTTCTTTTCTGGTTTTATATCTGGCTCTCCCTGTGTTCAAAAGCCTCTTGGTAATCCCCTGGTTATGGTTTGATCTGGCTGATTGTCATCCTCCTCTTCAATGCTATGAGCTGAGGCAAATGCCATCTCAGGCAATTTTGAGTCTGTCATGTGCAGACACTGTTTACACTCATATCTGTATTTTACCAGTTTTGCCAAGGTGATTTGTGGTGGGACAGATGTGTAGTCACTCTCACAGAGGAACTATATAGTAGTTGGGCACAGACTTTTTCTGGAAGTGCACAGTGAAAGAACAAGAAATGATGACCATAAATGGAACAAAGGACATTCTCACCCAACATATGGAAAAAACTCCTTTCCTTTGGCAGCTGTGTAGCCCTGAAAGAGGGACAAGAGAGGTGTGGAGATCTATATATCCTTGGAGGTGTATCAACCTTTTACTGCAGAAGACCCTTGGCAAGCTGATCTAGTTGACCCTGCTTTGAGCTGAGGGGCAGGACAAGGAACTTCCAGAAAACTCTCCCAACATACATTTTTCCATAAAAGTCAATCCCATGGGAAATATCAATCTTGTGAAATATTATTCTACAGGAAAAGAGAGTGATGGTCAAAATATTTTGACTCTGTTTAAAAAGAAGATTCTCAGCATTTCATTTTAGAATTGCTGAAATATTTGGATTTGATTTGAACAGAGAATAAATATAATACTCATTCTGTCAGACTCTGAGCAATGTTGCCTAACACCACTTTCTGTAATTTGCAAATAAAGATTCCCAAGTTAAGTAACAACCTTTTCTCTGAGTGAGGTATCCATAATCCAGGCAGGGAACCCAAATCAGTAAGTCTAAGAGAGACAAGCCAGAATGACTCTGCAAGCTGCAAGCAAACTAAGAAATGCCATACTCAAATATAAACAGAGCAAACAGAGCTGGCTGAGACAAGAAAATTTTGGCTAGCTGAATCAAGCTGGTACATTTGCATGTTGCTTGGAACCCTACATAAGAGAAAACGTGGGGGTTTTTTGGATAGAAAGTTGACAGGAAAATACAGTGCCTTCTGAATAATTATGCAGAGTTTTTTGTACTATGATGAAAAAATCCTGAGTATCTGCAGTGTACATATTACCCTCTCATGGTTTTTATTATAATGTCATCATTTTAAAAGCTCAAATGCATTCTAACTCTCTAATAAGAAATTCTAAAAGATCATCAGCAGAGTGCATAACACATAAAATGTGCTGGGCTACTGATCATTATTAGTGCCTTCAAAAGAGTTGTGACCTAGTGTCAGGATAGACATGTCAACACAGAAAACTTCATCATGTTTCTAAAGCTGAAAATGAAAAATTAGAAGTCCAGTAAACTTTTAAAAAGCATTCACTGGCAATGAATTTCTCACAGTACTGAAATATCTTGCAAATTGCTACTTGACATAAATATGAGCCAACAGGGAGAACAAAGTGCAAAGAAAACCCCTATAAGAGCTGACTTATATGTTAAATGCAACCTGCAAGATGTTTATTCTTCCTAAATCTCTTGTAAAGTGGTTTTCAGGATTTGAAAGTCAAAATCTGACAAGTCTTTGACCAAAATTAAAGAAGAAAACGTCACTTTCCCTTCTGGAATCGGTAAAAAGATGACTTCAAAACAATCAACTACTTTTTTTGAAAATGCACTCATGTATTCATCATCTCTGTATTGAATATTTTGCTTGCAGTTAAAAAAATAGCTTTGAGAGTCTTCATTCTATCTTTATTGACATAAAGCCAGTCTGTGGTGCACTGACTACTAACCATATTATGAGGAGATGATGTTTTTCTCACAGAAATTCAACACACTTCCTATGCATGGCTCTCTGTGACACTTTGAATCTGCTAGAGTTCTTGTCAGTAGTGCAACCGAACCAGAATTTTCCATTTACGGGGAAAGTCACTGTTGTAGAAAACCTCTGTCTTCATCCACATTATGGGAGAAGTGTTTTGGTTCCCTAAGGATGTTGTGGCACTGTGTCTCCATTCTTACCTTCCTTGAGAAAAGAAATCCCTGTATACCTGGAGTCCAAGACAATTGCAAAGGAAGGCTCAACCCTCTCGAACTGTGAGACACTGTAAGTTTTAGGTAGTGTCTTCTACAAACAAGAACCAATTTGTGTATGGTGTGTTGCCCTTGTGTAACTTTATGTCTAGCTATTCTTCTATCCAGACAGATATTTTCATCTTTATCCTTCCTGTCACCTAAGCCTGTATGTATTTCTGATACTATCTCTGTGTGTGCGTGTGTGTGTTCATATGCATGTACTTTGAGTAGAAATCCAAGAGCAGGCCTGATCTGGCAGACCAGTTTCTGACTGTATATTTTTTTGTTCTGAAGGTTTTTACATTATCTAGCACAGGTCTAGCATAGATGTCTGTGGCTTTGAAGACATAACTGTATCCTAAATATTAGAGAGAGCAGACTGTAAATCACAAACATCTCTTGTAGCAACAAGCACATGGATTATTCTAGGCCATAAGATCTTTTGTATTTGAGGCTAGGCTTGTTTACAGGCCAGATTTTTATGCTGGCTGTACCCAAGATCGTGATGAAGTGTGAGCTGAAGGTTACATGTGGTCCACATTGTGGGATAAGGGGCTTTGTTCTACACTGGTCCTTAGCAAGGGCCTTAGAATGACTTGCATGTAGTGTGGAGGGCAGTAACAGGCCTGGCTTTTCTAAAACATATATGCCCTGTGCTTTTGAGGTATTTTGAGTTTGGAGACCATTGAAGAAAGTTTCTTCTCAGTATACTATCACCTCTCAGGATATTTGCAAAAAGAAATGTAAAGGTGTGGCGCAGGGCTAGAGGACTCAGTGAACTTCAGTTTGCCTCTTGAGTGATATCACCAGAGCTGAAAATCTTATGGCATTGCAATACATCCTGCTTTGATGCTGCTGTGACAGGCAATCTTGCAAAGCAGCAAACCTGGCAAACTTTGCACAGCTGAGTAACAGTACCTTTTCTGCATGGGGAGACACATGGTTCATAGCCAGGGTTGGTGTGGTAGGCATGAAGCTGGATCCTTTACAGAATATTCAGTAAGTCTTACGCACCCAAATCTTGTGCCTTTCTGGAGCTACCTCCTTTTCTCAGTTGCTAAAAGGAGGCAGTAGTGGGATCCTGTACAGGAAGGTGATTTTTTCCTAAAATACATGGTCATATTAACAAGTATGGAAGTGCAGATATTTAGAAAAACAAGTGTGTCTATTTCTGACCTTCTGTGTAAAGAAACCCTAAGGCTGTTCAGATGCTCTTTTATCTTCTCTCTTGCTTCCCTAGCTAATGGTTCTTACAAGGTCACTTGGAAAGTGAAAACAGCTGTGCTTCTCTTGGCTAAACATTGAGACATCCTGAAAGAGACATGTAGCTGGTGTTAGTGTAATGAGAAAAGACTGCACTAGAAAATGGCCTCAGGAAAGAACATGAACCAAGATGAGAATTTCGTAGCTACTCTGTGTTTTCTGATTCTGGTAGTTAAAAGGCTTACAAAAAGACATCATGGCTTCAGGATATAACAACTACAGAGGAAAACACAAGTACCAGAAAAATGATCTATCACTGTGCAGTCTTTTTGGGATACTTCATCTGCTTACAAATGGCTGTGACTTATGATGGTCTATTGCTCTGTGTAATCTCTACATCTTTAGAGAAAGACAGGTATTCCTGCTTGAAGAGTAGATGTCTCTGTTGTCTTCCTCAGGCTACTGTATTGCTTTGTAGCTCCAAGTGAATGCAATTTATCTTAGAAATTTAAATGAAAATACTGAATATAAATAAAGAAAACTCATTCATTGAAAATAAATTTCATAGTATAATAAACTCTGGAGGTAACTACCTTTGCTTGCATTTGCTATAATGAGTTACCTCTATCATGCATTTTGAGGGCCAAAACACTGGCTAAACCTGGACTGTGAAAAGCTCTGGTGAAAAACCTGGCCATATTAGTGCAGTAAGGCAGACTTAGCCTGACACAGATGTACTTAGTGCAGCAAGAATGACTTGGTGGTTTTCCTTTGTTTACCAAATTTATTTCAGTGACTTTTTTACTGGGAGCTGAGGAAACTGGTTGAAGTTGGGAGAAAGAGTGGGAGAATGTGCTTTTTCCTGGGTGATTTAAGTGGGAACTTTTTCTGAGATCTTGCAAGCCATGGTGATTGCAACTGGGCAATTTGCTTATTATTTGTGTTTATTTTGTTTAAAAAATCAATTTCAGGATGCAAAACCTGTTCTGATTTTTTTTTCTCTTTGCACATTCAACAGACTTAAGGCAGATGATGTAAATAAAAGCAGATTTTTAAAAGCTGTTTTGCAGACTTCTAATTAATTTCAATTTCTGTTCAAACACAACTTGACATAATGGCATAACTAAAAACCTGATTTGTGTTAAGAAAATTATGTATGATGCATTTGTACTAAATAAAATTAAGTCTCTCTCTCTATACTTTATGTAATTGCCATGACTTTCTGATTACCAACAATTAAATTAAAATTGAAAAAAACCCAAACCTCTGTTTTGGAAGATAACTGTTACAATATATAAAACAAGGCTGACAGCTATTTACATCATTATGTCCTGCTTCCTGATCCAAAAGCTTCTGCTCCATTATGACTGACCAGTCCAAATGGAATAGCTAAACAGCCTTAGAGCCAAAGTTTTCTATTTTCCTCAGTGGATTTAGCCAGGACAGCATGCCCAAAATCACAGGTAGGAATTCCATTTGAAATACTATGATTTCCTAAAAATTATGAAGAATGGATTAGGTTGCAACAAGATAAACTTAGACCTGAGAGCAAACAATCTGCAGTAAATATAGTGGAGTAGTGGCATGGAATGGTGAAAGAATGATGAAAGTCTTGCTGAAGAGCATACTACACACATATCTTTCAGAGGAATGTCTTAGGTAAAGCCAACTCTGTCATTATTTCAGCGTGGGAGGCAGCCAGTCACAACGCTCCTGTCCATCTTTTCAATATGTCTCTATCACTAATTTGTGAATGGCAGAAATCTTTAAATTTCATGAGTGTTGAACTTTGATTACAGATTGATACTTAAATGGCCTTCAATGGGAAGGTTAAATTACTCCCTTGTGAAAGTAATTGGAAGATCTTTCTCTTAGGAGAGTCATGTCCTGCGTATATGGTATAAAAACTTTAATGCCAACCACACCTACCTATCCACTACTTCCTGAGGGGAACTTACTCCCTGTCCTCACAAAGAAGTATGCGGGAAATGTTTTGGGGTTTTTGTGTGTGCATGTGTATGCGCACACGTGTGCGCTCTTTGGAGGAGGTACATGAGATGAATCATTGCATGTCGGCACATTGATACCAATGATGCTGAGAATAATACAAGAAGGGAGGGAGGTGATCCCTCTTCTGGAAACAGTGGCTTGTGAATGAAGGTGACTAACTCCAAAAAAGCAGGCCACCTGGGCGCACACAATTCCATTAGACCAGCAGCTCCTGGTACAAGTTTGGATGCCCTCAGACCGTGAGGACAGTCTTCCGCTCTCTAGAAAAGGTAAGTGCCCTCCAGAGTTGCTTGTGAGGCTTCAGAATGTTACTTAGTTACATCTATTAGGATGAACACGTGAACCTCTTCCCCCGCTGAATTTTGATATGTCTTTGAAACTGAATCACTCCTATTAGGGAGAGAAAGTTTGAAATAAATCCCATGCATGGTACCATGCCTCAGAAATAAAGAGAAATTAAATATTGGCTGCTGTTGTCTGGTTGGGTTGATTCCTGCAGCTGTGCTTTCCTCTCCCAGGCCAGGCTTTTGACACAAGGTGAGGATACCACACCAATCACCAATAAATCAAGAAAGTCTCCTGAAGTTGTGGAGAAAAACCAGGGAGGTCTGTGGTGGTGCAGCCCCCCAGGCCACTCTGGGATCCCAGGATAAGCCCTATTGTGCTGTTATCTTGGTCATAATGACTTGAGCACGAATTATGGCCAGAATGTAAATACTGACCAAAGCCAATCATCTTGAGATCCTATAAATAGCAATCCAAGAAAGACACCTTTTGAGCTGTCTGGGACCACAGCGGGCTGTGTGACCCCGTATCTCCCCCTGGGCTGGGATGCCTCTCAGGGTAGATTTCGCGAGGATTGAAGGATTATCTGTTGCTGATTTCACACGGACTCAAAGACCTGACTTCGTGAGGTTCACCAGCTGTGCATTGACAAATGCCAGCACATAAAAGTGAGTAATTCATGAAACTCATGAAAAGGGAAATTTTAATCACAGGTTAACCTTGGGGGGTGTGTGTGCAATTTGACTGTGTATACTTATGTATTATCCCTATTCACATGTACCATAGACCAAGTCTGAGACTAAGATTGGATCTAGCTTCACCTGGAGAAGGTGAGGAGTTTAGAAAGCAAGGGGGTCTATTCTGAACCTCGTGACTCAACAGGAGGGTCCTCCTTATCTCCTGTATCCATGATCCCTCTGTGAATCATTCTAACTCAAGTGTAACTGAGTTTTCCTTTCTGCACTTCTTCCATGTAAGTAATAGAGTGAACCTTGCCATTCTCAAATCTTTAACTAAGTTGCTATGTTGATTGTACCAGATTCCATCAAATTGCTGTTTTAAATTGGCTGATGCTGTTAAGAATTATATAACCTGATACTGTGATCTATCTCAAAAATATTAATAAATCTTAAATTGCTAACCAAAGCCGTGAAACAAATCATATTTGTGACAAATCGGTGTAGTCAGCAGTCTCCACAAATCTGTATTTGCGACAAGGTCAAAAAATTAAAAGTGGTGAAGAAATTGTAGTACACATGGAATTAGAAAGGAATATTTTTTTCTTCCTGATTGCATGAGAAAAAGTCCTCAAAGATTTTCTTCTAAAGTGTACTTAATGAGAGCTGTGTCTGTAATCCTTATGTGATGACTGCATTGAAAATCTACCTAGAAGTTCAAGCTACTTGGCTAGGCACAATAAGAAACAGTGATTATTACTTTTTTTTACAGTCAGTTTTTAGATTTCAATTTGCTTTGAAAGAATATTACAGTGATGCCTGCTACATCAGGAGAGTTACAGTTCTGTCACAATTTCCACTATAAAGCTTATTTTCAGGAAATTAACTGAGCCATAAATTTTTTTAAGGGGCAAATTCTGGGCAGAAGGAATCCTGAAGGATGAAGAACAGGAATGGAACTAAAGTCATTTTTACGCAGGCCTACTAATGAGTTAAAGCCTGTGTCTGACTGTGTGAATGACTGATAGTGTTTCAGTTCTGTAAAACTGTATGAGCTCACGTAACCATGTTGTAGGATAATGTTAGCTGTAGGACTGCTGAATTAACTGTGCTGACCTGGTTAGAAAATAAAAGGGGGTTTGGGTAGACATCTAGAACTAGTGTTGATATACTGGTGTTTTGGTGACCAGAATCCAGCTTAACATAAAGCTAATCAGAGAAATCAGTGAGGGCTTGAGAAGGACAGAGCACAGGGCCCATAATCCAGCATTAATGCCACCAATAACATTACTGTGGTTCAATGTAGTTTGGACCATACTGAACAGGAATCTGCGTGATTAATTCCTTCCCAAATTATGTGTTGTACTGTCCTCCTGAGTCACAAGTCTTTTACCATTAAGTCTGGAGCACTAAAGGTAGGCTTGCTCCCCAGAAAAGCATGTAAATGATGTTTGAAATAACTTTTCCAACACAAATTACTGGCTGGTTTTTTGCATTCATGTTAAAAACACATTTGCCTTCATTCCCCAGGCAACTGTTACTCAGGGCCATTTAATTAAGTCAAACAACAATAAATTAACTGTTAATAGCATCCTTAATGTAGCAGATCTTTTTTTAGCCTAGGTACACCAGGTGGGCACATGGTGACAAAGAGTGGCTCACATGTCTTTTTCACCAGAAATGCAGTAAACTGAGGCCTGTCCAGATCAAGAACTGTAGACAATACATTGCTTCTTCCAGGACTCATGCACTGCACCATAGAGGCATCCCAGCTTCAGTCAGAGCTATGGGCATTGCTTTCTCTTGCATAGAGTTGGCATACTGTACCTAACCATCTCTAAGGGGGTAACAGGTAGTCAGTAACCTGTGCTGGTGTGTATGAGTAATTGGACATCTGTTATCAGCCTGTTGCCAGCATCACAAATCAAGCAGACAGATGCAACCATATGCAATGTCTTCATGCACTGGGAAATGTGAATGCTTTCTGAAGTTAAAAGTCCTGGCATTAATTCGAGCAAAACCAGGTGAAAATCCTGCTTGGATTTCAGAAGTCAGTTACTCATTAACAGAGAGGTAAAGTAGCATTCTGTGGGCAGGTGCTACCTGTTTCACAGGTAGCTTGCCAGGCTTACTCAGAGTGCCTTAAAATGAAAAAGAAAAGCCCTGCCACCAGGGGAATTCCTAGTACCCTGGTTTTGGGTAAACAATGCCTGTGACTCCTGGTACTCTTTTCGCCTGTTTTAATGCCTTCCAGAGCAGTGTCTCCTCCTTTAAGACTCTTTATAAGAAATGTAGCCAGGATTAATTAGTGTTCAAGAAGGACAGAAGAAGGGTATAATTTATGACCTTCTGCCAAAGGAAGAGGTTGTGCACAGAACTGGATTTGCTTGCGTGTAGAGAATTAAGGCCTGGGTTGGGTGGGAAGCCAACCTTTCTGGATGCTGATTTGCTGACCAGAACAGTTACTTTTTCTCCCAAGAAGCAGTTACGTTGCTGGTTCAGTCTTTGGATCTCTGACTGTAATGGGGAGTGTGTCTAGAGGATCAGGTAATTGCCACTGAGAGAAGACAGAGACAGGTCTGGAAGGTAGATAAGAAGCAGTAGTCACCTCCACCCAATGCAACAGTCAGCACAAAGAGATAATCCGCTGAGCACTAGGTGGGACAGAATAAATTCAACTGTCTTTGAAATACATGCAGTTTATCTGAGAGAGGTTGCTGAATGACAGCACATAGATGAACAGATTTACGAGCTGAAGTGCTCTGCTTCTAGGATTGAGAGCCCGCGTGTGTTCAGAGGGAACAAAACTTCACAGAAACAGAACTATTCATCAGATCTTGGTCTTTCTAGCTCAGGACCCCAACACAGCAATCCATTGTCCATGCTAGGGACTTCAGCTAAAAAAAGTTCAAAAGCCAGTTCTTATGGAAAGGTCTGTCGAATGCTGAGAGTTTCGGTGAAAGGGGGTAATGATTAAAAAGACTGTGACATGACACCTGCACTACTATGGAGCCCGCATACTTTTGTGGCCAGTTAACTTTGGGTGTTTGTGCTACCAGGCTTGTGTTTTTGAATGGCTTGTGTGAGATGAATTCCAGAGACACATGTGCAAAATATTTCCACATCTGATTTAGGAGTTCAGCTAGTGGCACGGCTTCCAACATTACTGATTCTACTCCAGACTTGAGGAAGGGTGTATATACCCAAAATCTGATTGACTCCCACTCGTCCTCCAGACCACAGAGCACAAACTGAACAAAATTCTCCTCCTCCTCTTTTTTCAGCAGTGGCCATTTTGCTGAGAATGATGCAAGATTTAGGGGAGTCTCTCACCACTGGAGAAGTTGAAAGGTTTTTCCATGATGGCTCAGGTGCAAATTCTGATTGCCATTGGAATTGTCACCTTGGTGACTGCACTGGTAATAGCTTAATTATTTTTGTCAAGCAGAGATCTTGGTTATCTGTGTGACAATTAATTTTATTGTGTTTTGGCACTAAGAATAAAATTAATTTTCTGTTTTTGCTTAAATTGATTTGTGCCTGTGGCTGTGATTTTGTCTACATGAATTCTTTCCGCTGAACTCTGCAAAAATACTAATAAATAACACTAATAACAAAATATACTGTTGTAGAGACATAATTGTATTGCAGAAGAAATGCAAGAAGCAAACAAAAACCTTCCCATCCTCCAAAGGTTACACCCATCTCTCAATAATCACAGATGCTCTGAGGCTGGCTAATTGATATTACTGAAAGCAGACCTTGCAGGAAAAATTGTACTTCTGATGTGTTAAATGAAAATGGAAGTAGAAACTCAAAATGTCAAAAACCCCTTTCAGATCACACACAATTTAGCAGCACTCCTATTTCAGCATATTCAGCAGCTAATCATCATATTCTCTTCCCTTCATCTAGACATTTTGATAAGGTCAATGAATGCACATGAAAAAAACCTCATATTTAGCAAAGAAAGGTCTAGTCTTGGAAAAGCAGGCACCTGTCAACTGGAGTTTTCTTTTTTCTCTTAAAACTCAGTTTTGATTGTGGTTAGTTCTTTTCACTAATGAGATGATTAAAGTAAGACAGCAGTATTGTTTAAAAATTGTGACGACGTATTTCATGAGTTGTGTTTCCATATGAGACTGCTGCTCAAATCCTGACCTCTGCTTGTCTTTTTTTTGAGATCATTGTTCTTGCACTTGCTTTGTGTTTGATTTAGGGAGGGTTTTACTGGATATATTCCACAACATTTTCTTCCTTGTGCTAATGAATTTAGTTCTCCCCAAAAGATCGAGTGCTATTAACCCCATCTACAGATAACAACCATGGTTCAGGAAGATGAAGACCAACTTCTCCACGGCATTTAGAGGCAAGACATCCAAGTTGTCATGTCCTGTCACCCAGAATTGCTTGAAGGGTGTCCAGATATATTTTGTGCTTCAAAGACCAGAGCACAGACAGCTGGCCTCCTGATTTGGAAAACACCCACATCAGCAAGCAGTTGCAAGCATGTCTGGCCTGAAATCTTATTCCCGTGGGAGACTTAGTCGCTTCCATCTTGCTAAAGGTACAACCTATCAACTTTTCTTGAAGGTATCTCCAAGGCATGCTGTTGGATGAGGCACTGGAACAAGGGCTGGATCACAAGACCCAGGTGACAATCTGTGACCTCTCAGTGCTTTTCATCGCTCTTCACAAACAAATCCTGGCACATGCTTTGCAGGGTTTAGACTGTCTGAAACACCTCATATCATGGAAGGAAGTGAACATATATGCTCCAGCTGTTTGGCTAGGAGGGAAGAAGTAGCTTTGGGACAAAGGAAAACTGAAAGTGTTAACTATGATTAAAATAGATACAGAGTGAATTTGGTGCATGGAAATTCACTGCATGAAAATACACTTAGGTTTGATGGTGGCAATAAAAATGACTCTGTGGCTTTAGAGGTCCAATGGCTTGTGCTTCTGTTCTCCTAAGCCCTTCCAAATGCTGGAGTGCTGAGTTAGCTGGGCAGGATGTGCACAAGCAGCTGAGTGACTTATTGGCCACTCTTTGGCTTTTACCAACATCTCTTTTTTACAGGAGGTCTCCCAAGAACACAGCTCACCTTGTTTGAGAATGTTGGAACTAGAGAGATGGCAGCTGGATGCAACCAGGGAGAGGTGATATTGTTTGAATGACTACCTAAGGAAAGGAAAGCCTTGGAGTGCACTGAACACTGCTAATATGCTACGACATTTTTCTGGAGGGGCGTTGGGAGCTGTAGGAGGTGGTGTGCTAAAAAGGAAGCTGTCTTTCTAATCCCCTGCAGCAACCTCCCACTTTCTGTATATAATCCCACTGCTAGGCTGATTGGTGGACAGTCCACTTGTGGACTTGCATCTATGCAAGTACATGTGGACTTGTGTCATTGCATCTGCTCATTGTATGTGAAATGTCTTGCAAGATGAGATAATCTGTATTGTTATAACTTCTCTGTAGTACAGGATTGATGCTTCTCCATAAGCAGGGGTGTGAGGAAGCCTGGTAAGCTGGCAGATATGAACCAAAATGCTTGTAATGTCTAAAGCAACAACCCTAGACACCCAGGCACTCAGCAAGATGTGTGCTAAGTTCCCCCACTTCTTAGCACCAAAAAGTTATTTTTTCATCTGGCTTCTTCTGCTGGCCAGTTGTCATAGTTTTGACCAGTTCGATAAAAAAACCTGAGGCTCTTTCTCTCCACTGATTCAGACAGATATCACAAGTTGCTCTCCTTGAAAAGAACAACTTGGTCATTAACAGCCTGCTGATCTGCTGCTGGTCCTTCATTTCAGACCTCAAGCTATTTGACACCAGAAAAATCTCAAACAGTAGCCAGTGCGACACAGCTGCAGACAGCTGATTGTGATCTTACCATCATTATGGCATACTCACGTTTCCAGAGTGTTTTCTTGCCTCTAGTACCATTCTTTTCAGTCTCTTCAGGGATTCCTGTAGCTGTTTGTCTGAATTTCTTGTGCTTGTTGAAAACCACATGACTTAAAAGTATTGTCGCTAAGTCTTAAAAAGCACTTATCTTCGTAGTGAGTGTTCATGAGCCAAACATTAGGACTCAGCACTGGAAAGAAGAGTTATTCCCCTGCATAAGATCCGTAGATCATATAAACTGACCACCAAAGCAGACAAAAGGTCAGGTCTTTAATCTAGCAGCAATAAAAAGCTGAAAGCTGTTGATTCCCCTCTTGCTGTAGGGGAAGAAAAAGCCCATGTTTATGATATACACATTTAATATGGTAAATTTTGCAAGTGAAGTTGAAGGCATATTCCATTTTGTGTTTTTTCCCCTTTCCCTTTCCTCCCTCACAGTGTCACTATAAGGCAGAGTTGAGGCTCTTTTAGCACTTTAACTGTGTTTACCTATATTAAGATTTCATTTTAGACAGAACACTAACTTTCCTGTGCTTTTGATGCTTATTTCTGGAGAATTACACCATCTGTGCAATTTAATTTACCAATATGTACTCTCCCCTTTAGCTTCATCTTCATGCCACTCTTGTGGGATTCTGTAATGTATGCTAACAACACAAACCACCCCATGGCCTAACACTGAGGTTTTTTTTCTTCTGCTGCTTTTTGAATGAACAATTAAGTTACTTAATCAGGACATCTCCCCCTTGGACTGGAAGACAATGGGGACCATCTGGTGCTGCAGGTTCTATGATGATCCTGCAGTTTCCCTCACACAAGAAATGGGATTGATCAGTCCCAATGAGCTCCGAGGCCCAAGGTCCAGAATCACAGAGCAACAGTATTGTTATGAAGTGCAGCAGTAATCAAGTACCAAATTAGCCTTCTACACATCAGGCCCAGAACATCTGCCTGGTGAAACCTGAGGGAAACCTCCTGGTGAAACCTTCTGGAGGGAGGAAGGTGGCAAAGTCTGATGACGTTTCTCATATGGGTCCTACAGAAATATATCCAGCTGACAGTGGAGGAAAAGGTCTTTTACCTAAGTTATCATAGAATCATAGAATAGCCTGAGTTGTAAGGTACCCTCAGGGATCATTGAGTCCAACTGCTGAAGCCACACAAGAGCTACTGAAAAGTTGAACCATATATTTAAGAGCACTGTCCAAACACTTGAATATTGACAGCTTTGTGGCCATGATCACTTCCTTAGGGAGCTTGTTCCAGTGCTTGACCACCCTCTCAGTAAAGAATCTTTTCCTAATATCCAATCTGGACTTCCCCAATGCAGCTTTAAGCCATTCCCTCATGTCCTATCACTGGACAACAAAGTGGAGAGATCAACACCTGCCTCGCTACTCCCCCTCATGAAGAAGCTGTAGACAGCAATAAGCTTATCTCTCAGCCTCCTCTTCTTTAAGCTGAAAATAGTGTCCTCAGCTGCTCCTCAAAAGTCATGCCCTCTAGTCCTTTTGCCATCTTTTTTGGACACATTTTAATATTTTTATATTGTCCTTCTATTGCAGATCCAAAAACCACACACAGCACTCGAGCTGAGGCTGCACCAAGTGAGTATCATGGGGCAATCACTACTTTTAACCAGTTAGCTGTAGTGTCCTTAATGAACCCCTTAATGCCCTTTTGGGCTGCAGGGCATATTACTGACTCACATTGAGCTAACCATCTACCAAAACACCTAGATCCTTCTCTGCAGGGCTGCACTCCAGCCTGTAGTACCCAAACCTCTAAATTCATCCAGGATTACACACTCAGAGGAGCAAAACTGAGTATTTGTCCTTGTTAAAATTCCTATGGTTGGTGAGTCCCAGCGATCTCTCAAGTCTGTCTCTCTGTAAGGCTTCTCTACACTCGAAGGAATCAACAGTTCCTCTTAATATCTTTGGCAAATTTGCTTAATGTGTACTCAACTCCTGTGTCTATGTCACTGATAAAAACATGGAAGAGAACTGGCCCTTATAGTGAGCCCTGGGGAACACTATTAGTTACTGGTCATGAGCCAGATGTTACCCCACTTACTACAACTCTTTGAGCCTGATGCTTCAGGTGATTGTTCATGCATTGTACTTTATACATGTCCAGTTGCATGCTGGGCATTTTGCCCAGAAGGATACTGTAAGAGACAGTATCAAAACCTTTGGTAAAATAAAAACCCCACACATCCACTGCTTTCCTTCGTCCACTAGTTAGGTAACCTTGTCATAAAAGGATACTAAGTTAGGAAGTCATGACTTTCCTTTCACAAACCTATGTTGGCTTTGACCAATGACTGCATTTTCTTTGAAGTGTTTTTCAGTAACTTTCAGTATAATCTTCTCCATAATTTAACCAGGTGCTGAAGTGTGACTGACTGAGGCTTTTAATTATGAGGGTCTTCTTTCTTGCTCTTCTTCAAAATGGGAATAATATTTGCTAACTTCCAGTCGACTGGGACCTCTTCAAATTCCCAAGACCGTTGATAAATAACTGAGAGACGTCTTGCAATAACATCATCCAAGTCTTTCAGTACCCTGGTGTCCTGGTTTCAGCTGGGATAGAGTTAATTTTTTTTTCATAGTAGCTAGTGTGGGGCTACGTTTTGGATTTACGCTGAAAACAGTGCTGATAACGTGGAGATGTTTTCATTGTTGCTAAGTAGTGCTTACAGTAGTCAAGGACTTTTTCAGCTTCCCATGCTCTGCTGGGTGCACAGGAAGGTGGGAGGGGACACAGCCGCGACAGCTGACCCAAACTGACCAAAGAGATATTCCATACCATATGACATCATGCTCAGTATATAAAGCTGGGGGAAGAAGAAGGAAGTGGGGGACATTTGGAGTGATGGCGTTTGTCTTCCCAAGTAACCGTTACGCGTGATGGAGCCCTGCTTTCCTGGGGATGGCTGAACACCTGCCTGCCCACGGGAAGCAGTGAATTAATTCCTTCTTTTGCTTTGCTTGCGCGCGTGGCTTTTGCTTTGCCTATTAAACTGTCTTTATCTCAACACATGAGTTTCCTCACTTTTACTCTTCTGATTCTCCCCCTCCCCACTGGGCTGGGGGGAGTGAGCGAGCGGCTGTGTGGTGCTTAGTTGCTGACCGGGGCTAAACCACAACACCTGGGATGAATCCCCTCAGGCCCCATAGACTTATGTGCATTCAGTTGCAGCAGCAGATCTTGTACAAGGTCATTGTTGACTGGGAGCATATCACTCCAACAGTCGTGGTCCTTCGCCCAGCATTCCGGGGGGTAACAGGGCCCATTGTTGGTGACTAACCAGTGTCTTCTTTAGTCTTCTTTTTGCTGTTAACGTACTTAAAAATCTTTTTTTGTTATCCGCCACAGAACTGGCTGTCTTCAACAGCAGCTGAGCTTTGCCAGGGGAATTTCGTCTCTACAACATCTCAGTAGCACTCCTGTGTAGCCTGACTTTGCTTCTGAAGTCCATACACTTTGTTTTTCTTCCTAAGTTCCAGAAGAAGATCCCTGTTCAGGCAAGCTAGCCTTCTGCCCAACTTGCTTGACTTTTTACACATAGGAATTGCCTGCTCCTGTGCTATAAGAGGAGGCTCTTAAAAAGTGACCAGCATTTATGGATCCCAACACCTTTGAAAGCAAATTCCTGTGGGACCTTACTGACTAGTTTCTTGAGAAACCTGAAGTCTGCTATTCCGAAGTCCATGTAGTAGCTCTTCTGATGGTTTTTCTCATACCACCAAAGACTTTAAACTTAACCATTTAATGATCACTGTGGCCAAGACAGCCACCAATCACCACATCACCCACAAGACCATCTCTGTTTATGAACAACAGGTTTAGGAGGGCAGTTTTCCTATTTAGTTCCCTTATAGCTGTATCAAAAGGTTATCTTCAATATTATTCAGGAAATTCCTGGACCTGTTCATGTCTGCTGAATATTAGTGTCAGTTAACGTCTGGGAAGATGAAGTTACCCATAAGGACAAGGGCAACTGATCTAGAGATTTCCCTTAATTCCTGATAGAATAATAATACATCAGTGTCACCATCTTGGCTGAGTGACCTACACTAGACTCCTACAATAACATCCACTTTATTACTTTTTCACTTATTGTTTACCCATCAGCTCTCAACCATGTTGTCCCCAACTGCAAGTGCTGTATGGTCCAACGGCTCCTTTACAGTGCTACCCCTGTACCTCACCTGTGCTGCCTATCTCTCCTAAAGATCCTGTAAATTTCCACCACAGCAGTCCAGGCACAGGAATCTTCCCACCAAGTTTCACTAATACCAATGATGTTGCTGGTCTAGGACTGAGCCAAAGCTTCTAGTTCCTCTTGTTTATTCCTCATACTGCATGCATTATTGCACAAGTATTTCAAAAGTGCTTGTGTGTACTTCAGTACATCATGGAGCAGAGTGAAAGCCCCCACCAGGACGCCATCCCTCAAACATTGTCATGGCATCCCATAGCTTATCACTAGTAAGCCTGATTTTATCCCTTCCCCAACTGAACATAATATAAATGTCTTTCAATCAGGCTTGCTAATTTGTGAGCAAAAATATTATTCCACTGTTGAGAAATGTGAATCCTGTCAGACCCAGCAGGCCTGGTGTTGTATAGATGTTGTATAGATCAAAAATCCCCAAAATATTGCTTCTGTTACCTCAGAGCCAGGTATTGAAAATCTGGGTCTGCCTGTTAATTTTTATGTCATTCCCTACAACTGGGAGGATAGAGGAGAATACTACCTCCACTCCCATCCCTTTAGCAGGCTCGCCAAGGCCCTGAAGTCTTTTTTGGTCGCTTTTGGACTTCTTACTATGACTTTGTTGATACCCACATGACAAAGCAATAGCAGATAATAATCTGAGGACTGCACAAGACTACGAAATTTCCTAGTAACATTTTTAGCTCAACTCCTAGCGAGGCAGCAAACTTCCCTGAAAGGTGGCTCTGGTTGACAAATCAAGCCTTCTGTTCCACTCAGAAGGGAGTTACTGAACACAGTAACCCACCATTTTTATTTCATAGAAGTGGTCATGATGCAGGGAAATAGGCTGTCCTGACCTTGGTGACTCCTCTAGTATAGGTGAACCATTATTCACCTCATCCTGTGCATGTTATTCCTGTTCCAGAGCTTTGTATCTATTGTGTAAATTATGAGCTGCACAGATCTACCCTCATTCCACACTAGCAGCTCTGTTTCTCTTACTAGCTCTGAGCTCCAGTGTTTGATCCTACATTTTATTTAGCCAATTTCACTTTCACCTTTTTTACAGATGGCTAATTAGCACTTAATTCCTTCACATCCTCCACCCAATTGGCCTTTGAACAAAAATTCAGTCAAATCCTAATGATAATCACTCTTCCCACAGTCTCCCTCTCTAGTACAGAGCTTGACTGGGGGAGAAGGAGAAGAAAATCAAGCTTGATCTTGGAGGCTTGCACCTGACCCCAAAGTAGACAGTGCTGGCAAAAAGAGTGGCAGGGCCCTGAGAGCTGGGGGAGAGTCCTGCTTATGGAGAGATGCTTCTAACCGACTGTGGTGTGGGTCTGTGTGAGGTTTCTCTCGTATCTGTAAGAACTAGTGCAAGGAGGACTGGCCTGGGGACAGGAAGGCTGGTTTTACACTGTAAAAGAATCCATTTTTCCTGAGCTTTCTCTCACTTGCATCCAATGTGACATGACCAAACAATGATAGATACTACGGATTTCTTTGCTTTCAGGGTCAATTCACCTGATGAGTCCTTCTTCCTTCTCAGTGCTTTTCACATTTTTCCCTGATTCACTGACAGACCTTGCTATGTCTAGGAGGAATTTGTTTTCCTTACCCAAGGCATGAGTAGTCAGAGTACATTACATTTTTTCAATGGTCTTAACTCAGATAAAATGCAGACATTGAAAACTGGCAAATGGCAGTTTGGCATACATAACTCTCCCACCATTTTAAAAATATTTTGCTGACATCTTGCTCTAAACTCATGTTTGCAGTGGTGCATGTTCTCTAGTTTGCCTGCTTACAATTTCTCTCCTGATTTTCCTTTACCAGCAAGTGTGGATATGCTGTGTCTCAGGTAGTTCTTCAAAGCTGGGAACACGCTGCCACCTAAGCCACAAGTGCTCATCTCCAAGTTATGGTGTTGAGGTATGGCCACTATCTATTCTATAGATAAAGAAGATTGGTACAGTGAGTAAAGGAATAAGCTGTTGTGTGTGTTCATTGGGGATGCAGAACTAGAACTACATTTAAAAAGCCAGAAGGATAATTCAAGAAGACATTAAGAGAAACTTTCTGATGGCAAATATAGTGCTGGCTTAAATTCCATTAATGCATCTTGTTTTTAGAATTCTCCAGATGGTGCTCCAGCCCCTAAACCAAACAAGCAAACTCTTCATTTTCTGGATCCTGAATGAGTGCAGCAGTAGCTTCTTTCACACTGAGCAGAAGCCTGCCCTGATCTTCCAGAACCAGGGTCAGACAATTGCATAAACCAAATATTATTGCAGGGTTTATGAAGCAGTCAGCTGGAAAAGAGGACAAAAAGCTATATTGTGCCTCAGCTTTGTGGGCTCATCAGGATGAATATAATTTCATGTTAATTATGATAGGGCAAGAGAACAATTTGATTGGTGTTAGCAGCTTAGTCTTGCCAAGTGATCTACTAAGTTACAAAATAAATAACCAGAACCTAATAGCCTTGGGGCATCTGTAATTAACATATGTAGAAAAATTAATATTCTTTAGTGGCAGTCAAAAGAATAATCGGGTTACACAAAATTCACAAAAGTGCTCTCAAAGCAAACATGATCATAATTAAAGACGCTATCCTTTCAAGGAATTTTATTTTATGGCATCCCATCATAAACATAATTAAACTTCTTGGGAAGTTGGATACTTGAGCTGAGTTTAGAATTAGCCTGGAGACATCAAAATGCTGCTGCTGAGGTGTAAAAAGAAACAGGATCTGTGATAGCTGCAAACATGTGAGACATATAAGGTACTCCTTTTCCATGGGAGTTTTCCCATCCCTCTCGTCAGAGGAGAGAAGAAAAAATTCATTCATGAAGAAGAATCATATTCTGTTGTCTCTTCTGACAAGAAAGCACAGCCAACATAAAAGGTCACCAAGCCAGTTTCTGGTCCTTGCTGACCTGACACCAGAAATAAGTTGCTAGCCACAAATCCAGCTAAGACTAGCCTACCATGCCAAGAATGAAAGGGTTGTCAGAAAAAACAAAAAAAGGAATTGCTTCTCTGAGGAACAAGTATGAGCCACAGAAAAACAACATCACCGGGTGTGTTTTTTTAAAGGCTTTAAAAGCATGTTATTACAGGAAATTTTGTTTGCTTTCTTTTAAAAAGTAAGATGGAGAAAATAATTCTTTAGAAGAAAACAGCATTGCCTCTACAGAAGAACAAGCCAAGTCCCCAGGAAAGGCTGGCTGGCAGAGTTGTCTTGCTGTCCAGCAGACACTGACAACCCAGACCTATGGAAAGTTGGCTTTCCATTACAAAATGTTAAACTGCCGCTCTCTCAAAGAACTGCCAGAGGTCCCCAAGCCAGTGTGCTCCATGCGTTTCTCTTCTCAGCCTTGCAGAGACCATAAGCAGAAGTGAGTGATGGGAATACTGAAGACAACTTTGTCCAAACCAGAACTTCTTAGCTTGCCATTCCTCTGCAGTGGCTTAGCAAGGGTGAAAATCCACAGCTCTCATATTGCACGCCTTTTGAGAGGTGTGGTGGTGTTCCGCATATGCTCTCTTTCCAGTTCAAACCTAAATCACCTTCTCCTCATCTAGAAGGACTTGGAAAGTGATTGCTTGTGCCTGAATCTCTACCTAAACCATGGTATTTAAGAGTGTCTGCTTTTTGGTGAGGGAACTTGGTGTCCTGCAGAAGAAGTGGCAGAAAAAAATACACTGCTAGTGTAAAT
Organism: Morus bassanus; assembly: GCA_031468815.1. Lineage (NCBI taxonomy): Eukaryota > Metazoa > Chordata > Aves > Suliformes > Sulidae > Morus > Morus bassanus. The sequence continues at coordinate 31,035,877 of CM062600.1, forward strand.
TTCTGCTTTTGCTCTATAGGACAGTGTCTAATTATGCTGCAGCCTGGTTTTCAATAGTCACAGCTACTAGTGGTTTCACACAACCAGAAGATGAACACATGATGCGGATCTATTTTTGTGTCAGGACTGTATGGTTAATGGTCCTAAGACACACAAATATAGGCTAAGATTTGCACAGCCCATCCAGGCTTGTAAATTAAAATATTTAACCTCCATTCAAAGTCTCAGCCACATTTATTGAGTATGAAAGGAAAGGGGCATTAGTCTGGCAAATGTAATTAATCTCGATTAATTAGTTGTATATTATCAAATAAGCATAATTATTTTAATGACACTGTAATTGGAGCTTGACTCCTCGTAATCACATCCAATGCACAATGCTGACTGGTCTTCAAAGCTCTTTTCAAATACATACTTTACAATAGATCCGGTATTGCTAGAAGCCTGGCCCTCTGTCCCCTGTGTTTGTCTAGCAAAGCCACCATCTGCTTTGCATTCTGTCTACCCTAGAATTCTCCAATACAAAAAATGATTACATTAAATTATCATGCTGGTTTGCCAAAGCCTTAGTCCAAATGCTGTTTAAGAGCTGTGGCACTGAGAGAGGGTGAAGACTTACACCTCTCTATTGGGACAGTCTTTACATGAACACTTACTGTGCACTGAGGGGGAGGAGAGCATGCTGGGGTGAGCTCTTCTTCTACTAGCTCTGGGGAGAAAAGACTTGCAGAGATCCTGGGAATCAGGAATAGGAAAACTGCTCTGTGCAGGAAAGGCTGAGACCCATTGATGCCAGCTGATAACCTGCTTCTCCAACAGGGCAACAAAGCAGTAGTCTTCGCAGTGCAGGGCTGGTTTTGAATAGGGTGCTGGCTTTCTCTTTAAAAGGAAATGGGCATGGGCATGCTACTAGTGGGACACAAAGTTCCTGTACCAGTTCAGTTGCTCCTGACAAGACCTGTTGAATGTAGTGTCTCTACAAAGCTGATAGTGACACCAGGGTTCAGTTTTTGGCTTGGCTTCTGGGTCACCTGCAGGAGCTGTAATTCTCAACATTTCCCCGTAGAATGCGAATACAGTGATATTGTATTGGACATTCTAAAGACATTATTCAACTGATCGCTTGAATAGACTCAAAACTACTAAGCGGAACATGTAAGTAGGAAAGAAATCTTTTGAGTCTAGTTTTGTAATTCACATTTGAACGAGGTCCAAGCAGAGTAGTGTCGCCAGTCACGCCAGTAAGTCCTTGTAAAATGGGACTTGGTTTTGGTGATTGTTTCACATGCTCAGTGTCTTGGTCTTCTGCAAGCCACTGTCCAACATGGACCATGCCCAGAAACATGGGTCTGTCTGCTTACAGTCTGTGTCCCACAAAAATAAACTGCTCTGGAGAGCCATAGAACATCTCTATCTATTGGAAAGAATGTGATGGCTAGCTGGTGAATGATGCTACTTAAAATACTGTCTGTTCATGCTGTGAGGGATGCTGGCCCACAGCCTTCATGCTGCAAATGCTTTCCAATCTATCCCATGTCTCTTGTTCTTTAGGCCTGAGTGGTTTTCCCTCTCTTTGCCTGTGACAGCCAACATGTCTCGACACCTAAGTGATAGTTAATCTTCTGTATGCCCACCTCAGCTCTCTGAGTCAATGTTGCCCTTACTGCCTTTGTTTGTCATGCTGTGTTTGTCATGCTGTGTTTGTCATGTATTGAAATCTCTGGCTCGTCTCCTCGGTATCTATCAATACTAGGCTTCAACCATCAAGTTATTCACGAGCTTCCCAGCATAGCTGTATGTATTGAGCAGTGTTCACTGATCAAAACTAGAACCCTTTCTGTAGATTTTTTCCATGCCCAACTACATTTTCTGAGTTCTCAGTTCTTAAAGGAATCTAGTTTTGAAACCAGGAGCATAGATGTGATAATCAGGAAATGACTAACAATTCATGGGCCAGGCGGTGGGCAGTGATTGCTACGCCTTTGGTTCACTAATGCTAGGAGTAAAACTTCATTTTCACTATGCTAGTAAGCAGAATACATATATAGTAGGCTGACTTTTGGTTTTTTTTCTGTAGCTCTTTGATCTCATATTACTAGACTGTCCAAAAGAAGGCAATATGAACACTGGTGCTGTAACCCATTGCACTAACTGAAGAATAGACAGTTGAAATCCCTCCTGGAAAGTGCATGAAGTGCACTGTAATTGTTTATTAAGTGGGGGAAAGGAGACATTTCTTTTTTAAGAGAGAATGTTTTGAGTAATATTTTTTGTCTTTGTGTAACAAGACAAAGACTGAAGTGGCAAATACTGCTGTGTCCAGCCCTATCTATCCACTAATAAAGTGGAGGCATACACACAGACAAAACATGGCTTTTAGTAGCGTAAGGTTTCTGCAGAATGCTGCGTACAGAGGGGTGGTCTGTGGCATGTTCCTTCTGATTGCAGTGGTGCATTGTGAATTAGTTCGCTGTGATTAGCAGACACCTACCTGGTAGGTGCTAAACTTGAAAGCTCCACTTGAACATGATTAGAGCCTCCTACAGTGCCTGCTACATTGGAGAGGAGTGGGCAAGCAGACTAGTTTATCATTGTCAGAAGGGGCCAAGAGCTGGAGACTCTCTCCTTGCATCTAGCTGTGTAATGCAATGTATTGGAGAGCATAAGAAGGGGAATTGGGAGAGTAGTGTGGACACTGGGAATTGTGTAGGGGCAAGTGGGATTCTTGGCAGTACAGATACTCCTCCATAACTGTCTACTGTGTACTACTGTCCATGGGATAGTGTCAGTAGCTGCTCCAGTGCAGTCCAGCTGTCTTCCTAGGTATTCACCATGGCTTGCCAGTCAGCAGTGAAAATAACAAAGTCCATTTCTGTGCCAGAAGCAAGCTGTTCCTTTTCCTGATAAAACCCTATGTTGTGGATTAATCCTGGTGGGCAGCTGTGCTCTACACAGCTGCTTGCTCGCTCACTCCCACGCAGTAGGATGGGGAAGACAATCAGAAGGATAAAAGTGATAAAACTTATGGGTTGCAGCAAAGACATTTTAATAGGCAAATCACAAGCTGCATGAACAAGCAAAGCAAAATAAGTAATTCATTCATTACTTCCCATCACAGGCATTCAGGCATTTCCAGGAAAGCAGGTCTTCATCATTCATAACCATTAATTGGGAAGACGAATACCATAACTCTGAATGCACCCCCTTCCTCCTTCTTTCCCCCAGGTTTTTTTCGCTGTGCATGGCACCATATGTTATGGGAAATCCCTTGGGTCAATTGGGGTCAACTGCCTCACCTGTGCCTCCTCCCAACTTCCTGTGCATCCCCCGCCTGCTTGCTGGCAGAGCAGCGTGAGAAACAGAAAAGTCTTTGATGCTGTCCAAGAACTGCTCAGCAATAAATAGAACACCTCTACATTATCAACACTTGTTTGGCCACAAGTCCAAAACACAGCACCATATGAGCTGCTGTGAGGAAAATTAACTCTATCCCAGTCAAATCCAGTGCTCCCTACTTCCTTTCTTGTCCATCTCAGCTGGGGCTACGTATGGGTAGTACCATAACTAACCACAGTGAGAGTGGATGTGAAAAATGAAGTGGTCCAGTTGTTGGGCTGCCTGGAAAGAAAATTTGACTCTGTGTTTTCCTAACCAGCACTGATGGTAAATCTAACAAAGAGAAAGCCTTTGTTAGCCAGGTCTGGTTTCATTTGGGAGACCCCCTCAATGACATACTTTACTTTCCTGTGTTAATTTTTAGTTGTTTTTTATGCTTTCAGGCATGGATATAAAATTATATTCTGTCCTCTTTCTTGATGGTTGGCTTGCAGAACTGTTTATCCTGCTATTGAACTAAGTTAGGTAGCCTGTGAAGGAAAGGGAAGTGATATGGTATTAAAGATCCCTAAAAAGGAGGGAGCTTCACAGCAGGAACTAAAACAGTTACGTAAAGAACAAATGCAATGGTATAGGACTCGATCAGGACCATGAATTTCCCTGCCTCTCTGGAAGCAGCACTGAATCCTCTTGGTCTACAGCAACATGTGGATTTCTGCCCTCTGTAGATCTTGTCCTGGTGCCAAATGTTATGCTGATAAACTCTCTGTTGTTGCTTTGCCAAGGCAAGTATCAAGCTCAGTTTTAGGGGGTCTCATAACATGGCTGTGGCATATGCCTATGTAAGGTAAGCAGTGCGATCAGAACCATGTAAAGAAGCTGCCTTGAAATGAGAATTAGGTGGAGGAAAAAGGATTTTTGTGAACTCTTCTGTAGCCTGGACTTCAAGTTTCGTTGTCAAATATACCCCATTTAGATAGTAAGCTCTTGAGGGGAGACTATTGCCCTGTGACACTTTATTCACAGCCGTTAGCTCCCAGATCCCAGAAAAAGCCCATAGTAAACTATTCTTTCCTTTCAGTTCCCCACAACACCAGAGGAACAGCAGTGTTCCTCTGCTTTTACAGAAAAAAGGAAAATACAGCCTGTAAATATCATGGAAAATAAGTGTATTAAACTAGGGCCTTTGCAGGAATCCATCAAATAGAGACACAGTCACTGGCTCTATCATAGGTGATGTGAGTGAAGCTGGTGATGTTTTTCAGTGGTTACCATCAAGAAATACTCAGGAACTAACAGCAAATGCAGACAGTTTTACAACAGGGAAAGCTGTATCTCCTCCTGTCTTTGAAATGGAGCAGGAATGTAATTTATTGCTGTGGTACCTACCCTTGCTGTTCTAATTAAGACCTTGTTAGCTTTCCTATTATAAAACCCATTTTCCCAATATTTAGCAACAGCTGAACTCTTGTAAACACCTGATGCCAGTAAATTTGCCTTCTGTCTCACTCAGGATGTACAAACTACACATGAGTTTCCCTTAGCGCATACGTGCTCATGTCTTGCTAACAGCCCTGCCAGACTTTTTATGATGCCTGCACATCTGCAATCCTCGCACACTGCTTGGTGCCTAGTTGCCTCCACTAAAGCTTTCCAAGCTGAAACTGATCACCTCAGCTGCAGCTGAAGGCACTGGATTTCCAACAAGTGTGTGTGGTCAGCATTTAGCTGGAGAGCCATTTGACTTACAAGACAAAAGTATGTAGACAAGGCTGGCTTAGGAACAATGTTCTCACATGCATCAAACAAAATTGAGTAGGCAAGCTCTTTGCACCTGCTGAACCTTAGCTTTCTTTCTATTTCTACTTCACACACAACCTGTGCTCTGGAATCAAACTTTTTTTAAAGTTAAAATTAAAAAAAAAAGCATTTGGTTTCTTAGAATCTTCACATTTACAGCTATCCTGGAGACCCTATTTCTAAGCCAGCTTTGCGGAAAGATCTCTTAACTTTGAATATATATAAAAAAGTTTTATGAGGCTGTTATTGCTTTGAAAGTGTAATAGGTAAACTTTTAGCACACTCAAGAACCATGTGCATTTAGGTATGGTGTAGCCAATGTGTGATTCCTTTATGTGTTTTTTCTCCCTCTTTTGTCCAATCTTGGTTTGGAACAAGTAACAGTTCTGGTTCACTTGAATGCCTGATTATAGAGCAACTGAGATCCTGGTATGGAATTTGTAATTAAATTAGTCAAAACATTTTGACTGAATTTTTAAAGAGAAGGATAGGTTTGCATTTTGTTTCTCCTTTATCTGAACTTTTTTTTGACCCTAATTTGAGTAGGAAAAATATTTTGCACAAAACCAGCCATCTTAGAAATGTTTAAAATGAAACTGTACTTCATTAGGATTGCTAAGGCTCAGGCGATGTAATAGTGTATGGCATAGAGATGTCTTTAGAGAGATAATATTATTTTTGTGTGCTTTTCCTTCCTTTATTTTGTGTTCATGTACAATGGAGGAAAGAGAAATGAGATTGTTTGCTGTGTCTAGAACTTGAAACTACTTGTGCTTGAGTATGTCATAGTAGTTAATTTTCTCTTTTACTTTCTTGTTCATTTTAAATTAATTTAGGCTCTCACCAATACAGATTTAAAGAAAGTAGGTAGTACATATTTCATCTAAATATTTTAGGCATTTTCATTCTTTAATATCCTTAATATGTGGGCAAGCAAATCCCACATACAACATGCCAATCAACTTCCCAGCAGCCTGTCAGCTAGTTTGTATGTGAAAATGGAAAGATTCAAGGACAGGTTGATAATATTGGCTTTTAGAGTGATCCAGCTGTGCTAAGCAAGTCTTGTTAAGTGTGAAAAATATAGTTAGCATGTACCTGTATAAAAGGAGCAGTATTAATTTATTCGTTGTAGGATGTAACGCATATATATTTTGTAGAGTATATTGTACTGTGCATATATAGAATAGCTCTTCTCTATTATATGCATAAAAATATACACATACAATATATAATACTTAATGAAGATAGTATAAAATAACATACAGTATAAAGGCCATGATCTAGTCCGTGCTAGTGGTGCAAACACCTCAAGATGTGTAATAGTTCTTATGCATCTGAGGTTTTGTGTACTTTGACTCAACCCATCAAGCGCTCCAAGAGCTCAGTTCTACCAAGTTTTCTAGCAACCTGAACAGCCTCCATCCAATGTTTGGGGGAGGTTATTGAAGCACAGTTTTCTGCCAAGAGTCATGACAATGTAATTTTTGAAGGTTTCAATCCCTTTCTTAAAATAATGTTTGGTAAGGGATTTTTATGAACATCAGAATAACATTATCTCTTCCATCAGCAGTTACTGCATTTGTCCAATCAAAAATGAAATTTGTGGAGATGAGGAAGGACTGTGTTTATTTTTGCTGATGTTTATCTGGACTGCTGAGATTATTCCATCTTCTTTGGTTCACTGGAACTCTTATCACATTGCAGATGTGGGTTTTCAGGAAAAAAAAGTACAAAAAAAGGTTCCAAACTCCCATCTGTAAAACCTTATGAATCCTGATCTTTGATAGCAAAATAGATAAAGCTGAAATTTAAGAGTTTCTTCACACTTGTAGAAAAGTCCACTGGTTAAAGAGGAATAAGCTTTTCTGAGGTTTCTAGTGATGTCTCTCCAAATTAAAATGTTTATTTTTAAATGTTTTATCTGAAGTTTTAAAATATTTTGTCTGATGAAAATTATTTCATCAGACAAAAATGTTTATTTTCATCAGGCACACTGTAAGAATTTTTAAGAACCGTAGCAAATTTCAGAAGATGAATCTCATCAGGTGTTTATCATGCAACATTGGCATTAGGGTGGAAATGGAAAAAAAAAAACATTAAAATTGAGAGCTGATGAAGGAGAGTTTCCTGAGGTGTTGCACATTGCAGTCCACAGCAATTTTGGTGTTCTTCCAGTGCTTGTGTGGTCTCTGCTTCCAGCCACTCTTAAGTCATTGGTCTCATCAGTAAAATCACAGAAGTGTTAAGGTTGGAAGGGACTTCTTGAAATCATCTGGATCCACCTTCTTTCCCTTCCTGAAGACAGGAGTAGCATTTGCTTTCTTCCAGTCCTCCCTTTCACCATGACCTTTCCAAGATAATGAAAAGTGCCCTTGCAGTGGCATAAATTCAGCTCCCGAAGCAGTTGTGGGTGCATAATGTCAGGCCTGTTGTGCTTGCACATCCAGTTTAACTGCTCCCTAACCTGGTTCTTCTCCACAGGGTGTAAGATTTTTGTACCTGTGTCAAGGGCCTTGGGTTCCTGAATGCTGCTTTTACGAGTAACAACATGTTACTTGTAACGAGTAAGGCATTAAATACCTCAGCTTTTTCCATGTACATTGTCACCATGGTCCCTGCTCGATTTAGCAGAGGAGCCACATTTTCCCTGTCGGAGTCGGGGCGGCGGTCCGGAGTTACTGATGACAATCTCAATATGAGTACAAGCATCAGCCTCACTTTATTAACCGTCGTTACAGAATATATAGAGCTACAAACGATCACGCGCTTAAACAAACAATCTGATTGGTGGTGAGCTCCTGTTCACGCGCCCCTTAGGACATTCCGATTCGTTCGACGTTGCTGACCACGCGCCTCGGACCGCCCAGACCCACCCCTCAAGCTCCTGCTCGCCAGCCCGCCAAAACCCAGTCTCCTCCCCCTTGCTCTCAAGGTTGCCTCAAGGACGGCGGGCGCTCAATACTCCCTGAGACAGCTTGGGTTGCTCATATATACGTCGTGGCCTCTGTTAGCTAGCCACTCCTCCACAATTCCCTTCTCTTCTTCTTGAGCAAGCCAAGCGTGGGTCAAAAGGCGGTTTACAAGTGATTTTACACATCCAAAAACACAGCTTAACACGAGCAAAATTAATACTCCAACTAAGATTAACATGAAAAGAGCTTTTACAACATCCATTAACCATCCCGTTACGCCTAACCCTTTTAGCCATGCATCAAGCCCTGATTCAGTTATGGTGATCTTATTGAAGTTGTCTTGTAACTGTTTTAGTTTTTCATGTATGGAACTGGAGTGACCAGAGAGGTTAAAACAACACATTCCCTCAAAGTCCTCACATCCATGTCCGTGTGCCAGAAGCAGAAAGTCAATGGCAGCGCGGTCTTGTAAAACCGCGTGTCGGACACTGTCTAAATCGGTCAGGAGACCAGATATCATTTCTGATGTTAAATTAAATTGTTTTTCTGCCCAACAGGCTAGATTCTTTATATTTTGTGCATTTCGCTTAGAAGCTAGTTGAGGAAATAACAACGAAACTAGGGCCTGAGTACCTGTGCCCCATATTTTAACTTCATCCTGACAGTTTTCACCAAACCACGATACAGACCTTTTTTGTCGTTTCGAAAAGGTTCTGTTTAGGTGCCCGATAAGGTCTCTGGCGCTTGGGGTAAACATAGTGAGCTTTCCTATATAACAAGGTCCACCCACTGGATTCAGGGGAATGCCGGGCCAGGCACGTTCCCCACAAATAAGAAACAAACCAGGGGGAAGTAAGTGGCCTCCACTCGTATTGACCAATTCATGACAAGTGAGATCGTCTTTTTGCCAGACTTGGTCGTATCCACTGACGTTTTGCCACAGAATTAACTTCGCGTTATATGGGTTATTATACCCTGGCTCCCCAAAGGAAATAACTCCAGATCCATTAAAAGGAAGTGTCCTATTGTCACTCCAAGTAACCTCAGCAAACCATGGTTGAACGCTAGCCATTAGATCTATTTCTTGCAAGGGAATTGGGGAGGTATGGTTTAGACCTTTTATAAACCCCTTTTGAATGGCTGAATTGTTACACACAGGTCGTGTATTTGATTCCCCGGACTGAGTGTAGGGACCAGTGTATTCTATGGTTCCGTTCCACCAATTCGCATACTCGTTAATTACATCCTCTATTACAACGGGTATCCCAATCAGACACGTCTGAAAAGGGTTTTCTGGCCGACTCATGGACAAGCAAAACGCACTTTGCCCCGAGTAATTTGCCCATGCAACCCACATATTCTCTCTAGGGTCAATTCTATGTATTCCTTCGCTTACGGTAATTAACATAATAGTCAAGAATGTGAGCGTCATCACTTCTTTTGTTTTGTTTTCCAGGCAAACCTCTTTTGACATTTTCTCTTAGTTTGTTCCCACCGTTCAGGGGCTACTTTCCAGTTTATAGGGACTAAACAGTCTCTTTGGCACTCTATTTTTAGTACTGTTGGGTTGTTGAATTGTTCCCTTAACACAAGTCGTCGCCACGCTATTCCCCAAAGTACTTCTGACTCGGAGTCAGGGGCTACGTGGCCAGTGACCCGTAAAAGTCTTACCGTCTGCCCCTGTTGTCTAACGCACAGTTCACACCACTTACATACACAGATGGATGAATTTATCCAAGAACGTTGATCACAACCTTGACATTCAACAAGAACCCAGGGATGACATTGCTTACAATCTGGACACTCTGTGTTCACGCCGGTTGATTCCGACATCACCTTCCCAGCGCTGGTCTCACTGCACGACTAGGTACCCATATTGGTCCCTCACCTGTGGAGACACACATATATCCTCTCCCATTAAATATGACCGACACAGGTCCCTTCCATTCCCCGGTACGCGGGTCACGATAATTTACTCTTAGCCTTGGCAGAGTTGTGTGATCGCTCAGTGCAAGTTGACGGTTGTGAATAACTATTGCGGGCTCTCCCCTATCTCCCATAATACTGAGATAATTTAAAGTAAACAAAACCTTCAACAATCTCATTTGGGGATCTTTTTCCACATCCTTTTGTTTTGCCAGATAATCTTTGATCACCTGATGGGCTCTTTCTATAACCCCTTGTCCTGTAGGAGAATATGGGATTCCAGTTACGTGTTTAATACCCCACATTTGCATAAATTTTCGAACTTTCTCACTAGTATATGAAGGGCCATTATCCGTCTTTACTTGTTCAGGTACACCCATAACAGCAAAACAGGCCAAAAGATGCTTATACACATGTTGAGCTTTCTCCCCAGGCAGTGCCGTGGCCCAGAGACATTTAGAGAAAGTATCAATTGACACGTGGACATATTTAAGCTTCCCAAATTCGGGCACATGTGTAACATCCATTTGCCAGACTTCTAGGGCCTTGAGGCCCCGGGGATTTACCCCCATGCCAATCCCTGGCCCTTGTCCTCCACATCGTGGGCATGCCTGTACAATAGAACGCGCTTCAGCTTCGGAGATTTCATACTGGCACCTTAAACTCCTCGCATTCGTATGGAATGTCTCATGTCCCTGCCGAGCCTGAGCAAATTTATCCAACGGAGGCAAAGGACAGGCAGCGCTCACCAGGGAATCAGCTAACTGATTTCCTTTTCCTAACCCTATTTCAAACTTGTGACTCCTTATGTGAATGATACAACACAGTTCGGTTCGCTGCGTCAACAGACCCCGAATCGCTAAGAACAGCTTTCCTAATTGTGGATTCTGTATCTCTTTTACCAGCGCGTCTTGTAGTCTTGGCACTAATCCTGCTACATATAATGAGTCTGTGACCACATTTAACGGTACCGTTAGCCAATTCGACAGCGCCCAGGCTACTGCTTTTAGTTCGAGTGTCTGTAAACTGTCTCCTGTTTCGCATTGTACAAAATGCTTGTTCCAGCACGTTCCCTCCTGCCAGACGCACACCGCACGCTTATTTTTCTTTCCCGCATCTGTATAGACTGTTATTCCGTTCACAATAGGCTTCTCTACCACCTTAGGCCGTTCCATCCAGGTGTTGTTTTTCAGTACCTGCAGTAATCGGCCTGCTGGTTTCCTGGAATGCACCGTCCCTTCATAACCTAGCAATGCTTCCTGCAATGCCATGACATGGCGCAACCACCATTCCAGGTCCGCTGCAGTGACAGGTATGCTTATATCATGTGGTTCACGTCCCGTTATCTCCATTATTCTTGTTCTCCCCTTTTGAATTAGCTCAGCCACTGCTTCTGGTCGTGTTAGTACGCTTTTTCGTGGCTGTATTTTTGAAAAGACCCATTCTAATATGATAAACTCTGGTGCCTTATTTGTTGCCTTTTTATTTTTCTGTTCCCTGCTTCCCTCTTTGCTGTGCTTGTCAGTGGCATTGCTAGATAAGGAAGGGGAATCTCCCCCCATTTCTTTTTGCCATTGACAAATCACAGCGAAAGGGGAATCAGTGGCATTGCAAATTAGCAATGACACTGGCATTTCTAAAATACGCCGACTAGTCCAAGCCCTTGTTAGCTTGTCACATATTTTAGAGATGGCTTGGAGCTGTTCTGGCCCTATATCGACGCGGTTTGCAGGGTGGGTACCCCGTAAACTACGTACTAATGGTTGAAGGTCCGTATTTGTAATTCCAACGCAATTTCTGATCCATTGAATCTCTCCGAGAAGGGTCTGCAAATCTTTCAGATTCGCCAGTTCAGTAGTTAGTTGTATTTTTTGGGGCCGAATTTTTGCTTGATCAATAATCCACCCAAGATATTTCCAAGGTGCGGCCCTTTGAATTTTTTCAGGGGCAATTTGTAAACCTTTAATGCCCAGTACCTTAGACAATTCTTCGGTATGGGCCTCGGACCATGGGGCTTGCTGTGCATAGAGAATATCATCCATGTAGTGATAAATTATCGTTTTTGGCCACGCCAATCTTATTGGCTGTAGAGCCCAGGCAACAAATAACTGGCACAAAGTGGGAGAGTTTTTCATGCCTTGCGGCAAGACAACCCATTTGTATCTCTTTGCTGGCTCCGCCTTATTGATAGCAGGCACTGAAAATGCAAATCGGCAGCAATCTTGCTCATGTAAAGGGATGGTGAAAAAACAATCTTTTAAATCTACTATAAGGATATGCCACCCCTGTGGTATCATATTTGGTGATGGGATACCTGGTTGCAGAGCTCCCATGGGTTGCATAGTTTCATTAATTTTCCTTAAGTCATGCAACAATCTCCATTTCCCACTTTTCTTAGGAATAACAAAAATAGGGGTGTTCCAGGGGCTAACAGAGGGTCGAATATGCCCCGCTTCTAACTGTTCCGCCACCAGCTGGCGCGCAATTTGCAACCGCTCCTCAGTCAGGGGCCACTGGTCAACCCAGACCGGATCGTTTGATATCCAGGTCAGTGGAGGGTTGGGCGGCTGCTCTCCAGGGCCCTGTCCCGAAAAGGTGTTGTAGTCATTACCACCCCTAACTGTCCCAGAATGTCGCGACCTATGAGAGCTTGTAGCCCACCAGGCAACGCCATCACATGAGGCCTGAGAGCTACTTGTTGGCCCTCCGGAAATCGAAAAATTACTGGCTGTTTGCTAATGTAGGGAATAGAGCTGCCCCCAACTCCAGCAATTGTGGTTTTGATAGCTTCGCAAGGCCATTGACGAGGCCACCTGTTGTTATTAATTATGGTCACATCGGCACCTGAATCTAGCATAGCCGTTAATGAAACAGAATGCCCGTCCTGGGTAATTCTTACCCGTTCTAAAGGTCTCTGATCCATGCTTAGTGTGAAACAGACAGCGGGACCAGTAGATCCAAAACCTCGATCACCTCTAAAACAAGGTACGCTGGGTGAGTCCCCTAGAATGTTATCAAAGGCCAGCAGTTGGGCAATCCTGCTACCTTTCGGAATATATAATGGGGGGCTAATGGTATATGCCATTATACATACCTGCCCGGTAAAATCGGCATCGATTACCCCCGGAATTACAATTAGTCCCTTAATCCCTGATGAGGATCGGCCCACGAGTAATCCCCCAATTCTTTTTGATCCCTTCACTAATGGCCCAAAGGCCGTGCTTGGAATTTTTTGAACTTGTGAACAGAGTAAGGTCACTTCTATTGCGGTTTCCAGGTCAAATCCCAGGCTCCCGGCTGTTGCGCGAGTAGCGTGTTCGAAGAACCCTGAAACTGACCGTTGGGGTGAGTCGGGGGGGCCATTTTTGTCTGCGCGCGGCCTTTCCTCGCGCTCTTTCTGGAGTTTCCCGAACAGACTTTTGTAGAATGACTATCCCTTTGACATCGTTCGCACCAAACAGGTGTTCGGCAATTGCGTTGGCTGTGCCCAGACCCACCGCAACGATAGCAGTTCCCTTTGAATGGTTGATCTATTACCGGGGATCTAACTCGTTGTGCTGCAGCAGCCAAGGGCTGTATTACCTCCTTTACCGCGCCCTGTACCGCGGCTGCCATAGCCTCATTTTGACGCTGCGCTCCCGCCCTTTCTACTCGGGATAGCATTTCATCCACCCCCGCACCCTTAGGTAAGCTTGCCAAGATACTTTTAGTGGCCTTATTGGCATTATCAAAGGCCAAAATCCGAAACATTTGCTCTTTACTCTCGCCCCCCAGATCTGGGTGATTCATTACTGCATCCCAAAGCCTATCAACAAAATGATTGTATTTTTCTGTTGCTCCTTGAGTTAGAGTGCTAAAAGAAGGGGCTGACGACCCTGGCAGGCTCAAAAAGGCTTCTAAAGCAATTTTTGCAGAGAGCTGCAATATATTGGTTGGAAAGGTCATTTGAACATGGTGATCAGCAAATTGACCTCCTCCCACCAACATCTCAACCGTTATCCCATAAAGAGGGTCTCCCAATTGTTGGTGTTGGGCAACGGCGGCAGCCGCTCGTTGAGACCAAGAGGATCCCCACAACAAAAATTGGGTAGGAGTTAACAATAATCGCATTAACGCTTGGCAGTCATAAGGACAGAGTACATCTGCATTGAAAAGCCAAATTACAATTTGCCGTGCGGCTTCGGATTTTACCCCATACTGTGAAATAGTATTTTTTGCTTGCTGTAAAATTTTCCAATCATGGGGTTCCCATTTTTGCCCTCCTGTGTTGGTACAACGGGGCAAGCCAACGGACCAAGACCCGAGGCCACCTCCCACTGCCCATCTAAGAGGGCGTCTCTAACAATACCACTCCAACGGCCAGGTCGAGTTACCGCTGGAGGCCCAGAAAGACAGGGGGGGGTACAGTCCTCCGTCCCAGCTCGCTTCTTAACCGGAGTCTCTTGCTGAAGCGTCGTCGTCAAGTTCTTTAGCTCTCGAACCACCTCCTTGAGGAGTTTTTTCGTCTCTCCGGTAGATCTCTTCTCTGCCTCTCCAGCTGGGGGTGTTGACGACGCAGAGGTGGTGTCGGATGGCAGTAGGGGAGGGTAGAGAAGCGGTGCGAAGGGCGCCGCTTTTTCTTCCTCTGGCTTTACCGGCGGAGAACAGGGAGGCGCTGACCGGCAGCTCTCCTCCTTTTCACCCGCCCGAGTCATTTCCGCCCTTACCACTTCTGCCCCTCCCTGCAAGGGAGCCGGAGCTGGAACATTCGGGGGAGAGACCCCGCCAGCTTCCCCTGAAAGAGTCTCTCCTTCCACTCTTCCCCTCAGTTCGATGGCATCTTTACAGGGGGTCACCACCACCCCTCGACAAGTGAGAGGAGGGGGTCCGAACAACCGAGCAACTAACCCATGCTTCGGTTCCGCACTCTTCGTTTTTTCCGGCGTAGGCGCGAGCATCTGCGCAGCTGCGCAGGCGACCTCTCTTTCTGCTTTCATAGCTTTTAGCGTCTCTAAAACATCTTTCCAGAGCTCACGCACCGATTTTACTTCCTTTTCCACCTTCTCATCGCCTTCAATGGTCTTTCGCCACATCGTATCGCCTAACTCTCGCCATTCAAGCACGGAAAACAACGTGTGAGTGTCCTTAAAATGTCCCATCCGCTGTCCCAACTTTATTAACTTGGTCAGCTGTTTCACCGTTGTCTCGATCCCTCTCTTAGAGAGTATGCTTACGAGCAACATAGCGGCTGCTTCCCCTTCCATAATAGCAGTCGCTCCCTCTGGGAGGCGCTGGCCAGGCGCTCTGTATCTACCCCGTATCGGTAGTACTCTCCCAGCCGCCTTTTCTCCCGACTCCCCCTCTCTCGCTGCTCTTACCGCAGTCTCGAGGTTCGGAAATCAACCATCCGCTGGTTCGGAAATCAACCATCCGCTGCTTCGGAAATCAACCATCCTCTGCTACCAGATGTCGGAGTCGGGGCGGCGGTCCGGAGTTACTGATGACAATCTCAATATGAGTACAAGCATCAGCCTCACTTTATTAACCGTCGTTACAGAATATATAGAGCTACAAACGATCACGCGCTTAAACAAACAATCTGATTGGTGGTGAGCTCCTGTTCACGCGCCCCTTAGGACATTCCGATTCGTTCGACGTTGCTGACCACGCGCCTCGGACCGCCCAGACCCACCCCTCAAGCTCCTGCTCGCCAGCCCGCCAAAACCCAGTCTCCTCCCCCTTGCTCTCAAGGTTGCCTCAAGGACGGCGGGCGCTCAATACTCCCTGAGACAGCTTGGGTTGCTCATATATACGTCGTGGCCTCTGTTAGCTAGCCACTCCTCCACAATTCCCAACTCTTTCTTTTTCTGTTGCTGTACTTGCAGAGATTCTATTTGCAAATCTCAGTCTTATTACTGGGAATCATGTCTAACAAATAATCACAGTGATTCAGAGTATAAGAATCCTTTGCATTTCTGTGGATTTCAGATAAAACTAGGTGAAGAGGGCTTCAGTAAAGAGTCTGACACATCACAATAAGACAAGAAGAAGAGGAATTAAAACCCACAAGTTAAAAGCAAGTGTGCTCACGGTAAACACCCTTCAAGAATTTGTAGTGAACACCCTTCAAGAAGAAGATTCCATGTTAGTAGAAAACGTCATTTATGCCACTGCAGTACTCAGAGCAGTTAACACAGCAACACAGAAATGCCTCTTGTTACATTGTCCTTTGATAGGTTAAATCAGACATTTCATCTACCTGAGTTAGAAATACATTTGTGGCCCATGCCAATTTACATTAAATCATTCTTTTTTTTTAGCTGGGTTCACCTGTGTGTTGGCTGATATCTTTGGCCTCCTCTGAGGATGTTTTCTGAGCTTGTCACTTCCTTTTCACGAAGTGGAAAGTATCTGTGGAAAAAATATATATATGTAAGTACATAAATATATATAATGAATTATGAATACAAATATAAATATGAATGCACATATTAGTACACATGTAATGGGGATATTCATAAAGACCTCTGAAGGAGTTTTAATGTAATTTAATTTTTAAAAGATTTCTACGCCAAGGACTTATCCATTTTGTTTACTTCTAGAATTGGAAAATTTCTAACCTGTTGTCTTGTTCCTGTCACTTTCAGAAGAGAAACAATATCATTATTCCAGATTAATGTAAATTCCTCACAAAAATGAGAACTGACAAACTGCAACCCCTTTTATGCACAGGCTATATCTGGTGTCATGGTTTTAGCTGGGATAGTTAATTTTCTTCACTGTAGCTAGCATAGTGCTGTGTTTTAGACTCAGTATGAAAATAATGTTGATAACACACTAATGTTTTAGTTGTTGCTAGGTAGTGCTTACACTAGTCAAGGAATTTTCCAGCTTCCCATGCTCTGCCAGGTGCACAAGAAGCTGGGAGGGGAGGGGATACAACCAGGAGAGCTGACTCGAATTGGCCAAAGGGTATTCCATATCATGTGACATCATGCCCAGTATATTAACTGGAGGGAGTTGGCCGGGGGAGGCAGCGATCGCGGCTCGGGGACCGGCAGCGTCGGTCGGCAGGTGGTGAACAGTTGCAGCACTTGTTGTTTAGGTTCCCCCCCCCCTCCCCACTTCCAAGGTTTCATCTCTCTCTTGCTCATTATTTTCCTTTTTATTATATTATTATTATTATTGCTGTTTTATTCTAATTATTAAACTGTTCTTGTCTCAGCCCACGAGTTTTCTTACTTTGGCCCTTCCAATTCTCTCCCCCGTCCCACAGGGGCGGGGGGAGTGAGCGAGCGGCTGTGTGGTGCTTAGTTGCTGACTGGGGTTAAACCACAACATCTGGTCACATCTGTTTTCATCACCATCTGGAGGAAGACATAAAGGTCAGCAAATTCTGCAGCAGCAGGGCTGTGCTTAGTCTGTCTCTTGCAACCTCATTTAGCACTGCCCAGAAAGATTTCTTAATAAGCAGATTTCTGAGCTGGTAGCTAAACAAAAATTAATTGAGCTGCTCTGCACCTTGCTGTCTGAGCACTATCCAGGTGCAGAAACAAGAGATCAGCAGGAAATTTCAGCCCTTGGCACAAAGTCAGTCAGTGGGACCTTACTCTGAAAAGTGACTGGGACTTCCCTTCCAACTTTTGGACTGCTTTGGGATTTTTAGATAATATATATTAAATATTTTTATATATTTATAAAAATAAATATTAAATATTTATATATATTTAATATATAAATATTTATATATATTTAATATATTTAAGTAAATATAAAGAGTTACTGATTAGCCTAAGAGCTTCTTTGAGTCTAGCCTATCTTTAGAGTGAACTGGAGTTTATCTCCCACACTAAGGCTCTTCCTTAGACTGAGTGGAGGCAAATAAGCTGATAGTTTTCAAAGCTGTATTCCTTGGAGAGTCTGGACTTGTGTGCAATCCATAGTTGGAGACAATGGAGATGGGGAGAAGAGTGTGTTTTAATAAACTTAGTCTCTTTCCTCTGCCTCTTGTCTACAAGATTTTTTGGGCTGGGAGGGATGTGGAAGAGGTCCTACTGGGCCTGAAAGGCTGATCTGGACAGCTGTGGGCTGTCTGTGGAGCATCTATTTCATTTTCAGCCCCTGACCTAAGAATTTTGATGTCCTTTGTAAGCAAAGGGGCCAGAGACAAAGGACCTATGTGGAGGTAGCCAGGCCTGTACTGTAGTTGAGAGGGGACGCTTAAGTGTTTCAAAAATCAGCCGATGCAGGTGGTTAACTCACAAAAAAAGTAGATTAACTCCTGTTTCTGCTACTAGACATACAGGTGGCCTTGATAGGCTACTTGTGTGCCTTGCCTCCTTGAAATTTTGGGACCAAGAAACCTATGCCGGTCCTTGTTCAATGCTGTGCCCTGCTATACTATCTTTCTACTGTGCTGAGAAAAAACATGATGTAGATTTTGGTGCAGGGATTAGAGGCATATGTCTTGTGCTATGGAGCTAGACAAATAGTATCATCCTCAAGCAGTTACTGAATGTTTTCCTCTCCCTTGGAAGAGGTTCTGGGGAAAGCATGGTTAGCAACATGCTGGTGGGTCAGAAAAGTGCTGCTGAGCAAAGATGGACGTGCTCCAGAGATGAGTGTTCTGACCAACAGGTGAATGCAAAGGTAAATGCACACCACATCAAGTTTTTAATGTACAGTGAACTCAGCTGTTGATTTTTTGGCTGGCTCAAAATTAGGTTTCATCTTTAAGTTCCCAAATGATTGTGATAGAGACAGCTTTGAAAATGCAAGGAAGAAGGTGTTCACATCCCTTGTCAGCCTTGTCTCCAAGGTGTGAAGAGTGTCCTCTCCTTTTGATTCCAGGCTTAGTCTGACAATATTCAGTATCTCACCACATTTTAAGTCTGCAAAGCCTGGCTAAGCTTGAGTGAGCCAACATGATGTGAGCAGATCCCCCTTCTAGTTTAGCTGGCTAAGTTAAAGAGTGCAGCTGAGTGAGTCCAAAGTCAGCTCCTTCACTAACAAGAGCTCTTTTAAGGAAAGCTAGAAACAAAAGCCTGCCCCTCTTTTCCCTTGGGAACTACTTTTAAGCTGGAGCTTTACTGCAGTCCTCTGCCTGACCTCTACATCACAACTGTGTGGCAGCCACATCTGTGCCTCCTCTCATATTTCCTCAGTCCTGACAGAGATGCAACAGCTTGGCTTCCTGGTTTGAGCTCAGACCTGCCTCCTCACTACAGAAATACTGGTTGATCAGTGTATTTTATCTGAATTTCACCAATGTCTCTCGCCATGATCCTGACCTGGACTTTGTCATGTACATCCTGGCTCCTTGTTGGCAAGCTCATGAAGCTGGAAGAAAATGTCACCTTGCTTGTACAATTGTCGAAGGAAAAAATGTGTAATCTCAATATTTTACCTGCTTCAAATTGATTATCAGAAGGGATTTGATTGGAGTGTGATCTATAAATGCATAGGAGACATTACAAGAGTGTTACAAGAAAGGGCAAATCAAATGGGGTTTACTGAAGTTTTGAAATGGTTAGGAAAAAAAGGGGATTTCAGCTCTACTCCCATCACTAGTTTTTGCCCTAGTCAGGAACATTTTGTAAGCATACAGTCTCATTTCTATTTAGCCTTTGTGAACCAAGCATGGGTCTCATGCTTCCTACTGCCATGTTAAGAGTACAGAGACATCCCACTTCTTAGTCTGCTCAGTCACATTATGTCAGGAAGAGAGGCTTTTTGAAAGAAACAATAAGTTGGCAACATGGTCTCTTCCCCAAAAAACTCTTCAGAAATTTTGTCTGAATGCAAGCACTTTGAAAAGTTTTGTGTGTCTGGAGGAAGGTCTACTAACAAAATTCTTAAATGACTCAGTATTTCTGGTTACTCTGTCTTCTCTTGGTTTGTCAGAGTAACAGGCAATATCTGATTTAACAGTGGTGTGGATGAGTACAGAAGTAATTAAATAGCAGCAGCAGATCTGTGTTATTATGGTACATAGGGAGTAGTTTTTTTCAGTTATATCATTAATCAGGACTTGAGCACCTCTGCAAAATCAGGCCATTGTCCTGAACACAGGATTCAGCAGGAAAGACAGGAGGTACCAGCAAAGTTTAGTGACACCCTTGAGTGCAGTGTGCATAGCAAATGTCTTCAGCCTGCATGTCTGTATCTCTCCATCTCAGCAAGGTCCTAGGCAGGTGTGCCCAAGTACGGGAAAGGCTGGCCTAGGACAACTCAGTTGTCCTGGTGACTGAAAACTTTTCACTTTAAGTGTTCACAGATGTGTTACTGAGGCTGATACTATAACATCTTCAGTACTGACTGGGACTAAGTGAATCCTCAGCAAGTTTTCAGACAATACAAAATTATCAGGTGTTGCCTGATGATGATTCAGAGGGCCTTGACTTCCATGGGTACTAACACAAGGGTGGATTGTGCAGGCCCTGTGTGAACAACACCAACTCTTCTAAGTAGCAGGCTGGCTGTTGATGCTGCCATTGCTTGTTTTCACCAGTGTTGAAAAACTCAGAAATGGATGGCGATCAACTCAGCAAGACTGATAAGACTCTCCTCTCGGGAGTGCAGCTCTTAGTACAAGGCAAAAGACACCATAGTTTGCTTCACTTGGCCAATTGTGTCAGGAGTTGTGTGATCCTCTGTCACATGGCACATGAGAGCTTTCCTTTGACTACACAAGAGAGTCTTCTACAGAAACAGAGAAGACAGACAAAGGGGAGGAATACAGCAGCACATTGTTCTGCATATGTGGAGATGCATTGGCACTTAACCTGCAATGAACATCCAATGCAAGACTACTTCCATGCATGCAGGTGATACATAGCCTACACAAATGGCATTGTTCATGGCAAAAGCAACAGGACTAGTCATCAACCTCACAATATCAGGGTTAGGTGATTTGCCTACATTGACATGACCAGTTGTAGTGGGTTAACCCCATTAAGCAGCTGAGCCCCACACAGCCACTTGCTCACTGCCAGCTAAGTAGGATGTCAAAGAGAATCAGAACGGTAAACATGAGAAAACTCATGTGGTTAAGATAAAGGCATTTCAACAGGTAAAAAAAAAGCTGCGTGCACAAGCAAAGCAAAAAAAAAAGAAAATAATTCACTAATTCCCATCAGCAGGCAGGTGTTCAGCCATGTCCAGGAAATCAGGGCATCATCACGTGTAACAGTTACCTGGGGAGACAAACACCGTAACTCCGAACATCCCACATCTTCCTCCTTCTTTCCTCCAGTTTTTATTGCTGGGTGTGATGTCATATGGTATAGAATATCCATTTGGTCACTTGGGGTCAGCTGTCCCAGCTGTGTCCCCTGCCAGCTTCTTGTGCACCCCAACCTGCTTGCTGTGGTGTAGAGTGAGAAACAGAGAAGGTCTTGATGCTATGTAAGCACTCTTCAGAAATAACTAAAACATCCCTATGGTATCACCACTTTTTTTGGTCACAAATCAAAAACATTGCACTAACATGAGCTGCTATGAGGAAAATTTACTCCAACCCACCCAAAACCAGTACACCAGTACTGGCAGCCTGGAAATCAATCCTGGAATCAAGAGTCCAAGAACAGTTTTCTTGGAAGTATGGACAGGCCTTCTCCCCTTTAACATCACCCTCAGCATGTGGGTTTTTTTTTTTACTTTAACTGTGAACATTTTTGCAGGTTTCTGCACATGCTTTAATGTATACCTTGCAGCAAGGTCTTCTGAGTTCAGCTGTGACAGTTTCTCCTGTGACACATAAATGCAACTGCTAATTCTTCGCTGTCGGTGCCTGGTGTGCTCTCACCGCAGAGTCAGGACTAACAGTCTACCTGGAAGATGTACTAGCAGATATCTTTATCTGACAAATATTCAGAGTTGTGCCTGTTCCAGCAATAATCCATCCTGAGAACATGCTACCCACCACTTTTTGGATAGATGGCAGATTGAAAGGGGGTTTCATTAAACAAGGCTCTGCTTGTAGCAAGTATTGTTTGAATCACTATTCCCCTGTCCACTGGCACTACTTTTTTGGTGTTGTTCTGCCCTGGCTTCTGCCTTCGTGAATCCTGGTTAAAATGCTGCTGGCAAAGCAGATGGAACAGTCCTGAATGTGAGAGACAAGCAGTTTCCTGAGCATTAGTACTACAGGGAGTTTAACGTATTTCCATTTCAGTAACATCAAAGAATTCAGCGATTCCTACCCTCCTTGCCCTGCTGTGGTTTCCTTCCCTGATGAGGGTCAGGATCTGGTCCTAAGATTGTATTTAACCTTTGATATGACAATGTAGAAATCTGTCCACCACAGCCAAAGTGTGCAAAATCACATTTGGCATTAGTTGTAACTTCGCCTCCAGTTTTCCTAGGCCAAATTCTTTCCAAACTATGCTCCAGCCTCTCTTCAAAGCCCCCAAAAGGCAGACTCTTCTCTACCTTTAACAAATTGCATACTTTTGCTTGGAAAAGGGGGAAAAAAAAAGGTGTGATTTCTCATGGTAAATGTCTGGGGCTGAAGAACTGGCTTACATGTACCTGCCTACTCCCACATGAAACATTCATCTTTCTTGCTTTCTTTTTTCCTCAAAAAAAAAAAAAAAAGGAAAAAGATTCATCACACTACCTCCTTGAAAAAAATTTTTCAAGGGGAGAAGAAAAGAAGAATGGTTCCTAATAGCATATTTTCAGTGGAGATTGGGGTAAAGAAAGCTGGGTTTGGAGGTTTTGTGATAATTTTATGTATTACCTCTTCTTCTCTGAGTGCAGGAATTCACAGGTGAAAATATGACTGCAGATTCCTGTGAGGAGAGGTGGTATCATGACAATCTGTAAGTGCCATCCTCTACCACCCATTCCTGACACACTGACAAGAATGTCATACCTGTCTGATTTCAGCTGACAGCCTAGAGAGTATCTGTCATCTATGCTGCTTTATGCATCAAAAAGATGAGCTCACACAATCAATCCAGAGCAAATAATCAATGTGCTATTTCATACTTATCTTTCCGAAGAAACACAAGGCTTAAAAATGAAAATGGTAAAGAAAAAATCCACAACAACCAAAACCCACCTGGGAAGTCACAGTTTGCTCACTGGAGAAGTTCAATCCTCCAAGCTTCTGGTAGTGATTTTGTTTGAGCATAATTGCTTTTGTAAACCAGGCAATCACATGATGCAATAATCAAAAGAGTAAATCAGTTCAAGCAGTGATGTACCTTATAATTAAGCAATGCAAGTAACCAGATTAAAATGGGGCCCACATGAAATTGTAGAGTCATCAAGCAATAATTCAATCACAGCTCTGTGTACACTTTGGTAATCATGTGGAAAAAGTTGTTTAGTTATTAAGCCTCTCAATATTGGTATTTCTAGTAAAGGCGAAGCAATATTGAAATATCCTGACAGAAGACAGAACTACTTTCGAGGTAAGTCTCAGGCCCTGTCTTGCTGTTGAACTGGTAGAATATATTTTTATATCCCCTGAAGTCTGATGAGAACTGAGTTTCTGACAATGTCCATGCCTTTGCTCTGGAAGCCTTTATTTTAAAAGGAAGAACACTGTGTTCCTGTCCTTTTTTACTCTATAAAAGCTAAACTAGTCTCAGAAGTCTACAGAAGGGTCCTACCACTTTGTTTTATAAATCTTTCCTAGGAAAAAGGATATCCAACTCTTACCTTTTGCTCCATGGAATCCCTTTACAAAAACACAAGTGCTTTAGACTTCTTTGTGATGAAAGTAACCCCCGTAAAATTAAGAGAAACATTTTTTGAAGCAAACTTTCTTTTGCAGTTGAGTAATAACTTTTTAAAACATCAGGTTTTGTCTGTAAAAATTTCTGCTAAAGTCTTTGGTTTTCAGGTGATTTGATAGAAATGCTGGACATTGAATTTTTTTAATACCAAAAATGATTTTCGGAAATTAAATTACCACTATTTGTAATCAAAAACTTGTTTTGAAAAACAGAGAAGTAGTTTTGGGGTTTTTTTGTAGGTTTTTTCTAGCTTAACATTTCTTGAACTCTTTGAAAATATAGGCAAAAGTAATTTGAAAGAAAAATTGACAAAAACAAAGGAAAAAAGCACGACCAAACTAAAGCAAGAGAGTCCTTCAGCAGAAACTCTCATGAAAAATACTATCATCCTGTGGGGTTTATTTCAATCTTGTTTTCTAGGGCTGTAGGTTAACAAACACAATTCTCACAAGTCACATTTATTTTCTTTGGGGTTAAGCTTTAATTAGTGCTTGCTTTGGTAAATGCTGCTTCATTGATTTCAGTTTCTGCCTCCTGTGATATTTTAAGCTGCAGCCTACATGAACTCAGAACTCTTATCTCAGCTGCATCACAGGGAGTGCCCTTTTTAGACAGCTAAATATATCACCATGACTTGAATTTTCATCCGGCATTTGTGAATTGAATGGATGTGTTCCTCCATCCCCTCTGGACTGATGTACAACTGGGGAAGCTTGACCTTTACCTGCTGAATACTCATTTCATTCTGGCCTGAAAATAATTCAGTTCCAGAACTGTAACAAGGTTTGCCAAACTTGTTTGTCTGCTAACTACAAAGTACTATACTACGCAGGGAGCCAATGAGGGAACTTGTTACCAATTAATCATGACATTTCTGCTGTTTTCCCATCCCAAAGTGACTTGATATGTCCCACCAATCTTCTCCTTGGGTCTTCAGGCAGTCTACACCATATTTGTCTGCACTTTTCCACTAATATGTACTGTAGAAGATAAATGTAACTAAACTCAGTGCAAGGCCTTATGGAGGGGGGGACTTCTATTTAAATATTTTCTAAGTAGGTTAAAGCTATGCACTTACACTTTCACATGCAGTTACCAGCACCAAGACGGGTGTGCCCAACTGCTCTGAGTAAGATCAGTTATGTATGACACAGAGGATAATGGATGCTTACTGCTGAGTCTTCATTGCATCTCTTGGGTTTGTCTTGATAGGTTCTTGGACAAATTGGGTTTTGGATAGGCCTTTCATACCCTTCAGGAGTCATCAGTTATTTTGCATTGAGACTTGCTTAGTCTATCCTCCATGAATACTAAACAAGATAAGCTTGTTGTCCTTGCTTCCTGATTTTTAGATCATTTTTAGAGTACAGTATGTCTTCTTGTTGAGATAGGAGGAAGAGGACCAGCATAGGTTGTGCTATAACCATGTTGCTACCTTCCTGTTAATAAAGGTGGCAGTGACAAGTTGTGGTCTCTAACCTTACAAGGGCACTCACATTTTTGGGTCAATGCAAAAAACCCCAGTTTGTGGGTGTTTAGCTGTTTGATTGTTGTCCCTTTTGTCCTTGGTTACAAATACAGTCTGTTCTTTTAAAAATTGCTCTACTTTTTCTTCTGGTGCTCTTAGGTGCCTGCACATACACAAATACACACCTTTTCATTAGTTCATCTTTCAGACCAATTGTTCTCTTTCTGTTAAAAATCTTTACAGAACAATCTCAAAACCTAATCTTCCAGCAACAGCTGTACAGCTCAAGGCTGTGGCAGGTCACACTCTTATTTTGATATTTCTGACTACATAGCTCCTGAACCCTCAATGTGAGCACCTCTGAGGGATGAAGAGTAATGATGCCCTGATACTGACATTATCTGACCAAGTGAACTCTGTTTATATGTCATACAATGTTTTTGCTGCTGCTGCAGGAGGCTGAAAAAGAGAAGTGTCATTTTCAGGCTATGTTTCCGAAGGGGTCTTATTATACTTTTGTGTTTAGCTTAGGAGCCTGTGTCCTGTTACAGGGCAGAGTTTACCAAACATGAAGAGGCTGGCTAAAACAGCTACACATCTTGTTCTGACATTCACTTCTTCCTTTTCTATCATCGCTAATGTGGCCAGGAGAACCTTAGTTGGGTTATGGTAATCAGAAGATAAATGCTCTTCATACTACAGCAGAAATGAGAGTTCCTAGGGGCCACACTCTTGTGATGGCTAACACACCAGGTGCTCACATGCTCTGGGGAAGATGTGGCCCTGAAAGGGGAGAAAAAATGGTTAAGCTCTCTGTCCCATGCAGTGAGGGAAAAGGTGTCTTCATGCCTTCTTGTTGAGCCTTTTGAGAAACAGGTCCCTTGATAAATGTTCTGATTAGAGTAATCTCTCCTAATGCTTTGGAAAATATTGACTTACATCAGGACTTTTGAATGAGTGTTTTCTGCTTCTCTGAGCCACTGAATAGTGTCACTTCTCCAGGATTGCTGATGGAGACCATGAACTTCTTCGGCAATTTTCAAAGGCTAGTATTAAAATAAAGAAAATTGAGACTAGTTAGAAGACATCTTATGTGAACCTGCTGATGAACTTCATGATGCTGAGGCCATGCCAGAAATTTAATGCCATTTCTAACCAAAAAAATCCAAATCACTACAATATGTCAGATTTTAGGAGAAAATCTGTACATGAAATGCAGTGTTATGAATAAACTGCTAACTGAAGTCATCCTCATGCATAGACTACAGCTATCGTTCCAGAGTGATGACTGTATAATGTCCTAGGATACTCAAAACAGCCAGTTGCAGAAAAGTAGCACAGTGGTTGAAAAGCAACTCAGCTGACATTGTCTCAAAAATTGTTCCAGCACCCCTGTATAAGAGCTTTGAGCGGAGCGCATTCAGCTCAGATGCAGACCTCAGATTGGGTGGTGGCTGTGAACATGGTAATAACAATAGTGGTGATGTAGTACTTTTTCCCCTTGAGGAAGAGCTGCTGATCAGCGATGGGACTGAGAATTCTTGCTAAAAATGATGTGTCTGGGAACCATCCATTTCAAATCCAAGGGACATTAAGGGATGGAATAGTGTCCAAATGGAGAGAAATGGTTCACCTGAGGTCTTTCAGGATTTGTTTGGCAGAGCCTGGCAAGGAACACAGACATTCTCCATTAGATTCACCACTCTTCATGCAGATTGGAAACCAGAGACCTTGATGTCTACAAAGCAAGACTGAAAGCAAAAGTCCCTCAGAGATTAAGGAATGATGGCGTCTTGACTTCTGATCATGCTGGAAGGCTGTGACTGATGTGGTGATGTGGTAGGAAAGTGGTTATGGGGGAAGGAGAAGGGGAACAAATCCCTCTTATTCCTCTTGTTGAATCTTCAATAATGGAGCATGGTCATTAGTGTTGCAGTGAAACTTGAAGTGCTCCCCAGACTGAAGCAGAGTCAGTTGGACTTCTGATTGACACACATGAAACTTTTGACTGATGCTCTAGAAAAAGTAAAGCTTCCTAAAGACACTGAGCTTTTAAAGACTAGCCAAACAAAGCAACACATTTAATTGCACGGACTAGCGAGGAAATGGTGATGCATCTAAGGGCAAAATTTGGGGATTCTGGAATAGCACCAGGTGTGGGTGCTCCACTGCAGTCATTGGTATTAGATGCTTCACAGCAGCCTGACTCAGTCTCTGTGGGCAAGATATGCAAAGGGCTCAAATGGAAAAAAGGTTATTCTGTTTCTCCAGGCTCCTTAGTCCTCTTGGTCAAATCACACATTTCTCTAGTACCCAAAGTGTGGCCCAGCCACACATATATTTTCACATGCAACAGCGGGTGCTGTGGGCAGCTCAGATTCTTCTTTCTCTATTGATTACACTCTGGGGGCCAATATGACAAAGCCAGACTGCCACCTCACCTTTGTTTTGCACCATTGGAGATTTCTGCCTCTGATGTGTAAGTTACTGTGTTTGAAAATGCCTCCAGTGGATCTACATTCCCTTCAGAAAAATCCTCTGACAGCTCTCTGAGCAGGGCTTAAGTGCAAAATGACAACAGTCAGCACATGCTGGCTCCAGGGATCCTGCAGAAAATAGAGTCTTAAAGGTAGATGCTGCCATTTGGAGATCTGCCCATGATTAGGGGCTAGTCAAGGATGTGAAGGTCAGGGGCAATTTTGGCTGCAGTGACCATGAGATGGTGAAAGATCCTGCAAGGAAGGTGAAAACCAGGACCACAAGCATGGACTTCAGGAGATCATACTTCAGTGTCTTCAAAGATCTGCTTGGAAGAATCCCAAAAGATACAGCCCTAGAGAGAAGAGGGGCCCATGAGAGCTGGTTGATGACCTCAACTGTCTGCAGAAGTGGGAAGAGAGAAACCTCATGAAATTCAACAAAGTGTGAAGTCCTGCATCTGAAGAGTCAATAACCACACGCACCAGTAAGTGCTGGGGGTAAACCAGCTGGAACACAGCTCAGCAGAGAAGGATCCTGGGGTCCTGGTGGACTGCAAGCTAACCATAAGCCAGCAGTCTGCCCTGGTGGCAAAAAAGGTCAACAGCATCCTGAGCTGTAGAAAGAGTGCTGCCAGCCTGCTGAGGAAGGTAATACTTCCTCTCTGTTCAGTGCTGGTGAGACCACATCTGGAGTGCTGGGTCCAGTTCTGGGCCCTCCAGTACAAGAAAGTACAGGGTCTTACTAGAGCAAACCCAGCAAAGGACCATAAAGATGACTAAAGGACTGGAGCATATGCAGAGTGGCTGAGAGAGTGGAGACTGTTCAGCCTCTTCAGAGAAGGCTCAGGGTGATCTTATCAATTTTTATGAATACATGATGAGAGGGAACAAAGAAGAGGGAGCCAGATGGTTTTCAGTGGAACCCAGTTACAGGACAAGAGGCAGTAGTCACAAATTAAAGCATGAAATTCCATCTTAATGCAAGACAACACTTTTTTAACTATAGAGATGGTTGAACACTGGAACCAGTTGCCCAGAGAGGTTTTGGAGTCTCCATCTATGCAGGTATTCAAACTCTGACTGCACATAGTCCTGGGTAACCGAGTCTAGGTGATCCAGCTTGAGCAGGTGGCTTGGACTAGATGATGTCAAGAGGTCCCTTCCAACCTAAAGTGGAAGGAATGATCATGAAAACACTGGAACGAGTCAAAACTTCCTGTGGACTGCAACGTGCAACACCTCAGGAAACGCTCCTTCATCAGATCTCAAATTTAAAGCTGGTTTGGTTTTTTTTTTTCATTTCCACTCTAGTGCCAATTAATTTTTATCTCTGACTCTGCTTTTCTTGTTCTGTTGTGTATATGGGGGAAATAGGCCATCCATGTTTAAAGGGAACAGCTTTCAGTCGTAATGAATGCACTGTCTGCTTATCACAGAGCAAGGATGTGTGGTCAGCATTCCTCGCTGCAGTTGAGTTTTGTATCCCCTCCATCCTGGCACTGTTATTCCTGGGAAGTGTTTCTGGTGCAAAAGATCCTACATCCATAACACCTCAGCTTGTGTTTCACAGGACATTGAATGCGCTCCCAATTGCGTGCACATGCGTACACATATGAAGCCACTCTGCTGCACAACAAGTCCCTGCTGAATACAGACTCACAAAAAGATTCCCGGAATTAGCAGAGAGCAACTTTTCCTAGAAAGGAATTTTCTGAGAATGAGAGCAGCTGCTTCTCTTCTAGCACTCAGAACAAGACCCATCAGACTCAGAGTCTCTCTCCTTCAGACCTTATTGGGGTAACTTTCTCCCAAATCAGCATGCAGAAGAAATTAAGCCAGAAGACAAGCATGAAGAAACTATGTTTTTTTTTTTCAGTATGGCTTCAGCTTCTCCAGTGGGAAGGCCTTCTACAGAGAAGGGGGTCAGTTTCTGAGGAAATATTCTATCATATTCTATCTGGATGAGTAGGGCATCACCCTCTGGATCAGTGCATAGTAGTATATGCAAACTGATCATAAAAACAGACATAGCAAGACTGTGGAAATAGTCCTGTAGGGTAGTATTCCCTGTAAATGTAAGCTTTGTACCTGTTTGTTCCTTTTCTTCCCTTACTAGGCCTGCAGAGAGCTGCTAAAAGTAAAGTGGGGAAGTGACAATAAAATCAGGCACTGGAGAGAACAGAATACTTGGTCTATGGTGGCACAATGCTGAGCACAAAGAGCACTGCATTTTTCATTACAGTTGACTGATCTCCCACTCCACTCCATTATAATACCTCTGAGATCTCATTTGGTTCCACTGGCATCAACTGACCTTGCACAGTGATTTCCAATACTCCACCATTGAAGTCGGAAATTTTTTCAGAACCTCAACCTTTTTCACTTCCACAAATACAGGATGCTGGCAGGATCTCAGGGGCAGAGGCCTGCACTCTTCAGGATGTGCTATGAGGTCAAACGTCAGGAGCTAGGTTACCTGATGTGGTATAATTTGACAGTCAAAGATCAAAAGAACATGGCAGGATCTTACAAGAATGTGGCAAGACAGAATTACTTATCATCACAGAAAAAATCTCCATGAAATCTCCCAAAGCTTTTCTTCCCCTGAAGACTGTCTTACTGTCATTGGCATGTCTATACATTTATAGCTTGATCTGTGTCAACTCTTACTCCTAATATGAATCAACAGCTCTAGTATTAACATTGCATGATACCACAAATATAGATAACTGAAGTTCATCAGCAAAGTCAAGACACCACCAAGCTAATATAATGTGAATCCCTTAAATATTCTCTTGAGTAGGTTCTCTATTGCTTAGTAAGAATTCTTATTACTCTTTTTCCCTCATGAAGACTTAATAAATTTAACTCTCTTTCTCTACAAAGCCAACAATTTCAATGAAATTAATCAAAACTCATAATCTGAGACTTTTAGTCTACTGTTATGTGAGGTTGAAACTTGCTGATGGATTCAAAAATTATAGAGTAGATAGATAATACCAAATTAATGCACAGTTGGGTTGTGTAAGTCCTATTTCTGCCTTAAAAAAACTTTCATTCTTTCTTACTCCTTTGGGGTCTGAATCAAGCCACAGCTGGTTTTCAGGCAGATTAGTGAAGTGTGTGCTTAACCACTGAGTCCTAACCCATCATTCGGATGTTTATCACTGTTCCACTATGATACTAAAGCAGGAAACTCTCCAAAGAGAGCAAGTGGATTAGTCCAAGGTATAATTGTGGTACAGACTGAGTGGGAGTAAAAGAAGCAACAATTTGTAAAGGAAGCCCCAGCAGCGAATTGCCACTATTCCCAGGCAGCTTGGAAACCCGTATGAGAAATAACACAAATGGAAACCAAATTTTCTGCTTTGAACACACATTATTCAATCCTGTATGGATCAAGCATAAATGCAACATCAACCAGGCCTCTTCAACTCAGTTCCCCCTGCCCTGCCCCTGCATGCTTGTTAGTTTCAGAGTGTGGGTAAATGACCTCACTCTGCTAAACTGTAACTGGCAGAACAAGGGGGTGCTTGCAGAGAGGCATTGATTTTTATCTGCAAGAATAATTATCTGCTTTGCTTGATGTGCATCAGCTGTCTTTGTGTGTTTGATAAAAGCTACCATTTGAAGATTAAATTCTACAAAAGGAGATTAGATGAGAAATGGAATGTAACTAATTAGTGGCAAACAGTGTGGAATTAAAAAGCAAACCAGCACATGGAACAATGCTTGTATTTCACAGAGATTCAGGCACATTAATGATTAAGTATTTGAGTTATTGAATCCTAAAATGCTTTGACACAGGACATTTTCCTCTTTATATCTGCATCTCCTGAAGATTCACTAAACACAGTGAATTTTCTCATTTAATCTGTAACTAGTTTTAGCAGAGACTGATCACACAGGAAGGCCCTGCGTAAGAGTTAAATTGAGAGATCATATTTCGAAATCACATCATTTGTATTCAGGAAAACTCATTGTTTGAGATGTTCAGGCCTATAGGAGCTAATGTGGATTCAGCAAAGCATCTACACACATGCACTAATGGAAGTATCTGCTTAAGTCCAACTATTTCAGTGTAGCTTAAGGAGGTGCTTTAAGTCAAACTCCTCTAGTGCTTTAGCTTAAGTTGCAATCTGTGTTTTGGCCATTCTTGTCTAATACTCATCTCATTTAGATTTTAGATTTTTATGGCTACTGAAGTGTCATTTCTTCTGGCCAATAGTCAGCCATTCATTCTGTGACTGTTTAATAGGGTCACAGCTGATGTGTTCCACAGACACTAACACTGTATAGCATAGTTAACTTTTTTCCTTTTTGCCAAGGGATTCACTTGCATGCACTGTGCATGGGAAGGATGTGGAAATGGAAAGAATAAGAAGTTTAGTTCTTTTTTTAGATCAATTTTAGCTGTAAAAGTTATTACAGGATCAGAATAAATCCCTGTGGTGTGACTTAATAGTTGCTATAACCAGAGAAGACAGTGGGATAATATTATAGGCCTAATAGATGTGGTGTAAAAAACATGCTAGTAAGAGAAGAATCAAGAACAGATGCAACATTTTAACTCCACTTACATTGATTTGCATACATGTGGATACCTTCGGAGCAAGAGAGTTGAAATGAAAAATTAGAGGATTTTCAGGAGGGTGTGGCACTTACTGAAGAGAGGAAGTCTTAAAAAATATCAGAAGGAAAAAAGCCATTATAGGGACTATGACATATATGATTAACTGGCAACACAAGGATGAAGCAGGAAGAGGGATGGTAGTGGATGTCCTCAGTTCCACTGAGGGAAAAAAAATCCTCATTCTAAGGTGAAATGTATGGCTGTATTTTGTGGAATACATAGATTTGTTATTTCCAGGTACTGCTATTTCCCTCATCCTGATTCAGCAAATAACCTCTACCTAGAAAATTACTTCATCACATGCTTAGGTTCCTTATCAAAGTGAGGTGGTGGAGAGCAAGTCCAACACTGAAATAGGAAGGTTATGAGGATTCCTGAGCTGTTGGGTTGTATCTAACTGTTATTGTCTCTTTGGAGACATCTAAGTGTAAACAGCATAATATTGTAACAGCTTAATTTGCCAGCATCACACATCACACCAAAGAGTAATGGCTCTACAAATAAAAGAAGTATCTAAAGAGATATGCACACATTGCCTTCATGCCTAATGAAAAGTTAAGTGTAATAAACAATTAAGCTGGTTGTTATGGCTGGGAAATTATGCCTACTGAGGTGAATAGCTCCCTTCCAATTTCAGTTCAAAAGCTGGGACTATTACTTTTATGCAGGAAAAGAACTACAGCCTACAGCATCTGATACCAAGCTAACATGTCAGCTGAGTATGCTGTTTCCCTCTGTTCCTTTTCTTTACTAAGAAGTAGAGTAATAAAAGAAAGTCAGGTACAGAACTAGCTGGGCAAATGGAAAATATCTTCTAAAGTATGTTTGGCATTTGAATCTCGCTTCCAGTCCAAATTGCAACAAAGAGGAAAAATCTGACTTTTTCCCCCCCTTCCACAACATGCAAAATCTGAAAAAAGAGGTACTCTGATATGATTATGTGTTTAGTTTTGATACTAACATGCATTGCTAGAAAAGAAAAGTCAAGGCAAAATAATTTAGTCATTGCCAAAGTGCAACATTTTTGCTGTATCAAAGCAGAATTACTCAAGAGCATCAAATACAAGAAAGTAAGCATATTTTCTTTAGCTTGTTTGCTTTTAAACTTCTGTATAAACTGACACATTTCCATAAAATGGACCAGTTTGGATGACTCATTTAATGATAGAAAAATTCCTGTCAAAAATAGTTGAAATAGTAATCTCACAACAAAAGCCTGATATGCTTTGGGTAGGGTCATCATGATTTGATCACCTGAGTGATAAAGATGGATTCTCAGATTTGTGGACAGCTTCTGTAGGCCAAAGAAGCCTTATAATGTAGAACAGTAAATTCTGGAGATAAAAGCTACAGGATCTTTACCCTCTCATGCTGAGATGGTACTCAACCTCTCTGGCAAGGCAAGAGCTTGTTCAGTGAACAGGAAACAGAGAAAGGGATGGAGCTACAGGGACAAAGGGAGTAGAAAAGGGAGAGTACAAACAAGAAACCACCAGCTGAGGGGCTACAAGCTGTAAATGGCAGCCTACCTGGGCGTTTGTTTGTAAACCAGGCTTGGAAACCAGTGCTTACAAAACAGAAAATATAATATACATGCCTGTGTCTGCATGTCACCAAGACAGGGCAATCAGTCCATGTTTGTTTCAGGTTTTATAAGTGCAGGCAGCTAAAATTTGCTCTCGCAATAGCTGCAGCAAATGCTCACCTAGAAAGGTTGACTTCAAGAAAACTGAAGTGACTTTTTCTTCAGAGCCAGCAGAAATGGTTGAAAAGTCCTTTCACAGTTTTGACTCAAGAGAAACACCCACTTCTTTAAAAGAACTTTTTTTTTTCTATTTGATTGGAAAATAAAGAGCTTACTCAAAGCCTGCTATAAATTGAGTGGAACAACAATAAACAAATCAATACTTCTGAAGAGACAAAACTGCTTGAATTTTGAAACATTTTGACAGCCAGAACTGACAGCTGAAGAGCAAGCAGAAACATACAGTAGGTTTGTGTTCAGGGAAATAAACAGCTGGAGGTATTGCAACTGCTGTCCACAAACTATCCTTAGCAAGTGTCTGACTCCTCTGTCTCAGTAGCTGTATTGATTAAAAGCTAATAACCTTGCTGCTGTCCAGGTCTTGCCTGCAGTGCACTGAACCATGCTGCAGTTACATCAGTGTGAGCTGATAATACAGTGGCAAAAAACATGGTGGGGGAAGAAACAAAGTAGGTTCATTTTGGGCAGCTGCTTAAGTATTTTCTGTAACCTTCATACTTGGTTTGTGAGCTTTCTTACTAGTATCATTTTTACATGGCATTTATTCCAGTTTAGCAGTGAAACACCATATGGAATTGAATAATCAAACATTGCATTTGAAGATGTTGAAATATCATGGCTCTTTTTTTTTTTTTTTTCTTCTGGAAACAGACTCTTTTCCTTCTTTTTTCTATGGAAGGTGAGACAAAATCTAATTATCGGCTTATTCTTCCTTCTTTCACAGACATCAGGAAACACAGATTTGCAGCTGGTGGCCAAGGAGTCTGAGTTCCATGGACAAAGCTCCATGGAGGAGCTCTGTGCTCGGAGTTTTTCTGTACTCTTCAACTGCACCAAACAAGTTCACAGAGTGGATTCCTATTGTTCTGGTTCTTTAAAGGAAGAATAAGCCTGTTCCCACAATCAGGAGCAGGTATATCTCAGTCACACAGTTCAAACCACACTTAGAACTGGCTTTTGGGAAGTTTTGGAGGTGCCAGCTGTAGCTTCTGTGTGTGTGACAGTTGTCCTCTGTCCATGGCATTGGGACTTCCAGATTCAGTTTCATAAAGTATTGTGGGCATAATCTATTATTATATGCCATCAGAAAGAAGATCTATGGGGCATTGCTTATACCATTGCCATGACTGGCCAAGTTGTTATTTCTGTTGTAGCTGAAGTCCTGTATCTCAGGTAAATCACATTACAGATTCCCATGAGTCTATCCATCCAGTTAGTTTTCTCAGAAAATTGAGGAAAGGTTGTGTCAGAATCCCTCTCTTCAATTTCCAAGGTAAAAGTCTTCTCCAGAAGCCTTTATGAGACCAGAGTCTCACAGAGGAGATCAGCTCCAGTGCAGGTATGTTCTGCAGCAGAGCAAGGGATCACTGTTTACAGGGGGGTTTCCTGAGCCAGGGAAATCTTAAGGGGATTCAGGGGGTGGCAGAAAGGGAGAGCAGAGATCCACCAGGAGCTGACAGCTCTCACGAGAGCAGCTGACGTGGCATGGGCAGTGCCAGGAGTAACAGCAGCCACCCCCCGCTCCCACAAAAGGCAGCCCAGGCAGCGCAAGTGACCGGGAGTGCTGCGAACAGGGTGGGCAAACAGGGCATGCCACAGCAGCCTGGGCAGTTTATGCAGGAGGGTGTGCAGGGAGGGTGCCTCTTCAGAGGAGGGGCATTCCACTGACCAAGTGGGAGACTTGAAGTACATGTAACCCAGCAACCCGGCACAATTCTGTAATCATCTGCACAGGTCAAGGGTATTCATCCTATCTGACCCTCAAGGCAGAATGGTGGGTATTTATCTGAGAGCAAAGGCTGCAGCTCCAGCTGGGGGATCTGCACCATCTACCCCAGCAGTGGCCAATGCCTCCACCCAGATGGAGCTGCTGAATGGAGAGGCTGCAGCACAGACCTCAGACTGCATGAGGTGCCTAGACCTTTCTCCTGGGGCAGGGACAGACAGCAGACCTGTCTGCAAAAGGTGTGCCCGGGTACAAGACCCCCTGCAGAAGGTGGCTGAGCTGCAGAAGGCAGTGAGAAGGCTATGTAACATGAGGGAGGCTGAAAAGTAGTTAGGTAGCTGGCTCCAAACAGCCAAAAACTCCCCCACTAGCATGCACAGAAGGAGGTAGGGCCAAAAATGCAGAAGAATGGGTGGTTGCAACAGTAAGGACCAGCAGGAGGAACAGACTTCCCTGAAGCCTAAGGTAACCTTGCAGAACCACTTCACTGCTCTGGAGACTGAAGAGAAAAGACCTGTCACACCAGGAGAGACGCGGAGCTGAGTAAGGCAGCCCAGTCTGCTCCCTGTATAACAACCAGGGCAACTAAGAAAAGGTGATGGGTGATAGTAGTAGATGACCCTCTGCTGAAAGGTACGGAGGCACCCATTTGCTGACCTGACAGTCTCCCTAGAGACATGTGCTGCTTACCCAGGATATCACTGGGAAACTACCCAGCCTTGTACAGTTCACTGATTATTACCCACTGCTGTTGTTTCATGTGGGCACCAGTGATACAGCCAGGAGCAGTCTGAGGAGCATCAAGAAGGATTACAGAGCCCTGTGAGTGGTGGTAAGGGACTCTGGAGCGCAGGTAGTTTTTTCATCAATCCTCCCGGTCAAAGGGAAGGGGCTTGAAAGGGCCAGTCAAATCTGGTGAATCAATAAATGGCTAAAGGACTGGTGCCACAGCCAGGGGATTGGCTACTTAGACTATAGGACTTGCTTTGAGAAACATGGTCTACTAGGCGCTGACGGGGTCCATCAATCAGAGAAGGGAAAGAGCATCTTCAGTCTTAGGTTTGCCAAGCTGGTGAAGACCGCTTTAAACTTAAGTTGCCGGAGGAGGGGAACCTCAATCTATCCCACTCTTACCAGTTTGATGCCAGTGCCAGCAACAGACACCCAGAGCCTGGAGAAGGATCACAGGTCAGCAGGAGAGAACTTGAAGAGCAGCACAAAGGAATTCCAGCCACTCCAGCCAGTAAGTCAGGTTCATCTGGGGTGCAACTTAAATGCCTCTATGCAAATGCATGTAGCATAGGGAATAAACAAGAGGAGTTAGAGACACGCACACATCTGCAGGGCTGTGATCTTATTGGCATCATGGAGATGTGGTGGGATGGCTCCTATGACTGGAGTACTGGAATGAAAGGAATGGATGTCCTTTAGGAAGGAAAGGCAGGGGAGACAAGGAGGGGGTGTTGCCCTCTATGTTGATTACCAGCTGGAGCACATGGAGCTCCATCTGGGGATGGCTGAAGAGCCACCCAAGAGCTTATGGTTCAGCATTAAAGGGAGGGCAGGGACAGATGACATTATAGTGGGGATCTGTAACAGACCAGGAAGACCGAGCGGATGAGGCCTTCTATAGACAGATAGGAGTAGCCTCATGTTCACAAGCCCTGGTCCTCATGGGGGACTTCAACCACCCCAATATCTGTTGGAGGAACAACACAGCAGGGTATAAGCAGTCTGGGAGGTTCCTGGAATGTGTTGATGATAACTTCCTTCTCTAAATGATAGAGGAGCCAACAAGGAGAGGTGTTATGCTGGACCTTGTTCTCACCAACAAGGAGGGGCTGGTGGTGAATGTGAAACTCAAGGGCATCCTTGGCTGCAGTGACCATGAAATGGTGGAGTTCAAGATCCTTAGGGCACTGAGGAGGATGCACAGCAAGCTCACTACTCTGGACTTCAGGAGAGCAGACTTTGGCTTCAGGGATCTGCTTGGTAGAGTATAATGGGGTAAAGCCCTGGAGGGAAGAGGGACTCAAGAAAGCTGGTTAATATTCAAGGATCACCTCCTCCAACCTCAGGAGCGATACATCCCAACAAAGAGGAAGTCAGGCAAAAACTCCACAAGGCCTGCATGGATGAACAAGGAGCTCCTGGACAAACTCAAGCACAAAAAGGAAGCCTACAGAGGGTGGAAACAAGGACAGGTAGCCTGGGACAAATACAGAGAAATTATCCAAGCAGCCAGAGATCAGGTTAGGAAAGCTAAAGCCCTGATGGAATTAAATCTGGCCAGGGACATCAAGGGCAACAAGAAAAGCTTCTATAGGGATATCACTGATAAAACGAAGACTAGGGAAAATGTGGGCCTTCTCTGGAAGGAAACGGGAGACCTGGTTATCCGGGATATGGAAAAGGCTGAGGTACTCAATGATTTTTTTGCCTCAGTCTTCACTGGCAAGTGCTCAGGCCACACCACCCATGTCGCAGAAGGCAAAGGCAGGGGAGAATGAAGAACTGCCCACTGTAGCAGAAGATCAGGTTTGAGACCATCTAAGAAACCATGCACAAGTCCATGGGACCTGATGAGATGTATCCGCAGGAGCTGAGGGAACTGGTGGATGAAGTTGCTAAGCCACTAACCATCATATTTTAGAAGTCATGGCTGTCCAGTGAAGTTCCCACTGACTGGAAAAGGGGAAATATAACCTCCATTTTTAAAAAGGGAAAAAAGGAAGACCCTGGGAACTACAGGCCGGTCAGTCTCACCTCTGTGCCTGGCAAGATCATGGAGCAGATCTTCCTGGAAACTATGCAAAGGCACATGGAAAATAAGGACGTGACTGGTGACAGCCAACATGGCTTAACTAAGGGCAAATAGTGCCTGACAAATTTGGTGGCCTTCTATGACAGGGTTACAGCATTGCTGGATAAGAGAAGAGCAACTGATGTCATCTACCTGGATTTGTGCAAAGCATTTGACACTGTCCTGCATCACATCCTTGTCTCTAAATTGGAGAGACATGGATTAGGCAGATGGGCGACTTGGTGGATAAGGAATTGGCTGGATGGTCACACTCAAAGAGGGGAAGGGGTGCCATCCAGAGGGACCTTGAGAGGTGGGCCAGTGTGAACCTTATAAACTTCAACGAGGCCAAGTGCAAGGTCCTGCACATGGGTTGGGGCAATCCCAAGCACAAATGCAGGCTGGGTAGAGAATGGATTGAGACTAGCCCTGATGAGAAGGACTTTGGGGTATTGGTTGACGAGAAGCTCAACAAGACCCCGCAATGTGCACTTGCAGCCCAGAAAGCCAACTGTATGCTGGGCTGCATCAAAAGAAGCGTGACCAGCAGGTGGAGGGAGGTGATTCTCCTCCTCTACTCCACTCTGGTGACAACACACCTGGAGTACTACTTTCAGCTCTGGGGCCCCCAAAATAAAAAGGATATGGACCTGTTGGAGCGAGTCCGGAGGAGGGCCACAAAGATGATCAGAGGGCTGGAGCACCTCTTCTATGAAGGCAGGCTGAGAGAGCTGGGGATGTTCAGCCTGGAGAAGAGAAGGCTCTGGGGAGATGTTATAGCAGCCTTCCAGTACCTGAAAGGGGCCTACAAGAAAGCTGGACAGGGACTTTTTACAAAGGCATGTAGTGATAGGACAAGGGGTAATGGATTTAAATTGGAAAAGGATAGATTTAGATTAGATATAGGGAAGAAATTCTTCACTATGAGGGTGGTGAGGCACTGGAACAGGTTGCCCAGAGAAGTTGTGGATGCCCCATCCCTGGAAGTGTTCAAGACCAGGTTGGATGGGGCTTTGAGCAACCTGGTCTAGTGGAAGGTGTCCCTGCCGATGGCAGGGGGGTTAGAACTAGGCTATCTTTAAGGTCCCTTCCAGCCCAAACCATCTGTTGGTTCTAAGACTCTGTGATTACTAGACACAGATCTATAGACTGCATCACCTCTTTTTGACCATGTTCTTTCCTGCCTCTGTGCTTGAACCCTGTGTGGTGAGAAGGGTACTGGTGGGGTTTAGCCCCGGTCAGCAACTAAGCACCACACAGCCGCTCGCTCACTCCCCCACCCTTGTGGGATGGGGGAGAGAATTGGAAGGGCCAAAGTAAGAAAACTCCTGGGTTGAGACAAGAACAGTTTAATAATTAGAATAAAACAGCAATAATACTAATATAATGAAAAGGAAAATAATGAGCGAGAGAGAGATGAAACACTGGAAGAAGAGGGGAAAAAAAAAACAAAACCAAAACTAAACAACAAGTGCTGCAACCGCTCACCACCCGCCGACCGACGCTGCTGGTCCCTGAGCCACGATCGCTGCCTCCCCCAGCCAATTCCCCCCAGGTAATATACTGGGCATGACGTCACATGATATGGAATACCCTTTGGCCAATTCGAATCAGCTCTCCTGGTTGTATCCCCTCCCCTCCCGGCTTCTTGTGCACCTGGCAGAGCATGGGAAACTAGAAAGTCCTTGACTAGTGTAAGCACTACCCAGCAACAACTAAAACACCAGGGTGTTATCAACATTATTTACATACCAAGTCTAAAACACAGCACTATGCTAGCTACAGTGAAGAAAATCAACTATCCCAGCTAAAACCATGACAGTATCCACCCCTTATTCCATACCATTTACGTCATGCTCAGGTCTCATACTATCCAATATGACCTCAATAACCACCACCCGCCTCCCCATCCTTTGATGACATACGCAGATATCATTTATCATTCCCGTAGTCTATGGACCATCCCTGTAGAACATCTGTAGAGGGTCCACACATGTCCATTGAGTTCATTCAGTCCATAACTTTGGGCTCCATCTACTGTAATAGTCTTTCAAGGCCGGAGAGATGGTCTGCATGGTGTTGGATTGTTGCATGCTGAAGCCAGTCTTTGTTCCACCACTGCTACACGTTGCTTGGTTCAATCAAAGTTCATTCTTCATTAATTTTGGAAATTCTTACTATGATACCATTGATACAGCATATAGCAACCATAGGAGTAATGACATACAATATCATATAGCAATTAACAGCATACTATTCAGTTCATTGGCTATTTTCACCCAAAATCAAATCCCCTTGAGGCACACATCGAACTCCTCCATCCTCCCGCATTACCCACCAAGTGCACCCAGGTCCTCGAGCAAAAGCAATCCCACGAATGGGTTTGCCTTTGCCTGAGACAGGAATAACCCAGACGGTTTTCCCCAGCATATTTTTTACATGCACTACAGGGACTTTATCCCCTTCCACAGTACGTAAGAGTTCTGACTGGGCAGGCCCAGCTTGATTGGCAGATCCCCTAGTGTTGACTAACCAGGTGGCTTTTGCTAAATGTGTATCCCAGTGTTTAAATGTCCCACCCCCCATTGCTCTCAGTGTAGTCTTTAACAGTCCATTGTATCGTTCAATTTTCCCAGAGGCTGGTGCATGATAGGGGATGTGATACACCCACTCGATGCCATGCTCTTTGGCCCAGGTGTCTATGAGGTTATTTCAGAAATGAGTCCCGTTGTCTGACTCAATTCTTTCTGGGGTGCCATGTCGCCATAAAACTTGTTTTTCAAGGCCCAGGATAGTGTTCCGGGCGGTGGCATGGGGCACGGGATATGTTTCCAGCCATCCGGTGGTTGCTTCCACCATTGTAAGCACATGGCGTTTGCCTTGGCGGGTTTGTGGCAGTGTGATATAATCAATCTGCCAGGCCTCCCCATATTTATACTTCAGCCATCGTCCTCCATACCACAGAGGTTTTACCCGCTTGGCTTGCTTGATTGCAGCGCACGTTTCACATTCATGGATGACCTGTGCAATAGTGTCCATGGTCAAGTCCACCCCTCGGTCATGAGCCCATCTGTATGTTGCATCTCTTCCTTGATGGCCTGAGGTGTCGTGGGCCCACCGAGCTATAAATAGTTCACCTTTATGTTGCCAGTCTAGATCTACTTGAGCCACTTCAATCTTAGCAGCCTGATCCACCTGGTGGTTGTTCTGATGTTCTTCAGTGGCCCGACTCTTGGGAACATGAGCATCCACATGACGTACCTTCACAACTAGGTTCTCCACCCGGGCAGCAATATCTTGCCACAATGCAGCAGCCCAGATGGGTTTGCCTCTGCGCTGCCAGTTGTTCTGCTTCCACTGCTGTAACGACCCCCACAGGGCATTTGCCACCATCCATGAGTCAGTATAAAGATAGAGCACTGGCCATTTTTCTCGTTCAGCAATGACTAAAGCCAGCTGGATGGCTTTTACTTCTGCAAACTGACTCGATTCACCTTCTCCTTCAGCAGTTTCTGCGACTTGCCGTATAGGACTCCATACAGCAGCCTTCCATCTCTGATGCTTTCCCACCAGACGACAAGACCCATCAGTGAACAGGGCATATTGCTTCTCATTTTCTGGCAGTTTATTATACAGTGGGGCCTCTTCAGCACGTGTCACCTCCTCCTCTGGTGATATTCCAAAATCTTTGCCTTCTGGCCAGTCCATGATTAATTCCAAGATTCCTGGGCGACTGGGGTTTCCTATTCGAGCCCGTTGGGTGATCAGTGCGACCCACTTACTCCATGTAGCATCAGTTGCATGATGTGTAGAGGGGACCCTCCCTTTGAACATCCAGCCCAGCACCGGCAGTCGAGGTGCCAGGAGGAGCTGTGCTTCAGTACCGATCACTTCTGAAGCAGCTCGAACCCCTTCATATGCTGCCAATATCTCTTTTTCAGTTGGAGTGTAGCGTGCTTCGGACCCTCTGTATCCCCGACTCCAGAACCCTAGGGGCCGACCTCGGGTCTCCCCTGGTGCTTTCTGCCAGAGGCTCCAGGTAGGGCCATTCTCCCCGGCTGCGGTGTAGAGCACGTTTTTTACGTCTTGTCCTGCTCGGACTGGCCCAAGGGCTACTGCATGAACTATCTCCTGCTTTATCTGTTCAAAGGCCTGTCGTTGCTCAGGGCCCCATTTGAAATCATTCTTCTTCCGGGTCACTTGATAGAGAGGGCTTACAATCAGACTGTAATTTGGAATATGCATTCTCCAAAAACCCACAATGCCTAAAAAAGCTTGTGTTTCCTTTTTGCTAGTTGGTGGAGACATGGCGGTTATTTTGTTGAACACATCCATTGGGATCTGCCGACGTCCATCTTGCCATTTTATTCCCAAAAACTGAATCTCCTGTGCAGGTCCCTTCACTTTACTTTGTTTTATGGCAAAACCAGCCTTCAGAAGGATTTGGACTATTTTCTTCCCTTTCTCGAAAACATCTTCTGCTGTGTTGCCCCACATGATGATGTCATCAATGTACGGAAGGTGTTCCGGAGCTCCACCCTGTTCCAGTGCAGTATGGATCAGTCCATGGCAAATGGTAGGGCTGTGTTTCCACCCCTGGGGCAGTCGATTCCAGGTGTACTGGACACCCCTCCAAGTGAAAGCAAACTGTGGCCTGCACTCTGCTGCCAAAGGGATTGAGAAGAATGCATTAGCGATATCACTTGTGGCATACCACTTGGCTACCTTTGACTCCAGTTCGTATTGAAGTTCTAGCATGTCCGGCACGGCAGCACTCAGTGGCGGAGTGACTTCGTTCAGGCCACGATAGTCTACTGTTAGTCTCCACCCTCCATTAGACTTCCGCACTGGCCATATGGGACTGTTAAAGGGTGAACGGGTCTTACTGATCACTCCTTGGCTCTCCAGTCGCCGAATGAGCTCATGGATGGGAATCGGGGAGTCTCGGTTGGTGCGGTATTGCCGCCGGTGCACTGTTGTGGTGGCAATTGGCACCTGTTGTTCTTTGACCCTCAGCAACCCCACAACAGAAGGGTCCTTCGAAAGACCGGGCAAAGTAGACAGCTGTTTAATTTCCTCCGTCTCCAAGGCAGCTATACCAAAAGCCCACCTGTACCCTTTTGGGTCCTTGAAATACCCTCTCCTGAGGTAGTCTATGCCAAGGATGCACGGAGCCTCTGGGCCAGTCACAATGGGGTGCTTTTGCCACTCATTCCCAGTTAGGCTCACTTCAGCCTCCAATACAGTTAGCTCTTGGGATCCCCCTGTCACTCCAGCAATACAAATGGGTTCTGCCCCTACATAGTTTGATGGCATTAGGGTGCACTGCACACCGGTGTCCACTAGAGCCTTATACTCCTGTGGGTCAGATGTGCCAGGCCATCGGATCCACACAGTCCAGTAAACCCGGTTGTCCCTTTCCTCCACCTGGCTGGAGGCAGGGCCCCTCTAATTCCAATTGCAGAATTCGCAACCCACTTCTTGTGAATGGGAATCAGAAGTCTCCCTATTAAGATCACGGATAGAATCAGCACTTCTACTCCTCTGTCTGGGGAACTGCCTACTGGAAACTGGAGCAGCAACTCTCCTGGAGGTCCCCCCTTGAGTGATTGTTTTTCCTTGCAACTCACGTACCCGTGCCTC
The DNA here is from genome assembly GCA_031468815.1 of Morus bassanus. Classification (NCBI taxonomy): domain Eukaryota; kingdom Metazoa; phylum Chordata; class Aves; order Suliformes; family Sulidae; genus Morus; species Morus bassanus. The sequence goes on from CM062600.1 coordinate 31,080,099, forward strand.
CAGGGTTGAGGTAGGTCTTCCATCCCACTTCTTCATGTCCTCTCCATGGTCACGCAGGTAAAACCATAGGGTGCCCCGTGGTGTGTATCTTCTCTCTTGAGCAGAAGGACGCTTACTCCTAATGGCCGAGATACTGGTCCGTACAGGTAGGGAGTAGGACATATCCTCTTCAAGCTGCTGAACCTTCCGGGACAGTTTCTCCACAGTGAGATGAGGGAGGAAGAGACATGTGCTTCATAATCCCGGAGTTTATCAATCACATCCTCTACCGTTGGTGCCTCTTCATCTTTCCAGGACATTACTGCCAGGGAGTTTACATGGGATGATGGTGCGCTCCGTACAAACTTCCGCCACATGGGTCGTGTGCACTGCGCTTCATCTGGATCTTTGGATGACTGTTCACTACCCAGGTCACCATAAATCACCTCAAGCACAGCTAATTCTCTCAGGTACTGGATACCTTTCTCCATAGTGGTCCATTTTCCAGGGCGATATAGAACATCTTCCTTGAAGGGATACCTTTCTTTCACAGCAGACAGGAGTCGCCTCCAGAGGCTGAGGCCTTGTGTCCCTTTTCCAATTGCCTTGTCAATGCCCCCATCCCTAGAAAGGGATCCCAGTTGTTTGGCTTCCTTACCCTCTAATTCCAGGCTACTGGCCCCGTTATCCCAGCATCGGAGCAGCCAGCTGACAACATGCTCACCTACATGACGGCCGAAATCTTTTCGTATATCTCGTAGCTCACTTAAGGATAGGGATCGGGTAGTTTCCATCTCTTGTACAAGTTCTTCCTCTTCCTTCTTCTCTCTTAGTAACGGCACTGCTTCTCCATCATCCTTTTCTAAACGAGTTGACTTTCTCTTCGAAGATTTCTTCTTTTCTATAGGGGCAACTGATACTGGCACGGGTTGATTCTCTGATTCAGCTTCAGTGTCCGTCATGGGTGTTTGAGCGGTCACAGTGCCTGTCGTCGGGCTTGGAGCAGCCGCAGCGCCTGTTGTGGGGGTTTGAGGGGCCACAGTGCTTGTCGCTGGGCTTGGAGCTGCTGCAGCGCCTGTTGTGAGGGTTTGAGGGGCCACAGTGCTTGTCGCTGGGCTTGGAGCTGCTGCAGCACCTGTTGTGGGGGTTTGAGGGGCCACAGTGCTTGTCGTTGGGCTTGGAGCTGCTGCAGCGCCTGTTGTGGGGGTTTGAGGGGCCACAGTGCTTGTCCTTGGGCTTGGAATAGCCGCAGGGCCTGTCGTTTTCCCTTGGTGGTACTGAATACTGTTGAATAGGGCTCGGTAGGCATGGGCCAGGCCCCAACACATTGCAATGATTTGTATCTCTCTGGAATTGCTAGAGTGACAACATACTTCCTCCAAATATTCTACTAATTTTTCAGGATTCTGCACTTGTTCAGGGGTGGAGTCCCAAAACACTGGGGGTGCCCACCGTCTCAGGCATTTGCCCATACTATCCCACATACCCTGCCACCCATAATTATCAAGCCTTGGGGCAGATCTCCGGGTGATATTCTTGAATTGCTTATTAACCTTAGACAAAACCGAAACAATCTGCCATAGGAATATCAACAGATGTATCTTAACTACCCAAGGATGTTCAAGATACTGAAAAGTTGTTGTAATGAAGGAGGAGACATTACAGAAGATGGTAGCTAAGGTGCCATTCTGTATTTCCTCCATAAAGAACCTCTCAGAAGAGGAGGTATAATTGCTAATTGTCTCCATGAGGTGGTAGCCGAAGTACAGTAACGGCTTCCATGCAAGACCCAAATAACTGATAAAACTCAAGGCCAGTGTTTTAATAACAAATCTCCTAGGCAAAACATCTCTAACCACTGCAGAGCACAGCAAACTACAAAACCCAATGCCAATCTTTAACATGTACTTCAAAATCAGCATGGTGTAGGTCTGACTACTAATATCGAGAACAGATGAATCAATGCTGTGACCAGCAACTGTTATTATCTCAAACCCTTCGTGCCCCACGTTGGGCACCAAAAAGGACTGTTGTGGTTTAGCCCCGGTCAGCAACTGAGCACCACACAGCCGCTCGCTCACTCCCCCACCCTTGTGGGATGGGGGAGAGAATCGGAAGGGCCAAAGTAAGAAAACTCGTGGGCTGAGACAAGAACAGTTTAATAATTAGAATAAAACAGCAATAATAATAATATAATGAAAAGGAAAATAATGAGCGAGAGAGAGATGAAACACTGGAAGAAGAGGGAAAAAAAAAAACAAAACCAAAACTAAACAACAAGTGCTGCAACCGCTCACCACCCGCCGACCGACGCTGCTGGTCCCTGAGCCACGATCGCTGCCTCCCCCAGCCAATTCCCCCCAGGTAATATACTGGGCATGACGTCACATGATATGGAATACCCTTTGGCCAATTCGAATCAGCTCTCCTGGTTGTATCCCCTCCCCTCCCGGCTTCTTGTGCACCTGGCAGAGCACGGGAAGCTAGAAAGTCCTTGACTAGTGTAAACACTACCCAGCAACAACTAAAACACCAGGGTGTTATCAACATTATTTACATACCAAGTCTAAAACACAGCACTATGCTAGCTACAGTGAAGAAAATCAACTATCCCAGCTAAAACCATGACACTAGACACAGATCTATAGACTGCATCACCTCTTTTTGACCATGTTCTTTCCTGCCTCTGTGCTTGAACCCTGTGTGGTGAGAAGGGTACTGGTGGGATCTTTCCTGACTGATAGGTCAAGGTACCACCTGATAGCAGGTGCCCAAATCAGGCTCACAAGCATTTGGGTTTTCATCTTGATGGTACATCCTGTGGGAGTTGCTTGGAAGCTGGCACTTGGGGTAGGGCAGAGATGCTGAAGCTGAGACTAGGAGTATCTCAGTGGGGTTTGTGGATTGGTGATCCTGTGCCTTGTTCTCCTGAAGAAGAGGGAGCTGTGAAGTAGTGGGTGTTGGGGTCATGTTTCACTCCCTCATGTGTCTTGATTTTCTATGACAGCTGTATGATCTGGAACAAGTGGGAGTAGTTTGGGGACAGAACTATGGGTACATGACCTTTGGAGAGTCAGTTGGTTCTGGGGACAGACCACCAGCTCTAAACAGGTCAGTGATAAGCTCAAGGACCTCTCAAGATCTTCTCCCTGATGTGCCTATTGTTTTGCCCATCTTGTGAAAGCCCCTGTGGATGACATCTCTTTATTCTCGGCACACAAGGCAGGACATTTGCCATTGCAAAGCTTGTAAGGAGCCTATGGGCAGGAAAGATGACACTTCTCAGCAGCCCCACTTGGCTGTCCTGACCCTTGGCTGCTACAGGAGTTGCTTGATGTAGCATGCTCCAGGATCCACAAAGCAGGGAGGAGAAACTTGGATTTAGGCAATTAGGTGTTTTAAGAATTAGCCCACACTTCTCTGACCCATGTGTTTGAGTACATTTGAATTGTTCCTTCCCAAACTCCAGGATATAAGACCAAGGTGTGCACCTGGAGGTTTAGTAGTGTCAGGCAGGTGCACTGTCCTCCTCTCCAAGAGCAATCACATGATGAAGGAAGAATGTGAGGTGTTGTATGAAAGACCCAAACTATAAGCCCTGCTCAAAATTATATGGGCACTTGGGGAGGCAACACAAGACCTGGAAATACTGTGTTAATTGCACAGGAAATCTGGGCACACAACTCCAGCAGGCACCCAAGATAATTTTTTGGGCACAGCCACCTCTGCTGAGCCACTGCTGCAGTATGCATGGAAAAGAGAGCATCAAAAAGTTACCAGTATGCTGTTTGGATTGGAAATGCTGGGGGTGACTTAAGGCTTAAAACATGAGGGTTCCCCAATGTCATGTCCCAGCCTGAGAGGAGGAGGGATAGCAAACAAGGCTTTAATGATCCCCTTGGACTAAACTGAGGTGAAACAACACCAAGCAATCAATTAAATATTTTATTTCAACACAGAAGTAACTTGAATTTGAAAAGACAACTTGAACTCAAAAACATGGAAAACTGTTGACGGTGGGGGTTCTTATTAAGAATATCTGAAAAAAGAAGAAGAAGAAAAAAAAAGGTGGGGTGGAGAGAGACAGGGGGAAAGATATGGAGATATCACCACCCTTGGATCCAGCACCGATGACAACAGATGTGACTATCCCCCGGTGGTAGGCACTCACCAGTCTCTTTGTTCTAGTGTCTTTTATAGTATAAGCCCCGCCTCCAGTTATGCCTCCTGTGAGCTTCTTGTTCCAGAAGTTTCGTGATCTTCTGCTCAGGTGCCATTGTGAGGGATGGTCACGAGGGGTCTTTTGGGCAGTCATAAGCCCCTTCCTCAAATAAACTTTGTATGACCTCTGCAAGTTGCTTTGTGAGGCACAACTAGGTGAGAACCTCAGACTGTACATCCTCCGACATGCCCCCCATGCCCTGTGTCTGTCAGTTTTCCTCCTTCAGTTTGCTACATCCCAATTTACAACAATGTTTGAGATATTAACTCTTTCAGCCTCTCACACCACCCCATGGCTCAAACATTTCATATATGATCTTCTTCCTGGGTGGTGATACTCACTTAGAAGACAGAGGATAGAGAAGATAGAGAAGATAGTGTTTGTGAAATCATACATTTTGCAATGCCTATGCCAATCATTAAAAATGAGAATCTGCAGCCTATCATTACAATAATATTCAAAACCCATTTTCCCCAGCCAGTAAGTCCTAGTGTATTCAGGAGGAAGCCAAGCCAAGATTTAGGGTCCCAGCTGGCAAATTTGTCCTTTGACTGCATGGCTTGCAAAAGTTCTCCGTTTTTTTCCTGATACTTCTTTCATTTTCTTTCATGCTTCTTCTAGAATATGTAGCGTTGTGTATGGTTAGGCAGCGTTCTCTGTCGGTAAGATTCAACATTCCACATACACCTTGATCTTTTAATAATAACATACTTAAAGCTAATCTGTTTTGCAAAGTCATTTTAGACACATGCTAAATCTGTACATTTATTTCCCTGAAGGCGTACTTGGTCCAATTGCTCAGGGCGTGTACTCACCAGGTTAAATTTTCTAAGACAAATTGGTGCCTTTTAAGGCTTACATTTGGGGTGAATATATTTTCTAACATTAGACAAGTTGTCATGCCCCAGGTATAATAATCGGGTATCTGGACTCCATGCACCACCCCCTCGGGTCGCACCGTGGGCTCACTACTTTCTTGGTGCCTTCCGTTTTGATGATTCCTGGAGAAGTTAAACACTCTAGAGGGACACATTGTAGACACTCCTATTCCACATCTATCTTTCTGTTCAAACGCCCTCATTAAGTTCCAAGTGGGGCCAGGTATAATCCTGTACTACATTGATAACAGCCATCTCTGGGTACCCGAATACCCTGTATGTCTCTATCCCATACTCTACAGTGTTCTGGGCCATGGGATGTTGGAATACCACACCTAATTGCAGCTCTCCCTGTTTTCCAAGTGCCATCACATATATTGTCTGCATTTCAAAAACCCCTGGAAGGGTATTCCCAGCAAGTACACATATCCCATATATAGGTTCGAAGTTCAGGGAGGTACCATGTCTCAACATGGTCTCCTGCACCTCAGGTACAATTTAAGAGTGTGTTATAGTTCACTAATTCAGAGTATTCTGGGGAGGGGATTTCAACATTCTCCTCATCAACGGGACTCATCAGGATCAGTATCCCCATACAACACGTTTGATAGACTAAGCGCATTCATATCTAGTTCTATTAATTTTACCATATTCTTGTCCTGGGCAGTTGGGGACTTGCATGCACCATGTAGGAGACCATTTAACCATATAGGGATGGTCAAAACATTCTGTCTCAGGGGGTGGAAGACAAAAGGGGACTTGGGTGCATGATAGCCTATGGGGTTTCTTACAGTGAGTTTGGCTCCACCATTTACCTGAGGCGTTATCTATGTTCATCAAATCTTCAGGGCAAGAAGATATTGATAATAGGAATGGGGCCTCAGTGTGGGAGTTACCGGCTCACTCATGTTCCATTTATTACATGTCTTGTTCCAAAGGTCAGTCCAATTTGCCGGAGAAATTTGGCAAAATGAATCCTGATTCACCCTCCAGCCCCCATTAAAATCAAAAATATCATTATATTGACTCTCAAACAGAGCTCTCACTCTGCCCCAGGTGCAACTGGCAGTACAATTCTTAACAATTGTGTTTAAGTTACGTTCCAATAGCTGGGAAAAATTAAGATTAATAATAGCAAGGCTGATACCTTCTCCTGAAGATTTAGGAATTTGAACACAAACTCCTGGCTCAGTATGAGTCTAGATGCATACAAACCCTTGAATCAGTTCCCAAACTAAGTTGGGGGATTCACTTCCTCTTCCCTCCCCAAGGAGAGTGAAGGCAAAAAGGAGGGCTCCCCAAAGAATCGGGCTCTGTTATAGCATACAAAAACAATTAAGGGAATCAAACAAACAGTGCAAACAACGACAAAGGGCAGAAACATAAACATAGGGTTCATGAAAGGGTCTCCCCAACAACCTATAAATTCATCAAAATCTCAGCCATTCACTGAGGCCAACAGAGTCTGCAGAGTGAACCATTGCTATAATGAAGAATTTGTTTGACAATCATACAGAAGGGAGCTCAGAACATCTTCAATAAGCTAATATTGAACAAAAAATGAGTTCAAAAGGATGACATAATCTATCTGTTGTTGATTTGGTGATCCCTTCTACGAGCTTCAGTGCCTACGCAGGAATAGAGACTAAGTGGGATTTTTAGAGTTAAGGGTATTTCTCCTACGGTTGGTAAATCTACCAGAACAGGTTCTCTTGGGTAGTGGAGTGGTTTTACTGGGTCTTTTCATTCCCTTTTCTCTGAGAGGAGGAAGAGGGGTCTGGGATAAAACGCAATGAGCCTGGGACATCCATTTACCCCCCAGCAACTATTCACTTTTGTTCTGGCATCAGGGAGTTGCACAGGCCATCTAGAATTGTGGGGTTTGAGGACATGTTTCAACAACCCATTTGTTCTTTCCACTATCCCATTCACTTGAGGGTAATAGGGGATGTGAAACGCCCACTGTATTTCCTCGCCTTTTGCCCATTCCTGAACCACCCCAGCAGTAAAGTGGCTGCCATTATCTGATTAGGGGGACTGGGGTTTTGGTAGGTAACTAAACCATAGCTTCAACCCTTTTACTGTATTGTCTCCAGTTGTTCTTGCAAAGGCCTCAGCCTGTGTAAGCCCCAACATCGCCTCTACCCCGACAAGAACGTATCGCTTCCTGTCTGACATCCTAAAAGTTCCTATATAATCAACCTGCCAAGTCTCCCAAAGTCCCTTCCAACTCCGCAAGTGGAGGGAGGCTCTAGCATGGGATGTTTTTCTAATTGGGTGTGGCACTGACCACAAGCAGAGATCATCACGTTATACTGTTCTTGAGTGACAGGCCAACCCCTACTACCAGCCTCTTTGTAAAGGTCTTTAATTCCTGAATGACCACGTTTCACATGTAATCATTCTGACAAATGCTTCCACTTTTCTCCCTCAGCTTCTACTATCGTTGTGGCTAAACAGGTTAGTGAGTCTACTTGGTTATTCCAAATGTGGGTTGGGTGGTCTCCCTGTTGATGCGCAGCTACCCATCCCACTAAGAAGGCCCCCTGTTTGGCAACATTCAAAATTTCCTCACATTTTTTTCTTTGCCACATGGGTACTTAATTAACTTCCCATTGATTTTGTTCCCAGAAAGGGAGCCACTCAGTACATCCTTTAAATACAGCATATGAGTCCATATAGATGAACACTGGGGTTTTGTTCTCAGCCTCTTTCTGTATGACACTCCAAACTGCTATCAATTACCCTACTTGAGCACTTCCTTCTCCTCCTGTTACAATTCGCTCCCCTGAATGAACATGTAAGGCTACTGCCTGGTATTTCCATATCTTTCCCTCTGATTTGGAGGATGCATCAGTAAACCATACATTTTCAAAGTGGGGTTCAAATGGGGGAGCAGGTTTTAGGTAAGGAGGAGGAAGTTCCGAGTGCAGTTGATTACTGGATGGTTCTTGTACCTGCAGTGTTTTAGATGCTCCCTCTTCTATTTTACGCTCACGACAACAGTGGTCTAGTTATGCGTACCACTTTCTCACAGTTTCCCATTGTGCAACCCCTGGCAGGAGGCGGAGTTCCAGCCAATATCGGTTTCAGAACCTTAAAAGGCCCTCTGAAAATAATTGGTTGTTGTTTTATAATTCTTTTGGCTTTTTGTAAGGCTAGATTTACTACAAAAAAGCTCTTTTCCCAAGCTTAATATCTTTTTTCTGCATCCTTAAAACTTTGTTTATAGAACCTGATAAGGTAAGTCGGGCCATCAGGTCCGCATTGCTACATATGTATTGATAGCCCATGAATTGCAAAACCCCATTTGATACAGAGTGGATCGGTCAGGTGTATTGGCTCTAGGACCTGATATACTCCAGCCTCAAAGATTAGTAATTTTAGGGCTCCCTCATGGACTGGGGTCCAGTCCCAAGACACCATTTTATGAGCTGGATTGTACAATGGTCAGGCTATGATGGAAAAATCTGGGATGTGTTTTCTCCAATACACCAGCCATCCTAAGGCATGTTGTAACTTTTTTTATTCTTGGGTGTTTTTACCTGTTCAAAGCCAGTTAAGGTCTCAGGGGGGATACATACTATTCTTCCTGTCCACTGGATGCCTAGGAACTTTACCTCAGGAGAGAGAAGTTGTATCTTCTCTGTCAGGATTTGAAGCCCCAGGTTTTCCAGCCGATCAATTATTTTAGTTGGGGTCTGTCCTACTGTGGTAGCATCAGAGCCACCAATCAATATATCATCAATGCATTGATATAATTTAACCGCTTCTTCAGGAGTTATTTGAACAAGCTCCTGTGCTAGCACACTATGAGCAATAGTCGGTGAATGCTGGTATCCCTGGGGCAGATGTGTAAAGGTAAACTGCACACCTTTCCAAGTAAAAGAGAAATGGTCTCTGTCCAATTCCTGTAGGGGAACCATAAAAAACATATCTTTTTCATCAATTGTAGCTAAGGTCCAGTGGGCTTGTGGTGCCAATTAGTTCAGCTACATTAGGGACAGTGGTGGTTAAGGGACTTGGTTTTGCATTTAGTTGCCAATAATCAATTGTTAATCACCACATTCTGTTTGGTTTATGGACTGGACACACTGGAGAATTGTAAGGTGAGTGGGTTGGGAAGATTATCTCTTGCTCTCACAGCTCAGCTATTACAGGAGTTATTTCCTCTCGAGCCCGTAAGGGAAGAAGATAACGTTTAACATTTACTAACCCTGAAGGGGGTAATTCCGGTGCAGGTCGAAGTAAATGCATTGAGGCAGCCGAGAGGCCAAACACCCACTCTTTTCCCCTCCAAGTCCACTCAAGCGTGCTCTTTAAATAAGTGCAGCCCCAGAATATTTGTTGGAAAAGCCCCTAGGATTATAATAACTTCAGTTGTGGTTCCCTCTCCAGGCAGCCAGCACTTAACTCAAGCTGTTAGCTGTGATTTAGAGTTTCCAAAAACACCTGTAACCCAAATCTGTTCCCTGTCAGCAACTCTGCTGCTGTGGTCAGCAATATCCATCTGGAGAGCTGACATCTGAGCTCCTGTGTCTACTAGAAAGGTGACAGGAGTCCGGAGGAAAAGTGATCAATAAATCTCCCTTGGCAGTTTCTGTGAGCCTTCTCAAGTAAACCCACCTGCCATCCCCCTGCTCACTTATTGGGGATGGCGGCAGAAGTTTCCTGACTTGGGACTATCTGAAGTAATCAACTCAGCAGTCAGCAGAGCGGATGGAGTCACCTTCCCATGTTCTTGGGGTCAGGCAAAGAGACCTTCAGGTTTAGTGGGGGGAGAGGCTTCTTTTGTCTTGTCCCAACTTTTCACCAAACTTTCCAAATTAGGAGTGGGCAACCCATCCATCACCTCCCAGGGAACCCCTTTTTAAAACGCCTTCTGCCCACAAAGGCATAGCTTTTGTTCCCCCCATCCTTCTGACATCCACTTTGGATTTGGTCTCTCCCTGGCTGGTAAATCCCTTTTGCCTCCCATAATTAATTAGCTCCTGTGCTACCTCCCCCCATGTTACCTCTGAGGGGCCCCTGCTTCTCCGGGGCCAGGGTGTTCTCAACCGATCTTGTAGTTCTACTGCAAATAATTTTAAAAGCATTGGGTAGTCCTCTTATAAGAGGGTGAAATCTTTCGGGGTCAGCCACATATTGCATGGAGGAGGGTTGTTGCGGAGCAAGTTTTCAGATATGCATTAACGGGAGGCATGTGCCTTTCTGTACACTCTCTAGAATGTGACTTGCTGTAGGAGTTTTAATCAAAAGGGGTCCCCCCACTCCCATAGAACCTAATCCACCTGCCCAATATGCTACTCTTCGGGTTACGGACCAAAGCTCTCGGTTGTCATTTGTGGTTACAAAAACTCCTGGCCCTCAATATCCTCTCGCTTCATCCTCACTCAGCAAGATGCAGTCACCCCTGGTAAGGCACACCCTCCATACATATTCAGCTTCTCTTTCTTAGGGTCCCTGGGAATACTTTACTTGAATTTTAGCCAAATCAGTAGAGGAATAGGGAACAGTATGGGTGATAACTTGCTGAGCTCCTTGTGGAACCTCATCTATAGTTTCAGTCTTAATTAGAGGTTGCATTCTGGCTTCATCCTTTTCAGGAAAATATGTTTCTTTTACATGCTCTAAGTCTCTAAGGGGGTATAACAATTCCAACTCTTTTCCCCCATCAAAGTTTACATCCATATCTTCTACACCAATTTGGGAATGGGTTTTGTCTAATTGCTCCCTTAATATCGTTTCCCAGTCTAAGGCTCCTGCTAAAGCAGCATGTAGTCTCTGGTTAGCTGCTTGCTCAGTGGCAAGCTGACCAGGGAGACTTGGTGTCTCATTTTCTAGCTGTTCCTGTGAAGTCTTCACTAAATCCAGAAGGGACTTTATTGCCTCCTTTTCTGCTTGTTGGGTATCATATTTATCCTGCTGTGCTGCCACCAATGCAGCTCCTAAAACCCTGCAGACCAGTGCTTTCCCTCTTCCAAGTGTCAACCTTCGTTCATTAGCTGAGGTGGAAATTCTGCCTGTTACAGCTTGTGGATCATGCCAATTATTACAGGCCTACATCAAACCAGGGGGAGAGGGTCGGGCTTTATAGCCCTCTAATTTCTCCAGGAGAGGGGTACAAACTCTAATCGGACCTCTAATGAACACACAATGATAGGGACCAAATCCCTGGTTACTCCTCTGAGGACTGTCTCCCCTTATTTATGATTCCTCTCAGAGAGGGGGCTGTAGTAAAGGCTTAATTTTAGTGATTGCTTTAGTACCAACAAGGGGATCCTGTCCGTGATGCCAACAAAATATGTCACGTCCCAACCTGAGAGGAGGAGGGAGAGCAAACAAGGCTTTAATGATCCCCTTGGACTAAACTGAGGTGAAACAACACCAAGCAATCAATTAAATATTTTATTTCAACATAGAAGTAACTTGAACTTGAAAACATGAAAAAGCATTGACACTGGCGGTTCTTATTAAGAGTATTTCCAAAAGAAGGAGAGGAAAAGAAAGGGGGGACGGATGGACAGAGGATGAGAGAAGGCGGGGAGAGAGAGAGAAAGATATGGAGATATCACCACCCTTGGATCCAGCACCGATGACAACAGATGTGACTATCCCCCGGTGGTAGGCACTCACCAGTCTCCTTGTTCTAGTGTCTTTTATAGTATAAGCCCCGCCTCCAGTTATGCCTCCTGTGAGCTTCTTGTTCCAGAAGTTTCATGATCTTCTGCTCAGGTGCCATTGTGAGGGATGGTCACGAGGGGTCTTTTGGGCAGTCATAAGCCCCTTCCTCAAATAAACTTTGTATGACCTCTGCAAGTTGCTTTGTGAGGCACAACTAGGTGAGAACCTCAGACTGTACATCCTCCGACATGCCCCCCATGCCCTGTGTCTGTCAGTTTTCCTCCTTCAGTTTGCTACATCCCAATTTACAACAATGTTTGAGATATTAACTCTTTCAGCCTCTCACACCCATCCCCTGCTGGTATTAATTTTTCCTTTCTGAAATGTGTTATTAAAAATGCAGTGCACACCTATCCAGCTGAGCTTCCTAAGCTGGTAATAGTGTCTATTGGAAAAGTGGCTTTCTGGGAGCTCTTTGAATAGAATAGAATAGTTCAGTGGAAGGGACCTACAATGATCATCTAGTCCAACTGCCTGACCACTTCAGGCTGACCAAAAGTTAAAGCATATTATTAAGGGCATTACCCAACTGCCTCCTAAACATTGACAGGCATGGGGCACCGAGGCAGAGCCAGGTGGGTGGACACTGTCCTGAGCATAAAAGCATGCCCTCCTGCATCTGCAGCTGGCACCTGAGAGCTTTGCAGGCTACGGAACCCCGGTGGCTGGCATCGCTGCCCCGAGAGGGATTGATTTGCCGTGCCCGCTGGACCTGCGTGCTTTTCCCCGCGGTGTCAGGTGCGGCCCCTGCGACCTCCCTGACCTTCAGACGAGGTCGCCCAACGGGCTGTGCCAGCACCTCCCCAAGATGCCGACCCCGCTGCTCTCCCACCCCCGGGCTCCCACTTCTGCCAGCACCGTTCCGCGCCCCCCCCCCCCCCCCCCCGCCCCATATCGGTTGCTTTAGGGGCTGCTGTCCCACCTCTCTTTTTGGCGACAGGAGGGCGGATCAGCAGCAGAGCTCGTCCCCTCCCCACCAAGCCCCAAGCCGGCTGCCAGCATCTCCATAGGTGGGTGCCAGTGCCGTGAGGGTGTATTGCTCTGCTTTGCCACGTAGCGCTCGCACCGCACGCAGCTCCTTCCTCCTCACCTTCAGATGCCGTCCCGAACCCGGGCTGGAAAACGGATCGCGAAAGACGAGGGAAGAGAAGGTTCTGCTCCCTCCCTATCTTCTTCCTTGCCTCTCCTACTCCTTCCAGGACCTAGGGGGTGATAGGGAATCTCCGGGAAGGACCCAGAACAGAGTACGCGGATCGCTCTCCCACCCTCCCCTTTTTGCAGGAAGCCGTATTTGCACAGATTACTCCTGGCACTACACACACTAACTCCCGTGGACGTGCAATTGCAAAATGCAACAGCGGGCTGACAACCTCCCCTTCTTCCCCCTCAGCAAAGCGCAAGGACACCTGGCTGGTGCAGAGAGCCGGGAACGGGGTGGGGGACATGCATGCAAATACACGCACACCTCCGGGGGTTTGGGGATGGCTGAGGGCCTCCTCCGCGGCGAGCATCGAAGGGCGAGGGCGGTGCAGGGAGGGGGCGGGGGAGGCGGAGGCAGGGGGCGGGAGAGAGCCCAGCTCCCGCAACGAGGGGAGGGAGGAAGGAGGGACCGTGTCGGTGGGATGGTCCGGAAATCCTGTAATAAAAAGAGGGGCGCGGGGGAAAAGTAGGGAGAAGGTCTGGGCTCATTGTCTTTTACCCCACCGCGCAACTTTCCCGGCAGCCCCCAGGCCCATGGGTGCCGGTCGGAGCCTCTAGGAGCGGAGAGGAGCCGCCGCACACACCTGCCGCCGACCCGGCACGGCCCAGCACAGCTCGGCGCAGCTCAGCACCGCGCCCGCCGCCGAGCGAGGTATCGGCGCCGGGGCGGGCGGGCCGTGCCGTGCCGTGCCATGCCGGCCGGCGTGCGGAAGGGCAGCGAGGAGAGGCGGGGTGTGGGCACGCAGAGACTGGGGAAGCCCTCGTCCTCCCAGGTGCTGGCGGGCCGCCCAGCCCCACGGCACGGCTGTGACCCGGTACCGGAGCCGGTGCCGGGCGGGGGGCGGCAGCCTGCCCCGGAGCCGAGCACGCCGCTCTCCCCGGCCGGAGCCAGCAGATGGAGGCAGTAGCCTGCGCGGCGGGGCTGCTGTGCTGCACCTGGGGACGGCCGGTCTCAACCTTGAGTCGTCCCGGCTCTTCCTGAGGCAGTGCAGCCTTCGCTGGCATTGTGCTGGCGGCTTTCTGGGTGAGGTTTCTGAGGGGGAGCCTGCTCTGCATCCGTGCTCTCCATCCCGCCGCCCGGGCTGCATCTGCATCCGCACCCGAGTCGCCCAGCTTCCCCGGGCACTTGTGGAGCATTTAACCTTCAAATGCCCCCGTGGCGGTCCTCGGCGGAGCTGCCACTCGGGAGCTAGTCCTCCGAAAACGGAGAGGGCAAGAGGCAGGCGGGGAGACGGGCAAGTTCAAAGGTTTAAGGCCTTCCTGCCCATCTGCAGGAGACAAGCCGGGAGGAGCACCACACTGCTCCTCCAGGCTCAATCCTGGCCACCTGCACCTGGCCGTGTCTTCCATCCTTATCCTCCCCCATGCCCCTGTTGCCCATCCATCAGCATACAGCTCTGTTCCCCAGGTGCAAGGGGCTGCCTTGTCCTGCAAAGTCAGGGTGTGTAGGGTTGGGGGGTTGGAAACTTGCCTGCACTTAGACAAGGGGCAGAGAGCTGTGGGGAGAGAGCTGAGAAAGATCAGGTGTCAGCCTTTTCTCCTCCTAGAGCCACCATTCCTCTTTTGATTTTACCTTTTTGCAGGCTGCCTGCCAAGGATTCCTGGTCTCTGTGCATGTGAGGTGTGAAGGTGGGCAGCATCCCATAGCCATCACCATGGATTTTGTTATGAAACAAGCTCTAGGAGGTAAGTGCAGTTGGTACATGAGAGGCCTTGCATCCCTCCCCCTCCCTCCTCTCTGCATCTGACAAGAGAGAGGATGGACTGCTATGAGTGTCGGGTAGGATCTGCAGCTGGAAGAGCTGTTTGGGGATCCGGAAGAGCATGCCTGACCTCATGTCACTGATTCACAATCCTGGAGCCAAGTGTTTGAAGAATCTGAGCAGGAGAGAGCAGTAATAAGCAGAGACCAAAGCCCCATGTCAGGGGAGAGACCTCCCACAGAAGGTGTGCAGGTCTTGGGTCCTGCCTAATCTGGCACCTGACCAGCTGGCTGCATATCCTGTGGTACAGTGCACAGGTCTTGCTTTGCTTCATGCCATGCCACACCACTGAGGCAGGTATTACAAAGGCTGCAGACAGGTTTAGCCAACGTAAACCCAAGAAAGAGTAGCATTTTGTGTGTGTGCGTGACCCCCTTTTTCATCCTGCCCCCAAACGTTGGCCAGACCTTGATCAAAACATGGCCAATGCAGAAATTTTTGTACCTGGTATTTGGAGAGTTATTTTCAATAGCAATATTGCCACAATAAGCAGGGAAACAGTAATAAAGTATCCCCCCCACACCCTACCTGCATTTGAGGCTAACCTTTTATATGGTTTCAATGTATTTCCTTCCATGTGTGATGAATTGTTTTAACCTAATGGTGGGAAATAGAAAAGGCAGTGGTGTGGGGATGAGAAATGGAAAACAACGCAGAAGTATTTGGGAATGAGATTCCATCGATCTGCTACAGTTACACTGCCTTTCTGGGCTGCTTGGCCTGACATTCAGTCAAAACAAGGCTGTCACTGAGACAATGCTGAAAGCTGGCTGCTGTTGGGAACTGGAATAGTTGGCCTCAGAGGAAGTCAATGAGGTGGTTCTGATCATTCTGTTTTGTACTGTATCTTATGTGTGTATTTTCCTTTGAAGAAAGTGTGGAATCATGGGACTGCAGAAGTGTTTCATGCATGGTGTTATTGATGTCATATGCAGCTTCAACATTTACTGCAAGACTCTCTTCCATGGCATGGAAACATGATTTCTGTCTTTGAAAGCAAAGGAACTGGTGGTTGCGTTTGTTTTGGTTTTGTTTTGTTTTTTTTTTTTTTTTTTTTACCAATGGAGCAAACTTCTCACAGTAAAGCATAGAGGAAGCACCCCAAGTTTTAGCTGAGCTATTTTGAATGGGAAGATCAAACTGGAGAAGAAAGAGTCTAATTTGATTGCGCAAAATAGCAAGACATGAAGATACCTATGTGAGAATAGAGTGGTTTGTATGGTAGCAGTGTTACATTTCATTACTCTTCAGTGCCTATTTTGAAGGAGAAATAGTTTCAGAAGAGCAGATTTTGCACTGTTTGGTATGGTGTGAATAAGGTTTCTTGCACAGAAATGAACAAGCATACCTGCAAACTGGAGATTTAGCCACTGCAGCCAGAGATCCGTGAATCCACTAAAGGGAAATAACTGCTTAGAGACTGCAGTTAAAGGCAAGGGGAGGAGGGTTGCAGCAAAGGAGTAACAGCTAACATGCATGCCTCTTTTTGCAGCTTAGTGACTAACCTCAGTTGGAAGCAGTGTCTGCCTGTGTTTAAGAACATTTACTCTGGGCAGACATTCATTCTGACATAACGTTGCATGCCAGGGTCAGGATTTGCATTATAATATGAGCTGCTGAGAAGGCAAATTCAAAAAACATCTTTTGGTGATGCCTGAGTTTCTGATGCCTGTCAAGATGTTGCCCAGGGCACCAGCTCTCCTGCCGGATGACTTAATGTATTAGCAAAATATGTCTGGAACTTGCCTACTTACTCAATAAAGGAGAAGTCTCTGCAGAGTTATAAAATCCCGGAAATATTAATTCCTTAAGCGGAGACCTATTTTGAAATTAGAAATGGTTTCAAAGAGGAAAAACGAGATCTCCCAGGGCAAATATAAAATGGAAAGTAAAGGTCATTTTGGACACTTGTTTCTCACTGGAGTTAAAGCCGAGCTGAAGCAAGCACGCAATCTGGCCACACGGGCACACCAAGCTAAAGGTTACAGTTTGTTTCCTTAATTATGGGGCCAGAACCCCTTTCGTCTGCCAGTTCTGACATCCAGAGGGAGATACCCAAACTGAGCAAAGCACCAAACCTCTGGTGGGTGACAAGGCTTGCTTTGGCTAGGATTTGGTGTGATCTGCCTGTGAGCTTTTTTATTTTCCCCAGTTTCAGGGAGATCTTCCTGTGGATTTCATGGCTCTTTGATTTTAGTTTAATATATCTTTTCTCAGAACACCTCTGAATTAATTTTGCTCTCTGCTTGGGATTTTTTGAATGGTGCAAAAGTTCTTATCTCATCCTCAAAATCTCTTCTGGCACTTCTGGAAGAAAGAAAAAAAAATTGTAATTTTGTCAGTAAGGTCCCCTCCAATTTACAGAGAATCAGACTTGTTATAGATCTTGCTTGCAGATCACCTACAGATATGATAGCGTAACCCTTTTACTATCTCATCTGGGACACCTCTCAAGGCTGGGGCCAAATGGGTTTCTTTGAGCATTATGGGCAGGTGTTTTCTCTTCCCAGCATCCAGCACCAAAATGGGGCTTAGGACAGAGCTTATGGTAGCTAAGAGCCTGGATCTGAGAAATGTTTGCAGGTGGCATGCTTTTGCCCTTTTCCTGCTGGACAGGGCTGTGCAGGACCATCTGACGCATATGAGGACGCTGGGACCAGGTTTCATCATACTGGAGTGATCAGAGGAGGTACTGGAAGGAAAACACCATTGCTGTCCCATCTCCTTACTCACCTTCTTGAGGAAGAGGAGGTCTCACACTCTGCTTCCTTAACAATAAACAGTAGCCTTAGCAGAACACTCCTGTGGGGTTCTCCCATTGTTTTTGAAGCAATCCGTGAAAACATCTCCTTTGCCTCTAATTGCACAGGGCAATCAAATTTGTTTTTCCCTTGGAGTTTGGCCATTCAGAGGGGAAGTTGGCAGGAAGGTGTTTTGAAAGGTATGTGAGCTAAGTTAGCAAGCAAGAAAAGGCAGTTATGCTGAGTTGCTTTGTTTGGAAGTCTGTGTGACTAGGGGATATAGATTTTGTGAAATCAGTTTGGTAGGCTATTGTATTGCTGTTCTTACCCTGTTCTTAACCGTGACTTTTTGTTAAAGGGGGTCTGCAAAAGCTCACTGGTTCTGGGCAGTGGAAGGCCATCCTCTGCTGTGCTGCCAGCACTGGGATTTTGCTGCTAGTGTTGGCAGCAGAGTCTTTGCCTGGTGGCTGACGAGCTTGAAATGTGTCTTTGCAAATCCCTGGCCTCTTCAAGGTAAAATCCTTGACCCTTTCATTAGCAGTGGGGACTGTGGTCCAGGAAAAGCAGTACAAAATATTAGCCTATTTGACCAATTTGCTTCTGTAGCTTTTTTTTGTGCTCCTCAGACCTTTCAGCACCCTGTGTGAAGGTCAGGCCATTTATTATTTGATAGTGACAGATGCCATAGATATGAAATGCAGTCATGATACTGATTATTTGTGTAGGATAAGAAGAAAATAGCAAGGGGAAACCTAGAGGCTTAAAATTGCTGCTGCTTCTTCCACAGAAGTAACAGAAAGCAAAGGGGTATTTTGTACTTCTGACCCTGCCACACCAGCAGACATTGACATAGGTGTGTAGCCAGGGTGATTGGTCACTTTGCTGTTCCTTTGACAGTTCACTAACTGAAGACAACCAGAGTGATTTCATGATTGCATTTTACATTAGGATTGCTTTTTACTGAGCTAGGTCAGAGCTCTGGAGCACTGTTGTCAACCAAGATGTATGACTTCAGGAAAACCTGGAAGTGGAGGACCTGAAATGGTCCCTGGAGGAATTTAGCCATAGTGTTTTTCACTGGGCATTGTTTATTTCTTTTGTGTGAAATGTTTGTGTGAAAGGAAGGGGTGCATTAACACCTTGCTCCCATGTCATACTACAGTCACTTCCTCTGTCACTGGTGGCTTGGGCGAATAGGGAAACTGGACTGAAGTAGAAGAGACACTAAACATCATGAAGCTCTCCTGGTTGTCATCCTGTTACTGGGAGACTTGAGGGCCAAGAGTCTTAGGCGTTTTGATATGGAAAAAGAAAAGGGGAAAGCCCATGGGAAGATGAGGAGGATTTGCCTGAGCTGGGATCACGATGTGGTTGAAGAGAAGAGCGAGAGATTTCTTACAGCAGAAACTAGCATTGTGCAGACCAGAAGTCTGTGAGGATATGGATATACAGAACAGCTGCAATAGCTCTAACCCTGTATTATAAGGTGTTGTGGAGGGCCCTTTTACTGTGTTCCTTCTATCGATACAGGTAGGAGAAATGTCTAGCTGGGATGCCTACCTTAAATAGTGACTTTTCCTAACATCGGCCTGTGGATTAATCATGTAACTGATTTGATATATAATGATGCATATGAATGGTACTGTCTAAATTTCTTCTTCATGGTGCCAGTACCCCTTGAATTCATTGTGCAATGCAAGCCCCATCAGGAGGAAGGGTACATTTGAATTTCTGGATAGATGTTCACTGTGCTATATTACAAGCATGATTTTCTGTTTTATTGGCAGCAGCCTAGAGTGAGGACTGCTGCTTGGCATTGGCTTCTTTATCTGTTAAGATTCAGTGGAGGTTTGTGTTGGTTCATAAGGATTCTTAAAATACTGTAGGCAGAAGACAAATGCAACCAGATTGCCATCTGGAATATGTAAGCAGGGGGGGACTGTCTAATTCTACCTTACCGGCAGCTTTGGTTCTGGTATACCACAAAACACAGTCCAGTGGGAATCCCCTTGTTCTTGAAGGTAGGCAGAGATTTAAACCCTCCTGAAGGTACTGGGATTTAAGTCACTGTCCATAAGGTCTGAAAAAGCAGCCCCTGTGCTAAGCTTACATTAGTGAAGATGTGAACGTGTGTGAAAGCCAGATAAGCCTGAATGGAAACCATACTAGTGTTTAACAACATCTTAGCAGTCTTCTGTGTGGCTTATGAAATGCATATTTTGCTGCTGCATTTGCCTCACTTTACTTGCTTGTGAAGTGGAGATTGTCCTTGATTTTTCCCTGGAGAAGTCAGTGAGATTAAGTGCAGTTAGAGGCAATACAGACCTGTCCAGGGTGGAAGAGAGAGTAAAATAAACACAGTGGTTTCTACCTTCTCCTCCTCCAACTCAGCCTCTTGTTTTTGCATTTGCAGTTCTCTGCTGAGCCTCTCTTCTGCTCTGGGACCTCGCGCATCGGCTAGGCTGTGCACCACTGCTTATGTTAATGTATGAAGTCCTGGAGCAGGACAAACTGTAAGGCAGATCTGCAAGTTGTAGTGCCAATAAGTAGTGTTTGTATTTACAAGACAATTGGGGTCTCTTTTGCCTGTAATCCTTGAAACCTGTGACACATGAAGTCTTTCATTTCACAGTCAGGTGCTTCCAAATCAGAGGCGGGCAAATCTGAGATGAGACAGCAGGTCTCCAGCCCACTGTAGTAGATGGGGTAAATGTTGGGGGCCCATATACCTTTGTTCTCGGATAACTTCAGAGGAGGGCAACAAAACTGGTGAAAGGGCTGGAAGGCATGTCCTATGAGGAGTGGCAGAGGACACAGGATTTATCTAGTTTGGAGAAAGGAGGCTGAGGGGTGACCTCATTGCTCTCTGTAGCTGAGGGGAAGTGGAGAGGGAGGGGCTGATCTCTTCTCCCTGTGATCCTGTGACAGGATGCATGGGAATGGTTCAAAGCTGCATCAGGGGAGGTTCAGACTTGACATTAGGAAATATGCCTTTACTGGGAGAGTGGTCAAACACTGGACCACTTCCTAGAGAGGTATTTGATGCCCCAAGCCTGTCTATATTTAGGAGGCATTTGGACAATGCCCTTAATAGCATGCTTTAACTTTTGGTCAGCCCTGAAGTGGTCAGGCAGTTGGACTAGATGATTGTTGTAGGTCCCTTCCACCGTTCTATACCGTTCTATACCGTTCTATACCGTTCTATACCGTTCTATACCGTTCTATACCGTTCTATACCGTTCTATACCGTTCTATACCGTTCTATACCGTTCTATACCGTTCTATACCGTTCTATACCGTTCTATACCGTTCTATACCGTTCTATACTATAAATTCCTAAGTGAGGAAGAGTATAAGATGAATTCTGCAGCCTCAGTTTTTAGTATGGTTGTGTTGGTGATCTGTTATTTTCTGGATCCTTTTTTCTTTGTCTGATGCTTTGAGTATATGCATTTTAATGACACTTTGAAGATGAAGAGGTAGTGTTGATATCTGATGGATAGGTTTTTCATAAGGAATGGTTTTATAGGCCTTTTTTTTTTTTCTAACTTGTACTGCTGGCAAAGAGATTTTCTTCAAGAAATTGGATTAAATTGAGTGGAATCATGATGTCTGTGGCCGAGACAAGGGTAGAAGGGAAAATCTCATGTAGGTGTCTCAGTACTTCCAGAAAAACAAAACAAGTGTAGGTTCTATATCTGTTCAAGACTGATTAATCTTTACCAGCCTTGGATCTTCCTTGTTAATTTATTTGATGCCAGATCCTCCAATGGCAGCCTGTAGGGGTTAGTTTGTTCTTCAGGAATTCCCATTAAAACCAAGAAGCAATATATCTTCCAAGGAAGCAGATCATTGACTGTGGAGATGATACCAATGAAACATCTACAGTGGGGTCAGCTGATATGTTCCATCCATGATCCAAACCAGGAGGAGGAAAACGCCAGGTCCTTTCCTCCTGTGCCTCTCTTGAAAAACCTTCCTTTTATGTTTGCTTGCCTCTGTTGGGTCTGTTGCTGTTAGAATCATACAAATGCTCTCACTTGTGTCTGCTGGGATCTTACTTCTGTTTGTCTTATTTGTAAGCAGACACTGAGAGCAGAGTGTGCTTATTTAGTATCCCTGGAGGAAATGAGCAGCCTTCAGCCTGCTGATTGTAGAGGTATGCCGCAAAAAGCTTAACTAAGATTTCTGCTACTGAGCATCTGCTTGCCAAGAGCCTACTTGAAGTGGAGTGACATGGATAAGCAGGAAGTTTTCTCTCTTGGAGAGGGGAGAGAGGGAGGAATAAGGAAGTTACACGTGTTAAGGAGTTTGTCTAGGATTCCTTCATGGCAGAACAAAAAAAATGCTTTTCTCTGATTCTCTGTCCACTTCAGAGGAAGTTTGGTGTACCTTTCATTTTGACATCTATTGCTGTACACCTGAATCTTTCTGGCTTTTTTTTTGTCTTTCATAACTGAAGGTGGTTCTCCTGGGGGCAGAGAAAAGTGGTGGTTTCTTGCTGGCTGCATACTTCTGGCACAAATGGAGTCTGTTAGTGCTGAATTTTTGGCCTCCGTTGCATAGGAAAACTATCTGCAGCAGGGGGTTTGGAGCTGGGCAGGAGTCTAGTGCATGATGTATTACAGTTATTCAGCCCTTCCTGGTGAAATAAGACTCTGAAAATATAAGCTACTGGTTTGCCTTTGTGTTGGTTCTTGGTGAGAGGGAAGTTCAGACCGCAGTGCAGCTGTTAGCTGTGGAGATCTATTCACTTGTTCATGTGCTGGCAAAAGGATTGCCATTAGAGAAGGCTGGTGTATATGAATGCTGACGTACACGGTAGGGCTTTTTGCTTTGATTAGAAGTGAAGATAAAACTGAAGTCAAATCCAAGGGCTACAAGGGTTTAGAAATTTTGCTAAGTTGAGCATGTATGGATTGTTTGTGTTTGTTAGCACTGCAGTAATGTACAGGGCTCCAAAAGGCCTAAGTAATCTCTGCAAAGGCTCTCCATTCTTAAGAGAAGACAGGCACCCTGCCCTTACAGAAGACAGGAATGTCTCTTTCATTTTGGAGCACTCCCAACACCAACAGCACAAAAATCCATTCTAGCAGCAAGATGTTTGCATGGGAAGTTGCAATATGAAATCAGTGGCAGCTGCATGGAGCTTAAAAGTTCTTCAGCAGTTTTTGAAGGCCACCAAATTGTTGAGGCCTGGAAGAGGAATGGCAGTAAGCAGGAAAGGCTGGCAGAAAGAGAGGGACAGATCTCTAGTGTGTTGCCACTGGCTTGCCTCATGTTAGAGGACTACATGCAAATACATGCTCTTCTGTTTGAACATCACGGTCCTGCCTTCAAACATTATGTGAAAGTTCTCAGAGAGGAAAGAGAGGGAATAGAGGCTGGTGCTGAGACTCAGATACAGGTTCTAGTGTTCTCTAGGATGGGAATCCACAGTTTTTCAGGCCCTTGGAGAGGGGATATGGTTCATAAAGTGGTAACTATGGGACATTAGTCCCTCAAAGCTGCAGAATTTCTACACCCACTTCTGACTGCTGCAGATGCAGTATGCTGAGGCTTTTCCAAGTTCTCTGACTCTTCTCTTTCAGTGGTGGGGCAGAGAGCATTCTGCCTTAGCCTTAGATGCTTGTCTTTGGAAGGTCGCAACTCTGCACTACCTTTGTATACTCATTCCATGTGCTGAAATCAAGTGCTTGCTCAAAGCTACACAGAACCTTAAACACTTGCTAAATTATGGCTTTGAGAACTCTGGATGCTGTCTTATTTTCTCACCTACAGCTTGTTTGTGAGAGCTTGGATATAGTAAGTTCTGTTTCTTGCAGGTTGGCTTTAGTGGCTGGAGTACGTGTCTCAAAGGATGTAGAACCTTGCTGAGAAGGCTGAGAATTTCCACAGGTTGTTGAGCAGATGATCATGTGGTTTGCTAAAGGGTAACAGCTGCAAGTGCAGACATGGCAAAGGTTACCAGTAATCTTCCTATTTCTGGTACAAACAACAGTGCACATTAGAAACAAAATACTTTAAACAAATTGTTTCTCTCTACTAGGGACAAATTGATGATCACACTGTGCAATTTGAGAATTGATTATTTTTTTCCCCTCTGCAGTTTTAAATGCGCTGACTTCAAATTGGGTGGATGCTGTCACTGCAGAAATGCATTAATACAAACAATAAATTTAATCTGCTGACTTTGTGAATCTTTTTACAATTTGAATTTGTCATTACCTACAAGAATGAAGCTGCTTAGCAGCTACTTATGGTTTTGCAGCATGATTTGAGTCTTGTGGCTTATTTGCAATGATACTGGCCTTGAAGGAATGCCAGACATGCAACATCAACAGAAATTTGGGATTCATATGTCTGTGAATTATCTTCTGTGGAAAATAAGAAAGAAATCCAAGTCTGGAATGGTGGAGCTGTTTTGATAACTCTTGTCTCCGGAGACAATGGGAGCAATGAAGGGCAAGGCAGACAACAATTAAAGGAAAAGGGATGGCAAAGGAATGTGTGTCAATGCTTAGGTTGGCAGATAGCTGAACTGCCATGTCTCTGTGTCCTTGGATCCACCTCTTCTTTTTTTGCTGGCTAGCACAGGCAAAGTTGACCAGCAAAAAAGAAGTTTGAACCTTGTGTTTAAGGTAACCAAGTGGGAGGTGGTTGTCTCAGGTGCTGGCCTCATCTGTGGGAGAACCCTGGGTGTGCTTGGGAAGGTCACTTCCTCTCTGGGTTAGATGGTGTCTCTCCTACTCCCCTGGCATAGGAAGCAGTATGTGTGGCTCCATTACCCCAAGAGCAGGACAGAGACAAGTGTGACTCATGAGCACCTGAACACTGCCCTTCCCTTCATGAGAAGGGAATAGCATTCTTTTTTCCTTCTGTCACTCATTCTGCTTCTTGGTGCTTGGCAAAGCAGAACTTGCATACTTAATGGACTTGAAAGTTTGTCCTTGACTTGATATTGGCAGTGAAACTTTCTTGTTCATTCTGCCTCCCTACCACCATGTTATTGCATGTAGTGTGAGACTTTCTGCATGCCCCCTGAAGGGGGAGCAACTGTGTGGGACTGCTTGGTCTCTATTCCAGCGCCTGTCATAAGTGTCCATGTCCATTAAATTCCTCAAAAATGCATGTGTTAATTAAAATTTTAATTTGCAAGAGGACTTTTTTTTACTAAAACATAGGGGTTTTTTCATGAAAAGCTTTTAAACACACAGTTTGTATTTTCTCAGCAATCGACAAGAGAAAGACTCATCACAAACCTGAAAGACTGCATGAGCCTAAGACATCATATCCAAATGGATGTATTTTTAACATGTGACAGCCATTTATTTTACACTGGAGTTAAGCGTATGCATGCCACTCTTCCTTGAATCAATATGTGGCTCTTACTGAGTGAAATGTTTTGTTCTTTGTGAATGAACTAACTTCTCTTTGCAGTTTCTTTCAGATTTAATTTTTCATTAAATAAAAGACATTTTATTTAAAAAAAAACCTAAACAAAATACAAACCAACAAAAAATTGAGGAGAAGGAGAAGCTATTCAGGGATTATGGAAGCTGCCAAGATGTCATCATAGCCCTGTTCTAGCTGGGAATAAAACTGCTTGGGAGCGTGTTTAGAAAAATCCCTGTCTCCATTAAGAACAGACAAGTCTTTTTTTTAATTTTTTTTTAATTCTCTATATTTAAAACACCTGTGACAATTGCAACTTTCTCCTCTGTATTTTTCTTACTGCACAGTTTAAATATCAGCAGTTGCTGTTCCATATCAGCCAAGCTGCACAATGACAGATTAAAAGAAGCATGAAAGAGGAAATTTATAATTACATGGAGATGCATTAGAATGCTGAGGAAAAAGGTTAAGAAGGGACACAACTGCTCTCTCTAAATACATGAGAGAGGTAAACACTGCAGTGAAGAAAGAGCTTCTTAAGGTGAAGGACAATATTGGTGAAAGAACATTGTGAATAAATTGGCCATGATTATACTCGAGTCAGGAATTAGAAGAGTGTTTCTGACTAGTGGAAGAGGAGAGAGATGCTGGGAGACCCTGCTGCTAGGGGAAGTGGGGAGAAATGGAAGCTGGTGGGTTTCAAATAACGTATCAGTGTAATTGTGCATGCCCAGAGAGAGAGGGCCAGTGAGGCAGGAAATAATTTTCTATCCTGAGTACCTCTATAGAAAGCAGACATCTTTGACTCTTCACTTGTAAGACAAGTGAACATATAACAATCATCTTTAAAAGAAGTTTAGTTTTTATACTCAATTTTGATGTTGTTACAATATGAGATAGTCTCTCCTCTGGGTGAGGTTGTAACAGAGCTGTGGTTAATTTTCCCTTTTCTGAAAACTTTTTAGCCCTGTTGTGTCCATATGAGAGGAGGAGAGGCCTGACAGCTAGATGATCTCACTGCTCCAAGGATGATCTGAAATGAAGTATAAAGATTCAGACTGAAAGTGATTTTATTTCAAAGGACATGGTGGATTTGCAAAGTAATTTCTAGAATAGCTGGTCAGTTTGCTTCTGAGTAAAGTGACCTCACAGCTACAGCAGATATTTTTCCAACTGTGGTGTTTCAGCCCAGGTGGAGATTTTGAATTTCATGTAAGAAGCATAGCTTGAAATTCCCTCCATGGTAACTTCTACTTGCAGTTCACATGGAAGCAGCTGTTTTCAATACCTTTGTTCATTTGTTTGTTTTACGCTACAGTTGAGAAATAAGTAATTTCAGAACTAGGTATTTCCCTGGAATCTCCTCCCAGTTTCGAACAGTTGTCTAAGAACAAGCTATTCTGTCTTCCTCAGTACCAATATTTACTATTTTACTTGTGGTGGCATATTGTTAGACTCAGTTTATACTCCTCACTTTATGCTCCTGCTCTCTACCCTGGCAATAGCCTAGCCTCGGGCTCACATTCCAATATGACTTAAATCTCTACTTAGGTAGGTGCTCAAGGAGGATGCCTTATGCTGGCTTACTACCCAGAAAGAGGCATGTTTTATATGCAGGACTGAATCCCTTGGGCTCAAATGTGTCCCGTAGCATTGTCAGGCTCTGTCCCCATGGCTGTTAACTTTCCACCCAAGTCTCCTTGAAACTGTCTTATTACTTCAGGAGTGCCTACCCAAAGGAAACCTTCAACAAGGGCACACAGACAGATGGTAGGACACCAGGTCACTGCCATAGCAAGATGTTGGCTTCTAGAAGAGAAGAGGAACTTGCTATCCCTTTCTATTGACTGTGCATCTTGTTGTATTGCTAGCAAGCACTCTGCCAGGTAGAGATCCCAGTGCAATTCACATCCCTCTGAACACCAAATCAGGGTGCTCCCTTTTCTGGTCATGTAGCCTGAGTTCTCCTGTCATGGAGACAATGACTTGCCTCCTGGCTAAGGAGCTTGATTGGGACTTCCGGTTTTGCTTTTTAACTGATATCGTGTAAAACTTTTCAGGTGGTACTGCTTCCGCCTTGACCTCAGGTTATCTCCTCCAAGACAGTATACATGGGCTCCTGTCCCATGTGTTACCATGTCTATGCTGGCAGCTGCGCTAACAGTTGCTTAAACTATTTGGGTGAAATACATCCTCTTGATCACCACCCAGACAAGTGCGTTCTGCTTCCATGCTGTCTAAAGGGAAGACAAAGCTGCTACAGTTTTAACTCTGCTTCACATCTTGAATCCTCTCCCTGGGTTAAATGCAGGGTATGTGAGCCTCAATGCAGTTTTAACTCCAGCCAACTATTGTGAATTGGCCAGCCTGAGTTAAGAACACCCATTATTTTTCTCTCAGTTCTAGCCATGCTGTCTTACTGGTGGTTCTTACGTGGTTATTTGTCTGATATTTATTTAAGGCTCACTTTAGTATGTATTTTGCTTTGTACTGTAGAAGACTGGGTCCTTTTTATGTGCTTAAAAATTAGTCCTATGTAAAGGCAGTAATTGAGATAATCTAGCCCAACAGAGACAAGCTCTGGAATACCAGTGAAACCCAGGTCTTGACTCTGCGCAACAGGGTCCTGAGCCCTCGTATGCACTGCTCTGATACAGCATAATGTAATTTACAAATTTCAGCTGTTCTAAAATATCCTTTTTGACAGACACCTGTCAGTCTACAGCAGCTGAAGACCAGCATTTCTACTAATTTCTTGCAGATGCAAGTAAAATAATCACAAAGTTTTTCTTTCCTTTCTCCTTAAAAGCTCACAAAAATCCCCTCAAAATCTCATCAGTTGGAGTATTCCTTGTTTCCACACAGTCTGAAAAGGATGGGTCAGATCTACCATCTTCACTGCTGGATGTGCAGGGAAGAGGCATTTGTGGCATGTTATTAGGGAGGGGCTTGCTAACTCAGAGATGGTGTTAGTGCATATGATATCAGACATACCCAAGTGCAGCATGGGTGCTTTGGAGTGAAGCAATCATCTATTTTATTGTCTTAAGAACAGAGTGACCTAGATTCTCTCTTCCTCTTTCTCTTTTTCTTTTTTTTTTCCCTTTTTCCTCACGGGGTGGCCCACTTAGTTGATTAAACTGCAACTCAATTATAACTGGTTGTATTACAGTTGGGAATAAAGCAGATGTAAAGAGACTGGAGTTGATAAAGTAATTTATTTTTTGCCTTGTTGGTTAGCTGGAAAATATCGTTGGGATTAAGTGTCAAGCATTAGTTTTGGTAGCTTTTGGGTGACAGACATCTCACAATAGCGTTGGCTGGCAGTAGGGAATGCAAGAGTGATTCAGTGAAAAGTTGTGCATTTCATGGTAAGAAAAAAGGTAATGGTCTAATTTATAAAAGATGTAAAATAAGCTTCAAATTCAAAATAAGCCCAAAGTCAGAAAATGCAGTGACAGCATGGTTCATATTTGGTTTGAAGTGAATACATAAAACACATTGACACTTGTGCATTAGTTATAATTTTAATGCACCATTAAATTCTCCCATAAATCATCAGAGGCATCAGGAGGGCAAATAAGTCATCCAGGTAGAGTTTGCAAACGAGGTGACCAAACCGCAGCTGAAAACAATCCATCCTACACAGTCTTCGGTAACAGAATTATCCTTTAGGTTAAGGACATGACAGCCAGGTAACATGTAGTCCATGCTAAAGAATACTATTTTTAATGGAAACTGACATTCGCTCAGTGTCGTATTTGTTTCCTCATCTATTTTCTCCTCTTACTTAAAGCTCAGGGAACAGAACAAAGGCAAATCTGTTCAGTGCAGGACAACCTGGAAAGTAAAATTCCTCTTCCCATGATATTCAAGAATCCAATGAGAGCTCTTAATCCCTGAGTCAAATGGTACTCCTAGGTAGATATCTCTAGGTAGATATCTGCAGCAGGGACAAAGCTGTGGATTGAACCCAGCACCAGATTTATTCATGGACTCCAAACGGTGGGAGGATTAACTTCTTTCTATTTAGGCTGGATGCTTAGCATGGCTTCTTGCTGCTTTATTGCATCACCTGCAGCTGAGCAGCATGCCTTCACATGGTTGCCACCTGCACATGTTTGTGCATGCACCTGCATGACAAGTTTGCCAGGTGAAAAAGCAGCTGGCATTCTGCTCTTACTTCTGTCTCTGACAGTGTGGAAAGCTAATGCTGTAAATACATTTCCGGATGGCAGAACAGACGAAGCCTACCCGTTCCTCCTCTGAAAAATCCCATTACCCAAATTCAACTATAGTGTGCTGTCTTGCTGCTCGTTTACTACTTCAGTCTCTGACAGTGGTCTCAGAGACACAAACTCTGTTCTATACAGTGTAAGACTCTCCTTACCTGCCTGCATTTCTATTTGGCACCAGCAACACATGAAAAAAGTATCCATCTGTGCCAAAATCTGCCTTTGATACTTTGGGGCTTAAAGAAGTTCCTCAGGGATCAGAGAAGAGCTCAGGGAGAAGGGCCTGGGAAAAAACTCCTTTCTGCATTTGTGCTGAACATTATGGTATCAGGGAGGAGTGGGCTGGTAAGGAAGTAGTGTGCAAATATTCTGGGAGACACTATACCAGGCTGATGGCTGAGTTCATTGGTTATGACAAGAGCCAGGTCTGCTCCAAGTGCAGCTCACTTAGAGCAAAAGAGAAAGATCACACTGTTCTGTCTTCAAACAGTTTGTAAGAATGAAGTGCTATTCATCTTTATAGAGATATTTTCCTCCACTGGGAAGGATTAATCAGAGACATCACAGAAGATAAAAGCCAGTCATGTAATTTGAGGGCTTTGACTTAAAGATTGCTGACATCAAAATTTCAAATGGTCTGAGTGCCATTTGAAATTTAAAAGCATCTGAGACACACTTGCATATGATTTCAGATGCTTTTCTGCATCTCCTTCATGTTGTGCTTTTATATTGACTTTCATGGTTAATTTTCTGTCCTCCCTCAACAGCTAACACACACGGACATGGACAGTGGCCTGTCTTACAGTCTTCTTTTTTTCCTCATTTCATGAACCCTACTGTCAGGATGCTATTTCTTTTTGTTTTACTTTGGTGCTAAGATAGCACTAAACCCGCTTACATGATAGCTTAGGAACCGTTTCTTGAGATGTGTCCACCAGAATCAGACTATCTGTGTGGTATTACTCATCTAACAGGCGGTGCCTAGCAGAAGGAACTCATTGGCTTCGCTTGTCTCAGCTACTTCAAGACTGCTGCTGTGCCCTGAGGATGCACAGAGAGGATCTTTTTGTTTACTCACTCCCACAGGATCAGGAATGCTTTACATAGTCCTTTCATGTGAGAAAGACAGGCAGACCTTGGCCCTGATAATGCTTTCTTGCCTGTCCTCTGTGTCACACAAGCTCCTGTCCAGCTGCTCTCTGAAGGCACCTGCTGATTCATGCCCATGTTATCACCCTGCACAGAGCAGTAAATCACCCTTGTCTACCTACATGGCACTCTTGGGGATCCCTTTTTCATGTACTCCTTGGGAGCAGACGTTTTTTAACGGTGCAGCTGGTAACAGTGGTGGGTAACAGTATGAATCTACTGACATTTTGCTAATGCTATTTGGTACTGCCAGAGCTGCTGTCTGTGTTTCATAGAAGTGCTGGGGTCTAATCTTCCTGGTGATCTCTCACCAGGACAACAATGGAAGGCAGGAAATCAAACAACAAATCTTGTTCAAGGGCTCAGCACTCCAGTCATCCACAAATAAACCTGTTACCGTTCTTTGGACTGGTGCAACTTCTGCCCTGCAACTGTGTGCCTAGATTCTAGTACTTGCCGTAATCTAGAGCCAGGTGCTTCTTGGGTCCAGCAGTAAGAACAAGGACAAATGATATCCTGTGAATTTACATGGCTCAGCAGACTGGATTATAGGGCTAATATTCACATGGTACTGCTGAAAGAGCTGGTTTGAACTGCCAGTGGAATATATATGTAGGGTTTAATGCTATCAGAGACTTTCATCCACTGAGCTTTGGTTCTGTCTCTGCTCATGATGACATGGTAATTTTGTGATGAACTGGACTCACACTGGAATTGTAGCAATTTATTCTGGGGCAATGCTTGTGCAGCTTTCACTGGGAAAGACCTGGTCTTGGCTTTAATGAGAAAGCATGGTGACCTTTGGCAGAAACGTGCATCCTGACCTAGGATGGGGAGAGAATGGGCCCCTTTGTGCATGGGACATGCTTTGGAGCTTCCAGCAGTAAGTGCAGGACCTTGTTCACATAGTGGCAGGGTACCCTGCAGGTGTACTACACCATGGACCACAGCTGATGGAGCATGCTCATAACCTCAATTCCAGCAGATCTCTCCTCCTGGAAAACCCGTGGTACCCTTTGAAGAGGCATTTGGTGCTGAGAGGGCATTTCCTCTCCCTTCCCATCTGTTAGATGTGTTCATTGCCACACAAAAAACCCATCAGGCTGGCTTTGCTAAACTGCTAACCTTGCTGAGAAGGTGACCTCTCTGTGCCTCCCACTAGTGTGTGCACACGATAACTGCAGAGTACCGTTGTACAGGGCATTGAATATGAGCAAGAAGGAACGCTTCCTTGACTGTATTGATTATATGAGAACAGTAGGCTCAGAGGTAGGAAAACAATCCCTGTTATCCACCATTTCCCATAATTTTCATTCCATGTGCAAGTTTGTACGAGGGAATCAAAGAGGCTTGCCATGATTATATCACTGACAGTCTCTGAGTAGTTAAATTCAGTTCAGGGTTCAAGGAGAGAGACCTGAGGTTCCTCATGTTCTGGCAAGTGCTCACTGTTCATGTTTGTTAACCTTTTAATTAGAGAGCCAAATAGAGAAAGGTAAATGGCTTGAAATGCAGAACACTCAGTAGAGCTTTCATTTTAACAAGGTCCCTATTCCCATTCTCTTTAACTACAAAGCCTCTGTAAGGCAGCCAACTGATGAGTCAGTCTTTATTAAGCCATGTATTAAAACTGGCAAGAACTGCACTTTAAAAAAAAAAGAAATGAGTTGTGTTGGGCAAAGCAGGGTTCGTTGGTTTTTTTTTTTTCTCTCATTCAAATCCACTCACATGCCCTCAAAAAACAAACCAAGAATCATACACCAGGACAGTGAGAGGAGAGAGGAGTACTGGCATAATTTGTCTTCTCCTTGGAGAAGCTGGCCTACACTTGCAGTCTTTGTTGCTCAGGGATAGAGAGCACAACACATGTAATCAGCAGCTTGGAGACCTGACTGACTTTGCATGATTCTGTGGTCATGAGCTCATGCCAGTTTGCTAAATGAGGCAGAATTGCCTGTCCAGGGATTTTTCTCCCTTTCTGGTCTGGTCTGTTGGATTACATAATTTTTCACAGGCAATATGGGAAGTCCTATCTGTTTCACAGGATATTTTGGGCCCCTGAGGGATTTTGGGAACAGAAGCTGTGAGCAGAGAGCTTTCTTCTCCCTGTTCACCGTCACCTTAGCCCACTATCAGAAGCAGAGCTTCTTCTCCTTTAGCTCTCGTTCTTGGCATGTCATTGAATTCTGGTCCCAAATGGCAGTTAATTGTTAGACATTTTCTCAACACTGTGCGTGCACTGTCAGCAGGCCTCTGGGTTTTAACAGGCTCAGTCTGACCTATACCTACACAGACCTTTACGTGTATCAGCATAGTTATATTTAGTCATTTGATGAGTGCGGAGTGTATGCCTGAACCCAACATGCCTGTCTTCCCAGATTGTGGCTGTAGGCACAAATGTGTGAGAGGAAACCAATGGGACAGGCAGTGGCACTGTCACTGCTTTTTACAGCATGGCCTCTAGTTTTCCAGTGCAGTGTCATGGCAGAAGTAGGTTGGACTTCAGCTGCGATGGTCTTTTCAAAAAACAATGGTGCTATGGATTCACTGCTGCAGGATCTATGCCAGACAGATAAGCACAAGCACAGATGTGTGGCTGTGTGTTGCAAAGCAGTCAGCCACCATGACATCGAAGGATGCAGAGTTGAACTGGTTTTGATGGA
Source organism: Morus bassanus (assembly GCA_031468815.1). Lineage (NCBI taxonomy): Eukaryota > Metazoa > Chordata > Aves > Suliformes > Sulidae > Morus > Morus bassanus. The sequence continues at coordinate 31,113,008 of CM062600.1, forward strand.
AGAATATATTTGTAATGAAAAGCTGTTCATCGTTATCTAAACTTCAGCTTAATTAACTTGTGACAGACTTGTCTGTGTAACTTTCCAGCTGAAGCATTGAAGTTCCTGAACAAGCTCATTATAGCGCTCAAATGGATAGACCAGCTTGACAATGGAAAGTAACACAAATCATTTTATTATGTGGTGTTTTAAAAATGTGGTTTCATCAAGCAGATCTCAGCACCTCTGGGGAACACTTACAACTGCTTCCTATGAGTAAGGATGTGTTCCTTCTCTGGCCCAAAAGGTGATAATGAAGTCTTTAACAGGATCTGTGGTAATTCTTTGCTAGAGAAGGATGAAATAACGTGTTGGCGTATATTCTGGTCACCAATAGAAGGAAAGGGGTGAAGGTCATTTAAACATTTTTAGCAGAACACAATCACTCAGAACATCAGGATGATTTGCTGCCTGATAAACTCACATTATGTCAGAATGAGGGAGAGTTCTATTTATTGGCTCTTCTCTTTAATCTGTAATATGAGCTATTTCCTGGTGCATTGCATTGATTTCCATCTCATTGAGATCTTGTAATAATTGTAGAGGCAGGACAAAACCTAATCTAGTCTCATTTTTCTAGTGTCTTCCATGCTTTAGCGGTGACAGTGGTTTAGATCTCTGTCGTCTCCTTTTCAGCAGAACTGCTGGAGTCCTCACTTCATTGCAGGGAGTGTACTTGTACTTGTGCACTTGAATATTCCTCTTTTGGTAGACAACTTTGACTTTGCACCCTGTCTGTTTCATACCATTATTTGAGAGCACTTGTAATACTAATTTTGCCCTGTATGGCAGCCCCTCTTAGCTTGCCATCATCCAGATAAAGAACTGCAGAAAGTCTGGTGTGCTTCAAAGCTGCTCTGTTTTTTTCCCTGGTAATGCAGAGTATTCTGTCTCCTAACAAGCTATGCATCTCTTACCTCCCTACATTACCCAGTTTACACTTACACTATTGCAACAATGCGATAAGTGTCCATGTTGCCTTTCAAATGATTAATTATAATGAGGGATAGACTTTGCAGAACACTCTCCCTGCAGCACATCCTCCCAACCTGACAGCAAATCAATTGTGTATCAGCTTCCAGACTTAACAAAGCAATACAAGTGGTCTCCAGGAACCTTTTTATTGTTGCTTCTGCAAACATACTGATGGATACAACTAGAACAGCTAACTGGCAGATTCTGAGGTCCACTCAAAGAAGCAACATTAACTGACCTTCTGAGGGACCTCCTAGAGACACTGGCTTCCCTTCAGGAGAATGGAGAGAGCACAGGCAATGTTCCTTTACAATATGTGCTGGATGACCGTATTAGCTGAGATGGGTCCTATTAGGATTGTCTTCCTGGGAGAAGGCCCTAAATGGTCACAGCTACAGACTCAGTTTAGGTTGGCTCAAAATGTTTCCAAAAAGAAGGTGGTTTGTTCTTGCTTTCATGTCTTCTAACCAGCAGTCAGCTTTATAGCTTCATTGCAACAGTTAACCTTTTCATGCCTTTGCTTGCCCCTGTTAAAGCTTGGTAGACAAATAGAACAAGGAGGGGTGCTGTGAGACGAGAGAGGGTTTTGAGAAGAACAAAGAGGAACCTCCTAGCAGAATTTGGAATCTGACCATTCTTGTATTATTAGCTGCCTCAGAGCTGTGGGTATCCTGGTACTGAGATCTGTTCCTAATCTTCTAGAACTTAGATAATAATGCTGGCAAAGCATCCATAAGGTTTGTGATTTGTGTTACACTCAAGCCAATAAACTAAGGCGTTATCTCTGTTATGTCTTCTAATGTATTGCATCCTTTATAGGTGCAAGGAACAAGTTATTGCATGTTAGCACTGTTGCTATTACCTCTCTCTGTGTGCTCTTCAGTATGGTTTGATAGATATTGTCCTCTTGAGCAACCTAAAGCCTTCTATCAGTATGGAAGTCCTCTCAAAGGAGTAGTGTGTTCATAAAGTGTAGCATTTAAAGCAGAGGGCATCTGAGCCTTAAATCAGTATGCAAGAGGCAACATGGATGTGGTCTCACATATTTCAGGGACATTGCTTTTTATTTTGATAGAAAGGAAGACATAACTAGCATGAGCCATTTCTATGTGCTGTGACTCCTTTTAACTTTTTCAGTGCTGCATGTGTATACCAGTCACCTGGAGAAATTATAGCAGCAAGCAGGAGAGGTTTTTTAATGAAACAGTACAGGGAGTGTTTCTGCACTGGAGACATCTTAAGTGGAGGGTAAATGAAGAAAAGAGGTGGGAAGGAAAGACCTCTTATAATTTTCACTTCCAAAGGTGGAAGGAAGTCTTCAGAATGTCAGCCAGATACCAGTCAAATTCCCCCAGACCCTCTTGTGGGAATTTTCTTCCACAGCCACACCATTTGGGCAAATCAGTGATGAGCTGAAAGCACAGAGATGCAGCAGCCTTTCTGTTCCATGGTGTGTCCAAGGGGCCCACACTGGATTTAGAAGTAGAGCTGTTAAACTGAAAGCAGTTCAAGACTATGTTTCCTACAAGTCTATTTATGTTTTCATTACCCCCACTACCCTTTCTGGGTACTTACACCTTCCCACTGAGAGTGTGGCCACATAAGGAGACACTGCAGCACAACTAGAACTGTCCCTGAGGGCAGGAATTAAAATGAGATGTCATATGGTAGACTTCCTTTGGTTCTCTCAGCTGTGTGAATGCAAAGGCAAGTTATCTGACAAGGCAAGCAGTGGACAGATGTTTCTGTAGCTGGTCTGTGGGAGCAAGAATGGTGATAGTCCTGGTTTTGCTTTGTCCTTCCCAACTGGATCATCAGTTGTGATTCTGAGACAAATTCAGAACCCTTGTCAGAATCAACAAGGGGCTGATCTTATACAGGGGTGACATAATAAAGATGAGAGGTAAGGATATGGGGGAAAGTAGCTGAGATGCCATGTTCACAGGAAGAGAAGTATGGCTTACAGGAGCTGAAAAAAGTACAGTAGCTTGCACTGGGGGTAGGTCCCTTGAACAGTTGCCTGAAACTGCTGTGAATAAGATATGCTGCCCCTCTTTCTGACTGTTTGTCACAGTAGCACTTCCCTTGAACAGGGGTAACTGGCATAAACTTCTAAGTGACTCATTCATTTTGAATATGCCCACCAGTCTAACAGCACTTCAAATTTCCAGCCGAAAGAGGCAGGCAGCTCTTCTTAATTCTGTATTCCATTCTGCAAAACATCTAAACCCATAGCAGTCTGCAGGTGTATGCTGATTTGTGACCACATTTGAGCTTTCTTCTAGCAGCTTTGGCATTTAATCTCTTTTTTTTTTTTTATGCCAGTTGTTAGGAGGAGGTGTGATTTGCCAGCAGTTGTGGCCAATTTAGTGTCCCCTTGTATGTGAGTTGTCTACGTGGTGGAGGGAGAAGAATTCTTTTTGTACTGGAGAACAGTGCAGTGAGCTCACAAAACAAGTGAACCAGTTCCATTTTTAAAAAAAAATTGGATAACTGGAAATTTGTTGTTGGTGTTTGCAAAAGGAAAAAATAGAATGGAAGTGACTCAAGGATTAATCAGATTGTCCTATTTGCAGTGGTAGTCATAGTTGAGGCATGGCACTCAACATAGGTCTACCTCAAGAACATTCAAATTGTTTTATATTAGTGGTCTTCTGTCTTTTTTTCATCGTGTTTGAAGCTGGGGCTTTGTTTCTGGCTCTAAGCAAAAACAATACTTCAAAGAGCTATTTTGGCACTGCTACCTGTTCCCCAGCTCCCCCATCTTTCCATCTGTCTCTAAGTCACTGTCTGTCAGCCTTGCCACAGACTTAAAAGGGGGGAAAAAAACATCAGCTTTTAGCAGTTGTGTTGATACTTGCCTCAGGAGTGTAAGTTTTAACTCAATATTAAGACGTGACTTTCTCTGCAAGCTGAATAATTGGGATGTTTAGCAAAAGAGGATGAAGGTCAATGGGATTCCTATGATCCCTGCTGATGATTTGTGGCTTTAATTTGGAGATGCTTTAAATTATGGTCTGTCAGAATATTTCCAAGTCCCTAGTTGAAGTCCCTAGCATTTCAAAAGTTCACCCTTGGCATCAGTAAGGTAAAAAGCATGGGCTAAAATTTAAGCATATGTGTAGCTCCTTTGCTAGTTTGGGGCTTTATCATTTACTGTACACAGTGAGAAAACTAAAACTTGCCCAGCCTTTATAGCCACTCTTTCATTGTTGTCTTGGCCTAGACTGAGATCTGTGTGTGACAGAAAGCTGAACATAAGTGCAGAGCTATTGACAGCTGGAAAGAACATCAGTGAGAACCATGATGCGTTGAGACTTGTGAGGACACCCAGGCTACAGTCATCAGTTGCTACCTACCTTTATAAGACAGTCTTTAAGCCTGTATAACAGAAAACTTGTCTAATCAAAGATGTATTATTAGTTTGGATTTAGTTCCTACAGAAAAAGAAAACTAGAAATGAATACCACTCTACAGAAAAATTATCAGTTGTAATAATAACACAGTTAAAATTGTCATAGACACTAGTGTGTAGTGTCTATGTCATAGACACTAGTTCTAGTGTCTGTCTTCCATTCCATTTTGTGATGGTATGCTTGCTGTTCCACTGCTCCATGAGGTCCTAAGGAGGATAGATTCAGTCTGGTTGAGGGTGGGGTTGAGTCATCAGTATTGGGAGTCCTTCACCAGGACAAACATGATGGTGATGTTAATGATTTCTTCTTACTCACTCAAAGATCCACCTGGAGTAATCTTATATGTCTCCTAGCACACTTTTACACCTTGCTCTTTCTTTTAGTCTATATTCAGATAAACTCCCTATGATTCCATATACATCTATTCTTTGTTCTGTTATTTCTGCAGTTGTTTTTGTCTGTCTCCAGGTCTGCATGTCTTTAACTGACTATTAGTGAGTTGCAGGATCTCCAATCCCAACCTGTGCCACATCTTCCACCCTATGCTCCTGTAGCAGTCAAAGACATGACCTACAAGGGTTTACCTGCCCTGCAGGTATGTAAGATTGTGACTGTGGGGTTCTCAGGATTCTGTAACACATGAGCACATGGAAGTTTCGGTGTTTGTGAATTTCTTTATTATAGATTACTACAAATTGCTATTAGTAAAGCAAGTATGTATTACAGGTTGCTACAAAATGACTACTAGTAAATATATATATATGTATATAAAACAAGTTCTTAGCATCATAGAATGTTTTGCACTTGAAAGGAACTTCAAAGTTTATCTGTTTCCAACCCCTCTGCCTTCTACTGCTACTAGATTGGGTTGCTCAAAGCCCCATCCAACCTGACTTTAAACACTTCCAGTGATGAGGCATCCACAACTTCTCTGGGCAACCTGTTGTAATTACAGAATTACCAAAAGAAAGTATATACTTATGATCATTCACCTTTATGCTCACCTGTATATATTATGAGAGGTCTTACCAGTACAGCACTCACCAAACTGTTCCCAGAAGTGTGACTAACCAATGACAGAAAAGTATCTCTTCATAGATGATCCACATCATGGAGTTTGGAGGCAGCCAGGCATCCCCAGTGAGGGTCCAGTCTGGGAGATGTCGTGCAGGGAAGCTTTCTCAGAGAAGTTCATGCAGAGAAGCTCCCACAGAGAAGCTTATCTTGGGTAGATATCAATTTAAGTTTTATATGGTTTTGGTGTAGACATGTAAGTGGGCATAGGATGTAGTTCCCACCTTTCTTCATCATACAGTTTTTTTGTTCTGCCACCAGTACTTTATCAAATATGTCTCACCTCCTGGACTGCTTATCAGGGGTATCCTGGGCTCTCACTGAGCTCATTGGGGATATCTTGGACTCCTGTTGAGATCACCAGAGCACTGAGCTCATCAGGGAGGCCTTGGGGGGCGGGGCACCGGAGGGCCTTGGCTAAGTAGATATCCATCTCTGTCAGAAGGTTTACTTGGTCACATTCATGGCTGCTCACATCTGCTCTTCTTTACAACATCTCGTGTCTCCACTTCTCAAGGCCTCTGCTGTTCTCTCCTAAACTGTGCCAAATTATGCTAGAGTCATAGATACAACTAGACAGAATAACTGCCTGCTTCTACTGCCTTTTTAAAAATTATGATTTTACTGTAGAAAGATAAGCAGAAATAAGACAAATTAGCTATAGCCATCTGGTCATTAGAAAAACTACCGTTAGAGCTAAACCAAGCATAACTGTTACTCCAAGAGGGTCAAAAACAAGCAAGCCTGAGCCCTGAGGCCATACAAACTCACTACACAATTTGTGATCTGGTGCCCATGCTGGCCGTATTGCAAACTGCTTCTGTCAGCCACAAGTCTTTAGCCAGAGTTAACTGGGATGCATATCTCTGGCTGTTGTGGCTGCCTACCTGACTAACCTTCCACCTGGATGGGTTGGGGCTGTTCATTTTCTCAAGTTTACTGTCTCCAACTGCACTTTGTATAGCATACTATACAATGCAGACATCCTACTTTTACAATATCATTAACAGCTCTTTTTTCAGGTCTCTTGAGGGAAATTTCAGCTCTAGCACAAATTTAATTTCATTTGCATTTTAATGACATGGCCTCTCCATGCTGACCTGTCGTTCATGCAGATGAGGATTACAATGATGTACATGTGATCTAAGGCTCAGATTTTTTCATTTCTTTTTTTTGTTTTTGTTTTTGACATGTTTTTTAATGCTTAGCAAAGCTCCATTGGAAATGTTCCATGACCACCATAATCAACAGCAACTTGAATCTGCCAGTATTTGTTACCAAGATCTAGCTGTGGAGACTTTCCAGGGGCAAGCACAACACTGCACTGAGTTCTGTAGCATTTGCAGGATCCTGTGTTTGCCGTATTAATCAAAATGCGTGTGTTGCTTGTCTTACTCTTGCACTTTGTTTTCGTGTGAGATGCAGCAGAACCTCATCTCAGGTGACCCATGGTAGAGACTCCTGTGACAGCTTGCTATGGATTTGAGTGGGGCCCCAGTTCTTACATGGAAACTTAGAGCACTGAAGAAGAAAACTTATGTATGCATGAGCAGGCAGCATCCAAAATCTATTGGAAAGGATTAAAAAGAAGAAAAAAGTGGAGGATAATAAAAAGGATACAAATATCTTTACTGATAATGAATGGGCAGGAAGGCTATTCCAGGAAGGATACACATAGCCTCTTCATCAAACACTAACTTTGTTACTAGTCAGCCAGAACCAGTCCAAAGTTTTGTGCAACAAGGATACATGCTGAAGACAGGGTTTCCTTCTGAGGATGAGCTACAATTTTGACTTTCACTGCACAAGTGGGTTACCCATCCTGCACTTCATCTGACGTACCAAAATAGATTGCAGGCCTCTAATCACTAGGGTGTATTCTCCGTTGATGTAGACTTCACAGAATTGCAGGCTAGTTCACAGAATGTATGAGCTCAGCTTTTACCTGTAGCTTTCAGAAGCAGCAGCTTCTGTCTTCCCCTTACACACACTTGCTGGTGATGCAACTAACTAATGTACGTGGGAGAAGATTAGTGCGGTACACACATGATATCTGAAAATGATGAAAGGTTGCAAATGGTTTGAATCTGCTCTGTACTCTAGGTTAGAAATGTAAAGACAATAAATTACACAGGAGTGGAATTTCTGCCTTGTAGTGAGAGGGAACAATTTTTGGTATATGGCATAGCAGGCCTATAAAAAAGCACTTGTCATCAATAAACCCAGGATGAAGACAGAGGGGATCCTGATAGGAACTGAAAAAGTGCTGAGCAAGAAAGGTACTGCCTTGTGGCACTCAATGCTTCTCAGTATGCGGTGGGATTGGCCTGGATCATTGAAACCAACACAGCTGCAGTTATGTAAGCTGAAAATCTTCACTACAAATCCAGCTGGAATAAGCACTGGGCAGAAAATTCTTAATATAGCAAAGTCTCTTTCTGTGCCCTAGCTCCTGTTAGTACCTAGCAGCTGCTTTGTGCCTACTCATCACTGAAATTCCCTCAAGATTCAATTGCTATTTTACTCTCTCATTCTGTAAGTTTAATCCTTCTTTTTGAATAGTGGACACACCAAAAATATGTGGAATCAGTTTCACTGTTGTTTATAGTCAGTTCAAAAGGATATTACATGGCAGGACTCTGGCAGACCAAATGAAGGCTCATGTAGCCCAGTGTTGCCTCCAACAGGGGATGTGTTGAGAAGAGAGCAACTGAGTAGGTGTAGTGGGGCTCTACCCCAGAACACTGTCCAGCCTCCAGTAGCTGTGGCTTTCAGATCCATACATGTTACCTCTGTATATATTTGATAAACATGAGGATTCTCTATTTGGGTGCAAGGGAGTGTTTGTGTCAAAAATTAATTTGATATGAAATTTGAATGGAGACAAAAATTTGTTATTCATTGGTCTTGTAAAACTGGATCTCCCACCCCAAATCTACATTTTGTGTTGAGCTGGATTTGTCATTCAAAACAAACAAAACTCTGGCATTTTATAGGCTGTCCAAAGCAATAGGAGAGTTTAAAAGGCTGTGAAAGTCATTGTGTTGAGTACTCTGTGCCTTTTGCTTCTGTAGGTCCCAATGAAAGACTCAAAACCGTTGGATGGAAAGCCTGGGTGATGTATGATTTGGGGTGAATAAAGAATTTCGACATGTACTCTCTCCTGTGATAATGATGGATGAGGGCTATCAGCATAAAATTGCTCTAACTCATGCTCATTGTAATGAAAAGAGGCCTGATTGCAGTCAGCACTGAAATCTTTAGCATATTTCCTGGAAATCCCTCATGTGAAAGGTGGAATTAAAAGATCTTGTGCTAGGCAGACTCTGCTGGGGAATTTGCAAATCACTGGCTGTCCATTTGTGTAACTAGGATACATAATATTTAGAAAATCATCCCAAAAAGCTGTTGCCTACTGTCATTTAGATGCTTGTCTAAAGGCTGTCCTCTGCAAAGAGGTAGGCAGATTCTGCCTACATCCTACACCACTGAAGTTAATGTGAGTTTTTTTAAGTTTTGAAAAGGCTAAGCATAAAAACACAGACCTTTCTGATCCTATGTGTGGTGTGGGCAGCTCACACTGTCTGTTTCACCAGTGTCTCACATCATCTGCTCACAGTTGGGCCTTTTTACTGTTCTGGGATTCAGTATGCCAGAATTATATGTAGGAGGGCAGGTCTACATTGGATCTGCCTCTTTCAGTATCCTGTCTCCAACCCTGGCCAAAAGTAGATACTTTGTGAAAATAGTAACTTCTCCTAATATTCTCTCATTTGTCTCATTCTCTATTTTTAGTCCAGTGGCTTCCTGGTCTATAAGAAGTTTCTCTGTATTTAATGATCTTCAGTGGAATTATCCACTGTGAGCTTGTCCAGCCTATCCTTGAAGCTGTGGCACCTTCTAGTGTCCACAGCACTTTGTGCAGGTGTTCCAGCAGCCTGCTACCTGTTGCATGAAGATCCAGTTCTTTCCAATGGCTTTGAATCTTGCTCCTTGAACCTTCGTTTGCTCTCTCAGCTGATTTTCTGGAAATTAAGTTTATGAGACAGGGGAAATGCATTGTGTTTTCCTGCAGTGAGGAGGTCTGTTGTTTCCCATGACTCCACACCTAAAGCAATTCTCCTGAGAGGCATGATTCCCAGTGCACATCTAAAGCATTCAAAAACTTGTTGCTGAAGATGATTGCATAATCAAAAGTGGAAATCACATTCTCATTTACAAAATCCATATTGTCTTGTAGCAGCCTGAGAAGACTTCTGAAAGGAGCAAGGTAATCTTGGGAGGGATAGCACTGTTGTGCCATCAGAGCAGAGTTGCAAAGACTTTTGAAAGTGTCTTGTAGTAAAGGGATTCTTGAAAGCATTAGCTCTGATCCTGAGCAGTAACTGAATTTGATCACTTAAGAGCACAACTTCTGTACAGTTTTCTTGCTATACAAGAGCAAGCTCAGCCTTCATAAACAAATGGAAGTGATATTTGTCTACCTGCCAGAAACCTTTCTATTACTACAAAGGTAGCTCTAAATATTCAATAGGTCAGTTAAGGAGTGATAGAAAATGCTATGTGACCTAAGCAAATAATGACCTTTCTGATGTAAGAGAGAAGCAGCAGCATAATTATGAATGAACAGTTCAGAAAGCTCCATCACTTGTCAGTTCTCTGTTCATGGTCTGCTGGCAATGTGAAGAATTAACAGCAGCACCCCCAGAAATTAGAAAGAAGATTGAGCGATACTGCTAAGCTTGCAGCAAAAGGAATTTATTCTTTCCCTGACTTGCTCAGGTAGGATGACCTGATTTCATATAAGTCTAAGCCTAGCTTGAGATAGGAACCCACATCACAGCCCCACCTGTGTGATTAGAAAAAAGGTGTTTGAAGAAAAAAAGAAAAGGTACGATAGCTATCTTCATCTTTTTTGTCTTTGGATGAAAGGGACTGTTCTCTCTTGGTCATTTTAAACTATTACTGCTGTTGTTATTATTGCTGTTGTTGTTACAGTTTTTAAGTTAGTCTGGGGAAATTAGCATCAATTAAAAAAATGGAGAAAAAGAATCCGCTCTTGTGCTGACAACAGACAGGTAAATCAAATGATTGAGGCTGAGGAGGGAAAATGTTTACAGAAGAGCAGAAAATGGGTAGTTGCATCTTTCCTCTACAGTGCTTTGTGTGAAAGCCACCTGTATGGTGCAAATTCCTTCTGCATGAAGGGGTGCTTGTACTTTGTATGGGTAGCATGGGTTAACTGAAATTCTTTTTGCTTTCCTACCTTATGCCCCAGTGCAAAGAAACCGTGTGTTAACATGTCTGAGAGCTGAAACTCTGGGCCATTCAGAGTTTTGCCACTGAATGACTGAAGTGCTAAAGGCAGTAGCTGAGAAATATCTGGACCTCTGCTTTCAGAAAAAGGGGGTGGTGTAACACAACCCCCCACCTTTGCCAACACAGATTTATTCATAACCCCTTGCTTCAGTTGGTAAAACCAGAACCATGACTATGCACAAATATCAATACAGAAAGAAACTCCAAGAGACTCTACAGTTGGTGAAATCATAGGTTAAGCCACTAAGCACTTCCATGGGCTGGCAATTCAGACTCCTCCTCTTCTCCAATTCAGTATAAAAATTTTAGTGCAGTGTATTTGTAAAGCATTCAGTGTAAAGATGGGGTTTGGGACATGCCAATCCTTGGCTTTTTGCCTGAGCTAGCTGTAAGAATACTTCTGACATTAAAAATGGAAACTCTGTCTATAAGTATGATGCACGTGTGCTTTTTTTATTTGTTTCTTTGCCAGGAGTCTGTATGTTGTGCAGGTTATAGAACTGGCTTCGCTTGCCTTTCTCTAGGCAAAGTATATTAAAAAGGGTTTCCCAGGATGGTAGTACATCCTGCTCTTTGGAACAGAAATATTTCAGTGTGAATGAATTTCATGGAGTTAAATTCACCAGATGTGAGACTTGTTCCATGAAGAAGATGTTACAAGGTGAAATTTAGTTCATCAGAGGTGCTAGCATGCTTCTGTGGGGTTAGCACAGATGGTGTCTGCCTATAAAACAGCCACAGTCTGTAGCCCACACTTGTCCTTGTCAAACTGTTGGAGACACTCAGGGGGACTGTGCTGGCTGTGTCTTTCGAATTAGTATTCTCCCCTGGAGAAAATCCCATTAGTGAAACATTGTTCTGCAGGCCACAGTGTCCTGACTAAAGGCTTATTTTTGTGAGTATGCATGTCACAGCAAAAGGCAATTTCTGTGGGGAATAACACTAATGTAGCTTCTGGTTCTTTTGAAGCAGAGAGTTTCCAGCTTTTGCCTTATTATTTTGCCTGTGCATACGAGTTCTGGCAGATGATACTATTGGCAGTGCTCTTTTACCTATTTCCCTCTTCTCAGTAATTTTGGTGGAGAACTGTGAGTTTCTCTCTCCTGACATGGTGCTATAGGACATTTGATAGGATGCCTAGTTGGATACAAAAGTGTTAGTTTACAGTTTACCAGGGTGCAAGAGAAAGAAAACATGAGTTAGATTTGATGTTCAGCAGGAGTGAGTGGGATCACGGAGAGGACAAGATATTTGAGGAAATATAAGTATCCAACTTTTCATGGCTTTCTTGTACACTACAAGTTATCCTGACCTGCAGCTTTTCATGTGTCCTCCCTGAGGAAATTTTGCTCATATAGAAAATTAAAATCCGTTTCTGATTTTTAGACAGTGAACTTGCTCATAATTCACTGATTTCACCTCACTAGTGAGGGAAAAATATCCTACAGGAAGGCAAGGGATAAATTAGTAATAGAAAAGAGAAATGTTGCTTTTCCTCTGCTTTTTACTTTTTTGTGGTAACTAATTTGTCCTAAAGTGCTCCTGAAATCAGGAAAACAACTTGGAGAATAGATGGCTTGGAAGCTTTAGTTGTTATTGCAGGCACACACCAAACTGGCATTTATGAGACAACCAACAGTCCACAATTTCCTTAGCATTCAGGAAAAGGCTTTGTGAATCTTTTCTTTGTCCTTTTGTGGCTCTAGTCTTTTCAGCTCTGAGCATAGTTGTCATCTGGGTCATGTGCTATGTTCATTTTGTGAGGTGGGGTATCATAGCAATGACAGTACAGTCCCTTGCTGCACAAAGTAGACATGGAGATGATGGTTGCCTTTTAGAGCTCAGTTTTTGCTCACATACCATTACAATATCTTGTACTGAGGCAGATTCCAGGATGAGGTGTCTATGAATACATAAAGACAGATCTGTCTGACAGAATTTATCATGAGTGTCAGATAATGGGAAGTAATGAAGTTTTCAATTGCTTCTTTCCATCACAGAAAAGCACAATGCTGTGTCTTGGACCAAATCTTTACCTGAAGGATAGTGCCTGCTGGTTTGAATCTTAATTCCTACACTTAGCAGGAGTACTCTCAGATGCACACAATAGCTGAAATTGAAAGGGAGCTCAGGACATCTGCTCCAACTCCCCTGCTCAAGCAGGGTCAGCATGAACTGCCCAGGACCGTGCACAGTCAAGTTTGGAATATCTCTATATACGTTCTTGGAGGAAGAGAGAAACTGCTCTCCTTGCATGTCATGATGACAAAGTACTGGTTTGTACTGACATAGGGAAGGGGAGGAGGAAAGTGGCCAGGGTCCGGATATCTGGCAAAGAAAATCTAAATTTCTTCTTGGGTGTGGGCTGGGGTAGAGTTTCTTCCTCTGAAGGATTAGCAACAGGTGAAAAAACAATCCATCAGGTAAAGTGATGCAGAAACAGCTTCCTAGTCATGGTAGGAGGATGAAATGTGTGATTTCTTTGGGATCTTTCCAGCCCTATTTCTGACGGTTGTTTTCCCCTCATACAATTCTACTGAATTATTGTTTTAATGAGGAGCAAAGATTTCTCATTTTAGGTTGTGATAAATTATTACAGTATTAATTAGAACTTGCATAGCCAATTTAATTTTTCAGAAATTTAAAAAAATGTTAATTACTTTGTTAGTAATAATTAACATGTTCTTTGGGAATTATAGTACTTTTTTCCAGTTGTTTGTTTGCCATTGATTTTTTTCCTTCATATGTGTTTCTTGTTCTCACTGTGCAGTTTGGATGATGCATTTTCACCTGATATGTTCAAGTTACAAAGAATCACAGAATCACAGAATCATTTATGTTGGAAAAGACCCTTAAGACCATCGAGTCCAACTGTTAATGTAGCACTGCGCAGTCCACTATTAAACCATGTCCCTAAGGACCACATCTACACATCCTTTAAATACCGCCAGGGATGGTGACTCAACCACTTACCTGGGCAGCTTGTTCCAATACTTGATAACTGTTTTGGTGAGGAAGTTTTTCCTAATATCCAGTCTAAATCTCCCCTGGTGCAAATTGAGGCCGTTTCCTCTCTTTCCCGTCACTTGTTACTCGGGAAAAGGGACTAACACTCACCTCAATACAGCCTCCTTTCAGGTAGTTGTAGAGAGCAATAAGGTCTCCCATCAGCCTCCTCTTCTCCAGGCTAAACAACCCCAGCTCCCTCAGCTGCTCCTCATAAGACTTGTTTCCCACACCCTTCACCAGCTTCGTTGCCCTTCTTTGGACACACTCCAGCACCTCAATGTCTTTCTTGTAGTGAGGGGCTCAAAACTGAACACCAGTATTTGAGGTGTGGCCTCACCAGTGCCGAGTACAGGGACACAATCCCTTCCCTAGTCCTGCTGGCCACACTATTCCTGATACAAGCCAGGATGCTGTTGGCCTTCTTGGCCACCTGGGCACACTGCTGGCTCATGTTCAGCCGGCTGTCAACCAGCACCCCCAGGTCCTTCTCTGGCAGGCAGCTTTCCAGCCACTCTTCCCCAAGCCTGTAGCATCGCATGGGGTTGTAGTGAGTGAATTGCAGGACTCGGCACTTGGCCTTGTTAAACCTCTTCCAATTGGCCTCAGTCCATTGATCCAACCTGTCCAGATCCCTCTGCAGAGCCTTCCTACCCTCGAGCAGATCGACACTCCTGCCCAATTTGGTGTCATCTGCAAACTTACTGAGGGTGCACTTGATTCCCTTGTTCAGATCATTGATAAAGATATTAAAAAGAGCTGGCCCAAAACTGAGCCCCGGGGAACACCGTTCGTGACCGGACACCAACTGGATTTAGCTCCATTCACCACAGCTCTCTGGGCTCGGCCATCCAGCCAGTTTTTTACCCAGCGAAGAGTATGCCCATCCAAGCCATGAGCCACCAGCTTCTCTAGGAGAATCCACTGCAAAAAATAATAATATTTCAATTAATGTTCCTTAACAAGATATTCACAATCCAGTTGTTTTATTCATCTAAAGGCTTTTTCCTACGTCTTCCAGTGATTACTTGCTACAACAGCCTGTTGTGAGGGGAGTGTAGAAGTCATACCAAGGTAATTTTTGATTCACTGTGCTTACTAGTTACTGAGCCATTAAAGAGCTACTTGGAATATCTTTTTCCCAGAACACAATTAAAAACAAAAGTTCCATCTCCTATCACATGACTGCAGGAATGCTTCAGAAATACCATCAATACGATGCAAGCCTTGCCATGAGCTTGTGAGAGCTTCCCTCTTCATGACAAATATGATGCAATGTGGGATTAACTGCTTGTTCAGATATTTTTTCTTGGAAACCATAAAAGAAAATGTAGTACTTCCACTCTCTGAGTCCCAGGGAAGGAGACCTTGGTAGGGCACAGAATCACTCTTGTGTGGACTATGAAATAATGAGAGCTTTTGGAAGCCCGGCTAATGTTTTCACCAAGTAAAACTTCAGCAATTTTCAGACAGAGAGACAAGAGTCTAACAGATTTCTGGTTTTTTAAGGGTTAGTTCTTCAGTGCCAGGCACAATTTTTGTTTCTAGAAATCCCTAACAACCTTGCTGAGAAATTCTGTTTATTTAAACAAAATCAAGTCAAATAATCTTACTTTGTCCTTCCAGGGTACACTGAATCTTAAATGGGAAGCAAATCTGACTGTTTTGTTAATACTTAAACATGAAATTGGAGATCAGGTAGACTTTATGTTAGTGGACTAGCAGTACTTATGCAAGGATGAAAGGAAAAGCCTGCAAAGAAGCCAGGATCCTGGAGAAGGAGTGGGAAGCTCTCTTGCAGGGCTGAGACTTTTTGTCAGTTCCCAAACAAATATTGCCCGAGAAGCATTAAGTAATTAAGTGACTCTGTGAGCGACACAGTGCTGCTGGTGATGTGCTGTTACTTATTATGTTTCAGGGATGGCAGAATGCATATGCCAGCATCAAACCAGGTTTGACAGCAATAGGAGGGAAAGTTGAAAAGAAAGCGCCCCCATCCTAGCTCTTCTTTTTGAAGTCCTTAATTTACGTACAAAGCATAAAGAGAAAAAAACAACAGCATCAGAGGCAGAGTTGGGGGCACATTGGATGATAGTAGTTTCTTACGTATGACAGACAGCTGTGTAGCATAAAAGCAAACTGGAGGCAAGTAATGTCACTAAATTATGGGAGAGAGCACCAGCACAGTGCTCCACAGAAGGGTGAAGACCTGGAAATAAACCAAGATTAAGAGTTAGCCAGGCTGTCATAATTTCAAAACAGAGCTTTACACTGCTTCCCCAAAGGGAGTCAAAGATGTGCAAGGTTCCAGGGGACGTGATACAAAGCTGGCAGATCTGAGCATCTCAAAACTTTATTGAAGATCTTGCTGTGATTCTGTGTTTTGATCATGGAAGTTAGGGCCCTTGATGCTGTAGAATACCAGATATCTGGATGAGGAAAAAGCCTTGCCCTCCAGTTATTTTGGATGGGCAAGCACCCTCTGAAATCTTTTATGATTCTTGTTATTCTTCAGTTAGAAAATCACTTTCAATGTAGAGGCTGTGGTATCCCTCTGCCTGGAGATTTCCAAAATGTGAGTGGATAAGGCTCTGAGCAGCCTGGTCTAACATTGTAGCTAGCCTTGCTTAGAGAAGAAGGCTTTGCTAAAGACTCCCAGAGATCCCTTCCAGCTTAAAGTGTTCTGTGATTTAGCCAGTTAAGAGGGATGTTGATCAGAGCCATTGGAAGGTATTCGGGACTTTTTCCTGTGTCTCTTACTCCTAGATGGCATGCTTGGAAGCCCCTGGCTTTCTCATGGATATCTTTCTCAATTTTTAAAAAAGAATGAACCACTGGGACTGCAGAGGAATGGGTTGTGAAGCTACCAAAGTGCAGTAGGGGAATACGGAAGGGCAGTTCCTCTCACACCACAACTGAGCTGAAATATTCAACACAGAGAAAAGAGGTGGGTTGCAGGGCACTGGGCTTCATTCTACAAACTGTACCTTTATCTTTGGTGGGAAGCTGATGCTCTCAGGGTATGGGGTAGCAAGGTCCATGTTCAGAGGTAATTACAAGGCTAACGCAGAAGACTAAATTGTTAAGCACAGCAGTGATTTACTTGTGTTAAAACAGGATTGTCAGAGAAACTTCGATTGTGTTGAATCATTGCTTCTACTGATTTTAAATTACAGTGTTATCTCCTGCTTAATGAACTGGGCATGGGAGGCTTCTAAAACATAAAGCATTTTGGAGAGGGGAAAAGCTATGTATATGGTAAGGTGTGAATATTGCTTTATAGTTGAAAACATGAACCAGGAACATTTTTACTTTTATTTTTCTGGAGGCCTGATTTTGTCATCATTTACTGTTTTAACTGTAAACACTGGGTAGATACTGCTTTATTCTCGTGGAGACACAACCTTGAATTCAGCAGGAGCTGAGGTCACTCTCAAGTGATTTATTAGCCACAAAAGCAGGAGGGTGAAGCTTCAGTTCTCCTTTGGAGGATATTTTTCAGCCCTGCAGGATTGACATGGTGACTTTGAATGCAGAATGCAGAGCACATGTGTCCTTTTAATATCAGATGTTGACCACAAGACTTAAAAATAGATGGCTTCCTTCTCTTGAATGAACAACTTTTAAAAACACTACTTAAAATGAATAGGTAATAAAAACCATTATAAATACCTTTCTGCTGCCTCTGTCCTTACAAGATGTGTCATCTCTCAAGTCTGGGTTTCAATCTAACTCAGCTCTCTGCTATATGGCTGAAAACATTTTACACTTTCCCCTCCTCCATGGGAAAATCTCTTTCTATCACTGCAGAGCTTGGTTGCATGTAGTTGCGTTTCATCTTGCCTATATTGTCCTACAAATTAGACACTACCTTCCTTTCTTAGATGGTCCTGGGGAGGATCCCAGGGACATGATCTTGTTCATCCAGTGTGCAGAGCCAGGATGAGGCATGCAGACAGACACTTTCCTCCTTGCTACCCAGAAATTCAAAGTTGTATGGACTGCCTAGAGTGCCTGGAGTACCTCAGACCAAAAAAGTAAAATTGGATTGAGAAGGAAGGTCTACATTTAGTGAGCTGTCATCAACATGTTACCAGGTAAGGAAGGCAGAGACATAGAACATGGATTTGGATTTATGTTTTGATAAAGCTCCACTTCTCAAAAGGCAGCAGAAAGTCAAGGGACTGCAGAGGTTTATCAGTACTGAACTGAAAAACCTTGATGGTCTGATCTGTCAGAGGCTGGATGCTTGGATTTATAAACTGGAGGTATCAGTCTTTAATCGAGCTTTCCAAAAGCCCCAATGCCATTAAAAAATTCTGGGACATGATGAGATTTTCTGCTAATGTCTTCTGTATTACCTCCTGCTGAGTACTGACTGTGAAATCCCTCTGTCTGATCTTGAGATGTGTGAAAAAACACATCTCTGGTTGAGCTGGGATATAGATGAGAAATAAAGCAATTAAAAGCAATTCTAGGAGTTGATCAAGACCTCTTTGCAGCCTGTATGGCTCTGGCCATGTACGCAGCATAATCCCCTCTAGAGCTCCCAAATGTTCAGCACAACAGTCTGTACACACACCCAAAAGATGCTAGACTAATGCTTTAGGTGCTTCAGACCTAATTCCCTGAGCTAGTGATCCAGACCTGAGCTTTACTAGCCCACCCTGTGCACTGTGAGTGTAACACAAAGGTCAGATCAGAAATGAATCCTGAGCAAGTGGTGGTGATGGGAAAGCTGGTTCTGGAATTACTACCAAAGCCCTTGCACCAAAATCCTGCTTTGGTGCCAGATGTTTTCCAGTAGCCTTTTCCTCCTTGTCTGTCTATGGGAGAAAAGGAAGGAGAGAAAGAGAGGAAGATGAAAGGTGATAGACAAAATCATCTTCAAACAGCAAGGTCTGGCACTGCTTCAATACACATTTTACATCAGTTCTGCAGGCTTCATTTCCATATATCCTTGCTATACCTCCTCACCCAGTCCCAAGTCTTGTTCCTCTATTGGTCAATGTATTGTGATGGCCCTTGTCTACTTCTAAAAGATCACCCAGAAGACTTTCTGTTGATTTATTGTCAAGGATGTCACAATAGGAGCAGGGACTGTAAATGCCCCAGTCTTTCCTCTTTTGCAGGCAAGCTTTTAATTCTTGATTCAAATGTTCAGGTGGACATATGCCATCAATCTGTGATGAAGCATTTCTGTAGAATAGATTTGGCATAGCCTTGTATTTTCTGGTGATCACAAGCTTGCATTCATAAGATGGAGACCTACAAGTCCTTTTTCCTTCTGGCTCCTGACTTTGTTTAGAATTGTGCTTTCACTTCTGGACATTTAGACCTGGGATTTGCAGCTCCACTGATATTTTCAGTAGGTGTTAGCATTCAGGTGACTCTGTCTTAAAGCAAGCTATACGAATTATCAAAAAGAAATAAAACCAAATGGATCTTCTCTTAAGAGATCTGTATGTTCCTTTTTCAAGAACAGCTCATCTGGGAGTATCTGCGTGTCTGCACATGCCTGTTCCAGAATAATTTGGAGTCCAGAGTAGGTTATTTCCCTTTTAAAGATGTTGCACTTGAAACTTTCAATTTCCCTTAACCTGAAGGAAGTTGTGGGTGAAATATCCCACACAGCAAGTCGCATTTTGTAGGACTGTTGACTGTACTAGCACACAATTCTTACCAGTGGTTGAAGGAAGAACTGTTCCTGGCTGTCATCAGAATCAGCTGTTGAAAATGAAGTTAATAGATTTTGCCACTGTGGGTTTTTGGTTTTTTGTTTTAATAGAGCCAGTCCTTGTTAGTGATGGAAGCGTGATAATGTGTGTGCATTTTAAAGTGGTCCCTGTGCAAAGAAATATCTTAATATTGATAAAACTGTAAAGACAGTCATGCAAAGAAGTTCAGCAACCATTTTTAACTTGGAAAACACTCAGCTTATTGTCAGCTTCATGTTTCTAGCCTGATTACCGTTCACCCTTAGTTTAAAAAATGGTATGTGCATGCTTTAAGTATCCTTGAGCAAAAAATTCCAATGAAGCAATATTTGTCTGTTAATAAATTAGGGTGAATTACATGCATGTATGAGCAAAATGGAGCAAGCTGGTGTAGAAAGGGAAACTCAACTTAGATGCTAAGGGAGGCATGAATAATTAGCAAGTGGCCACAGGCTTAGACCTAGTTTCTTTAATGACAGCTGAGCTTGCATTGTTCTGCACAAGAAGGGATGCATTCAGTAAGTGTTTCTACTAGGACAAATGGTACAGTCATGATGTATAAAACTGGTGCAATCTTTCCATCCCAAGACAATCAGAGCTTTTGCAAAATTTTAAAATTGCTGCCCAGAGAACTCTCTGAAAAAGTAAGATTGTGTTTTCCCAGTAAGTTTGAATACTGAGGGAAGTCCAGAAGAAAACTGATGTTACTTCAACAGTTAAATGTTGAAAGGAAAAGAGAATGACCCAACTTCATCTGTATGTTGAAAAAAATCAAGAAAATGGCTTCACACAAGGAAGCTAAGTGCATATTTCAGTGTACGTGATTTAATTGATGCCAGTCAATATACGTTTTCTTGAACGTATATCATGTCACACTAAGCCAATTCCTTCTGGAATAAGACTACATGCCAGACAGACTTGCAGTATTGCTAATATAATACCTTGGGTTCTGGAAGATTTGAAGGTGCTGTCATTGAATACATTAGAATATCAAAAACCAGCACACTGAATGGATTAAAGCTGAGTCCTAGGTCAGGCTCAGAATGTCCTTTTAAACAGAAAACATGGGTTTACAATGTGTGCTGTTATGTGGCTGGCAAGGCAAGGGCTGGTGAGCCTACGCTGAACTGATGGGAAGTAGATGCTGTGGTCCAGATCACCATGCTGCTGGGTGTCCAGCTGGCCCCATGACCCAGCAAAGTGCCACAGAGACCACAAGGAAATCTGCATTATTCTGGTGGCACATTGATGCCAGGTTCTGAATAACTTCTTTCAGAGAGAATTAAAGCTGCTTGTATGCAGGTTTGCCAAGACCCTGCCCACATTATGGGAAATATCCTTTGCACATGCATGATGCCCAATTGCTTTTTATGCAGTGTTTTCAATGAGTGGTTTAGCCAGGGAAGTTTGTGCAGCTTTGCTAAGGTGTTGGAGGTGCAAAGGCACACAACTTCGGAGTGGTGCATAGTGTCCCTAACAGTGGTGCATCACTGTCCATAACAGCAGACTCAGATTCTGTGTCCATATACGTATGTTCATCTTGTGGAGTGGACTGTTTTCGCAGCCTAGGAAAGAAGGGGGATCTGTACTGTACTTCCCAATGGCTGCTTTGAGATTTTGGAGAAGCAAAATGATCACTCTCTAGAGATGATTCGGCATGGACTATGTAATTGGTAATGACAGCTTAAACAGGCATAGCATTCTTCCTAAGGGCAGAACTGTAGCCAAAGTCCTGCTTGTGCTTTGCAGCAAAAACAACTGAATTCTGTACTCAGATTTAAGCCAAGAATTTCACAAACCTCCTCCTTTAGAATTAGACTGTACTTTGAGCATGTTCAGGATAGGATAGCAGATAAGTATTCCCCATCCTCTCTACCTCCTTGCTTGCCTCTGTGCAACATTAGGATGAAAATATGTTCTTGACCAGTATCACAGTAAATATTAGCAGCTTCCTGTGCTTTGAGCTAGCAGTAAGATGGGAGAGCCCATGAAAGTGTGTAAGAAAGGGTCTCCTTTCCTTGCTTATCCTGGATACTGCATCACAATCAACATTAAACTCAGACCAGCGTTGTTGGCTGATATTTTTCAAGGTACTGGAAGGAGTATACAAGAAAGGCTAGAAATATTGGTGGAAGCTAGGGAAAAGAAGCTGGGCCTTTGCACATTGTGAGGTACAGCCCAGCTAGTGGTAGACCAGGCTGTGCCAGGCCACTGTAGTTCATTGATTGATGGCTTGAATGCAGCCTAAAACACAGCAAGAGGATTACATTTAGAACTATTCTGACAGTTAATTTACAGTAATAAATGTTGACAAGTTCATTGCATGGATTTTAAAGTGTAATATGTACCACAGCTTTAAAAGCTGCTGCACCAATAAATTAGTTTTTAGCAATATCAGATTAACAGAGTAGATTTCTCTGATGGCTGCATACAAGTCTTACCTACACTGTAAACAAAACTTTTGTCAAGTCACTCTGAAACCTTGTTCGTGTTTTGTATTATGCACAAGAAAAATTCAAACTCCTATGACAGAGGGAGAAAAAGAAAGATGGCAATGCAGGGAGATCAGCAGAAAGCTTGATGGAGCTTGTCAGCTAAATGAAATGATCCAGAAATTATGTTTATATAGCAAAAAAAAAGAGCTGGGGCATATCGGGCAATCCTTTCATTACACAGTTTAGGCAAGAAGGAAGGTTGTGGTTTTTTTGCTGAATTTGGTAAGAACAAATAAATTTTGAGATGTGCCAGGGAATGACAAAAAGAGCCTATATGTCAAGCCCAGAAGATATTCAAAGCTTTGTGTATTCCAGCAGCAGCAAATGAGATGGAACAGAAGAAAAACAAAAGCCAGAACAGTGCAAGGCATACATGCCATGGTAAACGACAAGCCAGTCTGAAGAAACTCCTGCTGCACGTAAAGCTCTATGTTACACATCTGTCTGAAGATTGCCTTGCCCTCTGGTGCATAATTAGAGTTCTGGGGGACCTGTCAAGGGACAGTGTTCCTAAGACGAGAGACACTGAGGTGTCCAGAGGAAGAGTTCAATAGTGGCGGCTTCTGGACTGGAAAAATGATGTAGTCAAACCCAAAAATTGTGGCAGAAGATGACAGCAAATGAAAGTGCAGTGATCTAAATGGAGCAGAGGTATCAACAGGTGGCACTTCAGACTGTAGAGCCACCAGGAGGGTGGCTGCACTTTTGTTCCCCCCCAGAATTCCATTCAGCAGATAAGATATCATAAGCACCAGGCTTCCTGTGATTAGGAAGTCCATGCTTATAATAGTGCTCACAGATGCAGCCTGCTCCATCATTTACTGAAGTAAGTGTCTCTGTGCTGTTTTCAGTACAACTTTTCCTTCAGCACAATTCAGACTTTCACTAGCCTGAATTCCCACTCTGGCTTGCATAGGTTAATGAGCTGCATTGCTTTTTCTGAAGATTGTCCCAGTACATCATAAAAATCCTTGTCCTTCTGATGTCTGTTCCCTCAGGTTCCTTAAACAAAGGTCCTCTGTGAGAGACTCTCTGTACAAACCCTATGATTGTATAGACAGGTTTAAACATCGTGCTGTTAATATTTCCATGTTGGAGCAGATTACATGTCTTCCCCTTGGATGGCCTGGCAGGGTTAAGGACACAGCTAGTTGTGAAAAATCTTTGCTTGATAGTCCTTAATGATCTAGGTGGAGCTGGGAAGAATATACTGCCAAGGATGGTCTGTGGTGGTATTGGCAGCAGGACTGGATGCTAAATTGTGTATTACAGGAGCAGTCTTCTGGAATAATTTGGCATCCTTCTGTGGCTGTTAATGCTATTTGTGGTGCCTGGGGCACCTGGGGGAGTCACTATATCTAGCGACAGTAACTGTTCTTGAGAATAGTCATCTAATACTAGGCTACAGTCTCATATTATTGTAGCCTGGACTGTACAATAAAGGTAACTCAAAGTCTATTATTAGGCAACCGGTTTTTGTATAGTCCTACTACTCTTGGCAGTGTGATGTCAAATAAAAATTGGTTGAGGAGTATGGGAGGATACCAGTATAATTACCCAATCATATGTTTGGACAATTATGCTGGTATTCTGACTACAACTCAAAGACACAATCAGCCTTTGTATAAAAGTGCCTTATAATCTTTTAACCTGGTCTTTTCCTGGCCTGGGAGTGAGTGACACTGGATTGGAAACACCTTTATACCAGTGTCTGTTTTGTGGTGAGATTCCTTGGACAGCTGAATATATGTCAGTCTCACTTCTGTGCCTGGTAAAATTATGGAGAAGATTATTCTGGGCGTTATTTAAAAACACCTGAAAGACAACGCAGTCATTGGTACTAGCCAGCAAGGGTTTGCAAGGGGAAAGTCCTGCCTAACAAACTTGACTTCCTTCTATGACAAGGTTACCCACCTAGCTGTCCAAGGAAAGCCAGTCGATGTGATCTTTTTGGATTTCAGTAAAGCTTTTGATACTGTCTCTCACAGTATCCTCCTAGACAAAATGTCCAGCATACAGCTGGACAAACACGTAATGCAGTGGGTGAGCAATTGGCTGATGGGTCAGGCTCAAAGGGTTATAGTAAATGGGGTTACCACGGGCTGGCAGGCAGTCACTAGTGGGGTTCTGCAGGGATCCATCTTGAGGCTGGTACTCTTTAATCTCTTTGTAAATGACTTGGATGCAGGACTTGAAGAAATATTAATTAAGTTTGCTGACAACACAAAACTGGAAGGAGCTGTTGACACTCTGGAGGGCAGAGAGGCCCTGCAGAGAGATCGGGACAGACTGGAGAGCTGGGCACTCACCAACCATATGAGGTTTAAAAAGTGCAAGTGCCAAATTTTGCACCTGGGGCACGGCAACCCTGGATATATATACACACTGGCGAATGAGAGGCTGGAGAGCAGCTCTGCAGAGAGGGACCTGGGGGTTCTGGTTGACGGTTGATGGATGAGCCAACAGTGTGCCTTGGCAGCCAAGAGGGCCAACCGTGTCCTGGGATGCATCAAGCACTGTATAGCTAGCTGGTCGAGGGAGGCGCGCTCTACTCTGCGCTGGTGCAGCCTCACCTTGAGTACTCTGTGCAGTTTCGGGCACCACAGTACATTAAGGTTATAAAGCTACTAGAGAGTGTCCAGAGGAGGGCCACAAAGTTGGGGAAGGGTTTAGAGGAGAAACCGTATGAGGAGCAGCTAAAGTCACTTGATTTATTCAGCCTAGAGAAGAGGAGACTAAGGGGAGACCTCATTGTGGTCTACAGCTTCCTCACAAGGGGAGGAGGAGGGGCAGGCGCTGATCTCTTCTCTCTGGTGACCAATGATAGGACCCGAGGGAATGGCAGGAAGATGTGCCAGGGGAGGTTTAGGTTGGGTATTAGGAGAAGGTTCTTCACCCAGAGGATGGTGGAGCACTGGAACAGGCTCCCCAGGGAGGTAGTCATAGTGCCAAGCCTGACGATATTCAAGAAGCGCTTGGACAACGCCCTCAGAGATATGATGTGAATTTGGGGTTGTCCTGTGCAGGGACAGGAGTTGGACTCGATGATCCTTGTGGGTCCCTTCCAACTCAGGACATTCTATGATTCTATGATTCTATTGAAGGCTCAGAAAATTGTTGCTTGGGCTGCTTCATTGACACTTGAGGCCTCTCAGACCAATCAGATTGGCCAGTTTGGTTTCACAGATTCTCCTTGGATCACAGCCACATGGCTGGAATTGAAGAGCTTAGGAAGATAATTTCTGGTAGGAAAAAGAAGGGACAGGAATGAGTGACTGAACACAGTGAGTCCTAGCAATATGTATGTTGTCTGTACCCAGCAAAGAGGCTTGCTTTTTGAAAAGACACCAAAGGCTAATTGGCTGTGGGATTCTTGAGGCTTTTGAGAAGTGGTCTGGTTTTATGTTCAGCCTCACATGTTGTAAAACAAATAGTGGATGTCATAAGTTCCCATCCATTTTCAGAGAGGCCCTGCAAAGATTTGCACAGAGACATTTGGGGTTACAGTGTGAAGACAGAGTAAGAGGGATGAAGCAGGAGGATAGAAACACTTAATCCAACTCTATGACTGAAGGCAAAATCTCTGCCAGTGTATATAATTTGATGAGTAACATCAGAAATTTTTAGTCTGGCAAGGGACGCTACCTGCTCCCAGAACAGTATGAGGGTTTCAGGCACCAGTCATGCCAAGTGCTTCTGCATCCTTATCTCTCAGCTACACTGCAGTGCAGCATTCAGCTCAGCGGCATGATCTGCAGTCAAATGTCACATACATGTACATGGGTAGAACCTGGGAGTTAAGCAGATGCCTAAATAAAATATAAAATTCCTAAGTATACATATTTACCTTCTTCCCTCTCCAAGGAAGAGTCCACTAGCTGTAAATGCCTCTTTGAAGAGAATTTGTATTAGATAAATAGCTCTGCAAAATTTGCAATTCAAATAAAAAGTACTTGTGTCAGTGTTTGACAAAGTATGACCAATGGGGCGCCCTGTAATTCTGTCACTGGGCAGATGGGGTGATGAAGGATTCTTGCTTGCTGTATTTCATACAGACAGCACATTGCACGTCACAGATGAACCCTCATAGCTGAAGTTTGACAAGTGCTAATGGAAAAATACTGATGAAGCAAAATGGAGCCTATCAAAACAGTAGGCTTACATTATGAAAATATTTTTTTTAAATGGAACTGTTTTCAAAATCACGGGCTTCTTGAGATTAAAGAGGATACATTTACGTTCTTGCACAAGAATGACGTAATGAATAAGCAATTTATATTTTTTCTGTTCAAGTATAAAGTCTCTATTTATGGATAAAGAAAGTGTTTGATGATGAGCTTGGAAGGATCTCCTTGTCCTGCTGTGAAGTCTGATGGCATTTTTAATTTCCATTGTGACCTTCAAATTTACACTGAAGTGCATTGTTAGTCCATGTACTGAACTGCGAAGGCCTGAGGCATACTTGGATATCTAGTTGATCTAGTTATTTCAAAGCTTGTAGTTTGATGAAAGCATATGTAGCAGAGAAAGACAATGTGTTAATTCCCAAAGTAAAAAAAAATTACGTGAAAATTATGTGAAATGGCTCTGTTTGGCTTTGGGGATATTATCTCCCAAATGCCTTCCCTGAGTGAATATGTTGCTTTTAACCTTAAATTACTAGCAGAAATAAATATCTGAATGCTTAATTTGAATGTCTGTAACCAAAGAGCTGTTGTCCTTGAGCAGTATGCAGCAGAAACCAATATTCAGACATGCTCCACCTGTTAAAGAACAATATTCTTTTTGGTCTAGCTCTGTTTTCTCCCTCACTAACAGTTATGTGACTACTACATGGTTTGCAGCCTGTTTCTCTACTTCTTAATCATCCACACATACTGTCCATTTATGTGACAGAGAAAAAAGAAAGCTGGAAGATTATTCTCATCATGCTGAAATGATGGAGCTCCGTCTTAGGTAGGTAAAGTCAGTCTGTCAATACATCTCTCTCACATTGCATCCTTAGTGTTGGTTTACAGTTGCTTCCTGAACACGAGGCACAAAATCATTCCATTAGAGGTGGGTCCATCTTGGGGGCAAGGAGAGTTAGTTCAACTTTTAGAAAGGGACTTTTGTTGCAGCATGCAGTACATCTGTGAAAGTGATGTCAGCCTGAGCTCAAGCATCCTTCCCTTAACAGAGTCCATTCATGTGGCCTGAAGGAAATCTTTCCCAACTAGGAAAGGCATGTAAGCAAGTGCAATATTTTAGTATGTTATATTTAGTGATACCGCATTTTACTTACTAAAGGATCTTGCTGGGGGAACAGACTTCGTGTGTCTAAATCGTCTTATGGTAACGGCCTTTTTTAAACTTCCAAACACCAAAGAAATTACCCATACTATGTATTAACAGTGTAAAATACACACACAAATACCCACACGCTGCTTTCACTGTGGGCAATAAAAGGCAACAACAGAAATCATGTCTTGATGGGATATCAGGAAAGATGATGTGCCACAGCTTCCAGAAATTGTAATGGAAATTGTAAAGTCACATTTTGTTCTCTTTTTTAAAGGACTCCTGCACAAAAGCCTCAATTTCCATTCATTCCCCTGCCCCCAGCCTAGTGCTGAAACCTAGTAATCTATGGGTATAAACTCCAATTTTACCTTAATCCTAATCTAGGCTCAACATCACACACTGCTGAAACAGTAGTCCAACAGGATAAGAGCACAGGTCACTTGAGCCTCCCATCCTGCTGCTGCTCATAGTGAAGGCTATAAGAATAGAGGAAGTTTAGAATCATGTTTCCCCATGTTGGTTCAGGAATTTCTTGGACAGAAAGTAGTTTCTTTATATTTAGCAGCCCTCTTTTTCTTCTTGATCTTCTCTTTTCTCCTCTCCATGCCATGAAAATTTATAGGATTTGCAATATCCTGTGGTGAGGAGTTTCACAGGTCAGTTACTTGCTCTATGAATAACCACATTCTTCTGTTTCTCTGGAGCTTTCCTCAGACTAACTTTGTTTGAAACTTGCTTCCTCATTAGCTCCTCCTTAGCTCTTATATTTAAAGAGACAGTGAAGAGTCATTCCTTCTCCCAGTCATTCCCGATTCTCTAGAGCTCCAGCAACATGTCTTTTTCCCTGAATGGAAAGTTCCACCCTATTAATAGTTTCTTGGATCGAAGCTGTCCCGTACCTACCATCCTTGATGAACTACTTTCATGTCACCTCACTTACTGCTGCACTGACCTTTCCTGCACTGCAGAGTCTAAATTACACATTTAAGTGAACCTACACCTATTCATGACAGATGCTGGCTGCATACACACACTACAAAATGCACCATGCTTCTCTCAGGTTACTGCTTCAGACTATTTCTGTTAGTGGACATTGATAAATTTTGTTTCACTGCTAGATCTTTCTAACCTTTGATTAGCAAGTTTCTTTTGACTTAATTTAAAAGATGTTCACTTCCTATAGCTGAGAATATATTATCTTTAAATGTTTTTTTTTAATCCTTTTTTTCCCATGCATAGAGTGAATGGTGAGCTGTCGGCTTTTCACAGGAAAAAATGGGCAGCTTCTCAGTATCGCAGCCCATCTGTCTGCAAAAATAAGACTGAATCCAGTTGCAGTTGAGGTTGCAGATGGACTGAAAATAACAGTCCCTCCTACTAGTTCTTCTGGAGTGCAATTGTTAAACATCTCAATGCTGAAACTGTCCTTTTGATGTCCTTTATGCCTACAGTTCTCATTGTAAATGAGGATCCTAAATGTATTTAACTGACTATTGAAGTGAACAGTATTTGTTTCTCTATGTAAAGCTTTTAATTGTGACTTTCCTTCCTTTCTGCTGCATATGGTGTCTGTGTACAACTACACCATTACAGGTCAGAAATAACAGGGCTGAGTACAGCAGGCCACAGATTGGGTTATGTCTTTAACAGAAAGCACGCTACAGCCTTGAAGGGATTCTGTTTGTGCTGTCATGTCAGCCTTGCTCCAGTGACTGTTGATTCCAAACCAGGTACTAAGGGTACAAAAGACAGCCTGAACTGGTTCCCCCATAGGAAATCATGTATATAATTGTCAGCGCTTGGTTACACTGTGGAAACGTGTCTTTACTGCATTGGTGACAGTGGAATTAAAAACAGACTCTTTCTTCAGCCCTAGCTTATCCCAGTTGAAGCCTGAGGGTTTGGGGTCTCTATGTATCAGGTTTTCTGTTTGGTACTGAAAGTTTTATATTTGGTCCTTGAGCTCACTTGTGTCTCAAGGCTTGTGGGCATGGGCAATAACAAAGCAGTGTAACAGCAGTACTCCCTCCAGGGATAAAGGTTTTTTATGAGATGCTAATTCCACACTCTACCATAGAAAGTAGGTAGTAAAGAGCCAGTTATTTTATCTCTTGGCCTGGGCTAGGGAAAGACAGCACTCTTAATGTACAGTAAACACTCTGTTTCTGGATCCTGATGACCTTTTGTAAATAGCCACAGGTTTGTTGGAATGCTCTTAGGAATTCCCCTGCTCTTTCTTGGATGACTTTGGGTGGCCAGAGGGCTCCCAAGTGGCTGGGAACTGCCTGGGTTTAGCAGCATTGCTAACATCACCAAGAGCTTGGAAAGGAGTGTGATGGAGGACCTGCCTTGGATACCTCCCAGCTGGGTTCATCCAGCTGCATCAGCTACTATTATGGGCACAAATCTAGGCAGGTACAGGAGCTCTGCTGACACCAAAAATACTGGTCTGACATCTGACAATATTCTCTCCTCTTACTGCAAATACTGCAGTGCTCAGATTCACGGCAAAGAGAGTTCAGTGTAGCTAATGAGCTGTGTGTGGATTCTACTTGAATGTATAGGATAAGAGACAGGAACACCAGGACCCAACTCAGAGCTGCAGAATTTTCCATTCAAAGTCAGCTATTGCCAAAGTCTCATGCTATCTTCCAGTTACTCCATTCTTAAGACTGCATCAAGTTATTTCTGGTTCAGTTTTGGCAGTAATGACATATTTAGTCATATTTGCATTCAGCATAGTCTGTAGGGCATGGACTGGGGAAAAAAAATGGAATAAGAGAATTTAATAGTCACCTTTCCTCTAGGTGAAAGACCTCATTGTGATACTTCCATGACAGGATTAAGATATTTGAACAAGCCATTGAATATTGCACACTTCTAATGTGAAGCAATGAGTTTGGTAGTAATTCAGATGCAGATCTGTGAATACAAGGGTCCAATGAAAAGACTGTGCCTGCATAGAATATCTATTTACCACAAGAAAAAAATGCAGCTTTTTAGCATAATATTGGAATCTCAGTTTATGAAGTAGTCCTTTTATACTCCAAGTGAATATGGTGGTCCTTTCTTCATGGCTATGAGGGATACCACTCCCCCTACCTTAAAATGCTTAAAGAAGAGCAGGATGCAATCCCAGTTGATTATGCTGGATTTGCTGCTAGGGTATTTAGAACCATGTGCTATACTCCTTGCCCAGGGCAAACCTGTACCATAGTATAGTAATCAAGTTTTTGGACATGGTTGGGCCCTCAGAGTCTCTTTCAAACCCTGACTTTTCTGTTGCTCATATAAGGCAACGGATGTGTGTGCGGCTCTGAAAGAAAGGCTTGTGGGGGGCTGCTTTGTACCCTTCTGCTGTACCCTCCATTCTGCTGGACAACAAGAGGGACAGAGTGTCTCCGGCGAACAGGCTTAGTAGACCTACAACCACAAACAGCAGTTCCCAAAGGAAAAAATATGTTTCCATGAGGTATAGTTGGTGTCTGAGCAATCTTTGCCACCATTTGCCGTACTTGCTTTAAAGCACAAGAGAAGGTAATATTCATACAAGTATTGAATGCAGGGTGAATGAAGCTGTGTTGCTTAGATAATAAGCTGTTCATGTAAATCCATGTGAATTCAAGGAGGCAGAGCAACAGTCTTACACAATCATTTCCTTGTATTTTTCACTAGATAGGCATTAATAAAAGTATGTTTTGTTTTAGGACTGCATTGTTGGCTCTTTCATTTATGTAATATTTCTGTGAGTTGAAGTTTATCTAGAGCTGTGAGCCATTAAAATCTTGCTTTCCTCATCTTTCATCCCTAAATGAGGGTGTAAAATCTCATATTGGGCAACGTTTAAAAATCTTCTATAGAAAAGTTTCCAAAAAACATTTTCTTCTCGTTCAAAAGTGTTCATGCCCTTCAATTTTCTTTTGACTCTCCTGCAGTAAAAAGAAAGTACAGAAATGGCATCAATTATTTTTGTTGCCCAATTATCTCCTGATCCCTTGAGCTTTTTTGAGTAATTCTATAGACTGAGGTAACCTGAATGCTGAAAAATGCATGGATCAATAGCAGACATGGCCTGTATATTAAAAAGGGTGAGAGAAAGAGCTACTGATGGAAGATTGAAAATAGAACAAGCACAGCTTGTACAATCAAGGCTGTAAGGTGACTTGCAAGAGGTCTTTTCTCCCTTGGTGCTTAACAGCACTGCAGGGCTTTTGTCTCCTGAAGTAAATGACTATAAAATTCTGCAAGAAACTTTGCCTTCCTTCTTTTAAGAAGATTTGTACTGTGATCTGCATGTTCTAGAAGGGTTGTCCAGGTCTCACCATGATGGAGACTGAAGGAGACACCAGGATATGAAAGTGGCACCAAGAACAAAGCTATTTAGACTCTTCTCATCTGTTCTCCGTGTGTGGGTTCTCTTCTGATTGATGCAGGAAGAGTGCTGCTGTATTGGGATTTTATATGATTCAGGGTTATGCAGCCTGGCTATGTTATATGAGACAGGATTATGTAGCCTGGTCTTGATGGAAGGCCCACAGAAGTTGATGGCAGGCTGGGCAGCTGTTGTGTCCTCTCATCCTGATGGGCTTGCCTCAGGATATTTCAATGAGTCCTTTGATGTTCTGCTTCACAGGAGGGAAATCCTGCCTTGTTCTTTCTTTCAGATGAGGTGAATGTTTAGATTAAATTATAAATGGAAATTCTTTTGAATATAGTAATATTCTTATTGTATTACCCTTACCTTTCTTGTGCTGTTTGGACAGGAAAGGACTGGCTTTGGTATTGGGTTAGTATGTGGCCAAGCTCTGGGTGGTGCTTCAGGTGGCCATATGGGTCTTTCTTACTCAAGCCACATTCATGACTTTTGTTTTGAAAAAGGGAGACAGTTTCACCTTGGCATCCTCAGAACAGCCTATGGTACAAACTTTAGTAGCATCAGATAGCTGGAGTGTCCTTAGATCTGTCAGCAAATGATAAAACCTACCTTAGAAACTGTCTCACAAATCTGTTTCTGTCAATATAAAAAGAAAGAGCAGCCTTTGTTTTGAGGGTGTTACCCATTGGCTTCTGTAGGACCCAGAATCACAAATGTTGGGGTGAAAGAGAAGGCCTACCTCCAGGGTGGGAACATGTGCAACAGAAATGCTACATTTGTTGGTTTGGGAGTAGAAGATATTTCTTGTTCTTTCCAGATATTTGAAGGAAATGGACTTACCTTGGGATGTTCTTAGTCCTGAGAGGTGGTGTTCTGGATATCAGAGTAGATTTACTGCTCAAAGTCTATCAGGAAAAAATGGCAAAGTTTTTTTGTTGAGGTGTTCAAAGGCCTGAGTTGCAGACTGTGTGATGAGGTTCTTGAAAAGCATTTGCAGACAGTGACAAAAGTGTGAAGTCATCTTGGTAGAAGGGAAGATAGTGATGTGGAGTTCAGAGTTGTGTTAATCAACAGTAGAGGCTGAAACAGAGTGTGGTGCATCTGAAAAGAAACAATAGCCAGGCAAAATGCAGGAGCTGTGTTTCTGAGTAAGGAGGCATAGGGATCGAGATTCTGACAGTCTCTAGCTACGTGCTTGTGAAGGCAACTTCTTCAGGCCTCTCTTTTGTGGATCCAGACTTCAGAGAACTTGCAGATCAAATGTTATATACCAAATCTGCTTCTTGCCAGGATAAAGATTTTAAGGTTTCTAAGTTAGATAAAATCATCACAGAATAAGCCAACAATGACAGTTTTGAAAATAACTTCATGCATCTTACCTAATTATCAGACTTGAAGCATGAACAACAGTTCAGCAACTTTTCCTTATAGTTAGACATTAAGAGAATTATTTCTCTTGTTTTATTTTCTACTCTCTAGTTTTTTGAAATGTATTTTCAGCCTTCCATTTGTACTTCCAGTCTCTCAGAATATGAAACAATATAATAGGTTAATAACTGCCTTGCCATTGTGATTTTTTTAATTACTTCTTTTTCTAATAAAGCCATATGTCTCAGGCTGAAAGAGACTTCAGTTCTCTGTTTCTCATGACAGTTTTGGCATCTCGGATCTCCTGAAAACTTTGAACTCAGCAGGGTCCTGTTCCAGCACTGCTTCCTCTCCACCTTTTGGGGATCTTTTTCA
Source organism: Morus bassanus (assembly GCA_031468815.1). Taxonomy (NCBI): domain Eukaryota; kingdom Metazoa; phylum Chordata; class Aves; order Suliformes; family Sulidae; genus Morus; species Morus bassanus. The sequence continues at coordinate 31,146,450 of CM062600.1, forward strand.
CTTTTGCAGCATTCTGAAAATAGTCCATTTAGTGACCTGCATGGAATCCTTGAAAAGGGCAGGCAACCATCTTGCTAAGTTCCATATTAGCAACCAGACCCAAGGCCATTGGACAGGCAACAGTGTTCAGAAAACACTGGGCAGTGTGCTAGTCCTTTCATTAACTGATTCGGTCTACAGTTGCTAGTATCTCTGAATTATGGAGACAGGTGGCCAAAAAAGAAAAAGCAAGTTTATTTATTGCATGTCTGTTTCAGCAGATTGGGATACTCCGTGCTGCTTTCTAAGCTTGCCTGCAGGTCAACTTGTTTCAAGAAAGACTTGTCCTGAAGTTTTACTCTTGCCCTAGTGGAAAGGCTACAAAGTGTGTGTGTGTATGTGGAGGGAGACAGGAACCAGTTCATGCTGTATAAACTTGTGTGAATCAAAAACAGTGGCACCAAGGGAAGCAGGAGGTGAGAAGGGCAGAGAGAACCTGCAGGGCTTCTTTGCCAGGACAGCATAGCCTAATGTTAGAATGGAGGTGGCTCCCTCAAGCCACAGTGATGGACAAGCCCAGGGATGAGTAGCAGGGAAGGGTCAGACTGGGCACAGCTGCTGGAGGCATGCGAGCAGGACTGCCTCGTCAAGTGACCCCAGAGGAGGGAACGGCCTAGGGCTCAGCAGCAGGTGACACAGAGACTCTTGGGTGAGAAGTCACTCAGCTGAGGTGCAGGGCTTTGAAGCACCTCTCATGTGAAGCCAAAAATATACTCCTCTGCCTCCAATTCACTAAGGAAGCCCTTGCAGCCTAGGACTTGTCATTTGAACCCCCATGCAAAAGACACTGCAAATTACGTTGTTCCTGTTCTGCAGGGTTATGTGTCTGTACCCTTTTGCTGACTCTGCGCCCGCTTTGGCAATGATCAGCAAGGATAGGGACTGTGAAAAGAGCCACACAACTCCCTTTGTCAAGGAAGCTTTTCAGGCATTGACAAAGAATCCTATCACCTCAAATGATGTCAAATCTGTTAATAAGCCTGTTGGTGTTGTGACATGGATGATTTCAGAAGGAATCACACCTCTGAAGTAATTTTTTTCTTTTTTTTTTTCTTTTTTTTTATTGAGGAAAGGTAATGACTTTTGATAGCTTCTGTTCTGAAAGTCCTGGAGGCACACCTTGCCTTTTACTGTCTGAATTTTTCCTTCCAGATAGATTTGTCTGTTTGGGATTTTATTTATGTTCCATCAGTGCTTCACCCTAGATGAAACTCCCACACAGAACAGAAATAGCCCAAGCTGCAGAGAGAAGAGAGAGCTAGTCTGGCTAGCAGATACAATGTTTGTGTGTATGTGAGTGTATATGTTATGTTTCTGTCTGTGGGTGTGTGAAGAATCTGCTGAGAGCAAACCAGATTTAAAGAGTTTATTTCTGGGCGTGGTGTGTCTGCAATCACTGTTATTTCTTGACTATGGAAATTCCACAGCTTCTCATGAAAACTTTGTCTCCTCTACTCACAGCTTCTACTGACCCTCAGGCTTGAGCCAATGTGACAAATCACTGACAGAAAATATGTTAACATCCCTTCAAGCAGAACTTGATTGTATGCGATAAGCTAAGGTTTACAAGCACCTAATTTGAGTAATATCCCATTCCAAAGAACATTTTTTCTCTGTCTGATACAGTACCACCTCACTGATATCACTGTAGCTACCAAGAAGCATTACAGCACCAGTGTATTGCTATGCTGCTGCTACCAAGCATCCGCATTTCATGAAGTTATTTCATGAAGAAATTTCTCATTTCATTAAGAAAATAAGTGAAGGTGCATTAATTATTTCTAAGGAGTTCCCACCTTTTCTGATAGGTAAGTAATTTCACCAGCTAGAGTGTGTTACAGCTGCTTAAACATCTCTTGCTGCTATGAAGATGTCCACAATGATGTCTCATCAGAACTCAGCTGCGTGGGAAAGGCTCGTAATGATTGTTGAAGATTGGACTGCAGTCTCTTTAAAATTTTGCTGTGGGAGGATGTTGTGTTTCAGTGATGGTTTAGCTCATGGCCAGTGCCAGTGTCCTTAAGCAGTATCATTTCTTCCTGCCAACAGGCTTCTACAGGGGAGCCTTCCTGGGAAATCTGCTAGGGCAGGGCGAACAGTTTGCAATCTCCCACCCAGCCACTGAGGAAGCAACTGAGGCAATCATAACATCTTGCTAAAATGTCTGGTCTTCTGGTCTTGTTTTGGTTTGGGTTTTTTAAGTGAAATTTTTTTTGTTGTTGTTTTTTTGCTTTAATACTGTTAAACAAATTCTTCTAACTTTGGTGCTAGCATAATATTTTGAAGCTAACTGGTATAATCTGAGTACCTTGGAACACAGAAGTCCACACAGGCAGCAGCATTTAATGCCCCTCTATGGCAGCAGAGGTGTGACTTGCCTCCCACCAGAGGGAGAAGTCAAGTTGTTTTGACTTCTTCAGTCTCACTGCTCTCTTTAGATGGGTTTGAGCCTGCTGCCAATTGTGAAGCACTGTATGTATATGTAGTAAACATGTCACCAAAGTTACTGTTGTATGGTGTTGCTCCAGCCTGTTAGCTTTTCTTTAAAACAACAGGGAGATTCCAGTCAGCAGGATTGTCTGACAGGCTGATGCTGCGTGGACTTCCTGGATAGTCTCATCATCCTTGTCAGTCAGAAACCATGGGAAGACTGTAATCTTCCAAGGCAACAGACAAGGACTGGAATCTGTCACCAGCATGAATTTAGGAAATCTATTAGAGCAGCGGAGACTTGCACACTTAGCAATGGTTTTTTTGATTCAGCTGTTCTTTCTGTGCTAAAGTGAATAATTTCTGTGAAGCAGGGAAACAGGACTGAAACAATCATAAATCCCAGGCAAATAATATTGTGGCAAGCAGATGTGCTTTCAGATTCTTTTTTTTCTGCTGGAACTACATGCTGCATATGACTAATGCCAGGATGCTGCAGTGCAGGTGGGCTCATGTGAACGAGGTGCCTAGGTCCTCTTCTCCAATAGTAGATATTCAGCCAGCAAGTCCAGAGGAGAATTCCTCTCCTAGATTAGATGCTTCCACTTGACCAGAAGAATCTCATCCCAAGCTATGTGACTATCTGGACTAGGAAGGGAACCTGGGCAGCTGGCTTGCGACATCTGGGCTAACAGAGATTATTTATAGCTGCACCCTAGCTGGGTCACAGGGGTCAGGAGGACAAGACAAGCATTTGCCAGGGATTATTGATCAGAACAGGAACAGAAGCCACTGCATTTATGGTGTACAGGAAGTTGTCCCTGCTTTTTGATTGTGGGGTTGCATGGATTGTCCTCCTGAGAATGGGACTGCATCCTTCCAGGTGTAGTTACAGAGATCTGGCTCAAAAATGCCTGCACCTGGAGAGTTTACAATGCAAACAGTGAAGATGAATAAATTTCCTGAAGGACAATTGGGGATACTGTGAAGATCCTTCCCAAAGGTGCATACAGCAACTCTGGAAGAGAGGCAGCTACAGAACCTCCTGTTATCTTAATCTCTGTTAATTCTGTTAATCTTAACCTTTCTCTTAATCCCTTGCCCAGCCATAAAAGGCACCATCTTTTCTTTTAGGGAAAAGAGTTGTAAAATTTAATAGTTTAAAAGAACAGTTCAAACCATGAATGGCTTTTAATTTTGCTGTAATGCAGCTGAAACCCTATTAATACAATGTGCCTAAGTGCAAGGCAGTGTTTTTTAAGTAGGATTGCACACACTTTGTAGCATAAGTAAAAGCCTGTGGCCTTCCAGCTCTCATGGAATAATAATGTCTCTCCAAAAGAGCAATCAGGTTTGCATTCTTCAGCTGGCAGCTCAATCTGGTACACCAGGATCACTCCCCATCATGTCTGCATTATTTTCATTTCTGTTCCTCTGCAAGCTGCTTGTACCCAGCAGGGACACAGTGGTTGAATATCCTCTTAGTGCTGAGCGCTGAAGGCTGATGATTTTGTTTCCAGCTTTCTCCTCCTGCTGACTTGTAGCAGGATTTAACTGGCAGGAGTTAGGTAAAAGGAGGATCAGGAACCTGCCTGCTCTGTGTGTTGGTCTCGGGAACAAAGATGCCTCCTCCCAGCCCCTCCTTGCACAGCTGCAGGACCTTGAAGGCTCATGATCTGGTGCTCTTCAGCAGTGGACACAGGCATCATTGTGGGATGGGGAAGGGATAATGCTTCTTCAGGATACCTGTTTGTGAAAATGACTGCATGAAGTATGTGGGAGTGAAAGCCTAACTTTTACCTTTGGAGGGGTCTGGGCCAGTAAGGTGATGAGCCAGGTTAGTGTGATGGTGTGCCCTCTACCCAAGGCATCTTTTTGGGGCACGCTGACCAGGACACATTGGCCCTGCTCACACTGAGCTTTGCATGTGCATCATCAGATGTTCCCTTATATCACAAGGTTGGAGTTGCAGGTGTGCTACTTGAACACATATGTACGCTGCAGTAAAGCCTTTCATAACAACACTGGAATACAAATTGTGTTTGAAATATTGCAGAAAAACTCTATTCCTCAAGCCAATTTTCTGCTCTAATCTTAAATGGGACCTGCTTAGGTGAGCTCCCCCCTTTTCCAGGCATTCTATTTGCAATCAACAGGACTATTACTTTTACCAGTTACTGAAGTAATAGTCAGCCTTTCCTAAGGACCTGTGTGTCTACAAAGACAATGGTAAAAGTGTCACTGAAATCAGGAATAAAACTCCTTAACACCAATGTAGGCATTCTTTATTATGGTGCCAGGTGCACGGGGGATAATTCCTCCTAACGTGCGTACTGCAAGTCGCGATAGACAGAGCTTATATTGCTCAGTTATATACATATGCATTAGATTTCCCGGAATAGTTATACATATTCATTCTATTTCTTGGAACTAATTATAATACTTGCATCTTAATTACCCGTGCATTTTAAGTCCCTTAGGAGCCCCTGAAGAGGTATCAGGTGGTCTCCGCTGATCCCTAGTGGTTTGTTGAAGGGGCGTTTTTTTCTGTCCTTTCCATGAACTCTTGAGTCGTTCTTCCACATATGGTCGTGAGTTGGCCCATTGAGTAATCTTGTTGCAGTGTGTGCAAGGTGTGTTGGTTTCAACTGGTGTTCTGACTTTTATCTAGATGGAGATGTTCTTGGTTCCTTTTGTCTTGGTTTTGACTGGCACCTGCTGCTAGGTTGTTTGCATCCCTCCAGAATGTCCCCCATCATGCTTGTGAAGATTATGTCCTTGAGTGCATTCTTGCCTGAGGCCCCTTACAACAAAAGTGCTTCATCGTGGTTTGAGTGTTGCAGAATGATGCACTCAGATGAAAAGGAAATCAATCTCCTGCAGAATGTGAGATGAGCGTATGTGTGGAAATAAGACTTTTTTAACCTTTGAAAACCAAAGTGCAGCAGACTGTATCAAGACACCTCTACTAGCCTTAGTTTTTTTTCAGCTGTACAATGTTACTCCCAGCTCAGAGGTAGATGATAACCTTCCCACAGCTTCTGTCTTCCCACATTTGCATTGTATGTTTATCACAATCATATCATCACATACCACCATATTGTAGTTCCTGACATGACATGGTGTCATCTTATGACATTAATAGCTGTTTGGCATACAATACACTTATGTATCAGAAAATAATTGTTCATGCTTCCTTGTAGGCTTCACAAGAGGTCACACAGCACAAAGAGAATGAATGAAAGTCCATCAGGGAATATAAACTCTTTGAGCTAGGAAGTGTGCTTATTTTTTACAGCAGAAGAGTTTTGCAAGCTAACGAATCAAATGAAGCGAACATTTCACTGCTCAGAGGTATTAAGTATACTAAGTCGGATGTGCACAGCACAATAAGAGGTGAGAAGAACGCTGACTGTGATGCATACAAATGAGGTACCACTGACAGGCCATCAACAGTGTTTAACATCTTTCACAAACTGATTATAAAATGCAGTACCTGCTTCGAAACAGCCCTATCAAGTCATTCTGAATAACAAATACGTATTAGCCCAGTGGCTGTTTCTAGTTTGTCATGAAATGGAAATTGTAATTGGCAATTAAAAACAAACAAACAAACAAAACCAATAACAAACAACAATGCTAAGTGTCGTCCTCCACTTGGGTCACAACGACCACATGCAATGCTACAGGCCTGGGGAAGAATGGCTAGAAAGCTGCCTGCCAGAGAAGGACCTGGGGGTGCTGGTTGACAGCCGGCTGAACATGAGCCAGCAGTGTGCTCAGGTGGCCAAGAAGGCCAATAGCATCCTGGCTTGTGTCAGGAATAGTGTGGCCAGCAGGACTAGGGAAGGGATTGTGCCCTGTACTCAGCACTGGTGAGGCCACACCTCGAATATTGTGTTCCGTTTTGGGCCCCTCACTGCAAGAAAGACATTGAGGTGCTGGAGCATGTCCAGAGAAGGGCAACGAAGCTGGTGAAGGGTGTGGGAAACAAGTCTTATGAGGAGCAGCTGAGGGAACTGGGATTGTTTAGCCTGGAGAAGAGGAGGCTGATGGGAGACCTTATCGCCCTCTACAACTACCTGAAAGGAGGTTGTAGCAAGGTGGGTGTTGGCCTCTGCTCCCAAGATACTAGCGATAGGACGAGAGGAAATGGGCTCAAGCTGTATCAGGGGAGGTTTAGACTGGTTATGAGGAAAAACTTCTTCACCAAAACAGTTATCAAGTATTGGAACAAGCTGCCCAGGGAAGTGGTGGAGTCACCATCTCTGGAGGTTATTTAAAAGATGTGTAGACGTGTGTCGTGGTCTAGGCCCAGCTGGCAACTAAGCACCGCACAGCCGCTGGCTTACTCCCCTGCAGTGGGATGGGGGAGAGAATCATTAGGGCAAAAGTGAGAAAACTCATGGGTTGAGATAAAGACAGCTTAATAGGTAAAGCAAAACAGTAATAGTAATAATAATAATAACAATAATAATATAATGAAAAGGAAAAGCAAAAGCTGTGTGTGTAAGCAAAACAAAACCAGGAATTAATTCACTCCTTCCCATGGGCAGGCAGGTGTTCAGCCATCCCCAGGAAAGCAGAGCTCCATTACGCGTAATGGTTACTTTGGAAGACAAACGCCATCACTCGAAACATCCCCCCCTTCATTCTTCTTCCCCCAGCTTTATATGGTGAGCATGATTTCATATGGTATGGAATATCCCTTCGGTCAGTTCGGGTCAGCTGCCTCAGCTGTGCCCTCTCCCCTCCCGGCATCTTGCAGAGCAAGGGAATCTGAAAGAGTCTTTGACTAGTATAGGCACTACTTAGGGACACTTAGCCGCTACTTAACAACAACTAAAACATCAGTGTGCCATCAGCACTATTCTCATACCAAATCCAAAACATAGCACTATACCAGCCACAGTGAAGAAAATTAACTCTATCCCAGCCAAAACCAGCAAAATGTGGTCCTTAGGGACATGGTTTAGTAGTGGACTGGGCAGTGCTACATTAACAGTTGGACTTGTTGATCTTAAGGGTCTTTTCCAACCTAAACAATTCTATGGTTCTATGAAACAGGTGAAGGTCTGTTCAGGAGGCTGCCTAGGGACAGTCAGTCAGCCCCACTCATTACGACTGCCTCTGTAAGAAGAAAAGGAGGTTAATTGTTGTAGGTGATTCCCTTCTGAGGGGACCAGAGGGCCCAATATGCCAATCAGACCCAACCCACAGGGAAGTCTGCTGCCTCCCTGAGGCCCGGGTTAGAGATGTTACTAGGAAACTCCCTGGTCTGGTACAGCCTTCTGATTATTACCCACCATTGGTTATGCAGGTTGGCAGTGATGAGGTTGCAGAGAGAAGGCCAAGAGTGATCAAAAGGGACTTCAGGGCACTGGGGCAATTGTTTGAAGGAGCAGGAGCACAGGTGGTGTTTTCCTCAATCCCATTAGTGGCCGGGAAGAATACTGAAAGGAACAGGAAAACTCACCTGATTAACACATGGCTCAGAGGCCGGTGCTGTCAGTGGAGTTTTTGGGTTTTTTGATCATGGAGAGGTTTACATGGCACTGGGCCTGCTGGCAGCAGATGGAGTTCAGCTGTCTCAAAGAGGGAAGAGGATTCTTGCTCATGAGTTGGTGGTGCCCATCAAGAGGGCTTTAAACTAGGTCCACAGGGGGAAGGGGATGTAGCCAGGCCCACTTGAGAAGAGTCTAAGGGTGGCATGCCAAGGTGGGGGTGAAGTCGATAGCCCAGCTTAAGTGCATCTACACTAATGCATGCAGCATGGGCAACAAAGAGGAGGAGCTGGGAGCCATTGTGCAGCAGGACAGCTATGACTTAGTCACCATCACAGAGACATGGTGGGAATGACTCTTATGACTGGAGTGCTGCAATGGATGGCTATAAGCTCTTTAGAAGGCATAGGCAAGTCAGGAGAGGCAGTGCAGTGGCTCTATATGTTAGGGAGTGTTTTGACTGTATAGAGCTTAGTGAATATGATTATAAGGTCAAGTGCTGATGGGTAAGAATGAGAGGGAAGGCCAGAAAGGCAGATATCCTGCTGGGAGTCTGTTATAGACCACCCAACCAGGATGAAGAGGTAGATAAAGTATTCTGCAAGTGGCTGACGGAAGTCTCACTCACAATCGCTAGCCCTTTTTCTCATGGGGGACTTCAATTTACTGGACGTCTGCTGGAAATACAACACAGCAGAGAGGAAACAGTCTATGAGGTTCCTGGAGTGTGTGGAAGATAACTTTCTGACAGAGCTGGTAAGTGAGCCTACCAGGGGAGGTGCCTTGCTTGACCTCCTGTTTACAAACAGAGAAGGACTGGTGGGAGATGTGGTGGTCGGAGGCCGTCTTGGGCTTAGCGACCATGAAATGATAGTTCTCAATTCTTGGTGAAGTAAGAAGAGGGGTTAGCAAAACCACTACCATGGACTTCAGGAGGCAGGCTTTGGCCTGTTCAGGACACTGGTTAGGAGAGTCCCTTGGGAGGAAGTCCTGAAGGGCAGAGGAGTCCAGGAAGGCCGGGCATTCTTCAGGAAGGAAGTCCTGAAGGCTCAGGAGCAGGCTGTCCCCATGTGCCGCAAGACGAACCAGTGGGGAAGATGACCAGCCTTGCTGAACAGGACACTTTTGCTGCGATTCGGGAAAAAAAAAGGAGAGTGTACCCGTTTTGGAAGAAGGGGCAGGCAACTCAAAAAGAGTACAGGGATCTTATTAGGTCATGCAGAGAGAAAATTAGAAGGTCAGAAGCCCAGCTAGAATTCAGGCTGGCCACTGTTGTAAGGAATAACAAACACTGGTTTTACAAATATATTAACAACAAAAAAAGAATGAAGGTGAATCTCCACCCTCTGTTGGAAGCGGAGGGGAATATCACCAACAGGAATGAGGAGAAGACTGAGGTACAAACTGCCTTCTTTGCCTCAGTCTTTAATAGTCAGACCGGTTATCCCCAGGGTATTCAGCCCCCTGAGCTGGAAGGCAGGGTCAGATTGCAGAACAAACCCCCCCATAATCCAGGAGGAAGCAGTTTATGAGCTGCTGAGCCACCTGGACACTCACAAGTCTATGGGGATGGATGGAATCCACCCAACAGTACTGAGGGAGCGGTGCAGGAGCTCGCCAGGTCACTCTTCATCATTTATCAACAGTCCTGGTTAACAGGGGAGGTCCCAGATGACTGGAGGCTTGCCAATGTGACACCCATCCTACAAGAAAGGCCGGAAGGACGATCTGGGGAGCTACAGGCCAGTCAGCCTGACCTCGATACCGGGGAAGATTATGGAGCAGTTCATCTTGAGTGCGCTCACCAGGCAAGTGCAGGACAACCAGGGGATCAGGCCCAGCCAGCATGGCTTCATGAAAGGCAGGTCCTGCCTGACCAACCTGATCTCCTTATATGACCAGGTGACCCGCCTAGTGGATGAGGGAAAGGCTGTGGATGTTATCTACGCGGACTTTAGCAAAGCCTTTGATACTGTCTCCCACAGAATTCTCCTAGAGATGCTGTAGGCTCATGGCTTAGACAGGTGTACTTCTCACTGGGTAAAACAGTGGCTGGATGGCCAAGTTGTGGTGAATGGAGCTAAATCCAGTTGGTGGCCAGTCACAAGTGGTGTTCCCCAGGGCTCAGTGTTGGGGCCAGTCTTCTTTAATATCTTTATCAATGATCTGGATGAGGGGACTGAGTGTACCTCAGAAAGTTTGCAGATGACACCAAATTGGGCGGGAGTGTTGATCTGCTTGAGAGTAGGAAGGCTCTGCAGAGGGATCTGGACAGGCTGGATCAATGGTCTGAGGACAGTTGGATGAGGTTTAAGAAGACCAAGTGCCAGGTCCTGCAATTCACTCACTACAACCCCATGCAATGCTACAGGCTTGGGGAAGAATGGCTAGAAAGCTGCCTGCCAGAGAAGGACCTGGGGGTGCTGGTTGACAGCCGGCTGAACATGAGCCAGCAGTGTGCCCAGGTGGCCAAGAAGGCCAACAGCATCCTGGCTTGTATCAGGAATAGTGTGGCCAGCAGGACTAGGGAAGGGATTGTGCCCTGTACTCAGCACTGGTGAGGCCACACCTTGAATACTGTGTTCAGTATAAGAAAGACATTGAGGTGCTGGAGCATGTCCAGAGAAGGGCAACGAAGCTGGTGAAGGGTCTTGAGAACAAGTCTTATGAGGGAGCTGGGATTGTTTAGCCTGGAGAAGAGGAGGCTGATGGGAGACCTTATTGCTCTCTACAACTACCTGAAAGGAGGTTGTAGCAAGGTGGGTGTTGGCCTCTCCTCCCAAGATACTAGCGATAGGACGAGAGGAAATGGGCTCAAGCTGTATCAGGGGAGGTTTAGACTGGTTATGAGGAAAAATTTTTTCACTGAAAAAATTCAGGCACTGGAACAGGCTGCCCAGAGAGGTGGTGGAGTCACCATCCCTGGAGGTGTTCAAAAAAGGTGTAGACGTGGCACTTCAGGGGATGGTTTAGGGGACATGGTAGTGTCGGGTTGACAGTTGGACTTGATGATCTTGGAGGTCTTTTCCAACCTTAATACTTCTATGATTCTATGAAGGAAGAAGAGAGAGCCCCATATGTCCACGATAGTGTCACTGTGGGTCTGAGATCAGATCAGATGAATGTCACCTAAAAATTATTTCTCTACCTACTACATTGGCAACTTTAATGTTCTAGTTAAAGCAGTATAGAAAGGACTTAGCACCAGTGCAAATCATAGAAGAACAGAAGAATTCACTTAAATATATGAATTTATAGTTGCGAGCTAGAAAGCGAAAAGAAAGAGGGACTTATCTATTTGTTGCACAAATGCACAATTACCATTGAGATTAGATATTGGCTTGTGTGCAAGTACTATACTGCTCTACATAGCTAGAGAGAAACTGACACTGTGCAGAGATGGAGACTTTGCAGAGGGAAAAACATAGAGACTAAGATTTTAGTAAAAGAAATTATGCTCATGGGGCTAGCAGGGTCTTGCTCTAAAGAGAATACTTCCGTCTGCCAAAGAAGACTGTCTAGCAACTTGTAAAGTAGGAAAATCATTATGTTCTGTTCACATGGCTATCTATTTGGGCTTCAATACCCATCTGCAGAGTGAACCATTGCTCTTGCACATGTTAGAACCTACTGCTATCTCAGAAAAATGCAGGAAAAATCATTCCTGGAAAATTCTATGTGCCTCCACATGGACTTGTACCAATTTTGAAAAAGGTCCTTCAACATCAGCCTTTTAAGTCTGCCTCCGGGCATTATGAGAAATGAAACAGTGGTGAGAAGAGGCATTTGTCTCCAAATAGCTGGAGTTCCAAATATCCTTAAATATTTCAAGTACCTTTGCATAGAGTTTGCTCAACTTACCTGTTTGTTTCCCAACAAGAAGACCTCGGAGCAATGCAGTTTGTCTGGCTGGATACAGAGGAAGAGAGAGAGACTGAAGTAAAATACCAGAGACAGAGAAAGCTGAGTCTGGGGAGGGGGAACAGCTGAAGCAAAGGTCCCCAGGAACAGTAAAATAAAGGCTTCTCTGTCTAAACATGGAAAGTCAGAGCAAATGCCTGCTTGTTCAGGACCCTTTTCTGCAGAAGGGAATGGCAAGGCTTGAGAGTTTTTTGGTGTTACACCATGATCACAGACTAAGGTGTGGTAAAAAATCCCAGGATCTGGAAGAAGAAAAGCTGGACAATAGATATTGGGCTGATGATCACCCTAATGTCTTGATCACCCAAATGATCACCTGGTGTCTTGTCACAGCGCTGATTCTGTGAATAACTTCTCACTATTACCTCTATCTGTTTGTCTTGACACCTGTTACATGGGACAGGTCTCAGTGAAGCCTTTGTTCTACGTGCTGGGTATCTTCAAGACCATGTCTCTCCTGGTTAGCTGATGGTAGGGAATATTTTAGATTCCAGCATGAGCACTCAGAAAACAGAAAGGACTGATACAGTCAATTCCACTAGGCTGAGGGATGGGAATTGCTACAGACACTGAGAAAATAACAAGCAGACCAACAACCTGGAAAATGGAGATGGAGGAAAAATGGAAAGACTGAAAGCAGACTAAATCTGTATTGCAGTTTGGTGAGCACGGCAGCAGCCAGCTAGGTGTTGAGCACAGCCTTATTCACTATTTTGCCTTCAACTATACAGTCCTTTTACAGCAGGTTAGACAAAGGGCTGGCAGGAAAAGCTGATCCTTGGGGCAAGGGGTAGACCAGACTGGTGTCTTGCATTCTCATTTATTTGGAAGGTAATCTAACCACTTTGTGTGTGGGGAGAAGGAACAAAATAAAAAACCAAATCCATACCTTCCTGTGCAGTTTTTTATCAACAGTGTTCATTTATAAACAAAGCAAACTGAAGCTTTGAGTGCTATTTTTCTACACCTTCCTCATGCCCATTTGTGTTCTGGCACTACGTAACTTGCACAGTAACCATGATGCATGGCTCACCACTTGATGGTGATGGAGATGGACCTCACTAGGATCCTCCCAATATTATTTTTCTATGATATCTCAGAAAACTTAATGCTGAAATGGATAGGTATCTCACTGACCTGGAAATAAGCCTAAAACAATAGATTGGCCCAGGGAGCAGAAATGCATATAAACACACCCCTTCTCAGTTGTGTAAGACATTTGTGCTGAGTGGATCTGGAAAAGTAAACAGAGTTCCAGGTCTGCTTTGAGCTTTGAATTTCATTAAGGATTTCTCCATTTAATACAATGTTAATGATCCTTATCAGAGATCCCCACTGTACCAAAAAGACCCAAAAATGGCATTTTCGAAGATATTATTTCTCAAGTGAGCTCCTCAAGTGAACTTGGCATCAGTTCTTTGTTTATGAAAGAGGCTAATATGCACTAAATCACTAATGCATTTCAGTAGGTGTATTGGTTATAGTTGATTAATTAATCGTGATGGTTACTTTGCAGCTATTCAATACTAATGTATAAACACAGTATTTCGTTCATGCAAGTACCACTTTGGAATATCATGCAATACCCTCCTGAAGGGCTGTTACATTTTTACTGAAACTTTAAAAGGAGGAAGTAAGGTTTTTATTTCAGCTGAAAGGATTGGTGTGGCTTTTACTTTTTTTATGGAAAATAGTAATCTGGTGGCTAATGAAACTGCAGAAGGAAAAGACCCTGCACCATTGTCTCCCAGTTGAAGAAGTAGGAGGCAGATAGTAGAGACATCTTTGTTCTTATCACTGAAGAAATATGCAAACATTTTCAGGAAAACAGCTTTATATAGCAAGCATGGCTGTACTCTTCTGTTTCCAAGACATTCCTAAAAGCATTGTTTTGTTCTACTGCTAAAAGGATGAATAGAAGAGGTCAGACTACTTTTTGTACTTGCAAAGAGCAGCAGCTTAATGTGGACATAGGCAACAAAATCTTTCCTGGGAATTGTCTTATTGTACTGATATGAGGAAGGTATTTGCTTCCAAAACAGCTGTGAGGGCCTGGGTCCCTACATGCCAGGCCCCAATCTGCCCTTCCCCTTTTTGTCAATGGGACAGAAAGACCAGGCAGACAAACAGGCTGCCCCAGTGGTGTGGAAAAATCAAAGGCTTTATTCTGACCAGCTGACAGTATGTACTGGTTTTTTGTGGATGAATTACTGTGATCTCATCCGTGCAATTAAAGGTTCTTGAACTGGCCCTAGTCTGAATACAGTGATTTTGGATTATGTAGTTTGTAACATCTTTTGCTGATGTCAACTCTGATAACTTTCCATTGGGTTGTACCATACTCTGCAGTGAAACAGGCATCACCTGGTGGAACCTGACTCAAAAGAAGCAAGAAACCAGGAGCTGCCTTACATTATGTGCCTCTGCAGAACACAAAGTCTTGGAGCATCTAGATTCATTGGTGCTTCACAGATAGGGAGACTGAAGAAAGGAGATGCAGCAGGGTATGTCTGAAAAGCTCACAATATACAGAGTGCAAGTCTTGGAATAGAACCCAGAAGGGAGCACGGGAGATCTTACTGGGCAGAGATCCTGAAAAGCTCAGTTCATTCATTTTTCCTAGTCTCATTTTCAAAGAAGAGCAAGACAAAAAACTATGGGAAAGTGCAAGTCATCAAAACCATCTTGTAATGTCAAGAACTCTCAGGGTGAAAGACAAAAATGAGGTTATGCAGCCAATCCATCATTGACTGCTCTTTATTCCTTCCTGCTTGGCCCATGTGGTTGCTAAAAGCCCCAAGGCCATTGTTTTGTTTTCACCCAGACCTAAGACAGAAAATTTACTTTCCTGCTGGGTTTAAACAAAGTTGCAGGAGTTATTTGTGTACAAGGTAATGAGCTATGAGTAGTAAGTTTGGGGCTGTTTAATTTTTGGGAGTCAGAAAAACTCATGGATGATTCATTTGATTTTGCAAGGCATTCTGGTGTGGAAGTGTGTTGCAGTAGCACTGAAAAAGTCCAGACATCTTCCAGAGATCAGTGGGTTAGGTCTGGCTGTAGAACACATACTCCTTACTTTCTGTTTTATTTGAGACTGGACTAGCTTCTTTGTAAAATGCTGCTTAGTGATAATTCTTCTATCACTTTGTCTTAGCTGCAGGAGAGGTTAGTGATATGCTGGAAATAACTCTTTCTTCTTTAAGGGTGAAAAGTACATTAAAATGGGATTGCTGTCCAAACATAACACATTTGGGAGCCTGCTGTTTCTTGTCTATATTTTATGCTAGGGAGAAGTTACAATCACCCCCTATCCCCCATTCTGCTCCTGTAGACTGTAGGTTTGGGTTTTTACTCTGTCTCCGACTAAGATGTGTATATAAGTCTGCATCTCAGCATGCTGCTTAGCTGACTGTTTACTAGATAAGAATAGGTGGAGATGCATCCTGCTGTGTAAGACACATAGGCCAAGGAGTCTACATGAGGTGTTAACAAGGCAAATCGGTATCTGAACTCACCAAAGGTGGGAGTGTGCTTTACCTGAAGATTGATGCAGCTTTGGCCTCCATTTGCTGGGCTGTGATTCAGGCTCTGTAAGAAACCTCACTCTTAAATGGTAAACAGGTAACTGAAGGTCACAGTGGGCTTCCATTTACTGTAATGGGAAGCCAGATACCCAGCATACATGGACATATCCCTGAGCAGAAACCTGAATCTAGCCATCCCTGTTGGGAACTGGATTTCACCCTGATGGTGAGAACTGTTGTCTCTGCCAGTCTAGTTCATTCAGGTATAATCAGAAGACTTTGCTGGAGGAAGGTAAATGGATTGGAAATATAGCACCATATTTTGAGGGCAGGGGAAACAGAGGCTCAGTTTGTACTTTTCCTAAAAGCATCTCACCTACTGGTGTGTATTTTGGTTGCAACAGAGCATGAAATTTATGTCAGAGCAGCCAGGGGGAATAATTTGAAAGCATCTGTGTAACATCTAAGGGATTTGGACAAAAACACTTGGACAAGATCTGATTCCTTTAGATATGATTCATATTGGGGAAAAAATTGTCTATGGAATTCCTTTGTTTATTGAAGTCTTCATATAAATGCCAGCCTAGCCTTTCCTGACAAATTAGTGATTAAGTATCTTGACTTCAGGACAGAGTAAGGAGTCCCATAATGATTGCTAAAAGGCTTTTTTCTTAATGGCAAATTTGCCTTTTTCATGAACATTACAGTGGGGAAAGAACTTCTTGTATATCAGACATAAGCTTTGCATTATGGCCTTGATGAAAAAGGTGATATCAATAAAACATTCTTAGTTCTGCTTTTGAAGTGATGCTGCAAAAATTAGTGACCCATTCCTGCTCCAGGACAGTACTCTGTGATTAGCTCTAGATGTTTGGATGATGTGGTAAAAACCATGCTGTGATTTAGAAACTCTGAGACATCAGTTGTCCTGTCTGTTCGATCTAAATATGCCTCAGCCACAAATAGTACTACCAAAAAAACCACCTGCAAAATTTCATCAGGGCATGCCTCTTTCAGGTAAATCTCTCACTGCTTCCTCTAACACCTGTGATTGAAGGGGGAAACTTCTGCAACATCCTCTGAGATGTAAGCACACACATATGCAACTCTCTTAAAAGACAGGTATGAGGTGCTATTTGTCTGCAATATGAAATGAGATTTGTGCAAAAGAAGTTCTTCTGATTTCACTTAATTACCTTACCTGAAGCAATGGTGTGTGCAAATCTTCGTCATCCTTTGCTTAATTAAGATTGCCCAAGATGTTCCTATTAATCTCTTTCTCTGTAAGTCATCCTTAAAAATCCTAATCCTGTTCCATATAGCTTTTGCGGCAAATAACTTTGCATGTCAATATTTAGGAGAGTTTTTTTCTTTTCTTTTTTTTTTAACAAGTAACAAATTGAGCACTGCTCCTCTAAGTTGATTCTATGAGTTTACATTTTCTGTGTGAAAGCTGAATTGATGTCAGTGAGCTATTGAAGGATTAGGTCATAGGAAGTGGTGCTCCTGTGACAGAGGTCAGGCAGTTTAGGAACTTACTTTCCTTCAGTTCAGATGCCAGATATGTTCAGGTACACGCTCTTCATCCTTTCCCTTGCAAAATTCACTTCAGTCACTTTCAGTTGCCACTTAAACCACTTACTTGTGAGGTCTCACAGAGTCACAGAATATCTGAGGTTGGCAGGGATCCACAGGAGTTGTCTAGTCCAATCCCATTCTCAAACAGGTTGCTCAGGGCTGTGGCCTATGAAGTTTTGAATATCTCCACAGACGAAGACTCCACAGCCTCCTTCTGCAAACCCAGATTTTTTTTTCTTATGTTTAAATGGGATTCCTTGTATTTCAGTTTGTACACATTATCTCTTCTCCTGTCACTAGGTGCCAGTGAGAAGAGTCTGTCTCCCTCTTCTTCATTCCCTTTCATCAGGTATTTACACACGCTACTGAGACCCACCCTGAAGCTTCTCTTCTCCAGGCTAAACAGTCCCAGCTCTCTCAGCCCCTCCTTGTATGAGAGATCCTCAAGTCTCCTAATCATCTTCATGGTCCTTTGCTGGCTCACTCCAGTAGGTCTGTATCTCTCTTGTATCTGGGAGCCCAGAACTGGGCACATCACCCCAAATTTGGTCTCACCAGGGCTGAGTAGAAGGGAAGGATCACGTCCCTCAGCCTGCTGGCAACACTGCCCCTAATGCAGCCCAGGAAGCCGTTGATCTTTTTTGCTGGAAGGATGCATTGCTGGCTTATGGTCAGATTGTTGTCCACCAGGACCCATGTCTCCCACATGTTCCCCAACAACTGAATTACTGTTTTTCAGATGGCTGATGAAGATTTAAACCAGCAAATCTCACATGAAAGTGTATCTGAGTGCACTCATAGTATTTGATTTAAAACCTGATTGCCTAGTTCTTTGGCGCATATGGATCAAGGGAATGACGACTAGTTTGGAATGCCTGCTGTGCCACTTGTCTTCTAAACAAACCACCTCTGAGCTGCTTTCCCTCATGGAATTTTTTTATCTTTTGGGGGTGGGGCTGTTTATTATATCCAGAAAGGTTACAGTTTGCACATGTTGTCCTAGAGCTTTAGCTATTTCTGTGTTCTTCCTGTGGCCTTGTCTAGAGATGTTGGAAATAATGTTAATTGAAGCTCCTTACTAATTAGTGATTACTTTGGCATTCTCTGTCTTCTTTTATGTCAAGGTATATGTTATGGTTGGGATGTGAAAGAAGACAAGAAGACCCAGGCTTATCATATGAACAGATTCAGTAAATGTGTCCTTCTCCTCTGTTTCCTTGGAAGCTTCAAAAGCAGGCTTGAGGACAGAACTTCTGCTCTTTCCTTCTGCTTGTGCCTGTAACTGCAGCATCTCAGCTGCATGCAGATGAATTCTCTGGAGCCTCCACTGCTGAACTGCTAAAACCAGAAGCTGTTATCCAGGCAATGTTAACAACAAAGCCTAAAGAAGAACAAATGAGACAGAAAAAAAGCTTTTCTCTACCAAAAGGAACACAAGAGATTGGAGTTAAAATGTAGTGTAAAATTTTGCTTCTCATAACATATTTCCTTACAAGTAGTTAACAGTAATACCACAGTGCAGCATTCTGCACATTTAGAAGGTGACTTCAAAATCAGGGATATACTTTCTTAATAGAGAGTCTGTGAGGATCCTGAAACAACATTCTTGTTCTTATAGGTGTCCTGTGTACTGAATAGCTGCAAAATCAAATGCCTAAGGTATTCAAAACCTTGGCCTTGTCCAAGAGATAAAAGAAAAAGAAATCTACACAATTCTATTCCTTATATGGTGAGCTGAGCTGACATTATAATTTAATGATAGCCTAGAAGTAGTGCTTGGAGGGAAAAAAATCTCTGCTGCTGAATTCTGCTTCATAAGTAACTAGCATATTACACTGTCTGGGTAGCTCTAAGTGGAGAGAAGCTAAAAAGAGATAAACTTGATAGATTATTGAACCCAAATCATTTTGATCATCAGTGGAAATATTTGTTGATGGGAATCCAGAAATTAAAGGTGTTACTGGTATTGATCTTAATGATTTATGCACAGTAAAGCTGCTTAGGAAGGTCCTGACAATAGGGATGTGTGACCCAACTAGTCTGCTTTGCCTTTCCACTTGCTATGAAATTCTAGTTTGTTTGCAATTTCAGTCCTTGCATCCCAGGAAACCTGGGATCAACTGAGTAAATTTGACCTCAATGCAGGAGTTCCTGTATTACTCTGACCCTGCAGAGTGGGATGCAAAATGACAGTACAGGAAGGCTGACAGTAGCTAGGGATCATGAATATTCCAGGTGGGTTTTGTTTGGGGTCCCTGGGTGTCTTCCTCTTTTTATCCATAGGTTCCCCAACAGAATGGAAGTGTCAAGAGGCTTGTGGTTAGCTAGCTGAATGGAGACAGTCATATTTACTGTTATTATTTCCCACCTAAAAAAGTCTATAACAACCAGATCTTGTCAGGCTTAAAATGATCAGTTTCCCCACACTTCTCTATGGGAGATGTAAAGGGGCCATTTCTCTGTCACATTTTGGGGGATTGGAGGGTTGCTTTTGATTCAGGGCTGCTTCCAATTTAGGGCTCTGGGAAAACATGTGACCTGGAGAAGAAATGTGGAGGGATCTGTTCACCTCTCAACAAATTCCTTGGTGGTTGTTAGAGGCAGTAGTTAATCCGATAACTGCCATCTCTGGAGCAATTCAGGAGGAATCATCCTGGCAGGTTGCAGATGTTTCTCCCTGTAAGAACCAAGGTTCCACCATTGCCATCCCATGAACTCACATGGAAAGCAAGAGCAATCACAGTCCTCTGGCACTGCTGAAGAGGTAATTTATAAGGGAGGTATAAGGGGTTGTGAAAACCTCTTTCCTTCACTTAGCCTCTAATAATGCCAACACAATTATTTGGAAGGACTTTGACAGTGTCTCCTTCCAGCCTAAGCCTTTGAAAAGGCCAAATAACTTTGCCTTATGCAAGGCAAATACATGTATGTGCATGTGAGTATGTGTTACAACAAGGCTGTCTCAGATAAACTCTGTTAAGTCTCAGCAAGCAAGGAGCCAATCTGGAGCTGTCCTGACCAGGAACTAAGGGCAGTAACCAGCCACCTACAGTGTTCTTCCAAGGTGAAGGTACCTTTTTTAGTAAATGATGCAAGGTGTTTTCCTACTCCAGGCAAAGTCCAACACAACTCCCAAAGGATATGTGTCTTCACTTCATCCATGTAACCAGGCTTCATCCTGCTGCAGCCATCCAGTGCCTTGATGATGAAGTATCACAGTAAATCACCTCCCTCTTTCCCCAGCCCCTGCCTTCCTCCCCAGCTGGATGATTGCCAGTCATTTTCCAGTAAAAGTGCCTCTGAAATACAGAGTAAATGGCCTTTATGCAGCCCTGTGTGGACAGAGGGACATGCAAGAAGCCTTTGTATTTACATGGCTGTGCAAGGGCTTTACAAAGAACAAAGAGCTGGCTCAGGAGCACACGGGGACTGAAAATTTGGGACCAGTGTGCATGCAGGGATAGAAAGAGGACCAGGCAGGGCCAAGATCCCATGAACAAACTAAGCATTAGAGGCAGTGGTGTCCAAGGCTAGATAAGAGACATGCAGAGATGCGGCTTCTTTCTGATCCATGGTAGGAGCCTAGAAATCATCAACTCCAAATGTTTTCTAATGCCATGTGCTCCTACCTGTCACAGATTATGTAATGTCTGGCAACAATTAAGACTATGATTACTCATCCCTGCAATCAAGATTTCAAATTCCTTTCCTAGCCCTGGTGTCATTTCTTTCTGGATGTATCACCTGCCTGTTACATTAAAGACCCTCCAAAATCAATATTCAGTCACTTGACTCAGCTCATAGAGTGAAAATATTGTGTAGATGGCAGCTTGCCCCTTTCAGGACTGCAAACCAATTGTCCTGCAAGTCTACAGATGTAGTCTGCTCCTCTTGCTGTCGTGTTTCTCCCACCAGTGCCAGGTAACCCACCTGGTCAGGCTGGGTGCTTTGCACACCTCCTGCCTCTGTGGGGAGTGTGCTTCCTCCTCAGTGGAAGAAGAAACCTTTTCAGATGCAGAGGGAGTGGAAGGAGGTCCTGAGTGTGAGGAAGGAGAGAGCTGGCATCATGGTGGTTTTCCCACATCCTTACAGGGCTGACTTTCTCTTGTGTTTTCTCTAGGGGCTACCAAAGACATGGGGAAGATGCTGGGTGGGGATGAGGAGAAAGACCCAGATGCTGCCAAGAAAGAAGAGGAACGACAGGAAGCACTCAGGCAAGAAGAGGAAGAGAGGAAAGCCAAATATGCCAAGATGGAGGCTGAAAGGGAAGTTATGAGACAAGGGATTCGAGACAAGGTAGGGATCCAGCTTTCAGCACACACTTGGAAACTCATAATGCTCAATGGAGAACTACTGTTTTCAGCTGATTTGTGACCAGTTCCCTGACCACCTGGCTAGAGCCAGGTAATACTTTGTCTCACTGAACTTTCTAATCTTGTGCTCTGTCCCTTGAGCTCTGTCCCTGTTTAAACACACCTCCCACACTGAAAAGCCCTGCAAAGTTTAAATGGAGAGTGAAGATGAGGGGAGAAAAATGTCTATTTTCCTTGTCCTTTATTAAATGCTTACATTATTTTAAATGTTAGAGGCTTCTTTGCCCTATGTGGGTGCTTTCCAAGCTTGCATTTGTGGTTTGTGAGAAGGGTCATAATTCAGTGTGTTTCTGAGAGATAGAGTCCAAGTATCTTCTCTATTGGTTCCAAGGTTTTCTTTGTGTTGACAGGTGAAATGGGACAAATCTACTCTACTTTTCATATTCAGGCTTCCACTACTCGCAGGGGATTAATCTGAAAGAAAGTTTCATTTCTCTGAGGGATTTAACCATTGGGAAGCACTCTAATATACTTAAGTTTATTCTTGTAATGATACAATTTTGTGTGAGAAGGAAATGAATAATTGTGAGGATTCAGAATGAGATTGAAAAGAAATGTACAAAACAAACATTTACTAGAGAAATTAGCTTAATTTAAAGTAGCTGAACCCATTGTTACCATACATTAGCTTGTAGGGATTGATGTGTGCAGGAAGAAGGCAGTTTTGCTGCCTCACCCTCAAGACTGGGTCAAAATTGTCTCTTTAGCATAACTTAGTTTTTAGGAAGAGGTCCTGGAGCTCAGGTAACTTGGAAAGTAATGTGGGTAATGGTTGGAGGAGGGATTTCTGATGATGAAGGCAAGTGTGTTGATTTATATCACATGCCAAAGAATAACAGAAAATACCTGTAGACAGAATGAGGAAGTCCTCTCGGTATAAGAGAAGTTCCCTGTGCAGTGCCTACCTCTGTGTAGGTTACAGTGCCCTAAGAACATATCTGGGAAGAAGCTTCAAACTCTCATTCCAGAGTTGAAAGTGGCTGTCCACAAACATAACTATGTCCACACTGGGCTGAACTTCTGACCCAATACTTATGATTGGATAGATAAGCATAGATAAGGATTAATTGTTCTGGTAGCATAGTGCCTCTTGTAAAGAGATACAGAGAATTGTTCTGCAAATAAAGAAATTTAGGATTATGCTTCTAATAAAAGAAAGTACTTAAAGAGAATTGTCTACCTGTGACACTGCCAGAAAAAGGTATTCATATGATCATTTAAAAGAGGGTATTAGTTACTAGACAGACAGATTCAGAATCCCTACCCGGTCAAAATTTGTTGTTTTTATAATGTATTTAATGAATATATATCTAGATAGTGTAATATATTAATATAAACTTATCAATGTGCGCAGTATATGTTTAATGTATGTTTATACATGGAACTGTTTCTAATCAATGACATAGGTCTGCATTAGACACAAGGGAAGAAAAAAGAGTAATGAATTGCTGAGTTGCAGGCAGGTACTAATGCTCTGTTTTCACTGGTTTCTGTCTCTTCTGCTAGACCACTGAAGTGTTTCCAGAGGTATATGGTGGTTGCATTTTTCTTGCTGTTGAGCAAACTGCTGTAAAAGCATTTAAGAAATCTGAGATGCCCTCTGTTATGAACCCAAGGAGATCTAGAATAAAATTCATGTGTTCATCAGTAAGATGCATACAGCCTGAACTTGAATGAAATATCTAGCCAACAGGGATTTCCCTGGCATACTGTCAGCTATCTAGACTTTGCTGAGTCAGCCTGAGTACTGCATGGTGAAGTCTCTTGGAAATGCATTGACTCCTGAGGGATATGGCAGAGAGTTGGCTCTGCAGAGAGAGCAAATAGGGATACTTGGAGGAATGTTATTTAACCTCAGTCAAATCTCTGCATTGCAGCTTTTCTAGTGATGTGGTGGGTTATCTTTGAGATCAGCAACAGGAAGTACTGCTTTGGGGAATGCATCCAGCTTGTGAAAAAACAGGAGCTCAGTTCCATGTAGTTTTCTTTCTCCTGGATTTGAAAGATGAAGCTGTTTTCTGCAGAATCAGAAAAGATGAATAAAGCTATAGAAAGTAGCTGTATTTTTTTTTTTAAGTTTGAGAGTTCCATGAAAGAGAGAGATTACTTTGCCCTGACAAAGAGATGGATTTGATTATATACGAGACTCTGTCTCCAAGTATTGTGAATTGGTGGCTGGAAATGTGAAGCAAATGTTGAAAGAATAGAAAAAAAGGGCTGGATTATTTCCTCCAATACTTGTTTATTTAGAAATTACCTTAATTTCTTCAGCAACTCCAGTAAAAGCACAGATGTAGAGAAGGAGAAAACTGAAACAGAGCTTCTGTCTGGTATGTATACACACACAAGTTGTTGTTAGCAGGTAGGAATTAAATACAAGAAGTTTCAAGTATTAGAGATCTCCCCAATGATATTTGCATTTCTCACATAAAAGAGTGAGAAAGAGCATGTGAGTTGAGTGAGTAGGAACAGATTATTTATACAGAATACGAGTTTGAAAGTGTGCATTCTGGGTCATAAACCCACAGTCACAGTTACTCCATTTGTGCAGCTGCAGGCTGTCACGGAAACAAGCCAGGGAATCGCGGCTTCATCAGTTAGTTAATATGGCTCTAGGTGAGGCCTACAGAAAGGACAGGCTCATCATGATTGTTGTTTTGGACTTTTTGCCTTGACTCTTCAACAAGTCTGATGAATACACTATCTTGTTTAGGTCTTCAGGAAATGTGGGAGCTATGGCGGAGCTTGAAAGGAATGATGACAGATACCACAGATATGTTCCAGCATGTGCTAACTTCAGATTTTAAATCCAGTCTGTTAAACTGAGATGCATATGCCCCCAAGCCCAGCATGGCAGCTGAGCAGAGAAATGACTTAGGGAAAGGGCAGAATGAATTATGCAACAATCAAATATTTTTTTAAGAAAGAATATGCAGCATTTTCATTTGGAAATGGATTTTTAAGGATGACATTTGGACATGACATTTTGAAATAACTGGACCACCAGTTGTCTGCCATCCTCTATCCAATATTAAAGTCCAGCATCTGATACTGAAAATGGATTGAAAGAATGTAAGGAACATAACTGGGATGTACTGCAGCTTCCTTCTGCCCCAAGATGCAGGTATGCAGCTTGTTGTCTGATCTGATCTGGGCTTGATCTCAACACTACTACCTCACAGATCTTCTGGGCGCAACCACAGCTGTCTCTGGGGAGAGGTGCCACACCTGTCCAACACAGGCAAGACGGCTGAGAGGCCTTCAGTGCCCCTGTGCCTGGTAGGTCAGGGTCTGTTGCCAGCACCCCAGTGGTGAAGCTGTGGATAGCTAATATCCCTGTTACCTTGCTAACACCAAGTACTATCACTTGCCATGCTAAAGCAGCCATCTTGTTTCCAGTGCTCTTGGGTTGAAATACTGCCTTCTATAAACAGATGACCTTGGCTGTGTTATATACCTGCATACCTCAGCAGTGAAAGCTAATTACTTTCTTCATGTTATGATCCATAATTACTTATTTACATAATTAATTATTTCCACCACTGTGGTAGAACCCAGGCCTGAGAGAGCCCTAGTACATGCTCTGTAACACTCTGCCTGTCAGACAATGCCAGTGAGACAATGCATGTGGTCTGGCTTCCTGCAAATCTTACACATGCTTTAGAGGGTCAACATTGCTGAGCCCACACTGAAAAGTAGAAAGAGCTCAAGGCTATCCTCACAATGGTAGGTTTCAACCAAAAAGGATGTAAGCATGGTTCCCTGTCCAAATGGCTTGGCTTTAAGACAGCATTTAGGTTTGAATTTAGGCCTTGCTTGAGATGGAGCATGAACTGCTTCAGTAACTATTGTATACTCAGTTCTCAGAGTGGCCCAGCTTGTCATTGACTAGCCTTATGTGCTGTGGGGAATAAAGCAGAAGTTTAGTTATAATAATAAGAATTCCTGCCCTCCAAATTGAGCATGAAATCTGCATGAGAAGTATGGAAAAGTGGCAAATGGAAAATTCAAATGCTGGAAGAAGTAAGGTTGTCTCTACAGCTGTAATTGACCTTGTTGGGTGCTGTGTAAAGATTGCAGCACAGTGATTAATTGTGTGTCATACATTTATGCTTCTAGTAACCTCAGCTCTCCCATTGCCCAAGATGAGGTTAACGGTTTTCTTAATAAGCAGATGTTCAGTATTTCATCTCTGCCACACCCTAGAATGTGTGTTTTCAAGAGCTGATGACTTCATGCCAAGCACAGTTTCTTCTGAGATTCATCTGGGTGGCAGACAAAGAGTTTTGTTCAGTTTTTTCTGTTTGCAAAGTACAAAGGCAGAAGGGTCACTATGTGATTAAAGCCTTGGTGGCAGAAGAATATTAAATCTTTTTACATCAGTGAGCCTCTATGGCACAGTAAGAAATGCTCAGGACTTCCTTCTGCCTTTGCTGGCAATAGACAAATGGTGAAGGATGGGTTTTGATGTTTGTTCCTGGACACAGCATATCACACAGCAGGAGAATGTACAGTCCTTGTTCTGCTTCAGTGTGAGTCCTTCTGTCTCTGATGTGTGCCATTAATTCTTTCCATTTTTCTTATTGGACCATTAAGTGCTCACAGTGGTTAGGCAGTAAGATTCTCTGCAGTATTTGGAATTGTCCATGTCCCAGGAAGACCATGAAAACTATTCAGTTCTATTCATATTCTATTCTATTCTATTCTAAACTATTCATATTCTAGATATGTAAGGCATGTAATTTCCAGGTCTTCCATGGTTTAAGATTGGTGTTGAAATTTACTTCTAAAAAAGTGAGAGCATTTGGGTTGCTGGCAATGGGAGAAGTCCTGAGGTAGGGCCTTTGTTCTCTCCAGTGGGAAACTGTTCTCATAATGCTGCTTTTTTTTTTCTTTTTTCTTCTTTATGTTTTAAATCTGATTGCTGAGCTCACTTTTGGCACTAAATCACTCAGATAAAAAGGCAATCAGGATTTATAGCTGCAATCCTAGATTCTTATGTGAGATAATCAACATGCAACATCATGTAATTATTTACTTTTAATATTTCATTTGCATATTTCCATATGTAACTGGTGCATAGCTGTGAAAATCCTGCCTTAGGGCAGGAAAAATACCAAAATGTGAATTGACTCTCTTCCCCAGCAATTTCAGACCTTTGAAACTAAGCTCCAAGCTCAGGAGCGCAAACAACTTTGGTAAAACTTTGTCGCTATAAAACAGCTTCACAGTGTTAGCTAAACTCTTTGGTGTTATTACATCTATGTGATGTTTCCTTCTTGTCTAACTTCAGATGCAGGCATTGCCAAGGGCTTTAAAAATTCCTGTACAAAGTAATGAAATTTCACTGCCTGAAAATGGCATTTTGAAGGTGTAGTCTTCCTTGTGAGGAAGAAGTAAATTTTTCATTGGAGACTATTGGCAACTGAAAAAAGTGTAGAAATTGTATTCTTTGCATTTCTAAAGGTGAAGGATCTCAAACAAAGGAAATATTTTTGTCAGCAATTAATCATGTCCTATAGCTCAAATTATTAAATTAATATCTCAATGAACAGAAACATTCTGTCTGATCTCTTCCCTGTAAAATCAAACAAATAAATCGATATTAAACCTGTGATGTGAATTTTTATCAAGCACTTGCCATCCAGTGAAGCTGTGGCTACTGTTCAGTGTGTGGGCCTTAAAACGGATTTTCACAGATGTATCTGTATTGCGCAGATGGAGAGGTATTGTTAACTTGAATCTTCTCCTGCTTTCACAGTAGCTTTTGATAATTCAGGATAAAAACAAACAAAGAAAAAATTCCTTGCTTAGTTTAGTTCAGTGCAGATACTCTTTGTGCTGTAGACCAAAGAGTGTTTACAACTGGGTCACAAGCCCTCTGGCTATGAGAAAGCAATTGGCCTGGCTGTGACACTCCCAGTGTGATGCTTTGCAACACAATGATTATATTGTACCTTCCAAGAAGTAGGCTCTGGGGTGAGTGAGTACAGTCATATGCCAGTAACGATGACAACCAAGAAGAATTACACTCTGCAGCAATTAAATCACAGGCTGTTCTGGGTGATGAAGGCTGCAAGGGCAATTGCCCTGTGGTGTTTACTGTGTTATGGACACATTTGTTTCATAGGTTACTGAGGACAGTTGACACTGGCATAAGCCCAAGCAGAGTGGGAAGAAAGAAAGGACATTTGCAGGGTGACTGAATAGCACCATAACCCTGCAGATCATTTTCATATTGGTATTTGGTGGCATCTAAGGCAATAAAGTGACCTGAACTAGACTTCTGATCTCCTGCCAGAACCTGTCCCCCAACCAGTTGTATGCAAGAATGTCCTGACTGGCCTGTGTTGCCTCTGAGCCAGATTCTTGACTTTCCATATCAGTTTTCTCTATAGCTTATAGTACAGATCTTTAGCATCAAACTTGTTTCTAAACTACAGCCCTTTGCCATTTTACTAAATCATCCACTTCTCTAACACTTTCCACCTTTTGAAATTCCAGCCAGATTTAATTTTCTTCTTTGCCTCTTCAAAAAAGTCCTCTTGTATGTGAGGCAGCGACTGTCTTTTGTGAACAAACTGGTCTCCAGTAAGAGGAAGCACAACTAGAAAGCCAAAGGTTAATAAATTTATCTGGGAATGCTTAAGTTCAGCAGTCTCTCTTGAAAGTTGAGAGAGAGAACGGTGCCTTCCCAGATGTGCTTTTCGGCATGGAACAGGGATTGACGTACCTGCTAAGGATGTTCAAAGCCGTTATTAAACATAGTCATCTTCAGAGTGATTTTAGGGAATCTGTTCCTACCTAACCCCTGTAGTTTCTTCTTTATATTCCCTTGGAAGTCCAAGGTTATGCAACATGTCTTGGTCTTTGTGAATCTGGCCACCTACATGTATAGAATTCTCTAGGTGGTCTGAATGAAAGTGTGTGTGCCAGGTCTTATCTCTTGGCATTAAACTTACAGAGCTTCCCTGACGGAAAAAGCTGCATGGATTCCTTCTTGTGCTGTAGCTTTAGGCCATTTTTAAAATTCAGAAAAGGGAGGCACCATTAGCAAACCATTGGAGCTGGAAAGCAAACTGACATCCTTTTCATCTGCTTCCATAATAGTTAGAGGTTCAATTATTTAGCAGAACTCAGCAGGTTCAGTTTCCAGCTGCTGAGATTCCCCACTAATACCTTTTGGGGCTCATTAGTCAGCTTCTTTCTGCAGCTCTGCCTTGCTCTGACTTCATTTCTATGTTTCATGCTAATCCAAATCTACACCAGTAGGTGTCACTTTGGATACTTGCTAACAAGATCCTACTGGGTGATGCTTCTGGAGTTACTGAAATGTCTCTTGAAATGCAGCCTTTTTTTACTGTTATGCACTGACTAGGGTGACTTGTAGAGTCATTCAGCTGAAATCCTCACTTAAACACTTTTGTCTCACTGAGCTGGCTGGCAAAACATATGCACATTACTGGCACGGAGCTAAGCAGATTCACCCACTCAGGACTGGGTGCAAAATAAAACCAAGCAGATGACATACAGTGATTAGTGCTGGATTTTAGCTAGGAAGGACATCTGAATAGTGTCTCAAGCCTTCCTGGCTGTGACTTATTGAAACTCCAAGCATTTGACTCACCTACTTGGAAAAGCAAGAAATATGGACCCCATCAAATGGCCTTTTGCAAGTTCTTCTCCAGTACCATTGCAACTGAGTGTCTGTGTCTAACAGCCAGATATTACTGCTCCGCTGAACGTGCTGTTCTGCCACCTCACAGTCCAATCTACACTTCTGGCCCTCATACCAGGGTGCCCCATTACCAGAAGATCTGTTTGGAAACTAATATCCAACAATTTTAATTGACAAAGTCTTCTGTATTCATAATAAGAAACTCTTCAGTACAGCCCTCCCTTACCCCATCAGTTATTTGTTTATGATACCAGCGGACAAGAAAGGTGGGAAGGCAGTATCTATTTGTAATTTATTGTCTGATCACACAGTACAAACTCCCTCTCTTTCCCTTGTGCCTTTTTTTTTCCTGGTTGAACTGCTGTTTTAGGAGCATTCCTTTTTTCAGAGCCAGGATAGACTGACTACATTGCAGAGCAAGAATCTGTGAAGCACTGCTTTATTTCTACAGAGCATCATTACTATAGGGAAACAGTATACACAGCCATTGTATATTACCAAGTTTGTGTGCATGTACACACAGAGAAATGTATATAGAGAGAGTTTGAAGAGATTTTCTTTAATCAGAAAGATTTTTTTTTTTCCTTGTATATAGGAGAAGATGAATGCAAATTGAATGTCTGCATCACGGACAAAGCCTTACTTCATTCCTGTTTCAGTGGCAGTCTGCATTCACTCTTCACCATGTCTAATCCACCTCTGGAGGAAGTCTATGAGGGACCTGCCTTTTTTTCGGGGGGAATGGCTAACATGGTTAACACTTGCATAAAGAGGCTGCTGAGCTATAGCTTATTGGGTAGTAGCATTCACAGTCATCCCTACACTGACAGGTCAAATCCACTACATGAAGAAGGAAAAAAAGCTACCTAGGTGCATGCTGGATCCAGAGTTTTCTTTTTGCAAAGGCTGCAGAGTTGCCTTAGCCTACTTACCCAGCTGAGCAGGCACAGCCCACTGTCTACCTGAGTTTTAGCTAGAGTCATTCATGCTGGCTCTCCAGAACACAAACTGCCCAAGTCTGTGCAACTGGAACTAAGATCCTGTATGAAGAAAACAATGGCAGGTCCTTTCAGTGGATTTTTGCCTTGACTCCCTGTGAGAAACACAAAGGTAACAGTATGCATTCACCTCTGAAATACCAGTTAGCCCTTTTTCTGCCCTTTTGTTGCTTCTTTGCGATTTTAAGTGTGGCAAAATGATGTTTCTTGTTCACATCAGCCAGCAAGACCAAGCTGCACAGGGGAAGGGCTTTTTCCCAAGAGATCTCAAAAAGCTTATTTTTAAAGTATTATTATTATTATGTTTAATTATATATTATATCTTATGTATAACATATATATTAATTATGTAATTTAATTAATAATTTAAATGTTATTAATTTTTACTTAGCATTGCTACTTGTGATTTAGAGGTGGAGAAATTGAGCAACTTTCCCAAAATCATGCCGTGGTTGAGCAGGGAATCGATTTCCTGAGCTGGAGGCTTAGGGATAGTCTGACCCTGGTGTAAAAGGGGTTTATTCTCCTGAAAACCTGGGCACCTCCATGGGCAGCAGACTATGACAGAAGTTTAGGACTTAGAAGTGAAAACCATCCCAAAGCCTGTATGACCCACATTTCCATTGCTACTCGTCTCTAGAAGTGGCTGCCATGCCTACACCCTTCCACTTGGAATTTCATTAAGCAGTAGAAACAAGACCACATGGAATCATTTCTTGGCTAAGTCCCAACAAAGGGTGTAAATGCATCCCTCTGCATTGAGAGGCAGAACAGCTTATTTGCTACTCTCCTGCTTTGGGGAATAAGATATTCTTTCCTCAATGAATAAGTCAGGATAGTATAAAATTTGCCTAAGTGGCTGGAGGAGCTCTGAGATTTTTCCAACATGTCCTCCCCAAATGTTTTGATTTATCTCATCCTTAAAGGTAGACAGTTCTGTCCTGGAACATGCTGCTTGTGTCAGCCTCAAAATGCAGACAATGACATGAGAGTAATAAGTGCACCTGCACCATTTTTTTCATGTAACTTCTTTTTTTTTCCCTAGCTTACAAATCAGATGCAAGGGGGAGGGCTTGTCAGCTGTTGGTTCTTTTTTATGTCAAGCTAATTCAAGGTCTATGAAGGTCACCAAACAGGATTTAATGGTCTGTTCTCTTTTTGCTGAAGCCTAAGAGTTCCCATTACTGCTTAAAATCACGTATTAGCCACATTACGTCTCTTATATTGGCAGTTATCTGAGTCTTGAATGATCAGATAACTCAGCAGGACTTAATGAGACCAGTGGAGTTATGCCTGCTTGAGCATGCAGCCTGATGCCTTCACAGCTCAGCTAACAGATGCATCATTCTTTTCCGTTAAAAGTCATCAGAGCCAGGCTCAGTCTTTGAAATGCTGTTGCTTCCTTAGAGCAAGATGTGACTTTGTGCTGGCCTCATCATGAAGCTCTGCATCTGTTCTGGCATTGCTTTCAGTTTCGTCAGCTTGGAATTTAAGATTGTCAGGGAGAATTAGTCACCACACATGCCTGAAAGAAGAGGAGCTGATACAAGGCCAGATCTGACTTCATGCATGGCACAGGGTGAAAAAGTTTGGAGCATGCTTTGCCAGTGGCAGTTGTGTAGCCTTTGCTGCTGTGTGTATTCATTCCCCATGGATGCTTGTTGCTTATGGTTAAGCTGGGAAAAGAATGGAGGGTCTGCATGCCCCATTCCTAGTGAGTGCCAATTCATGTGGCCTTCCTAAGGGTCTGAGACATGCCTCAGGAGTTCTCTTCCCTTCCTCTCTGGCCAGCTTTGAGGCAGTCATGAGTAGAGCTGACTTATTCTTACCAGACTTCAGTGCAAGGTGCCCTGTCTGGGGTTCCAGGCCAGGGCAGCCCTCTTGCTGATGAAGGAGAAGGGCTGTGGCCTTCCTTTGACCTGATTGGATGTCAGAGTTTGGGGAAGACAGACTGGCTACTACTGGGGGAGAAGTAGGGTATCTGGGGAAACATTTGCCCTTTCATAATTTCCATTGGATGTGGTTTTCCAGAGTTCCCTCCCTTTCCTTTTAGCACAAACTTGAGTCCTGTCTCTGCTGTAGGCTTTTCTTCTTTGCCAGAGTAGCACATAAGTATGCCTACTCCTGTTGAGAAGCACAGGCTCAGGTTATTTATTATCTGCTGAGAGGGAGACTTCATGGAGGAATTGCTTTTCCTCAGTTAGGAAGAAGGGAAGAAGAATGCAGCCTGTCAGCTTCAGGCCACCATATTCGCATTCCTCAGTGTTTCCTGGAACCGTTCGCATGGTCTTCATAAGACCATGAGCCTAAACCAAGTACTGTGGAGCAGGTACAGTGCTTTTATGCTCTTGCTCCCAGACAGACCTCCAAGCAGCCCATTAGAAATTTAGGGTCATAATAGGTCTGAGGTGACTTTTAAAACTGGCACCATATAGGTGCAGTTTTACAGCTGCTGGATTATTTCTGTCATGCTCAGTAATAGGTATGTAAATTCTGTCTCCTTGTTAAATAGGCTGATCCTAAATTAGAGGAAGGATTCTTCAGCCAGAGATCAAAACAGAAAGATAGTCCAAACAAAGGCCTGCTGTAGGAAAGGCAGCTGACAAATTGCCCTTTGAACAGAACTCTTCATCCACTCACATGCAGGAAGTACAATGGGGTTTGTAGGTGGTTTTTATTCAGGACTTGTATGCCTGATTTCCTTCTTGGAAGTTTATTTCAGCTGCTGCCAAGGAGATCTGGGGATGGAGGCACCCCAGTGTACCTCTCTTGAAAATCCCTAGAGTGTTTTGTTACATTCTGGTATTTCTGATGAATCCCTGGTTGTTGACTAGTGGGTGGTGCTGAAAGCATTTCCTTCTCTCTAATGAGTGGCTTGTACCACTGAAGGTCCTATAGGCAGAACCTACCAATTTAAACTATAAACCTGGCCAGCAAAGGCAAAAGTGGCAAAACAGTATTGCAGAGCAGCAGAGGACCAGGTTCATCATGTCTGTTTGCTTGGTCCAGCTGCATATCTGGACAGAAAATTCTCACTTGCTGTCTTCGCATTTGCTGTACTCTGACATTGTAATCACAGACTTCCATGC